>JAWNPL010000173.1:18612500-19212500 GCA_035047545.1 Drosophila paranaensis | reverse complement strand
CAGACTGCGAAAGAAGTTGCTAAATGTCTTAGCTATGGGTGCACCCATAAACGAACTGCGCAGCTGACTCGCTGGCTGTGCAATCGGCGTATCCCGCTCCAAAAGACTGGCCACGCTGCTGTGCTGTGTGGGCGACATGGATGACTGTAGCTCTGACTGTTGTTGCGGCTCGCTGCTGGTCTCGTAAGAGACGCCCGTATGCTCAAAGACTGTGCTCTCACAGTTTATGATAAACTTGCTGCGGAATTCGCTCTGTGTGCTGGTGACAATTGGTGCCGCGACGACTGGTTCGTTATCGAACTCATCTTGGCGCCGCAGCACATGTGGCTGCTCTAGGGGTGACGCCTCTGCAGAGCTGTTCTGCTCATCGTTTTTGCGTCGCAGTTGGTCGTCAACGTTGTGCACGAATTTTTTGATACCCTGTGTCTGCTTGTTGCCATCCAGACTCTTGCTGAGGAAGGGTTTAGCCTTGACTAACGGTGAGTCGGGCGATTCACATAGCGCATATGTCTTGGGCTTGTGCTCGGGCGTTTGCTCCAGCTCTGCCACGCATTCAACCACCGACTGCAGATCCTCCGAGCCCTCGGGCACACCGCGTTCGGGCAAAGGCATCGTGAAGATGCTCTTAAGGGAACCGAATATCATTTTGCTGCTATTGTCGAGCAACTGATGCTTGATGTCGTGCACATTGAATTTCTTAACGCGCTCATTGAGGTCCTGCTCGTGAATAATGTTTGTGTGACGCTTGGTTTTCTTCAGGCAGCTCGACTTGGGCTTCTTTTCCTTGTTCCATACAGACTTCTGCTTGGGACTGCCGGCGTCCCCAATATTCGGCTCTGAGTAGTAACAGTTGTCGCCTGAGGTTTGATCGAAAATAGCAATTATTTGTATAAGAGTGAAAGCAATTATTAGATTAGAAGACTCACCAATTAGATTATTGTTGGCATTGCTCATGCCAATGCAATCGCAGGAGCTGCTCTTGGCCTGCTCATACTGTTTGCGATTGGTATTTGAGTTGCTGTTGGAGTTCTTGTCTTGCTCGTCCGAGTCCAGGCTCGAATTGGAGCTGCTACAGGCGCAGCGATAAAGCAAACGATCATCCCGGTGATTAGTTTCCGCCGCGCTGGGGCCGTACTCAAACACGCCGGAATTGTCATATTGGAGCCCAACTGGTTCATTGGTATCATAGATGTCCGTGTTTCCATAGTCCAGAACATCGGAACAGGCATTGCGATAGACCAGACGACGATTGTGACCCATAGCACCGCTGCCGGCTTCCCGGTCTCCGGTATCCCGGCCAACAGCACTCAACTCTGTGGGCGCCTGCACGCGATCCCGTTCTGCGCACCAAGAGTAGCGTCCAGCGGCACCAGCCACACCTGCTGAGTGGCTGCCCACCACGGCCAACTTGCGTCCGTTTTTGTATGTGATAAAGCCATGCTCTATGTGTATGTTGTCCGTGCGTGTGTTCTTCAAGATGTCTTCGTGAAATGAGACACGCTTCTTCGGCGCCTTGGGCGTAGATGATGTCTTATGCACCTTGCGCCTGTACACGATCTTTTCAGCTGTGTCAAAGGTCGAACAGGCGCTGGCTGTCATACTCTCTTCCGCTGCAACATTTGAATTTCCATCGACCGTTTGACTGACAGCTGCAATCGGTGCCTTCACTGGCTCCTCAAACTCCAGGCCCGACTGAGAGCAGAGAGATTCCAGCATTACGTCGCTGTTCTCGCTATCCAGCATTTGCACGCCCGAATCACTGGGTGTCGTGTCCTCCTCTAAGCTACAACTGGTATTCATGCTCGAGCTCATCTTGTCACCGCAGCCGCTGGGCGAGACCTTGGCGCTCAGATTGTTGTTGACCTTGGGATATAGCGGTGACTCCATTACGACATCGTATGCATATGTCTCGACTAGCGTCTCTGCTGATTAAATCGTATATCACCTTTTGGTATAACAATACTTTGCAACGAGAATTTGCCTATTGGTTGTATGCCAATTCGAAACGCACTTTAATTATATTAAGAAAGAAAACAAAATTTTGAAACGTATACATATATATAAATATATATTTATAAATTATTATATTCGTTTTCTCCTTTAGTTTCGTGCTTTTTTTCGGTATCTTGGTTTTCTTGCAAGTAATCAATATCAATACCGATTGCACACTGCGCCGCAGTCACATCACGTCACTGTGCAACAAAGGAGTACACGGATGACCCCACGACCCCGCCTCCTTCACGCCTTTTTAGCACACCCAACAAAACAGCCCCAACTCGACACCCGCAATATTTTAACGGCCTGTTTTTTGGGAACCAACCTTCCATTAGCTGCGAAAATTCCATGATAAACTTGTGCCCGGCACCGATAATAAATTAAATAGCTTCGATTTTATAATGTATTTGTGTTTTAACTGATTTATAGTAACACATTTTAAAATAACAAGTACACACACAAGTAAAACAAATCAATAATTATCATAAAAAACGCAACGTTGCCAACAAGTTGAAAAGTCCAGTTTATGGGCAGCTCCTCCGCACAGCTGTTTGTAATTGTGCGTATATCTGGCAACGCTCAACTGTTAACAACAGGTGTATATAATTGGCGCGCACTTTCGAACGTTATTTGAATTTAAATTGAAGCAGCTCAAATATATTTCTTGGCTTACTTTTCGTTTTTTTTTTATGTGAACGTATTTGCTGTGCATTGGCAAATACGCATACGCAGATTATATCAATTATATGTCAGGCATTACGCATATGCTAGTTAACAACGGGTATATCGAATTTGTGGAAACGTTTGACGCCACACCACAAACTGAGCTTCAGAGTTTATTAATTCTTAGCTTGGTGTGTCGATAAAGGGGTATATGTGTGTTCGGCTTCTATAAATACGCATTGCATTTGTGTCTTTGTTTTCCACATACCTGAGGCATGTCAGTTTTGAAAAGTACAATAGCAAAGAGAGGAATGACAATGAAAACGAATGAAACCATAGAAATTAAATTTATCACACCTTGAGCAGCGCACGGCAAACGTGTATATAACTCTTTTATATTTATTTTTGGTTGCCTTTTTCCGTATAAACGAGAAGAACGAACAAAAAATCGTCTTGCATTTATTAAATAATCCAATAAAAATCATTTGAATGCGTCAATCAAGCTAAGCAAAAAAATGTTTCAGCTCTGCTGCTCAATCGAAAAATGTCAACCACGCCGGAACAATGTGCCGTAAAGCAATGAAACTGAAATACAAACGTAAAAAACAACACGGGAAAACGCGCAAAACTATGCAATATAAATAAATGTAGTAAATAGCCGTTACTTAACAAATTATTTATATTGGAAAGAAACGAACAAAAAAGAAAAACAAAGGCGTGTGTTCAAAATGCAAATGCCAAACTTATTTCGACAATTGAGACAGCATAATTTCCTGGTTGCAGTTGCAATCTATATGCATATACTAGAAAAATCAATTCAATTATGTGATTGTGTTCATGGTTACAGGTAATAGTTTATAATAATTGAGCTCAATTCATTTGCCAAGCTGGCAAATACTAAGAAAAACGCAAAAATTGCATCAGAAAAGCTGCAACATAACCTCAATCAATCAGAAAAATAATCTAGTATGCTGCTCACGTTTGCTTAATCGCATAACAATACTGCATAGATCATCAAGAAGTTTTCATCTTATAAATCGCTTCTAGATATATGATATATAACATTTAAAGGCTCTGATTAGAATATTAACATAACCTATAAAACATGATTTTCTGCTGTTTACTTTCGTTTATCTGCAGAAACAATACAGAGAGTGCCGAATTGGTATCTCATTATGAGTCAAGTCTATCGCTGCCAGACATATTGCCCATACCATCGAAGACCTACGACAAGAATCGGGCACCCAAGCTGCTGGGCCAGCCGACCGTTGTTTACTTCCATGTCACCGTCCTCTCCCTGGACTCGATCAACGAGGAGTCCATGGTAGGAGCATTCGAGAAGTCTAGAGTTTTCAGGTTCTCCATGTTTTGCTTTTTTTAATTGTTTTTGCCACAGACCTATGTGACGGACATCTTTTTAGCACAAAGCTGGCGCGATCCTCGTCTGCGTTTGCCGGAGAACATGAGCGAGCAGTATCGGATCTTGGACGTGGATTGGCTGCACAGCATTTGGCGTCCGGATTGCTTCTTCAAGAATGCCAAAAAGGTGACATTCCACGAGATGAGCATACCCAATCATTACCTTTGGCTCTACCACGACAAGACACTGCTCTACATGTCCAAGCTGACGCTAGTGCTGTCCTGTGCCATGAAATTCGAATCCTACCCACACGATACACAAATCTGTTCCATGATGATAGAGAGTTGTAAGTAGAGTGCTTTTGTCTGAAGGCAAATCTTTGATATACTCCATTATTCTAGTATCTCACACCGTGGAGGATTTGGTATTCATTTGGAACATGACCGATCCTCTGGTGGTGAATGCCGAGATCGAGCTGCCACAATTGGACATATCAAACAACTATACAACCGACTGCACCATCGAGTACTCAACGGGTATGTACGCCGTATAACTCCGATTAACTGTTTTCTTAGTCCGAGACTATCTGTTCTCTCAGGTAATTTCACCTGCTTGGCTATCGTCTTCAATTTACGCCGACGCCTGGGCTATCATCTGTTCCACACCTATATACCCTCCGCACTGATTGTGGTGATGTCGTGGATATCGTTTTGGATTAAGCCGGAGGCAATACCGGCCCGTGTCACACTGGGCGTCACCTCGCTGCTGACGCTGGCCACCCAGAATACACAATCACAACAATCGCTGCCGCCGGTCTCCTATGTGAAAGCAATTGATGTCTGGATGTCGTCCTGTTCGGTGTTCGTATTTCTGTCGCTCATGGAGTTTGCTGTGGTTAACAATTATATGGGACCGGTGGCTACCAAAGCCATGAAGGGTTATTCGGATGAGAACATCACAGACCTGGATGACTTAAAGGTAAGTTTGGGCATCGATCAATCCCTTCCCAAATTGGCTGAAACTGAAACCGTGTAGTGTGTCTTGCAGCATCATCATCGGGAGTCCATAATAGAGCCACAATACGATACCTTCTGTCATGGCCATGCAACCGCCATCTATATTGATAAATTCTCGCGCTTCTTCTTCCCATTTTCGTTCTTCATACTCAACATCGTTTACTGGACAACGTTTCTATAGAGCCATGGCAGCCCCATGGAGCAAGTCAAAAACATTAATACAAACGCATTTGTTTAAAAATGTATATAGTTTGTAAGCCACAAACGAATTT
Source organism: Drosophila paranaensis (assembly GCA_035047545.1). Taxonomy (NCBI): domain Eukaryota; kingdom Metazoa; phylum Arthropoda; class Insecta; order Diptera; family Drosophilidae; genus Drosophila; species Drosophila paranaensis. The sequence continues at coordinate 19,207,194 of JAWNPL010000173.1, read as the reverse complement.
GCAAGTAAATTACATAATATACATATAAACAACATAAATCGTATATTATTTTATTGTATAAATAAAGAAAGGCGTTTATTAATTAAATTTAATTCAAAGGAAGAAATTAAGAAATGCATTTTAATTGCGCAACAAAGGTGGAATTATCTTTGGTATTTTTACTATATAAGTATGTATGTATGTAGAGTTTAGACATGTAGCAAATACATAGATATTTATATCTTTATAAATATGTATATATAAATGTATATAAAAAAGTTGTTATCGTGGCTTTCTTTCCATTTCCATATCCATTACAATTGTTCATTCATTCTTGTCAGCATTATACGTATAATCACATGATATTATAGTATCCTTTTTGTATATGCACATTTAGAGTAATTTTGTTTTTTTTTTCTTTCTTTTTTAATTTCAGTTACTTTTTCCATTTTACTATATAATTTGTTTAGCTTTAGTCGCCTACGTTAATTGTTGCTAAATATTCATGTAATTTATGCATTATGCGAGTGTTAATAAACAACGTTTGACACTAATTCAACTTATATATGTAAAAATATTTCGGTTATAAATAATACACACAGAGCTACTACAGATCCAGAGTAATACACGCGTTGACAAATAAATACTCTATCACATTTAAAAAAAAATAACTATATATACATATACATATATATATATATATAATAGGATACAATCAGAATAATAACGTTAATTGGATTGTCCTACAACAAAACAAAACATTCAGCATGTATATATATATAGGGAAGAGGAGCAGAACACGCATAGAATGTAAGCCTATGTAGAAGCCGCAGAAAGTAGGAGTACTTAATAGATCGCCAGGATAACAAATGATATCGACTGCTGGTAAAGCTGATGCTGATGCTGGTGCTGGGTTTACTGCAAGCAGGCCTGCAGCTTTTCTGTCCATTCCTGTGCCAAGTTCGCATTCATCGCATAGAAGTTATATGTGCGTTTCGAGGTTTTAAGCTGAAAGAGATTTAATAGATTAGATTTGGGCTGTAAAGCTGAAAGCAACAATGCTATTCAAGCATCATATATCAATCAATCAATATTCTTCTAACACATTAACTCACATCAAAGAAACCCTTTTCATCGACCCGCTTTGTGCCAATTTGTGCGGGCTGTGCGGCAGTCACCGACTGCACCTCGGCCAGTTCTGAAATACGAAGATTTTATGTCATGAAAACACTTATTTTTGAATAGAAATTTATAGACAACATTTTACCTATAATACCCTTGGGCGCCGTATCATCGGATGTATCATAATAGCGCAACTGATGTTTAATCGAGTCCAAAACGAACCAACGTTGCTTCCAGCCCTTCAGCAGAGCGCCACGTTTGTAGAGATGTCTGGGAATCGGATGACATTAGAAATGAAATATATCTAGTTAGGATCAGTCAATAACACTAACCCTTCGTGCGTGCGATTCTCGGCAACATTGCTGCTGAACTGGTTATAGAAATGGTGACTGGAGGTGCGTGCGGTAGTCGCTGCGCTGGATGCAATGCTGGCGGTATCACCCTGGGATATGTTGACATTGGGCGGTCCAACGGCACCATCTATAGCCTTGTATTTAGTGCAGTTCTTCATCGAGAGCTCCGTACACTTTTCATGATAGGAGTTGCCGCAGTCCATACAACGATAGCCAACAGGTCCCCAGAGCAGCTTAGTGCAATGATTGCAATTCGTCGGCGTCGTATAGGGATGCTTCTCAAATCGATGCGGATGAAAGAACTTATCCTGATACCCAGCCAGGCGGCCCTTCATTATGATCTCGAGCGTGGAGCGTTTGTGCTGATGCGTCTGGACCAGCATACTGCTCATTGAGGTTTTACGCGATATAGACTCCGCTTGTGGCACGACCATATTGTTCCACACCAACTGCCACTTCTGCGGCAGATGGCCGCGTTCCGTTTCTGCCTGTTTTACCTCGCTGAGCAGACAGACATAGGCATTAGGATTGCACTTCTCAATGTTGTCATAGCCGGCGCTAATGACCATGCGTTTGCCCTTGATCTCAGATAGATCGATTTCATCGTCCACATTGGTCACTTCCAGATCGTATGGCGGTCCCTGTGCCAGCTCCTCGTTTGTATAAAAGCTCCACAGATCTAAGGCAGCTACGCTATTCTGCGGGCGTAGCACCACATCCCTACTGGCGGAGTACAGAAAATTATAGAAAATTGGCGATTTGTTGTGCTGTCGCTCGATATAGTCGAAAATGGAGTGTCCAATGCGATTCATCTGATTAGGAGTGCGCGGACTGCGTATATCTAGCGGATAAATATTACATTCGTCATCTGAACCATTCGCAGCACTACTGCCACCGCCAAATATATGCTTGGTGCTCAGTGAGCCGCGTTTATCCTCCATGGATGCAATGCCGGAATCGTAGCGCTCCAGCTCGCAGTCGAACAGGAAGGTGCGAAATCGACACGAGACCACGTGATAAGCCAGGAAACGCAAATAGAAATCGTTGAACTCAAAAGCCATGGGAAACTGCCGTTGCAGCTGATAGACAACATCCAGAAACTGCAAAAAGGTGGGCGCAAATGCGATATTTGTGCTTGCATGTGAAGGCTTCAGATTACTGCGATGGGCAAAACGATGTCCGAATGCAAGCCACTCTTTCTCGATCAGTACTCGAAAGCCATCGATGCTGCGATAGTAGGGATCAAGGCACAGTTGTGCGATGCTCGACAGCTGGGCGGTCACGTCGGAACCATCCTCCAGTGAAAGCATGACGCTGCTTTCCTGCAAATCAATGAGGTCCACAACGGCACCTGATAGTTGCAACAAGGTCGAGATTTGCTGCAGCCAATCTGATTGCTCAACCATCTTGGCAAAGCTCTGACTATCCGCTTCACTGATATTATGTGAAGGCATGCAGGCACGTATCAGTTTCTTGAAGGCTGATCGCGATTGCCGTATATCCGGATAATCCACAGGTATAAAATCCGCGCAGAAGTCACCATTCAAATTCGATTTGGCTTGCGATTTTTCACCTGTATAGTAAAATACGAAAATATGTTTTATATATATGCTATAAGAATTAGCCTCTGGCATATGAAGACTGACCTAAGGCATAGAGCCGCATCTTGCGAAAGGCATTCGCTGCTGCTGTCCGTTCATTGCCTTTCATTGTGGCGCTTTTGTTGCCGGTGACGTTGACTTTACTTCCATCCGTAACACTCAAATTGGATCGCTGTTTGCGCATAAACTCTGGTGTTAGCGACTGATGGTCTTCGCCATGTCCGAGCAGTGAGTTTATCGAGAGATTCATATCTGTATACTGATTGAGTGCGTCGATTGGCGTCAATACGGGCATCGTATTGATCAGCGCCATTAAATATTTGTCCTGCTCCGGATAATGAGTGACATCATTATGTGCCATGGTATTCGCCCCCGTTGTATTCTTGATCATGCCAATTACGGACTTGCTATTGGGCTGTGCACCGCGTATGAGCAACGAACCATTATTGTGCCGCCATGTGGGCAAGGGTATTCGCTGACTCTTGAAGCAGCGTCCTAAGTGCGTCATGACCGCGTCGCTGCAATGGACCGGCGCAACTATAATAGCCGGATAGGTGCGGCACGTGGCATAGTTGGCATTACTGTTACTGATGCGAAATCCGAGCTGTGCATCTGCATCGAAACCCAGACGTTTCCAGTCTCGCACATAGCTACGCTCGCGCATGCGCTCGATGTCCTTGGTGGTTAGCAGACGTGGCAGTGCTTCGTTCTGTTGTGTCTCAAACTCGTCTCCATCCTCGAGCTCATCATCTATGGAGTGTGTTTCGAGTGCATCGGCGCTGCCACTGCCCAGCTCATACTCCGGTACCAATTTGCGTTTCGTTTGGACTTTCTGCTTGAAACCAGCTTTCTTTGCCGTGCGTAGCAGAGTTTTCTTTGCAAAGCCCTTGAGCGTGGAGTACTTCTCCTTAGTTTTTAAGGGCACAACGCCTTGCAGCATGGTTCCATAGGATTGAAATGCGAAATACTCAAATTCATCAAATGGATGGCGCGCCTTATTTAGGGTTTTGCGAAACATTTCGATTTGTTCCAGTGTAACCTCTGTATCGAAGGCAATCTTGAGCAGCTGAAAGCAGCTGGATCGCAGCTGCAAGCCCTCCGGTAGCGTTTGATCCAAATGGGCCAAATACAGCATCGATATCTTCTTCTCCTTGAGCAGCGAGGCAATGGGAAAGGCACGCACAATTGTCTGCTCGCAAAAGAGCGGATCACAGGGCGAGCCCTTGAAAACAATGCGATAGTTGGTCAGAAACAGCGCACCCTCGGCGGGTATCAAGCACTGGGTGTCATCTTCTCGTCCATCGGGCATGAGAAAGCAACGCAAATGATCGTTGGCTAACTCCTCGCCAGGCAGTAGGCAAGGTGTTTGAATTTTCGGCTTCTGCACATGTGGATGCCGCTTGGCTTCAAGGTAAACTGGCTCCAGCGATTCAATATGCATGTGCACCACGCCCGGTACCATGTCATGGAGATTGCGTATGTGCTCCGAGGTGACCCCGCCCTCCGTGCAAACACAATCAATGAAACGAGAGATTGTCTTGCCTACGGTAACGCCTATCTCCGAGGCATCGTTCTCCTCGAAACCTTCATCGGAATGTTCGCTGAGGCTATGCGAGCCCATTATACTGAAAGAAAATTTCGTCAATTCAAGAAAATTAAATTGAATTAATTTTATTATACCTATTGGATACGCTCTGGTTCTCCTCGAGCCGAAAGGGTAGCTTAGGCTTGCTGGCCGCATCCACATTGACGTCGAGCGGTATTAGCAGGGATACCATGCGATTGGCAAAGTGTATGGCCTGGCTGTAGAGCGTAGACTCTTCCGATTTAGCCAGCTCAGCCTTTTTCTCCTCCTCGATGGTGGGACTCTTGCGCAACTGTTCAGCGGTTATTTCTAACGCCGTTGGCTCCTCCAGCGGCACCTCGTCCAGCACAGAGTTGGCTTCTTTGTTGTATTCGTTTTGGCGACGCTGCAGCAAATACAGTGCCTTGATTTGCGCCTGTACATCCTGAAAAAAAGTGGATTCCCAGAACTGCAAATTCTTCCATATGACATGATCCTGTATTTCCGTATAGGCAAACTGAACCACGCCCATAGATAGTTTTCGACAGAATATTGTTGACATGGGAAGCAGCGCAGCAGCTACAGTGTACTCATCCACGCCCGACGAGTTCTGCAGCGCTTTATTCATGAAGCGCACTACCAAGTCGAATTGTTGATGATCCAGCACCGCTTTGTTCCCATGTACATAGCCAAAAAGCTCGCGGCAGAGAATGAGACGTGCATCCCGGTGCTTTAGTGTACGCATTACCGCTGGCAATAGTTTTCTGGCATCCGCAATGCGATTTTCAAATATGTACGAGACACAGGTGCGCAGCACCTCCAACCGACGTGCTGAATTGTGCACAGTTGTGGGCCGCAATTCCAGGGCTTCGGGCAGTCGCGGGCCCATGGGAATAATTCTTGGTTGATTGCGGGTGACATGAAATCGCTGTGATTGGCCATTCTTACGTATGCCGTCCTGTATGATTAGCTCAACTTTTTCAACGCTAATGCGCGGAAAGGCAGGCTGGTGAATGCGCTGAAAGGATCCTTGCGGCGGCTTGAGCACCTTCTGGGCATAGGATGTGTGGGCATTAGACGCCTCGTTCTCGTACAGTGTGCGGCCCAGCTCCTGGATATGTGTGAGTATCTAAGGCAGTAGATAAATAGGTTTTAGTTTAATATGAATTATTATTTTTTCTATCACTTACGAGATTCCGGTTTTGTGACTCGGTTTTGAGCAGTTCATTCATAGAGCTGTACAGCTCATCCCAGGCATCGGCAGCCCGCCAAGGCGGTCCACGTTCATTAACAAAAGTGGTAAAGAACATGCTGTCGAGAACGCGAAATAAGAACTCGCTCTCAATAAGATCGCGAGCACCTAAAAAGCCAGCCTTGTGAAATGTTATCACCGTCTTGGGGTGAATGCGTATAATTGTTAGGCAAGAACGATAGCCCTGGAGCAGCTGTGCGAATAGACGCATAAATATGGCGCGCAGCTCCTTGTCAATTTGTGTTTCGGTCTTGGCCATAGTTGAGGTGGGGCGCTCATTATTCGGAAAAGCGAGATCAGCTTGCGCCAAATTGGGAAAGAGTATCATGCTGAGCAAGTCCTGCGTTTGCTCCCATAATGGGGATGGAAATATGGGCACAGGTGGTGTTAACGCATCTGGAATGGTCACTAGCCCACCATCCAAATCTACCACAATGACATCCAGCAAGTCCGTGATCTCCGTTTGAAGTGAACTATGTATGCCCATAATAAAGGGTGTTGGCGTGGACAGCACCTCCGTGAGCGGGGCGGGGAGTATGGGTATGTAGACGTGCGTATAGCGAAATGGATACATGAGCGCAACCAACGCCCTGCAACTGTCCGTCAGATGCCAATAGCACTTCGAGTGAAAGAGTATTTTGTTTTCAGTCATCACAGCGCAAAGTAATATCAGCACATTCTTAATGCCCAGCTGCTTGAACAGAAAGTAAACACCGCTACCCGTCGTTGGCAGTGAGGAGCTTTGCGGTGGCTGCAGCGATTGCTTGTCGCCGGCGCCAATAGAGAATCGCACTTGCGGCCCGCCTGCTGGTGGCACCTGTATGCAGCCAAGAATGTTGCCAATCAGATTTTCCATGGCATATGGCAAATTCTCAATGTAGACCGTATAGATGGTGCCCAGACAGTTCTATTTGTAATATATGGAAGTATAATATGAGCTTTAGCTCTTATCCAACTGTTTAACTTGCTATTACATCTTACCTTAAAAGTCTCCGCGCAGTCTAGTCGAGATATTAGAACCAAGCACTTGGGCGCATACATAATGCTGTGATGTGTAATGGGCTCAACAGGCGTACTGCCCAGCAATCCGCGATTGTTGGAGTTGCCATTGCTATTGTTGGCAATGGTCTCATCCTCATCGTCCACGGTGCGGGTCTGGGTGATAGCCAGAGTTTCGTGAAAGCTTAAACATGCACAATAATGCTTATTTGCATCGATGTCGGTGAGCACGGATATGAAGAATTTCGGCTCTTGTTTCTCGAACGATAAATTCCAGCCGAGCGGCTGGCAGAACTACAATTATAAGTTTGAGTAACCAGTGCGTGTGTGTGAAAACAAAGAATACTCACCCATTCGATGCCCTCGATGAAGGGCGTGTCGGGCCAATCTTTCTCAGGAAAGCGTTGCACAATTTTGCCGCATATTGGCTGCCCGCAGACATTGCCGGCAGTCTCTGCAAAACAAATTAAACAAATGTATATTACATTCTCACATACACGTACGTATATAAATATATATTGATGCATATATATGTATGTCGCACTCACTTTCTTTGTCGTTATCGTAGCCAACAATTACAAAGTAATCAGCGAGCCGGGACATCTCGTACGCTTACGCTGCAGCTGCACATTGCAGTCTAACTTAGAACTGAGGGGAACTGGGCGACTCTTATAGTTTGTTGTTGTTGCTGTATATATGTGTGTGTGTGTGATTGAGTGGCGTTGTGTTTGTGTGTGTGTGCGGTGGGGCTGATGTTTCAGTTTTTTACGTTGCCAAATCTACAAAAGTAAAAGAACAATACAAATAATACAATATTGCTGTTGTTGTTATTGTATTTCTCTTTTGTTTTCATATACACACAACAGCAATCGCAATCGCCAACCGCTTTGGCCGCCTGCCACAAACTGATTTGCATACTACAAATAATTGAAGCTTTCAATTAATATAGCGCGGTTTTCTGTGTTTGGCATAAGTAATTAGTCGAAAGTCTGCTGGCATTGTTCTTGCTTCTTTTTCTTTTTTTGTTATATGCAAACATATTTTTAACGTACACGAATTTAAGTCATAAACCACACCCCGCCCCCAAGTGCCAAGTCAATTGGATACACGTATGCCTTGCATTAAATTAATATGTTTTTGTAGCATTTTACATATATATGGACACATATATGTACCGTTTTAGTGCTGGCAAATTTAATTCGTTTGATGTCTGGCACTTTTATTATAAACAAATTACTTTAACTTTTAGATTTTTCATGCCTGCGGAATGTAGGGTTGTTGATATGCTATCGATATTTATAGACTCGTGATTCGACCCATCCATTTAGTGTTTGTCAGCGTTGCGAGGTTGGCCATTATGCAACACTAGATGAGTGGCGCATTTGAGTTGATTTTTCAATTTTTCCAATTGAAAATTTAAAAACGTTGAAAATAGCTCACAATGTATAGATCTACAACAAATGAAGTGATGAAAAGGTTTTGATTAGTGCTTTAATATTTTTTGGCGTTGGCTTATCGATACTGTCTATTGCAAAAGTTTAGGTATCGATACATCGATATTCTTAGTAGTCAGTGTGTGTGTGATTTTTTCCCTACGACGTTAATATTTTGTGCTATTTATGAAATTTTAGCGACGTTCCTGAGTATTTAATCGCACTCTTATAATATAAAAACGGTGCTGAAGTAATTTTCGCATGTGTATACTACAAAAATACGTTACAAAAATGAGTGCATTGCTTGCAAATTAACATTTCCCTTACTTTGCCATTAAGGTGTCTTGTCGGGCTTCGGGCAGCAGGTAAGCTCCATTCGCTCTCCCTCTGTTTCGTCTTACATGCTCTCCCCAATTATTGTGCTCTCTTTATTTCGCCCCTCTCTCTTTTTCCAACTGTTCCATACTCGTTGACTACCAAAATATTTTGCTCTCTTTGTCTTATTCCTCACTCACAGCTGTTTTTGGGCCAGATCTCAATTTCTTATCAGAGACCTCCCTGCATAACAAATAAAAGGTTTAATAGACCATCGCGATTTTCCAGGAAATTAAAAAGTGTAATAATCAATGGTTCAGTCGTGTTGCAATCAGGTGGATGAATAGATATATGAAATGATGAACCTTTTTCACAATAATTAAACAATCAAACAGTCTATACAAATAATTGAAAATTTTCATAATTAGTATATAAGATATATGTGTGTATTTGTGTTTATAAGGAATACTACGGGCTCATAAAGTAAAAATCATGATTTAAAAAATATATATAAGCATTTCTATCACAACTGCGTTTGAAGTGAGCTTTGATAATTTGCCGGATAAGAAATTATTTAACGTAGAAATTAATCAGTCGAAAAGTCAGGACAAACAGTTGATATATGTATGTGTAAGATTATGGCCGCAGTAGGCATTTTAAATAGACGTATGCAAAATTTTTTGTTTCGTTTTTCTCACAATACTCATATTTACGAGATACCGTAGACACATTAATAATTTTTCTCATTTATGTTTCTCTTTAAAAGTAAAAAAAAAACCAACAAAAAAAAAAGCATAAGCATGGAAAATGAACAGGATGACCTCAGACATCGACAGCACATGCAGGACCAGCATCATGGCGTACCAATTGGATATTCTGATGTCATGTTGCAGCTTGGCACCCGGGAAGCTCGTAAGTGCACTCAAGATCTAGATTGAATAATTGCATCTATATTATATGATTTGATTGCATTGCATTGCAGAACGATCGCCGTATGCCGTATACTTTGAACAGCCACGCGATTCGCTGCCGGATAGTTATGTAGTTATGCCGTCTTATCTACAGGCAACATCGCAGCAACAGCAAACGGTGGCTACAGCTGTTTCTGTTGGTGGAGCTGGTAGTAGTGGTGGTGCCGGTGGTGGTGATAGTTCTAGTGGTGGTGCTGCAGGTGGTTATGTGCCGCTGTTTCAGTATCAGCCGACGTCCAGGACAGTTAACCGTGAATCCTTTGCGGAGCCAGCCAGCTCAACAAACAAGTGCTGGAAATGCAATATCGTGCGCGATAAATGTCATTGCAGTCGTCGAGCGGAAAACAACACGAGTTATTCGGCGTCCGTGGAGCGCGTGCATTCCACTCAATCAAATGGCAGTGGCGCAGGTGAGCCTACGCAATTCTTTGAGCTCAGCTCAACATCAACGGCAACCGCCACATCCACATTGTCAGCGGCGGCGAATAGTAGCAGCAATTGCCGCAATGACAGCACCCCATTCATTCCAAATCACACACAACGTAAGACTGACGTGGATGTCCTGTCACAACAACAACGACAACAGGAGGAGTCGCACACGCAACAGCAAGAGTATGACACTAGCCACAGCAACAACAACAACATAAATCCCAGTAGCAACATGTCGCGTTTAGGTAGCATCTGGCCAGCTGCCATGGATGATCACGCTGTTGATGAGCAATTAATGCAGCAGTCTAGACCCAATTCTTCGTCGGCTGCTTATGAGTTGCCCAGCAGTTCGCTCTTAAGCTCGAATAACAGCAGCACGAACAGCTCCTTTGAGGCAAGCAGCAACAACAGTAATAACCATAATGCGCATTTGGTGAATGGTAATGCGACGGCTTTCGATGATGTCACATCCAGCGCATCGGATACGGAGCATGTGCAGTTCGCCAATACCCGCACCACCAACACAACTACAACAACATCGGCGTTGCAAAAGAAAAAGCATCACTCGAATCGAAATCGCAATGGAAGCGGAAATGGAAATGGAACTGGAGCTACAGCAGCTGCGGGAGTAAGTGGTACGGTCATTGATGCAACTGCTTCCGGCTCGGCTTCTGCCACAGTCATTGAGCTGGATGCTATGCCCAGCACCAGCGCCCAAGCGCAAGAGCAGCAGCGTAGCCGCCATGCCTATCGAAGACGCTTTCCCAGCGAGCTGCTTGAACATGCGGGTGACAACAGCAGCGACGATGGCTGGGATCTTCGCATGCGTAATGAATCCACACCAGTGCGACCGCAGAGCAGCCACAGTGATTTAGAAGTCGGCCATGCGGATCACACGTATTTTAATAGTCGTCGCTACAGGGTTAATGGCCTACCGCCACCAACTCCGGTGCCAGATAGTAGCTTTATGCGTTCCAATTCAGCGTCCTGCAGCACAGCCACTCACACCACCTGCAGCGTGGACTATGGTGGTCGTGACATTTGTGGCATACATCGTTTAGCCACCAATAGAGGTGAACGGACGCCCACGTCGGAAGAGCAGCAGCAGCATCGACCAGCAGCTGTGCTTAAATATTGTTTCGGCTCTGGCGGCATTGTGCGTACGCGTTCCCGTGTACGCTCCATGGATGAGCCAGCACCAGCGGCCAATGGCAGTAGTAGCAACCACAGCCTGTGCCAGCCACCTAGGAAGTTAGCACGCCTGGAGACCCATAACGATGGCCGGCTGTCATCCACCATGTCCAGTCTGTCGCCAACGAACTTCTATGCATTTCAGCCAGGCCGTCACCGGCATCCCACCTATGCGGAGCTGTCCAGGAATAGTGAAGTCCAGGTAAGTTCACCACATTTCATTCGGACTGTTATCGGTATATATATCATATATATTCGTGATCGTGTAATACAAATTGTATTAGCTATTCGAACTGACTTTGTTTAATGCTTCCATATTATTCTGTCAGTGTTGATATTTTTGTACCACAAAATAGGCCTTAGAATTGTTCATTTTTGTTTTCTTCATTTTTTGTTTTGTTTTTGTGTAAATAGAGAATATATGTAAATCAGTTCATATTTGTACTTACCGTTATTTCTGTAATCTAGGTTTCTCAGCAGTCAATGGCGCAGCCGGTGCATCCGAGGACGCAGCAGACAAGCGCTGGTTCCTGTGTTATAACCTATGTGGGCAGACCACGTGAGGCAGATGGCAGTCGCGCGGTGGCACCTAGCACTGCGGAGCTGTCCAATCTGCCCTCCACTTCGACTGGCAGGCGACAACACGCAAGTAATAAGGATAATGCGGTGCTCACTGCGCCAGATCTGCAGCTGCTGGATTGGTCGTCTGATTCGAATGATGATGATGACGATGTGGTATTTGTGCACTCCACACGCGAACCGATACTCTCCATTGATCTCACATCTGACGATGATGGCTTTGGTGCTAGCAATGATACATCACTCCTGCAGCAGCTACAACAAACGCGACAACGTCATCGACTGGAACAGCAGCAGCAGCAGACGCAACATCAGACGCATCACCAGCAGCAACACCAACAACAACAGCAACAACAGCGTCATCTACGCGATGAGCCATTGGCCACTCGAGCAGCAGTCAATAGCGAAAGCTTAAATCCGCCTGCACCTGTTAACACTGCCTCCGTATCGGCAACCCTCCTACCGCGTCCAAATTCGGCCAGCGACTACGAAGACCGACGACATCAGCGCCCGGTGGCGGGCACGTCGTTTGCTTTTTATACTGGCGCTTTGACGGATCGTGTCGCCATCAACGATCACAACTATAGCAGCTATGATCATACGCCTGCCCCCATGGGGCCAATTATCAGTTTGATGCCCACACGCTGTCCTGGCCTGGAGGCTGAGGCAGCGGCGGCGCATTCCCAGCGATACTTCCAGCCCATTACGCCCCCACCCATGTGGCATTTCGCATCGTTGCCTGACGGGCAACCCCCGCCACAGGCACTGCCGCCAACGGCTAGCGCTAATGCTGGCTCCTATGTCCAACATACCTCAGCTGGTCCGGTTATTGCAACGCCAGTGGCGCCGACGCCAGATGCGGTGCCAAGTGATCACAGCAATCCCGCTGGCTATTATCATCGGTATCAGCCGTACTATGTGCCGCACTATACAATTACAACGCTACCGACAAGCCGAAGCAGTGGCGACTACTCGCCGGGCCCGGCGACCAATCCACATTACCAGGGTGGTCTGGCCAATGCCACGGGCAGCAGTCGCAGTTCAATACGCGGCGCATTAAACGCTGCTGCTGTGGCCGCTACTGTGGCCGCAGCTCAGGCCCAATCCTTCCATGATCTACTATCGCTGGCATCTCCAGTCACCAGCATGGAGAATAGTGGACTGGATGATAACTACCATCATCGCAGTCAAACGATGAACATGCTAAATCGTGCAACCACACCCGTTGCGGCTGCCGTTGCCACAGCCGCTGGTCCACCACCTGTCATGTCGTCCATAGTTACTGTAGCGGCTGCCGTCTCCCCGCCACCACCGCTCGAGATGTATTCCGGGCGCACAACAATGCAGTATTGCGGATCACCACCGTTTAGCTTGCGACGCTCCGATGCGTACCATAATCATCGCCAGCATTATCAGCCGCAGCCGCACCAAGGTCATCAAGCGCCGCAGAATCAAATGCATGCACACATACATCCGCCACATCGGGCCAGTGCTATTGTGGCAACGTCATTGACACCGGCACCTCCGTATCCGGTGCATCAGAATCTGTGGTATCGACAGCAGAGCATGCAGGAGCTGCATCGTCGTCACATGACACCCACGCCCATTGATCTCTCCTCGAATCCGCTGAATCTGACGAGCAGTCTGCGCACACGCTACTTGCACAGTATTTGCAATTGTGTACATGCACGGAATGGACCCGTCTCCAGTCTCGATCCTGCCTATTACCCGGCCTATGATGCAGCTGTACAGCAGCAGAGTTCCGCGGCCACTGTGCCTATTGATGCGCATCAACCGCCGCCGCCGCCGCCACCACAACTGGGGATACAATATCAACAGCAACAACAACAGCAGCAACAACAACAGCAACAAATTCAGCAACAGCAGCAACAACAGCAACAATTGCAACATCAACAACAGCGACGTAGAGCTGCAGTCCATCATCACATGTTCCATCATTATTCGCCGCTACACCTGGAAATTGGTCTGGCCACGCCGCTTTCTCTGGGCTCATCGCGCATATTGATTGGGCCGCCCCGACCGAATCGTGGCGCCACCTTGGTAAGTAATGTAACTTTCTAAAATATGGTAGCTTGATTTAATGAAATTTAATTTAATTCTGCAGGAGATTATTGAGCGCAACACCTTGCCACACAAATATCGTCGAGTGCGTCGCCCCAGCGAATCGGACGAGGACGCGGAAAAGTGCGCCATTTGCTTGTCGCTTTTTGAGATTGAAAATGATGTGCGGTGAGTAATGAAAAGTAATTTCCCACTTCTATCATTCGCTATATATTTTTCGTTGCCTTTCAGTCGTTTGCCCTGCATGCATCTGTTCCACACGGACTGCGTGGATCAATGGCTCGTTACCAATAAGCACTGTCCGATTTGTCGCGTTGATATTGAGACACATATGGCCAAGGATGCGCTGGTGACAAGTTCTAGTGGCGTTGCAGCAGCTGCCGCAGCTGCTGCTGCTGGCACCGCCGCCTTATGACATTGTGTACATGGTTTATTCATGTAAAACACCAATGTCAACAACAACAGACACAGCATCGGCTCTAAATCTGCTGCAAATAGCAGTGAAAGGACATTTTTTTCAGCAAATACCATAACCACCAAAAAACGATGTTGTAAAAGCAAACAACAAATAATATTTCATGCCATGGATAACCTAGTACATCCGGAAGCCCCACTTATCAGTCTTGTGTTGTAGCTGATGACTCTGCCCCATTTGAACGTACTAATTAACTCAAAATTCCCTGAGTTCGTCATACTCGTCATGTTCGTCATGCATGGGTCAGGCCGGCAGCCGCCTATATAAAGTCTCGTCAAATTGTTTTATTCACAAACTTATAACAAAAAAATGCATAAAACCCCAAACGGAAAAAAGAAAACAAATCGTCAAACGTCAGCCAATTTGGAACTGTGAACCCACCATAACAGGCGAAATCAGGTGTAAAAAATTTGCTGCGTTGCGTTAAACATATATAAAAAGGACAAAAATAACTATAAAAAAAAAAAAAAAAACAAAGCAACAATTTTGGCTCAAACTCTACGTACATATATATATTATTATAATATATAAAAATTAACTGATAAGTGTTTTTTTGGCACAATCACCGAATCATTATTATTCCTATATTTTAAAATTGTCCATATTTTATGAAATGAAATTTTTGTGATTTACACACATGTACCACGTATTGTTAAATTGTGAAAGGCCGCCTCCCCCTGATTAATAATTATTCAATGTACCAAACTATAATTGTTATTGTATACGCCCGAATCACTTTCCTCTCCCCCTTCCACATATTTTATAATTTGACACGAAATTGAAAAGTGTGGTACTATAAAAAAGAAAACCATAAGAAAATGATAAAAAAAAAAAAAAAAACTAAGCATTCAATTCAATTGCATTTTAATCCTCTATTGAATTCTATTTGTTGCCATATATATGTAATCGATTTTCTGGTTGATTTCACCTGATCTGATCTGAAACGTTGTGTGACGTAAACAGTCACTAAAAAAGAATTAATTTTAATTTATGTCGTAAGTTTATTTTTGGGTAAACCCAAGAAAAATAATAATAAAATAAATCCAAATTCAAAGTTTACAACAAAAGGATACTAAACCTTTAACCAATTATATATTGATAAATTTGAATTGCGAATCAAATACATATATTCAATAGTCAATTTTGAAGGCATTCTTTATTTCTATCTCTTAATGCATGGAAGATTCAAAAACGGAAGACCAGAATCTTAGATTTGGCCACATCAGTCCGTAAAATCATGGAGATTTCAATCATCATCGTGGATAAAAGATAAAGGAGCTTTACTTTCAATTTAAATTTTTAAAATAGTTTTTATTTAAATAATGTAGCTCACATAAATAAATCGATAAGTATCGGTTTCCAGTCCAAGCTTTTAACAGATTTTAGAGCAGATATATTTCTATATATTCATCAATCTAAAAATTCTATAAACTGTTATGTATTTAGGTACATTCTATCTTTTATTAAGCCTTTACAGCACAAGGACTTACAATACTATAGCTAAAAATTGTTAAGAAATGTTTAACAATGATAAATATATATAAATATAATGCCGAGCTACAAATTTTGAATGATTGAGAGCATCTAAGCAACATTACTGGGCCCAGCTGCGGTATCGTTATTTCCACCGTCACCATTGTCGTCATCGTCCTGTTCCTTGGTCATATCGGCGAAGAAGTCGGAGGCATTTGTGCACTTCGATGACGGTAAATTGTGTCGTTTATCCTTGTAGGCGTTGTGCTTTTCATTGTACTTGATGTCGCCAAAGTCCTCGAAATATTTGACATTCCAGAAGCGTACATCGTTATTGTGGGATGAAGAGGCCAACAGCTCACCATTGCAATTGATATCCATCGATTCGATGGGCATATTGTGTTGGCCCACAATGCCCAGGTTGCGATAGGGAGCAATATGACAGGCACGTATGTTACCATCCTCGCCGGCCACACAGGCTATGCGATCCGTAATGGGCATCATCAGACTTATGGGACTTTTGATACCCGGATACATGTCGCAATGGTAGCCAAAGTACCCCCAATTGTAGGTGTAAAGGCGTCCCTTAGAGGTACCTGCCACCAACTTAGAGCTGCCTCGATATATGCCCATGCAGTTGAGCTCCTCCTCATACGGTTCCGATTGCACATATAATTTCCGAGCACCAATATTGAAGGTGGTCAAATAGCCATCGGCACTGGTTGCCAACAGCAGTTTATTCTGTTCGTTGGTTAGCATTTGTGTTATCTGATCCTCCACCTCTTTCAGTTCAAATATGGCGTCTTTGGTCCGAAAGTCCCAAAGCTTTACTGTGCCTGCATCATCCCCAGTGGCAAATAGACGCTCGTCGAGCACATGCAATTTGTTGATGGCATCATCGTGTGCTGTCTCGTACAATTTCTTCAGTTTCTCCGTTTCCATGTCGGTGACCATGACGCACTTGTCCTTGGAGCACGTAATCAAACTGCGCCCATCCTCGGTGAACTCGACATCTCGACAGGATTTGGCATGCACTTCAATCGAGCGCAAAAGTTTGTTCTCTTCATTGCCATATTCGTACAGATGCACATCACCAATTATGGTTGCCAGGGCGATAATATCTCGCTCCGGATGGAAGCAGATGTCTGTGATGAAATCCTCCAGTTTAATCTCGGGGGGAGCACTGCGTGGTTTCTTTATAGCTGCAATGATAGCACGGACTGTCTCATCCGTCTCATCGTCCTCATCCAAATGTGAATAATCACCAGATCCACTAGGACCTGAACCGCTTGGGCCCGTTCCATCCGCTGCGTTTTGCTCCTTGCGACGTTTGGCACTGCTTGCTCCACCCGTTGCGGCCTCATCGATCATTGAATCATCGGAGTCAGTATCCTCCGCATCCGGATCAAAGCTACCATCACTGCTTATGCTCTCATTAGAGCTGTTGTTACCATCATTTCGTTGTGGCTCTGGTGCACCCATGTCTACTAAATCGTATTCGTCATCGTCACTTTCGGATTCGTTAAGCACGTCCTGTTCAATTTCAGCTATTACACCAACTACCATATCATCATCAATGTCATCGAGTTCGTCTTCATCTGCTGGAGTTTTGAAATACTCATGCCTGTCAATTAAGTAGGTTAGGAATCGATTGAATGCACTAATATATATTCGATAAATGAATACTTACGTATGCATAGTAGGGATCACGTCAAATCACAATTTTTCTGCTTTTATTACACTGAACACGCTTTTTTTCCGCCAGAACAACCCAAACCCATGAATAGCAAGAAGAAGCATGGCACACAACAAAACACATGCCTCGCGGTCGCAGCTGATGGCATGGTAACTACAACAGCAACGAAACCAAATAACAGTTTATGCTACGATACACCCCGTATTTACAAATGTGCTTCACTCTTAGTGCGTGATGACAGTAATCAGTACAATAATGGTACAATAATGGTGTTTATAAAATAATTTAGTGATTTTAACAGCAGTTGTGTTGATGTTTTAATATTTTGCGTTCATACTTATTACAAATTAACATTTTGACTACTATTATAGTATTTGCCCTTGCCATATATTTTGAGTACAGGGTATTAGGACACTCTGAAGTAGAACTCAACAGTGTTGCCAGATAGATTCGAAAACTTTATTTCAATTGCAATCAACTTCTAACAATGGTGTTATGAAAAACCGAACATATATCTCCTCCTGGTCATCGCACTGCATCATGAAATGCATCTCCAACAAACCACTGGCATCCGTTTTGATAGCCACCTTTGAGGCCACTTGCATGGCCTTGTTTGTCAGCTTAATTTGCTGACTTTTGTACCGCGCCACCGTCGTCTCCCGACAATTGAACAATATAACCATATCACTCGACTTGGCCACCTCCACGCTAGACTCTGCTTGCATGACGCCCAAAGTGGTGATTCGGAAGTGTGGCTTCAACGGTGATATGGTAAACTCAAATTCATCGGCTGCTTTGTCCAGCTCGTGAAATATGTTGGATAAATCTGGGCCACGCATAAATATGGTATTCAAACTAGAACTATTTGCATCCAGGTCATACTCCATAGGCTCCTCCACGTTAGTTGTTTTAATGGAGCATTCAGTGCTCACCTGATCGTCATCGTGTGGCTCTAACAACAGCAGCAACGGCGAACCTTTGCCCTTATACAATATTTTAATGCTGCAATCTGAGAGACCAAACAGGCTCAGGCACTCTGCAAGAACATTGATTTTCACACTGAAGTTTGGCGAGCCGTCGACCTTAAATTCGGCAAAGAATGCTGGGCCTATAAACAATGTAGCCTGTATGGATTTGCCCTGCTCCACGGTAATGAGTAGCCCATCTTCACTGGCTTGCAGAGTGCCGAACTGAAATATAAAATGGTTTAATGAAACACTTTTAAACATAATCCTAGTAGACATTTTTACATCACTGAAACAAATTGCCTTAATGGATGAGTATAAGGTCTTGATGTGCTGTAAGCGACACACCAGCTGATAGTCCTCATATTGGGATTGAGTCAGCATTTTTCGATTTTTAATGATGCCTTTTTCGTACAGCACTTTCGAGTGCTTCATCAATCCTCATAGATATCGTTGTTGAAATATCTAAACTGATCCAGCGTCAAGATCTGTGTCCGTGGCTCTGTGTTTAGTAGCTGATTCAAACACTGTGATAATACGTGCTCACACGTGAAGGACACTTGATTGCTGCCACTGTCCAGCTTATGCTTCTGCTCCTCCTTCTCCCCAGTTTCTTTCAATTGGAGCACAAAGCGCTGGAAATAGGGGCACTTGCAATAATTGACGCCAGGAACAATTCGAAAAACATGCGCATCGTTTCGCTTGCTAGCTAGTTCCACTATATTGCGAAAGCGATCTGATGTGTAGTAGGTAGTGAAGCTCCACTCATCAAGCAGGCGTAGTGCGCGCTGTAGAAGATCTTCGCCCAATAAGGCGCCCAACTCGGAAAATAACTCGGAACGTTCTGCTATAATAAAAGCAATCGTTTCAGCTACGTAAGATACTCAGGGACCATATTGGTTACCTGCAGTTAGAATTATACCATTAGCGCGTTTGTACTTATTAAAAACCTGTTGCACCAAGCCTGGTATAAATAGATCGTTTTTATCATCCAGCATTTGTTGTATACAAATTGCATATCTAAGGAATTCATCTTGATTCGTTGTTATCGATTTATTTGTTGCCGCGCAATTTCCGATTAATGCTATCTAAGTCGTGAATCTAATATTTTGACCTTGGCTAATCTTTTTAATTGTGTCATTTAATTAGAAAAAGTTTGACGTTGATTATCGATTTATTATTTTAATGCAACTACAAAGAAAACTAAATATTCCCAGCTACATGATTTCGATATATTTTTGTAATAATTTTATTGTTTAGATTGCAAAATTCTGGCAACTCTGTTCAAGCAATGTAAAAGGATGATTGTAGCCCGCGTTTTTTATTTTATATATGTTTGTTTACATATTCGTATTCAGTAAATTTAGTTTTATAAATGCTTAGAATTGTGCACAAGTTGACATAATGTCCAGAAAGCCAGCTAATCAGAATAAACAGCTGACAATGTCTGCGTTCCTTGGCCTAGACAATAACAGCCAGAGCCAATCGATTCAATCCACAAAACCAGCACGAAAAGGTATTTCATAATTTAAATAATCATTTTATACAGTATAATATGATATTGTTTTTCTTGCCTTAGATATTTTAGCTGCAAGGACAGCAAAGGCAAAGTTTTACAATCCCATCTACCTGGACTCGTCGTCATCCGATGAAGATGACGCTCAGACTCAGAGAAAAGTGGCTGTGGCGACAGCTAAGATTAAGGCTCCTGTTAAAGATGCCATTGCCAATCCGCTAATCAAACGGTATAGCTTTGAAAATGCCAACCAGTCGCCATTGGCTCCATTGCCAACAAATGTTGTGAACAAGCCGAATTCGCCCACAAAGTCGGCCGTGGCTGGAAGTTTAAAATTGAACTTTGATAACTTCGATGAGGTGCTCAAGCAGGATGCATCCTATCAAGCTACATTATCAAAGCTGAATGGCCACATGAATAGGTTGTCACAATCTCCGCAGAAGATCTTCAGCTCTGTTGAAAATTCGAAATTGAGCAGCTCAAGCTCCAGTCACAACCTGGACGATAGTTTTGATAAAATGGTGAAAAATACTATCAAAGAGGAGGCTCTATCTGACACGCCCACTCAACTATTCGTGCCAATCAGCGGATCAGAGTTAGCCTCAACTGAATCGAATACTCCTTGTTCCCTAATAGGCAAGAAAGAGAAGCCATCAGCTGAGCCAGCGACGGCCAAGCCACGACTTAAAATAGTTTTCGACAGCAGCCTTGCTGACTATTTGCGAGATCTGGGCCAGTACGATATAGGCATGGCCAAGAGCGATGTTGGACAACAGAGCGAGACAATGCTAAGGAGCACAATGGGCATGTACAGGTCTAAGTACATAGAGTTAATGGAGAAGTACTGCGAGGTGATTGATCAGATACCCGCGGTGCAATTCAATGAGATCGATGGCTTTGAAGCGAACACTTTCCTCAAGCTGAAAGTCATGCGGCAAAAGTTTAAGGCGCGTACACAGCTCCTGGAGCGACAAATAGAGCGCAGACGTCAAGAGCGTAACGTGCAGCCAGAAGAGCCAGATTTTGATGCACTGGAGCGAGAGGAGCGCGAAATTCAGGCGGAACAGCGTAACACGCAACCGGAAACGCCTAACAGTTATGCAACTGGTCCATCAGAGGAACGAAACGAGGACGAGATAAACGATCTCATATTGTTGACAAAGCCACCACCAGCAAAGCTAGCCACAACACCAACAAAAACATCTGCTCAAACCTCCTACACAAACGGACCACCTGATGATTTGGATGACCTGGTGCCTGTCGGTGGGCCAACGGCAGAGTCGGACGAAGATGATTATTTAGCTCACACGATGCGGCTCGATGAGGGCGAGATCTTCAGCTCCACGCAATGCCCTCCGCCTGTAGCGCTGGCTGTCCCAGCGAAGCCCACAACTGTTATTGAATCCGATGATGATTTTGAGGACACTATGAAGCAAATACGCGAGGAGCACGAGGCGCTTAAGGGCCGCAAATCGGAATACAATAACTATGCCTATGCCGATTTTGAAGCTGTCAAGCAGCCGCCACCAAAGAACTCAGATATTCCAAGCAAAACCCCAACGGTTGTCCTTGACGATGACGGCTTTCCAGAGTACGATGAGGCGCTGTTTGAGCAGGCGCATATACTGGCGTCGCAAACCATTGACTTGACTGCCAACGCAATGGTCAAGGCTAGACCTCAGGCGATGCCAAGTACAAGCGGAACGACTAGCGCGCCAGCCGCAGTCGCAGCCCAAAAGATCGAGGGTAATTTCCATTCCAATGTGCACAACGATGGCGTTACTGGCGAATTCGATGGCCAGAAATATGAGCACAGCACACGTCTGATGCAGGCACTTAGCTTTAGCTTTGGCCTCAAGAGCTTTCGACCCAATCAACTGCAGGTAATCAACGCCGCGCTACTGGGCAATGATTGTTTTGTCCTGATGCCTACGGGAGGCGGCAAATCCTTATGTTACCAGCTGCCCGCCATACTGACCGAGGGCGTTACCATAGTAATAAGTCCACTCAAATCTCTGATCTTTGATCAGGTCAGCAAGCTGTCCTCGCTAGATGTGAGTAGAATGTGACGAGCAAGCAAAGCAATTTATTTGATCACATTTTTCCCATAACAGATTTGTGCCAAGAGCATTTCCGGTGAGCAGTCTTTGGACGAGGTGATGGCTATTTACAGAGATTTAGAGGGTCATCCGCCGCTGGTGAAGCTACTTTATGTTACACCAGAGAAAATTTCCAGTTCGGCGCGTTTTCAAGATACATTGGACCAACTGAGCTCTAACAATTATATCAGTCGTTTTGTCATAGATGAGGCTCACTGCGTTTCCCAATGGGGCCATGATTTTCGACCCGACTACAAAAAGCTGGGCATTCTACGAAAGCGTTTTCCCAATGTACCCACCATGGCGTTGACGGCCACAGCAACGCCTCGAGTGCGCCAGGATATACTGCAGCAGCTCAATCTGACGCATTGCAAATGGTTTTTGTCCAGCTTCAATAGAAGCAACTTACGTTATCAGGTGCTGCCGAAGAAGGGAGTCGCTACTCTGGACGATATGCGCAGCTATATACAGACACGTCCTGCTAGCGCCAGTGGCATTATCTATTGCCTTTCGCGCAAAGAGTGTGACGAAGTGGCGAAGAAAATGTGCGCAGCAGGCATACGAGCGTTGGCCTATCATGCCGGCCTGACGGACATAGTGCGCGAGTCCCGCCAAAAGGACTGGATAACGAACAAGGTGCGGGTAATATGTGCCACAATTGCCTTCGGCATGGGCATTGATAAGCCCGATGTGCGATTTGTCCTTCATTATTCGCTGCCAAAGTCCATCGAGGGCTACTACCAAGAGGCGGGTCGCGCGGGCCGCGACGGAGAAATGGCCGATTGCATCCTTTACTATAACTACAGCGATATGCAGCGCCTGAAAAAGATGATGGATGGTAAGTGGTGGTTCTCCCATATGAAGATCCCAATATAACATTCAGTGCCTGGTCCATTCCAGCTGATCGAGCTCTTCAGTACCACGTGAAGAAGATACACCTAGAGAATCTGAACCGGATTGTTGGTTATTGTGAGAATATTACCGATTGCCGCCGCGCGCAGCAGTTAGATTACTTCGGTGAGCATTTCACCAGCGAGCAGTGCCTGGAGGATCGCCGTACCGCCTGCGATAATTGTCTGAAGAAGCGCACATACAAGCAGATTGATGCCTTGGAGCAATGCCGCAAAGCAGCGCGCGCTGTGCGGGAGTTGTGCAGTGGGCGGTCACGCTTCACACTGCTCCATATGGCGGATGTGCTTAAAGGATCGATGATCAAGAAGGTTGTTGATTTCGGGCACAATAAAACGCCGCATCATGGTGCACTAAAGGACTGGGACAAGGCGGATGTTCAGCGCTTGCTGCGCCATATGGTGTTGCAGGATTACCTAAAGGAGGATCTTATCTTTACAAACGACATACCTCAGGCGTACATTTATCTAGGCAACAACATAACCGCGCTTATGAATGGCACGCCCAAAATTGAATTCGCCATGTCACGCAAGGAGAGTAGCGGCGGCACTAAGTCCGTGGGCAGCGTCTCTGAACCAGCTGCAGCCGGCCGTACCGAAATAAGTAATCTACACGATCGCTGCTATGCGGATCTGCTTGATCTGTGCCGCACCATTGCCGCTGCTCGTAACGTAACCATGGCTAGTATTATGAATATGCAGGCCCTTAAGGCCATGGCCGAAGAGCTGCCAACTACGGAAAAGGACATGTGCGCCATTCCACATGTAACCAAAGCTAACTTCGATAAGTACGGAGCCAAGCTGCTGGAGATAACCAGCGGATATGCCTCAGAGAAGGAATGCCTGCAGGTCATGTACGAATTGGAGGCTGCTGAAGCTGCAGCTACCGCAGTGACTCCCCAAACTTCAAGTAGCGCACGCGTATCCTGGACGGCCCAAGGAGGCGACGATGATGACTGGGGACAGGCGGCGGCATCACAAGGAAGCAGTGGATCGGCGGGCGGAACGAGTGGCTTCAAGCGTAAGCGGGCTTGGCGTGGGCGCGCCGCGAGCACCGCTAAGCGCCCCAAAGCTAATGCATCACCGCGCAAAAAAGCGACACCCGTGAGAAGCACTCGTGGAGCCAGCAGCAGCAGCAGTCGAGGGGCGGCATCCAGGCGAGGTGCTGCCACTGGTGCGTCCAGTTGGCTGGGTAAAAAAACGGGCACCAGCAAAGCATTTGAGTTGATGCCGCTGCCCGGATCGCGATAGGTTGCAGAACAGTAATCATGTTTTCTTTTTTTTGTCACTTTGTTAATTAACAACAACAAGCTTAAGCTATGATAATTTGTAAGTCTCTAAGCGGCAACTGTTATCGAAAAAAAAATCATACGATGCCAATTTATTTGATGGTCGAACGCAATTTCTCCTCAAAGTCATAAGCACCCATGGACCATATCAAATTGCTGTCCGTCTCCACCTGTACAAATTCCGTGGCATATGTATTCGAGGTACTGACCATGCCACCAAATTCCATTTGTGCATGATCTACAAATAATAAGAGGGCATGAAAACTATCTATGGGTAGTCGGGTGATCGTGATATACTTACACAGATTCCACTTGAGCCCTTGTGTGGTCACATTGTGGGCTCGGCTGCCAACAGGCATTAGAGAGCACCAACGCTGGCTGGTGACCAGATCGATGGGCACCTTTATGGTATGTTTGCCCGGCCGCAGTAGCCAGGTAATCGAATCGCCGCTCAAAAGGTATACATTACAATTGTCTTTCTGCATTTTGTAAAGGGTATTCAGGTTGGCCATCACCTGGTCCAGTCGACCAGAGCAATCATGGAACACTACTACATCCTTGATCTTACGCTGTACCATGACAGGCTGCAACACTGTGAAGACTTTGGTAAAATCTGTAGCATCCTGATCGGGTGTGCTAATTTTCGGAATTTGCTTAAAATATTCAATTGTTTCTTCTGAAATTGAATCAAAATCGCCTGTTATCAGATCTGGGGGTTCAATGTCGCTCGGCGCAGGTTCCCCTTTGCTACTTTTCTTATTTGTGCCTGCGTGGGCCATGATAAACTGGCGCAAGTGATTGGATCCTCCATCTACGGCACACCGCAAGGTCGCTACAAACAAAATATTGTGTGTTCTTATTTGAAAAATGGATGGTTTGACTATTTACGTTTCGTCATTTACCGTTCTTCCATAACAGCTTGACCACGTGAGCGGGAACCTGAATTTGTCGGTTGAGTACAACGCAAACATGGCCGTTGGGGCCAAGTTTAAAGCTGTCACTGATAAGATTTCCTGGTGTCCATTTGTACTCTTTGGGGGGTATCGTGTGGTCCATTTGTTGTCGAAATCCAATAGTTGTTTTTGTACAATAATTGCGTGGGAGTCTGCAGAGGCAGATGCTGCCAGCCTGTCTAAAATAGGGACCACAGTCTGGCAACGCCAAAGTGGTGCCTGCACCGCGCAATAATTTGAAAATTACATTTTTGATAGCTGCACCTGCTGCCATCTTACGGCAGCGCGTGCCGTTAACTCGTACAAAACAAATTATATTTGATTTAAAATGCTTGGTACTACCTGACATTTTACTATTTAATTTAAAAAACCACATATATGCCGACTACAGGCTTTGCGTCAATAAATCAACGCCGTCAGCAAACCGATTATAGGCGGCGTGCAACTCTGCAACGCCGCAAACAAAATGGCTCTGTTTTTTGCAGACTAAAAAAGATTCATTTTGAATTTTCGCAATCGAAAAACGCCAATAATTTGAGTAAAATGAAAGAAATAAAATGTAAGATTCAATGGCCCTGTGTACGAATACAACATAGATGTTACAACCTAATTTAGACAAATAAAATGGTGTCGAAAGTACGTGATTGAGATTTGAATACAAAAACTAGTTCTTATAAAACTGCACGCACACACGCACGAGCTGCAAACAGCTTCCCTAAAATGGAAGGTATGGATCTGTGGACGTCAATGTTTTCAGCCGATTTCGATGAGGGTGATGGTGAGGTGCAGAGCCATAATAATGGCAATAACGCGCTCGCAGACGAATTTATAGGCGAAAAGGAGGAGGACGAACAGGCGGCTGAAGAGGATGAGGGCTCGGCCGATGAAAATAGCAGCAAACGAAAAGGACACGACCCTGATGACGATGCCATATTTGATTTTGAGCTAGAGCCTATTGTCAGCATTGCGGAACCAGAACTGGAACCGTTGCCTAGACTACGGGCGGCCCCTCTGCAGCCACCAATGCCAATGAGTCCAGCCGTCCGAGCACAGCACCGTCACTCGTTGCCAGCCTCGTTTGGCTCCCAGCAGATGGTGGGCCGTGGCGGTTCAGGGACACCATCCACACGGCCAACGACCTCTCAAATCAATGCCACCGATGAGAACGGTTTGCCCATCAATTATGAGCTGGGGGTTACCTATATATGCCCGGCCTGCGGTGCAGAATATCGACAGCAGGACTTGTGGAAGCGCCACATGAACCAGGTGCATCAGTACAATACTCGACGTGGTCTAAATTTCGTGGCCATTGACAAGCTGTATCATCGGTGCCTGGAGTGCAACAAGCGGATCGCAATGCACAGCCGAGAGAATTTGCTTAAACACAAGTTCACCCATTTGCCATTTCGGTGCACCAAGTGCCACATATGCAAACGCGAGTACAAATACAGGCAGGACCTGATGGTACATCTGCGAATGGTGCACTGCGATGAGGTGGTGGCCATGATGCGTGGCGGTAAATTAAGTGCCGGGCGCAAGACGCGTGTTCGCGAACCGCGCATCGATCAGCGCCGCGAACATTATGGACAGGCTCATGACGATGATGGCATAGCGGTCAAGAATGAGCTGATGGACGCGGACGACAATGCGGAACTAGTTGAAGGGTCCAATCATGACTTGGACGATGAACACAGTCTCAGTTCCACTCAAGCGGTTAAAAAGAAGCGTACTACTCCTGGTGCACTCAATGGAAGCGTGAATGACGGCGGTGCAGCGGATATTTGCGAGGACTATATACACTATATGTGTCCGGACTGTGGCACCGATTGTGATACGCACGCCCAATGGAATCAGCATATTGAATTTGTGCACGACTACGTCAGTCGAAGGGGCCTGAACTTTCGCTGCGTGGATATGCAAATGCAGTGCCTCGAGTGCGAGGAGGTGAGTCTTTTTATGATTATAACAGAGATTACCCTTTATAACACTTCTTCTGAATTTAGTTTGTCATTCCGAACACGATTAAAACGCTGCGCGCTCACAAGTTTGGCCACTTGCCCCAACCGGAATGGATGCGCTGCAAGCTGTGCTATAAGGGCTTCACAGAACATCACGAACTCCGAACACATCTTCTTAAACAGCATCATTTGGAAACCTTAATGCCCGAGAAGGAAGAGGAGGAGCAGCAGTCGTTGGCTATATCCAGCGTGGGTGATGAGAATGAGGGTAATCCTGGTACTGTCTGCGATGATGAAACTTCATTGCATTGGGATGATGTGCCTCGTCGTGGTGGTCGCATTGGGAGCGATGATATATACGAGCCACATATTGATTACCTATGTCCGCAGTGCGGCAAAGAGTTCATAGAAAAGAAACATTGGCGCATGCATGTTGTTCAAGTGCACGGGATGAATGATCTGACCAAGTTGAATTTCGAGGTGATCAGTGACATCCAGTTGAGGTGCACCGAATGCGATAAGATAATAACGAATGCATATGGCATACAGAATGCACAGCAACACAGGACGACGCATTTGCCCTACAAAGCGTACGCGAGATGCCGCAAATGCCATAAGTCCTATACGGATCGCAAGGGTCTCGTCAAGCATTTGGCTACATACCATCGCGTTGGCTACGAGTCGCGTAAGACGGTAGGAACAGGCGCTGCCACTATGACTCCAACCAAATTACAGACGCCACGCAGGCAAATTGTCACCGTTGCCAACGAGACTTACGAGATTATTTATTTGGACGAGGATCAATCGCCGCCTAGCAACAATAATTTAAATGAAGAGAATGATTTTGGCGAGCAAATGCAAGCGGACGATGATGATTATGCAGTAGGTAGCACAAGTGGCGTCCTGATGGGACGCCAGCCGCAAGCAGCTACTGCTGCTGCGCCCAATCCTAACCATAATCGTTATAAGTGCGTAGATTGCGGATCGCTCTTTGCCACACAGACGGCGTTAAAGACGCACATCAGCGAGGAACATGATTTTATGGACACGCAATACAGCGAGAAAAAATTTGACGATGCTGAGCCCACGGAGGAGGCAACTGCAGTGCCAGTTGCCGTTTCAACCACTGCAGGTAATACGCCTGTAAAGAACACCTCAGGCGCCTCCACTATTGAGCAGAACTATATATTCCTGTGCCCGTCGTGCGGCAAGGCCTACAAGACGCAGTTCGAGTGGCGACGCCACATAAACGAGCAGCACAATTTCGACAAACGGCAGTATTTAAATATGCGCCAGCTGGACAAATATCGCTATCAGTGCACCCTTTGCAAAGATATTGTATGCAATTCAAAGCTTAAAGGCCTGCAGGATCATCATTTTCGTCATTTGCCTTACCGGCTGTACTTGAAGTGCCTGGTGTGCGGCACCTGCTACAATCACAAACCCAACATAGCAGCGCATCTCCGCGCGCGACACAACATCTATGAGCGCGAGTCCTCGTCTTGGCGTGAGCAGCATCAAAAGACCCAGAATGGTGACGAGCAGCCTAAGTATAAGGATAAGGATAGGGATACGCAAGTTGCTGTTGCCACTGGCACTACTTCTCCTTCACCTACGCCCGGCAGTAGTCGCACACTCAAGCCACAGCCGGGCGTGCTGCCCACGCGACCCGCAGGGCTCAATACATTGGAGGATAGCATATCGTATCACAATGCCGTGGATCTGGACTTTATTACCTACTATTGTCCCAAGTGCAATAAGAACTTTGACTCGCACGCCTTTTGGCGTAAGCATATCGTCGAGGTACATAACTATAATAGTCGGCAAGGCCTGAACTTTCGCCAGATTGACAACCATCACTATCTGTGCCTGGAATGCTATAAGCGTGTGACGGTGACGCACACTAAGGGCGCCATTGGGCAGCTACAGTCGCACAAGTTCCGGCACTTGCCGTATCGCTCCTTCAAGTGCTTGACCTGCAGCGGAGAATTTGTGCGCAAGCAAATGTTCTTCAAGCACTTGAACCGCGACACTAATCGTTGCGATAACAAGCCATTAAGTGGCCAGGAGAATGATGAGGATACAACCGATCAGCCGGACAGGCCAGCTACCTTGGGGTCGAAAGAGACACTCGATGTCGCGACTTACCGTTTGATGTGTCCAGAGTGCGGCGATGGGTTTACCACAAGCAGCAAAGCTCTGTGGCGAGAGCACATTAACATCCAGCACAGTCTGGGGAAGCGGGAGATGCTGCACATGCGCAAGCTAGGCGATGAACTTTATCGCTGTACAGATTGCGAGGAGCAGCTGCAAACGAAGCACCTGCGAGTGCTACAGGAACATCGCTTCCAGCATTTACCCTATGCCGCATATATACGCTGCCAGCTATGCGAACAACAGTCGGCGGATGGACTGGGTCATGGTGCAGCTGCTGCGGGATTACATAATATGCGGGAACTGCAACAGCACATGCGCAACGAGCATCCGGATGTGATTGAGCAGGACGAACGAATGCAAGCACTGCTCGACGAGGAGGAGGATAGTCAGCAGCAAGCGGCTAGCGATGAAGCAACAGACAGTGGACTATATATGCCGCTGCCGCCGCATTTGCTGGACGATGATGTGGAGGACATGGAGTTCGAGGAACAGTATCTGCTAGGTTAAATACATACACTGGCCAAATCTTGCCAACCCAGTGTGCAACAGAATCTGCAAGTCTACCAATAGGAGACAAAACTTACAATTTTATATATCTACGTAAAGATATATTCAACTGATTATAAGTATTTATGAATAATTTATGGTCACATACGAATCGAAATTTCGTCAAGAATTCTCATCTAATTAAGTAGATTTTACATTGCACTGCAACTATTTATTATTTTTCAACTTGCCCTAATCTTCCAGTCAAGTACCACATACCGTAAATGACATTGCAACTTATCCGTGAAATTACTATGAGATTTCCATGATATTGAGAAACGTTTTATATATGCGGACAACGTACGATCTAAACTTTATCTAAGATTATACTATACAATTAAAATGATTGGTCTCCAAGAACTATAAACGAAAACCCAGAAAAAACAATTAGCAGCATAATATTCTATATTAAGTTAAAAGATAACTCTAGGAAAATTTATTCTATATTTTTCCATTCGAAAATATATAAACGGTACATTAAAAACTTTATTTGGTTGACTATTTCTTCCGAATAGGGAGTAAAAATTGTATATTTATCTTTTTAGTGATTTTTAGCAGCTTTAAATTTCCCCGCCTCTTTTCTTAGATTTAAATTTAGCTTTTCGTTAATATACTGAAAATAAATAAGAAAATTTAATATGACATGAAACATTTTGTTTTTCTTCATTATTATATGAACTTGATGAGACTGAATGAAATATTCACTCAAAGGTCGAATGAAAAACTCTTGGAAACTTCTATTAAGCATCTGATAAGATTAATCGTAGATCATTTCCATAGAAGATATGTTAAGGGCCCCCACTGCATACAATCGGCGGATAGGGTGATCGACTTCGATCTATTCGAAATACTTCAAGAAAATTCATTGACACAATTATTATATGTTAATTAGTAATAGTATTTTCGTTTATTATTAATTTCGACTAAAAACCCCTATAACATTCCCACAAGTGTTTTTTCCTTTGAATTTTTACTGAGTGTTTATGTATTTATCAACGATGTGTTTTGTGTTTCATTTGATTGTTTTACGTGGTTTGGCAAACACGAGTTAAAAAATAATCCAGGGAAACAATTTAAAAAGTAATAGGTAACGACGAATGTATATGAAAGAAACATAAGTATTTCCATAAATTTATATACATTTATATGTCATACATATCGAGCAGCTGCCAATGCAATGTGATTGTAATTCAATTTAGTACGATAATAATACGATATGTATACTGTTTTAAAGAATCCTAAATCTAAAATTTATTTAATTTTTGTGTGTTTCGTTTAATGTTATGTAATACAATAAATAATAATGAATACTTTTGGAAAGCATAAACAAATTGCACGCACATAATAATTGCAGCTATTTCAATAATGTTTAAATACAAATATAATATAAAATACAAATTAGAACAAAAAAATAGTTTTCTTATTCATTATAAAACAAAAGTGTTGCTGTTTTTGCCAAATACTTGTTCGTATGCGCATGGAATGAACGTTATCTAATTGACTGTTACTTAAACAGTTTTTCTTTGTGGTTTTCCCCCATTATCGTTTCGAAGTTTACAATTTGTCAGTTCCTTTCTCTTTTGTGCACGACTGTCTCTCACTATTCGACCTTGCATTAGAGTTGGTACAAAACTTATGCAGTGGTTGTGTGTGTGTTTAGTAACAATTTGTTGCTTTTTGTTGTAATAGTAGTAAATGGTTCTGTTTGTTGTGTTATTATTGGTTTGTAGCCTCACAGCGTGGGCATATTCCTTCTGCTGCTGCTGGCACCTCCAGCAGCTCCCCCATCCTGTTGCGCCTTCTGTTTGGCACGTCGTAATTTTTGACGCGTATGCTCGATTTGAAAGTCTTCCACACGCAAGTTGAGCCGCATCATATTGTTTATGATGAACTCCTCCTCCATGATGTGCTCAGGCGGGGAGCGTAGCACCTCCAGCGTTTCGCACAGACCGGTACACGTTTTGCGCACCTTGTGCCGGCTGAGCGAGGCACCAATGATAACCAAGGCCACCTTAAACATTACACGAATGCCCTCGGCGAGAAAACAGTCCCAGACACGCAGCAGCGTCTCCCAGGGCAGAGTGCGCGTCATGGCGCAAAGGAACCAATCTGTCATATAGAGCAGCGGCTCCACTTTGTGCTTCTGTAGGTGACGATAGACGGGCGGGCAGGTTTTCTTAAGCAGACCCTCCAGGATGCCTGCATCGTTTTGTATCACCTCGAGACCAGGTATAAAATAGTCCTGCAAGTAACTATAAAAAGACATGAGTTATTATATAGCTAAAGTTGGTGTGTGGCAAGACTTACACATCACATACGCTAACGAATACCCAGAAGGCATCTTCTGCCGGCAAATGCATCAATAGGAATGCGGCTATTGGTGCTTGCGCTTGACAGAAGCCAACCTTGGGATTATATATCGAATAGGCCTTGAGCACATTGAATAGCTCGATTTGGCCCACCTTCTCCTCATCGAGAAACATTTCGTGAAATGGAAACTGACGATGTTTATCCTTTTTAATTTCCTCAATGGTCGAAGGATTGCCGGGCTTCTTCAACAGTTCCTCATAGACATCGGGATTCTTTTTCTTAAGCAAATAAGCGCCGGATAGGTAGAACCAAGCTTTGGGACGCACCGATTTTGGTATGCCTTTACGGCATCTGTCACGAATCTGTGATGTGGAGGAGAGTAAAGGTAAATGTTTAGTTTAAGTTTGAATTGAATTTAATCATCGTTTACTCACCTTTTTGTAGTTCTTGGACATATAAATGGACCAGTTGTCAATCATGTAGAGCCATTTCTTTTCACGCGCTATGATCTGTGCCTTGGACAAAGGCTCTTTGGGTTTGTCGCTGCGCTGAAAGCCGCCATAGAAACCATTGCGATCGGGGCAACTGGATACGGTGGAGCACAGCGAGATGGTATCCAAAGCTCGCGGTGGCGTAGCCATCTGTGTCACTTGTGCTGCGCAAAACAATAGCAAACTAAATCCATAAATTATTGCAACACCAAAATACGCCCACAATAAACCAATTAAATGCGAGTGCTCAACAAGTGGATGCCCTATACACGCCACTACTTAGTACTATTCTAAAAGAGGCGAAAATCTATTTCGAAATAAGCTATTGCCATTTGCTCTGATTCAAAATTAAGAGAGAGCGAGAGCGGCGATATGAGATACCCTATAAATACTATTTGATTTTACTCTCAAATGAGTTTTTCTGTCTTTCTAGTCGATAAAGCTTTCTTCCAAGAAATTGCTAATGCTCACAGGGTATATTGAGAAAGAAAAACAGCTTAAGATATTGTAAGTGCTGATGTAGGAGGATTGCGAGAGAGGGCGACTAAACAAACATATATATTCAGATAGATAGAGAGAGAGAGAGAGAGAGAGAGAGAGAGAGAGAGAGAGAGAGAGAGAGAGAGAGAGAGAGAGAGAGAGAGAGAGAGAGAGAGCGAGAGAGGTAGAGGGCACACCAGCCCAGTACAACAAGGCAAGACAATTTGCATTAATAATCTGATGTGTGTATTTGTAAAAATGAAAAACTGCGCAATTAAGTGCGATCAACGTAAGTTTCGACAGTCTCTCAATCATTCTCTCAATTTCGATCGTTTAGCACAGTTTTGAGGAGCATATTAGTCACACATATTTATATACATATCTTTAGCCCAACTACACACATATATAGATATGATTGTTATTGTTTATTTATAACATTCGCTTATCAGAGCGGCTTGCTTAGATAATAATGCACCTTGAAGATTTCAGTTTTTATTTGATTTTAGCATTTATCTATGTATGTTTATGCGCACCTCGCTCAAGCAGCTCGTCCAAGCTTCCGCTTCTTTTCTTTCGACCAGTGCGAAATAATGGAGACATTGCAACTATTTGGCAAATCGCGAATGCAATTGTCGGCATGGCTTTCGCAAACAAATTACTAGATAGACAGGGAGACGGGACGGACGCAAGAACAGCCGAAACAACTGTTTTTGATTTACATACATACATATGTATGTATGTATATGTGTGTACACACATATGTATACACATAAGCGCACGTGGAATACAAAATCAAAGAATTTGTCGTCGAGTAAAGCATTTACAGTGGTTTTCAATTAGTCAGCAAGAGACGTGAAAGGGAATAGTAATCCGTAATATATTCAGTAAACAAAGAACCCAACTGATGGGCGATATATGATTCAATATAATTGCATAAACTGTTGCGGCTAATTGATATTACAAATATTCGCAATACAGTGATATCTCCGAGCGAGGTACTATTCTGAAAGACGAATCTATTAGACATAAAAAATGTGATAAGTATAAACAAATCTATACAAATGTATGCGTATAAAGATTAATTATAAAACATTCCAGTTACACAAAAAAGAATTAACGAGTTATTCTTATTGGAACAAATGGGAAGTACAACATGCTGGCATTTCGACCTCTTAAACTGCGATCTTCCAATTGGATGCCGGAAGCAGCAACTCAATTGCCAACTCAGACGTAAGCTTTGTCAGTTCGAACGACAGGCGACTAGCTAATTGAGGCTTACTTTAATAACCCACTGAATGCTTAATTGCAAAACAAAAAGCGAGCAAATAAAAGTGCAAATGCAGGGCGAAAAGAAAGTAGCTGTGGCACAATTCTGATGGGAATTATGACTATCTAATTGGATTCGCTACAAATCTTATCAGCAATACGTATTTTATGAATTGGTGTCTAGTTAGGCCAAGTAATTTGCGAAGGTTTTATTGAGTAATACACAAACACACTCGCGTACAAACAAACACGCACAAACACATACATACATACATATATCGCTCAGGCGGTTTGCGGCCCACCCACCATCAGCGCTACCTAGCATTGCTCTTGGCTGCCATTTTGCTTGAGCGCTCCAAAAACAAGTGTCACTGTGTGCTACACTATGGCGGCTGTGGTTGCCTGTGTGTATGTATGTGTGTGTGTGTGTGCACAATACTTAGCAATTGTTATTATTAACAACGCAACGCCCTCCCCCCTTGTTCACGTACACTTTTTGCTTACCTTTCGAGTTGCTTGTTCTGGCTGGTTGCTGTTGTTGTTGTGCCTATTGCTACTGAACTGCTTCCGTGGAATGCGCAATAGTTGTTTTCACGTTTAACTTTCTATGCTTTCTTGCGTTATTCGTTTTGTTTCACACTCACGCACACACTTTGCGCCCGCACAAATGTGTTGCATTTATTGTGTTAGTGGAAACACTATTTTCCAATTGGATTTTGTTTATTTCTTATAAAAACTGGAAAGGGTGAGGTAGCCATCGGAATGACACTTGTTTTTCTTTTCCCATTTGCTGGTTAACGCGTTAATGCACGTTTGCAATTTGTTCCACCACACCGCTTGTTTTAGCACACAAATTGTTGTTATTTTGGCGTCTTAAAAGCTTTAATTGTACAAAAAAATATAATTAATTTAGGGAGCTACGTCCGTTGCGCGATATGAACAGCAGAGCACTTAGTGATGACATATCGCTGGTCTTTGTGCTTAAACAGGGTTGCGTAGATTTCGATATAACAGTCACAGGTGTTTATTTAACATTAACAGAATCTGTTGTGTGAGGAGCACTCGTTTATTTTGCGTATTTAAATCGATTTTGCTATGTTAAATATTAAAATAAATTTTATAGGATGTCTTTCTTAATAGGTGCGTACAATCCACTTTGGCAGCTCCAATACTTCTCTTCCACGATCACTCAGCATAAAGTGCGCCAGACGACAGAGCAGCATTAATAAAAATGGAAATGTTTGCACAATATAAAAATGGATAACACGAACCGAATCGTGCCAAGAGATAGTTTGAGGGCGTATTCGATATAGGGAAATTATTGCCATGAAATTGCACATGATCAGCAGCCTGTAGAAGATCTGACGCCGACTCAGCCATGCCATATTGCAATTGGCACAAATGACGCACTGCACCAGGAAGACCGGCAACAGAAGCTTAACTGAGATCAGAAGTCCGTTTATGAGCGTCGAATAGAAGCCGAAGCCCGTGAAACGCATATAGAACCGGAATCGATCAACCGCGTCAATGTTCCCGATGACAAAAAAGGAATAGAAGCTATAAATCAGCATATACATGGCCAGTGTGCATTTCCGGCTGATTGCCATTCCGCAATCCTGCTTGAGGCGCAACGACAACTGCAGTTCCATGGCCAGCAGTTGTATGACCAGGGACTCGTAGGACGTGGAGAGCAACGTATACAAGGTGCACACGTCAAAGATGAGTTGCTTCGAGGCTTCACGTCGTTGGCGCGGGAAGAACAAATAGCAAGCATACACTCGGGCAATCAGCTGGAGAAAGTGCGTCTGTGAGCTGAAGAGGACATGCAGTCCAGTTAGGGTCAGCACGAGGCCATTATAAAAGGAAGATCGTTGTTTTAACTGCTGTGAGTTGCAGATAAAGGGGCGCACAGAGGTGATGAACAGGCTGACGAGCAGCCAATTGCGGTGCCAATAGCCCAGGGCGGGAGGCAGCCAGGAGAGCGCTGTGAGAGCACAGAGCAGCAAGAACCAGATGAGAGAAGTTCGTGAGCGCTGGACAAAGGCGAAGCGATTGTGGTAGCAGGCGAATCCAAAGTAGATGAGTCCTATGAAGCGGCGAAAGAAGAAGCCCGAGAAACAGAAGCAGGAGAATACCAAGAGCATGATCAGCTGACGACAGGATATGAAATTCTCCCTGTTCAATACACGCTTGCAGTTCCAAATGAGCGTAGGTAGCAGCAGGACACCACCGACGAGCCAGGGCACACGTTGCAGCAGCACAAAGATGATGGTCACAAAGAACACCAGGCGCCAGAACGCGTCGAGCAGCAGATTCAGGAGACTCCTTGATCCAGGCTTCGTGCCACGCAACTGCTGCACCCAGCCCAGAAAGGCGCAAATGCTGGCCAACAGCAGCGCCTGGCGGTAGTAGTGCGCATAGTAATCGGCGCACTGCAGCACCGCGGACATGAAGTTGCTAGAGTACTCGGCGAGAGTAGTGAAGCGCTGCTGCTGCCACAGCAAGTTGCTGGTGTAGATGTACTTCCGCAGGTGGGCGTCGCTCAGCCAATGGCTGGGCAGCAGCTTGGCCAAGAGACCACGTTGATGTGCGTCTAGCGCACGTTGTGCCACACTCGCGAATTGCAGCGCGTTCATGTACATGGCGTGCGCTTCGTGGACGCTGCTGTTGAGCACGCCCGTTGGCAGCTGGCCACGATTGTGCATGGGAGGCGGCTGGCCCAATATGCCACTGATCACAGGCGCTAACTGCTTGGCGTCCAGGACGTGCAGTGGTAGGCGGTGTCCCTCTTCAGTGGCAACAAACTGGCGACCCGGCTGGGTCGAGGTATTGGCCACGCCCGCGCCCCACAACACAAATGGCATCTGCACCTCTTCCGCGTTGCTATTACCTATTCGTATTTGACCAGCTGTAAGGATTTGATGAGCTCCACATATGAGAACAGCTCACCTGGTGAACAGCTCACATGATTGGAGGTCATCAAATATGCAGTGCGTTCATCCGGGAAGGCGCGTTCGAATACATTGTAAGTAGTCCAAATGGCATGTTGGGTATAATTTAGTTGCTCCAGATATCCTTTCCCCACCTGCTGGCCCTGCAGCTGGATGAAGAAGACGAGATTCGTGCGGTTCAGCAACTCAAAGGATTCGTATATGATAAAACTCTTCACTGCACTAAATGTCCACTCGTCCCGCATGATCAAGCCCATAACGTTGTCGGGTAGGAACAACTCCTTCATCTCCTCCGAGCACCAGGCATAGCTCGCTTGGCTCCGATTGAAGATTGTATCGGCGGTAGCGCTATGCACATTCGCATAATAATCCTCATAGCAGCCAGAGAAAAGTGTCAATTGGGCCGATTTGCAGCTTCTAGCCACACGTGCGCGACTTATACCAACCAGACCCTGATGCAGGAAGATCTGCCTCAGATGCGGCACGTGACGGCAGCGTTGCTCGAAAAAGGACTTCACGCTGAGTCCATCGATGGAAAAGATGACCAAACGGCTGGCTGGCGGCTCTTTCAGCAATGGCTGCTGTGGCTCCAATCCTCCCATGAGCGTGCATTGAAAGTAGATGACGTAAACGGAGCTCAGCAGCAGGATCTGCACACCGAAAGCATACCAGAAGATAATGCCCATAACGAGAAGTATGTTCAAAACGAAAAATACAGTAAATTAATTTGTCAAATTGGAATATATAGTATAGGATATAGTAGTCGAAGCTTGCTCGTATACTGAAAATTATTGTATTTCTATTCATTTATCTAGATGGAACGATGGAACGCTTCAAAGACAAGGGGAAAGCAAGAAACTTACAGATTTTATACATGGAATACAGATACATGGAATACAATTTTCAGTTGGAAGTATCCGACTAGTAAATACCCTGAACACTGCACTCAGCTGTGAGAGATGCAAGTAGGGCATAGATGGGCATAGATAGGTATAGATTTCTATCTACGATTAAAACGATATGAAACTTAAGTTACTTGAGCATATCTCACTCTTTCATTTCGCCTTTCGTACATGAGTTCGATTCGCTTCAAAACCAGAGATAGACATTCTTACAAATACCTTCCAGTTTCTTGAGCATAATTTTTGTTAAGATTTTTAGTTTTTGAACTACAGAAAAAGAAACAATTGCTTCAGCTTAGGCATTCAGAGTAGGCTGTAGAGTAAGCTCCAGTCTTAGTAAGCTTTGCCAATTTTACCTATGGGAATATTTCAGTGAACACTTACAATCATTAATAGGGCACTGAAGAAACAGTACAGTTTCTCATTTTATTGTTATTTTTCGAAAATGTGGAAATATTTGGCTCTGCTGGTGCATGTACTGCTGCTGGGATACATTACACTGATCTATTACCAAAGCTCGATTATCAATGGCTTGCAACCGCAGAGTGGACATCGTTCTTTAGGACTGGAGCCGCCAGCAGATCGTCTGGTTGTATTTCTTATCGATGGCTTGCGTGCTGAATCATTGTACAGGAACAAATGGAGCGCGGAGCCCAAGTTGCAGCAGCTATTTCTGGAGCACGGCGTGGTTGGCATATCGCACGGAAATGCTCCAACCGAAAGTCGGCCGGGACACATTTCCATCTTTGGTGGCTTCCAGGAGGATGCAGCCGCAGCCATGCGCAATTTTAAGAAAAATCCTTCCGTCTTCGATACGGTGCTCAATCGAACGGAAGGGGCTTCGTGGGCCTGGGGCTCTAAGTCTGCGTTGCAGTTCTTAGCAGATTTGCCGTCCGACGATGAAATCAATTTGGATATGCATACTGAGCATGAAATTGCGGGAAATAAGTATAATCATAGGTTGTTGCACAGTAAAGTGCGTAAATTTCTGGCGGGATCTGAAGACAATTCGACTGTGCCGTCGGTCTTCCTTCTGGACTTTGATAATCTAGATGGCCTTGATCCGGCGAGCGACGGCTTTTTGAAGGCTCTCAACGATACTCAGACTATTGTTGCGGACATATACAATTTGTTTGAACGATATTTTGAGGATCAGCGAACGGTATATCTTCTGACATCCGACTATGGCACAACCGATAAAGGTATGAACATCGTTATCATTCATTATTGATCATAAAATGTAATTTATTTTGATGTTGCTCTTACAGGTGCCCATGGCGAAGACAGTTTATTTGAGATTGAGATGCCATTCATCTTTTGGGGCGCTGGCATCGAGCGACTGGTGTCCCCTTTCAAAGATATCTATGCGGCGAGGTCCAACAGTAGCCCATTCCAATTGCAGGAACTGAAGCAGGAGCAGCTCGCGCCTCTGATGTCCGCTTTGATTGGACTGCCGCCGCCAATGAATAATCGTGCCACGCTGGTCACGGGCCTGATGAATGTCAGCAAATTGTATGAGGCGCACTCCATGTACCTGAATGCACGCCAGATTTTAATGCAGGTTGAGCGCGTACTGAAGCTGGAGAAACGTAGTTACATATCCAAGTGGCTGCCCAGATTCGAGCGTTTGGACAGGCAACGCATAAGTCTCTATTATGAGCAGATGGACTTTCAGTTGAAGACCGACTGCTTCAATGAGGCGATTCAGTGCAGCCGGAAAATGATACATTTGGCCTTGGAATGCCTGGAATACTATAGAGTATACTATCGCGTACCGCTGGTGGCAGCCTGTATGCTAACCTACCTGGGCTGGTTCTACTATCTGCTGGCCAAGCAGGGACGCCGCGAGAGTGCCCCCAATCAGGGTTGGCTGACCTTCGCCAATGGCTTGCTTTTCCTGTTGGAGGTGTTCGTGGGTCTGACGTGCTTCTTGCACCGCGTCCCGTGCACCACCAGTTTCTATCTATTGGTGCCGATTCCCATATGGGCACTGGCTCTGCACGAGCAAGATGTGCAGTACACCTGCGTGCCTGCGCCGCTCTCGCAGCTGGCCTGGGTTAGCGGCACCGTGGTGCTGATTGCTGCCACGTACTTCTTCCAGCCACTCATCGCGCTGGGCTATCTGATTGTGGTATGTGCCAACAACGGACGCGCCTTTACCCAGAGTCCCAGACTACGATTTTGGTTGTGGTTGGCGCTGGTTGCCCTCTTGACCGGAGTGACCGTGAAGCAGCCCGACTTCGGATGCAATACAATATTACTGCTGTTCCTGAGTATGCTGGTCACCATGTTGCGTCCACTGCTAATGAACGAAAGTCACGCTGGGAGCGTCTGGCTGAGCAATGGCAGTGCCTTGCTTTTGGGTGCCTACTTGGTCCATGAGAGTCTCTGCAAGCACGAGCTTAGTTGCGTGCTGCAGGGTGCTGCCTGGAGCTATGTATTCTATGCATTCATCTCCATACCCTATAGCAATACGAAGACTCCGCGCCATCGTGTGCAGCTGATACTCTTCAACCTAAGCACCGTCTACACATTGATAAGCGTCGGGTATGAGTCCATATTTATGCAACTGCTCTGCACAGAGTTCCTGCTGGGAATGCAGGTGGACACGGGAAATAAGATTTTGAGCGGCTCAGAAGACAGCGATGGGGTAGAGGCGGAGCATAACCAGGAAAAATCCCTATCCCAGGAGGACCACATAAACAAAATCTACGGCTTTGCTGTCCTCATACTTGTCTACGCTTACTTCTCGATGGTCGGCACCGGGAATATGCTGAACATCAATTCATTTGACACGACCTTCGCCCGCATCTTTGTCACTGACTGCTCAACAATTTTAATTGCTGCGCTCTACATGCTCAAGCTGATGATTCCTGTTATTATTATCATGTGCAGCTTGTACGCCTTCCGTACTTATGCCCGCCATCATCTGTGCGGCATTTTTATTTGCCTGTTCCTGATCTGTGATGTGCTGTGCCTTTACTTTTTCTTCCACGTGCGCAACAACGGTTCTTGGCGCAGTGTGCGCGACTCGCTCTCCCAGCAGTTGATTGCCCACGGCGTGCCCATGCTGTTGGCCATTTTCTCGTTCATACCATATCAACTGCTCAGCGCCATACCGTTGACCATGCTGCCCATGCTGAACTGGAAGAAAAACGCAAAGACTACTCGGCTGGATCAAGGCCAGGTTTGAAAATCCGGCTCATCCCCGATTTGAATGTTTTACAAATTTAAGTGTTTATGAATTGAATAAAGTGGCGTGTATCGTATTTATCATTTGAAACATTTATTTCACACTTTGCACTTTAAAAGATTCTGATATTTATTCAAATTATCGTCAAGATAATACTTTAAGTAACCCATTTTGACTTAATTTAAAAGATAAGTAGTTAATGTTAGGCAGTTTTAAGCTTCCGGGATTCCAAATGGGCCTATAAATAGACAATAGAATGGATCAGTTTAGATCTAATTTGCGCCTAGAATATGATGATATACTTACCTTTTCTGCAACCGATAACAGACTATCAAAACCGCTCTGACCCGTCTCCATAACCATGCTGTGAAAGATCTTCGTCTCACATTCCGTCAGCAGTTCGTATGGCGAACCAAACTCCACCATCTGACCTGCATCCATGACTATCACCTTGTCGGAGTCCATAATCGTGTTCAGCCTATGGGCTATGGTCAGCACTGTGCATTCCCTGAACTTGTTTCTGATTGTCGCCTGGATGAGCGCATCTGTCTGTGGATCCACATTGGCTGTGGCCTCATCCATCACTAGAATGCGATTTTCCCGAAGAATAGCGCGGGCCAGACAGACCAGCTGTCTCTGCCCTACACTGAAGTTGCTGCCGCCTTCTGAAATCTTGCTCTGAAGTCCACTTGGAAATTCGCTGATGACAGGCTTCAGCTTGACTTCCTCCAGTGCATCCCACAGCTTGGCGTCGCTGTACTCTTCAAAGGGATCCAAATTGTAGCGCATGCTACCCGTGAAGAGCACTGGCTCCTGAGGTATTATAGAGATTTTGCTGCGCAGATCGTGAAGCCCCAGTTCGTTAGTGTTGCGACTGTCGATGATGATGGAGCCGTCATTATAGGACAGTCGGAAGAGGGCGTTGATGAGTGAGGACTTGCCTGCACCTGTGCGACCGACAATACCGACTTTCTCCATGGGCTTGATCTCGAAGTTGAGTGACTTGAGCACATATTTGGACTGTGGATCGGGCAAGTAACGAAGACTCAGATCGTCAGCCACAATTTTACCTTGCTCTGGCCAAGTGGCGGGCGGCTTTTTGCTTGGTTGGGATTCGAACTCGCCTTCAGGCTCAATATCATCGTATTCCAATACGCGCTCCACGGCAGTCATTGTGGTGTCCAATTCAGCGGATTGCGTCATGCCATACTGCACCATCCCCGCCAAACTCATGGCCTGAGTAATAGCCAACCCAACCTCTCCGGGCTTGGTGGGTGGGTTGATGAAGTAGTTAAGTACAATGATGATTGTGTATAAGGTACAAAAGAAGTCTACGTAGTAGCCAAAAGCACGACTCGTGGACAGAAAAGTGTAGTATCCGGAGCTGTGGAGATCTTGAAGATTATCAAACTCGGAAATTAGTGCCTTCTGTGCGCCCATTGCTCGGATTGTGGTTAGTCCATTAAGTGAGGTGCTCAGATGGGAGTATATGGGCGACCTGGCAACTGCCTCCAAACGTTTTACATCTCTTGAGGTCTTAAGATAGAATTCTCTCAGATAATAGAAGATGACACCTAACGCAAATGTTAGTATCAGATAATAAGGGTTGGTTATGCAGATGACCACAATGACGCCCGCCAATGTGAGAAAGATCTGCATCACATCTAACATAATTGTTGGCAGAATTTCATCTAGTTGACCGAGATCCTTGGAGAACCGATTCAAAATGCGACCCGATGGATTCGTGTTAAA
Source organism: Drosophila paranaensis (assembly GCA_035047545.1). Classification (NCBI taxonomy): domain Eukaryota; kingdom Metazoa; phylum Arthropoda; class Insecta; order Diptera; family Drosophilidae; genus Drosophila; species Drosophila paranaensis. The sequence goes on along the minus strand of JAWNPL010000173.1, from coordinate 19,163,944 downwards.
GAAGTACATAGCTGCTCTGGCTATGCCCCTAAACATGGAGTTATGCATCTGTATAGAGCTGCGCCTCGCCATCGTATAGAAGAGAATTGGTCGCATTACGCTGAGCACAATTGCACCCACATTTAGTGCTGTGAAGTAGTACATATCGACTGGATCGTAAGCATTGTCCGTGTTATCCTTAGTCTTGTCAACCCTAAAGAGAAGACAGTTATTATCAGCCAAATTATAAATCAGATGCCCCACTTACCAGTAGGAGAGGAATACATCCGCTGCAGAGACTACAACTTGCGTGCCGACACAAAGAACTATCATAAAAGATATCAGGAACCAGCCGCTGCCCGATGAAAAGTATTCCTTATAGAGACCCAAACTGACTTTTCCTTCAACGCGCGTCTCCTGCGGCACCAAGGCTGTTTCTTGAATGACAGAGTCTGCCAGAGAACTCAGAGAGGCGAAACTATCCGTGCGAGAAGCCTGGCGACTAGTTTTTGAGTGCAAGCTCACGTGGTCTCCAGCTTCACTCTTCTGTTCATCTAGCGTCTTTTCATCGGCCTTATTTATATCAGTTAGCAGTTGTGCGAAGTCCAGGCCACTGTGCTGCATCGTTGCGTATGTTCCCATTGCACTTATTTTGCCTTTGTCCATGATAACAATCAGATCGGCGTGCTCCAGAAACTGCAGCTGATGTGTGACCAGTATGACCAGCTCGCTTCTCAAATACCCTCTCATGCACTGGTCAAACAGATGACGACCTACATGTGTATCCACAGCGCTGAGTGGATCGTCTAGCAGATAGATGTCCGCCCTTCGATACACTGCCCTGGCCAGGCTGATGCGAGCCTTCTGTCCCCCCGAGAGCGAAGCTCCGCGCTCGCCAACGATTGTCTTATCTCCTTGGGGAAGTAGCTCAAAATCACGTTCTAGTGCACACTTCTTGATCACTGTGCGATATCGATGCTTGTCCAGGGTTAGTCCAAACAGAATGTTTTCACGAACAGTTCCTGTGAATAGCCAAGGCTCCTGAGCAGCATATGAGAATCTTCCATTGACTTTCAGACTTCCTTTGTCCGCGGGAAGCTCTCCAAGAATGGATTGGATCAGACTCGACTTGCTTGCGCCAACGGGTCCTATAACTGCTACCAGTTGTCCACGACCCAATTTTAGATTGATATTGGTTAGAGTGTTCTCGGTTGCTTTTGTATCCCACTTGGCATGGAATTGCTTGAATTCCACGAGCGTCTCCCCGTCGTCATCTTTCTCTGCTGCATTTCCGTTGTCTTTGCTTGTCACCGCGCCATTCTCCGTAACAATTTCCCCTTTGGTAAACTCAGGTGCAGTTATTGCGTTTGATTTGTCCTGAACTTGAGTCTCCACTCTATGCATAAACGTTTCCAGACGCTTGATAGACACCTTGATCTCTGCTAGCTGCGTGATGCTAAGTGGGAAAAAGTTGGTGACCGCTCTCTGCAGCAAATTGTAGTACGCTGTGATGAAGAATGCGTCGCTAGCATTCAACACGCTTTCCAGCAGCACGAAACCCACCAGACTGACAAAGGTTAGGGTGCGGGAGAGGCACATGCCAAAGGCGATGAGTACACCTCTTATATAATTGACTTTCTTGATGCAGGTCATCTCCTTGGCACGCATTAGTTCGACTAGTTTGCCCAGTGGCTTCTCCCACGCGTACATCTTGATTACTTGGATGCCGGAAATAAATTCGTTCATCAACCGTACTCGCTCGTCAGTACGCAAAGCTGTCATCAGGCGTAGCACTGATGTCTTTTTCGCCAAATAGGCTTGTATGGGCAGGAAAAGCAGCATTATTGCAACACCAAAGAAGGAAGCAACTCCGATCTGTAATTATTTGTATATTAATAGAAATTCAGAATATTCATTGGACCGAGCTACCTTTTGATACATCAAGAACGTAACCACGAATAACTCTAGTGGTGCCAACCATAAGAAATGGACATTAATTAGGATTAGATCGAAGCGACCCACATCGTTTGACAGCAGGTTCACCACCTGTCCTATCGAGGTGTCGCCTAAGGCTGTATGGCTCAAGCGTAATGCTTTTCTATAGACCAGACTACACAGTGCCACACGCATTTTCATGCCCAGGTGGAGAAGACCTAGTATAAACGGATGCCCAGTAACAACGGAAAGTACAGAGGCAGTAATTAGACCCGCGGCATATAGTTGAGCCTTCAACGGATCTAGATCCTCGCCCGAAAAGTAGGCCATAATGCCATAAAGGCACATAGGCTGAGTTACTCTAGTAAGTAAAAGATTATTAATATATAAAGATAAGAAATACCTTTATAAATGTACTTACTTCACAACGAACTCTCTGACTCCAAGCAGAAGTCCAGTTATAAACAGATGCCAACCAAACACGCGAATCACCACGCGTCCCAAGCGTGGCTGCTTGCTTTGGGCCGCTCTTTGACTAACTTCTTCATCCCAAGCTGCGCACAAGCGATCTCCAAGTGTATCTGTTAAGACAATAACATATATGTATTCATATAAATAATGTTGAATCGGAGTATCGTCAATCTCACAACCCCAATGTACTTATTTAAAAAATATGCTATGTTAATCGATTATCGGAATTGCTGATAACAGGAGCAGGAGTTCAAGGGTTCATTTGCAATTGAAATACAATGAGCGAGTTCACAGAATAATTTGATGAACTAGTTAAATTCTTAAATTGTAACAGCTAAGATGCATGTCACTAAAGTGATAACATGATTATTTCACAATATGATTGCAATTGCTTTGCTTACCTGACTTGTGCTCTTTTAATGGCCGGTATAGATCTGACTGCTCCAGTGTCTTCTTGCGGCCCTTAAACAAAACCGGAAAGACAAAGCTGTACGTTGGCAAACGTAAAGAGATATAAAGATTAAAGTACAGACTAAAAATGATTATATGGAGACAGTAAAGAAATAAACATAAATTCAAATTGGATTGATCCTAGTCTACAAAACTTGGCTATTCGTTTTTCTGTATATTATTTTCTATTTTTAGTTAAGATCATATTCCAATTTTAGCTCAAAGTCTTACAGTTATTAAATCTACATCACTATAGCCTTTCTATATATAGTCTATCTGAATATGATCTATAGTTGAAAGCTCACAATGACGCGCCGTTGTCAAACACATATATTAACATGCATACCTCAACAACTTTGATATATTTTAACACTCTGGTAGATAAGATAATGTGATAATAATATCTAGACAATCATGCTCAATATATTCTTCTGTTAATAATTTCATGAAATTAAGTAATCTACAAAAAATGTCTAGTCATAAAAGTCAATAGTAGAGGATCATGCTAAGATTGCAGACTCACCATAGCATAAGTTCGGAAAATGGATTGCTTCGTTCGCGCGGATTTTCAGGCAGCTCATCTGCTTTTGTTGTTTGCATTTTGTTGTCTTACACTTTTTTTACGTCGAGCAAACGAATTCAATTTGCACTCGTGCACAAGCATATATGTATGTAAGTATTGAATTACAACAAACCGAACTTTCAATTATATGTTCGATTTGAGGTTCTATATATGTATATTCATTTAGCTGGGGTGCGTGTGTAAGGCAATTCTATGGAATTTACTTTATTCAATTTTCTAAATATTCCACTGTGCCACTCTGCCGGTTTTTTGTGTCAGAGATGCTGCTGATATATCGTACAATATCTTTATCAAATCAAAGTTGCCTTAACAATTAAACAATATCACCACATTTTCTATATGTACAACTCATTTAATTACACAACGAAATATCCAGATAAGAATGTGTATATATTAAATTGTTTATTTGAAACCATTCACTGCGAATTACGTTGCAAACTGTTTATACTCAGCTGTTCACTCTCCGACCGCCGAATTTGTTCTACATGCCAGCTGACGAGCTGTCGCCTTTTATGGGAACAGACAACTGTTGCGAGCGCTCTCTTTGAAGCTTTCGCTCTTTTCCATTAAGCTTGTCTCGGCCGCACAGCGCTCTTATAGGAAGCTTTAAAGCTTGCCTTCCGCAGTTTTTCCTAGATTATATGTAAATCTTATCGGCCAATACGTTTTTGGAGGCATTATCTTTCATTTACTATATGATAAGATATTCAAATGATGTTATAATGAAAAGGAATGATAAAAATATTTTTATTTATAAAAAAATACGAGATTTGTAAATCATATATTCAAACATACAGATTTGAATTTACAATTAAAATAAAAATGTAATATTCTCACAATGTATTCAATACGTTTATTAAATATATACAACATACATACAACATCTTTGTTCAAAATATATATTATATTATATATATGTACATTTCTAATTTAAAGTTAATTAAAGTAAACATTGAAATGCTAATGATTTATTCATCGACCCCTACGCTGCTTTCAATTTCTTTGATTCCGAATGGGCCTATAAATAGATATTGATAGTTACACATATGCGTATTATCTCTCACATAATTTAATACTGACCTTTTCAGCTATTCTCAACAGATTATCATAGCTTTTCTGACCCGTCTCCATAACCATGCTGTGAAAGATCTTCGTCTCACATTCCGTCAGCAGTTCGTATGGCGAACCAAACTCCACCATCTGACCTGCATCCATGACAATCACCTTGTCGGAGTCCATAATCGTGTTCAACCTATGGGCTATGGTCAGCACTGTGCATTCCCTGAACTTGTTTCTGATTGTCGCCTGGATGAGCGCATCTGTCTGTGGATCCACATTGGCTGTGGCCTCATCCATCACTAGAATGCGATTTTCCCGAAGAATAGCGCGGGCCAGACAGACCAGCTGTCTCTGCCCTACACTGAAGTTGCTGCCGCCTTCTGAAATCTTGCTCTGAAGTCCACTTGGAAATTCGCTGATGACAGGCTTCAGCTTGACTTCCTCCAGTGCATCCCACAGCTTGGCGTCGCTGTACTCTTCAAAGGGATCCAAATTGTAGCGCATGCTACCCGTGAAGAGCACTGGCTCCTGAGGTATTATAGAGATTTTGCTGCGCAGATCGTGAAGCCCCAGTTCGTTAGTGTTGCGACTGTCGATGATGATGGAGCCGTCATTATAGGACAGTCGGAAGAGGGCGTTGATGAGTGAGGACTTGCCTGCACCTGTGCGACCGACAATACCGACTTTCTCCATGGGCTTGATCTCGAAGTTGAGTGACTTGAGCACATATTTGGACTGTGGATCGGGCAAGTAACGAAGACTCAGATCGTCAGCCACAATTTTACCTTGCTCTGGCCAAGTGGCGGGCGGCTTTTTGCTTGGTTGGGATTCGAACTCGCCTTCAGGCTCAATATCATCGTATTCCAATACGCGCTCCACGGCAGTCATTGTGGTGTCCAATTCAGCGGATTGCGTCATGCCATACTGCACCATCCCCGCCAAACTCATGGCCTGAGTAATAGCCAACCCAACCTCTCCGGGCTTGGTGGGTGGGTTGATAAAGTAGTTAAGTACAATGATGATTGTGTATAAGGTACAAAAGAAGTCTACGTAGTAGCCAAAAGCACGACTCGTGGACAGAAAAGTGTAGTATCCGGAGCTGTGGAGATCTTGAAGATTATCAAACTCGGAAATTAGTGCCTTCTGTGCGCCCATTGCTCGGATTGTGGTTAGTCCATTAAGTGAGGTGCTCAGATGGGAGTATATGGGCGACCTGGCCACTGCCTCCAAACGTTTTACATCTCTCGAGGTCTTAAGATAGAATTCTCTCAGATAATAGAAGATGATACCCAACGCAAATGTTAGTATCAGATAATAAGGGTTGGTTATGCAGATGACTACAATGACGCCTGCCAATGTGAGAAAGATCTGCATCACATCTAACATAATTGTTGGCAGAATTTCATCTAGTTGACCGAGATCCTTGGAGAACCGATTCAAAATGCGACCCGATGGATTCGTGTTAAAGAAGTACATAGCTGCTCTGGCTATGCCCCTAAACATGGAGTTATGCATCTGTATAGAGCTGCGCCTCGCCATCGTATAGAAGAGAATTGGTCGCATTACGCTGAGCACAATTGCACCCACATTTAGTGCTGTGAAGTAGTACATATCGACTGGATCGTAAGCATTGTCCGTGTTATCCTTAGTCTTGTCAACCCTAAAGAGAAGACAGTTATTATCAGCCAAATTATAAATCAGATGCCCCACTTACCAGTAGGAGAGGAATACATCCGCTGCAGAGACTACAACTTGCGTGCCGACACAAAGAACAATCATAAAAGATATCAGAAACCAGCCGCTGCCCGATGAAAAGTATTCCTTATAGAGACCCAAACTGACTTTGCCTTCAACGCGCGTCTCCTGCGGCACCAAGGCTGTGTCCTGAATGACAGAGTCTGCCAGAGAACTCAGAGAGACGAAACTATCCGTGCGAGAAGCCTGGCGACTAGTTTTTGAGTGCAAGCTCACGTGGTCTCCAGCTTCACTCTTCTGTTCATCTAGCGTCTTTTCATCGGCCTTATTTATATCAGTTAGCAGTTGTGCGAAGTCCAGGCCACTGTGCTGCATCGTTGCGTATGTTCCCATTGCACTTATTTTGCCTTTGTCCATGATAACAATCAGATCGGCGTGCTCCAGAAACTGCAGCTGATGTGTGACCAGTATGACCAACTCGCTTCTCAAATACCCTCTCATGCACTGGTCAAACAGATGACGACCTACATGGGTATCCACAGCGCTGAGTGGATCGTCTAGCAGGTAGATGTCCGCCCTTCGATACACTGCCCTGGCCAAGCTGATGCGAGCCTTCTGCCCACCCGAGAGCGAAGCTCCACGCTCGCCAACGATTGTCTTATCTCCTTGGGGAAGTAGCTCAAAATCACGTTCTAGTGCACACTTCTTGATCACTGTGCGATATCGATGCTTGTCCAGGGTTAATCCAAACAGAATGTTTTCTCGAACAGTTCCTGTGAATAGCCAAGGCTCCTGAGCAGCATATGAGAATCTTCCATTGACTTTCAGGCTTCCTTTGTCCGCGGGAAGCTCTCCAAGAATGGATTGGATCAGACTCGACTTGCTTGCGCCAACGGGTCCTATAACTGCTACCAGTTGTCCACGACCCAATTTTAGATTGATATTGGTTAGAGTGTTCTCGGTTGCTTTTGTATCCCACTTGGCATGGAATTGCTTGAATTCCACGAGCGTCTCCCCGTCGTCATCTTTCTCTGCTGCATTTCCATTGTCTTCGCTTGTCACCGCTCCATTCTCCGTAACAGTGTCTCCTTTGGTAAACTCAGGTGCAGTTATTGCGTTTGATTTGTCCTGAACTTGAGTCTCCACTCTATGCATAAACGTTTCCAGACGCTTGATAGACACCTTGATCTCTGCTAGCTGCGTGATGCTAAGTGGGAAAAAGTTGGTGACCGCTCTCTGCAGCAAATTGTAGTACGCTGTGATGAAAAATGCGTCGCTAGCATTCAACACGCTTTCCAACAGCACGAAACCCACTAGACTGACAAAGGTTAGGGTGCGGGAGAGGCACATGCCAAAGGCGATGAGGACACCTCTTATATAATTGACTTTCTTGATGCAGGTCATTTCCTTGGCACGCATTAGTTCGACTAGTTTGCCCAGTGGCTTCTCCCACGCGTACATCTTGATTACTTGGATGCCGGAAATAAATTCGTTCATCATCCGTACTCGTTCGTCCGTACGCAAAGCTGTCATCAGGCGCAGCACTGATGTCTTTTTCGCCAAAAAGGCTTGAAAGGGCAAGAAAAGTAACATAATAGTAACGCCAAAGAAGGAGGCGACTCCGATCTGAAATTCATTTTACAATAAAATACAAATAATTAGATAAATTGATTTACCAACTTACCTTTTGATACATAAAAAATGTAACTGAAAAGAGTTCCAGCGGGGCTAACCACAGAAAGTGTCCATTAAAGAAAAACAAATCAAAGCGTGCCACATCGTTGGACAATAAGTTCACAACCTGTCCTACTGACGTATCTCCCAGAGCTGTATGGCTCAAGCGCAATGATTTTCTATAGATCAGACTACACATCGCAATACGCATTTTCATGCTTAGGTGCAGCACACCTAGTAGAAACGGATGCCCACTAACGACGGACAGCACCGAGGCCCCTATGAGGCCTGCTGCATATAGTTGCGCTTTTAAGGGATCTGTGTCCTGGCCAGAAAAGTATACCATAATACCATAAAGGCAGATTGGTTGGGTAACCCTTTAAGAAAGTTCCCATTAATAAATATTATGTAGTGTTCCGAGATCTACTTACTTCGTTGCGAATTCTCTAACTCCCAGCACCAGTCCAGTTATGAACACATGCCAGCCAAACACCCGAATCAAAACGCGGCCTAAGCGTGGCTGTTTGCTTTGAGCCGCTCTTTGAATAACTTCCTCATCCCAAGCAGCGCACAAGCGGTCTCCGAGTGTATCTGTGGTGAGGGGTGTAATGTATCAAGATTAGTTGTATCAGATAATATGTAATACCTTGCGAACTGTTATATTCCAAAGACAATCGCTGGTACTGTAACTGTTGACAACACACAGGAATGAATCAAATTTTTTAACTATTTGGCTTCAAATCTTCTGCACTTTTTACCATATTTTGCTGTCCAACAAATTGTTTAAGCAAACTTACAATAAATTGAAAGTTATTGTGCATATTTATCTTCTCGTGAATTATCTTACTTCAACACTCACCCGACTTGTGCTCTTTTAGCGGCTGGTACAGATCTGGTTGCTCCAGAGTCTTCTTGCGGCCTTTGAACATTAGCGGAAAAACAAAGCTTTAGGATATATGCAGAAGATAAGAAAAACATCTTTCAAGGTCAATGAGTATATAACAAAAAGATAACTCTAGTATATTATATAATTTACAACATATAAATGTAAACCATATGTTTGGGCAACAATTGGAAGTATTCACTTACGACCAGTTGTTTTCCCATATACGTTCACTTCAACATTTTCTAAGACCTTATACATATATATTTTAATACTATAAAAGATAAGATAATGGAATGGCATGAAGCCCAAGCTCAAGCCCAATTAATGTGTCTTGTAATTCATTAAATTATATTACTGTTATATAGTTGTGTCTGAACATAACAGTAATTTTTTCCATCTATCAAATTCCGCCAATGACAAACTCACCAAAAAAATAGTTCCGATAACGGATTGCTCCGCTCGCGCGGGTTTTCGGGCAGCTCATCTGCTTTTAGTGATTGCATTTTGTTTTCTCGGTTCTTATTTATTTACTCAAACAAACAAACACATACACACAAACACATTAATAAACATTCGATTTATCTTTAAGATTCTACGTAAACGTATATAATTTTAAGTTTCTCTTGGAGAATTTCTTTTCATAACTACGAAAATTTTCCACTGTGCAATGTGGCTGATGATTGTGCCAGAGATGCTGCTGTTGTTCCTATACACAAATGTATTTTGAGTAATATGATTAACACAAGTAACAAATATAACACACGATCACTAAATTTAATTTATTAAATCACACAGTGAAACATTCAGAACAGAATGTTAATATATTTTATTATTTTTATTAATTTCACTTCACTTTTTACTTCACTATTCAATTCCAAGTTAACTGTATATTCCGACCGGCAGGTCGGCACGTTCTGAGCAACAGCTGGCCGACATGTCGCCATTTATAGGAAGAGACAACTGTTAAAAGACTCATTAGGTTACGCAAACTGCAGTTCTTCTGGCGTTTAATGTTAACTAACAGTTCTGTTGTGGCGTCACATTTTCACAAAGTTGCTGGACTTTCAAAAAGAGATCGACTCGCGCGCACTTATTTCCGAATATGTGACGTCACATTGCCACGTTAACAGACCTTTGTGCATAGCTCACTGTTAATTGAGAATAATGCTTATTTATGCTCATTTATGATATCTAAAAAATGGACAAAAATGCAAATAGTGCATAAATATAAATAAACCGAAATATAAGACGGATAACAGAATGAATGCTGCTTTATTTACAAACAGGAACGCTCTCAAGTTAACAGACCGCTTTGCATAACTTACAATTGAGTCTTGTAACCAGTGTTGCCAACTCTTTAAAACGCATCGAACTTTGTTCATTCAATTTCAAATAGATTTTATTGTTGATTATGTTTCTCAAATCATATCACTTCGTAACAATATGTGTTACCTATATATGTATTTACAAGGCAAATTTGTCTCCTATCAAGCTCAGTGTTATTTACTTGTTTACTCCTTATGTCCTTTAGTTATGAGCTTTCCGATGTCTTTTATAGGGCACGGTGGGTGTTCTCTAACATAAGTTTTACATATGTTGAATTTGATCATCATTCAGCAGTTCTGATCACACAACACATACATTCTAGAGCAAACCTAATCCCCGCATAACAGTTGAAGATCAGCACCCATACCACTTTGGTATTGCTTGGATCACTTACGTTTAGGTTCAAGCGGCGATAATGTGGGATGCCTAAATCAGTGCGCTTGGCTTCTTCTAATCTCCACACATACATATGTGTGTACATATTTACAATCATGTATGTTTATCTCTGCTCTTTTATTGTCCGCTATCTTCTCTCTCAAATATATGTTTGTCAAAAGTTTTGTTGAGGAGTCATATTAAATATTTAAGAAAACGTTCAGCTACAACTTAAATGAGTTTAAACTTAGACATTCAGTTAAAGTCGGCTTGTCTTGAGCAAGTTGTCGGATATATGTGGCGTCTGCAAGGACAGTTAATTGGCCAGGCGAAGATTATGAGCTGTTGCCTATTCAGATTTCCTTGACGAAAACTTTTCGAGACAAGTTTCACGCAAACTTTTAAGCACTTTACAGCCTCAAAAATGTTCAGGATGTGGGCGTGTCGGCAGGTGTGAGGATAATTTGATTTGTGATAAAATAAGGCTCATCATTAATTGTTTTACATTTATAAGTTATTTAATTTCGAGGATACAAACTTTTAAAACTATGTATAAAAAGTTTTTTGAAGATAGAAAAACAGAGTTTTTAGTAACATTTAAATTAAGAATTTCTTAAAATATTAGCCTGCTTTATAAACTAGACAGTCAAATATGAAACGAATAATAAAGCTGACACTTATTATGTATATATAAAATTAAAGATAATATATTTTCATCGTCGGAGTCTTTTTGAACTACGCTTGAAAGGGCAATATTACTATTGAAGGCTTTTATTGGAAAAGCTTTTGCAAACTGCATAATTTGCTGGCCTTTTTGCTGGATTTGATAAATACAATATTAATTAATTTCATATTTTGAATTTTTCAAAACTCTAATGCAACAGGCAATAGGGAAGTTAGCAAGGCGCGGTAGAACTTTAAGCTGAAAATAAATCAAAAAGTGATTAGGTCTGCCTTTCACCTGCCCCACCTCAGCTGTAAGTTTTGCCTTTTTCTGCCAGATGCTTTTCCGCTGTCCAGCTGTAAATTGTTTGTTGAGTGGCTGTGGCGAGGAAATAAGAAAAGCGTAAGGTGAAAATGTGGCAAGAAAATTCAAAGTTGGCCATAAAACTTTAGCTGCAGCTTCCGCTTTCGCTTCCTCTTTCTCCTCTTCTGTTTGGCTTGGTCAGCCCCGTTGATAAATGAGCTCGGCTCGATTCGACTCCCAGGTGGAGCCGTGGGGACGACAATCAAGAATAGCGCGGAAAATTATAAAGCCAAATTCCACAAAGCAAAAGAAAAGCAAAACAAAAGGCGTCAGCAGTTTATTCGCAATCTGCAACTTTTCTTCTCAATCTATTTCGACCTGAATTACCGTTCGCTTTTTTCGCATCTCGAGATATGCCTACATAAATAGATTTATATGGTAAGTGGGTGCGCAGATAATTTGCTTGATAGAATATGGTAACTAGTTCATGACTTTAAATTGACGATAAGAAAAACTAGTAAATGTTTGGAAGAGCCACGCTTAAGCAAGTTTATTATTCCCGACATAGGAGAGCAAAAAGCAACATGAACAACACTAGCAAGCACTGCGCTCCCTTTAAGCGCTAGTCAGCAGAGTATTGTAGTTCGTGTATGCAAAAACAGTTAATAGTGCTTAAGTAGCGTGCTCAATAAGTAGAGGGAGCGAGCATTTTGTAGCATGGGAGAAATAATCTAGACTGTGTCAACTGTTGAAGTGCTTTTGATCCCGTTACCAGTTGTGGAGCATTCAGCCGAAAGTGCTTAAGCAAAGAGAACATAAATGGTTGTTGTCTATGCTGTTATTGCATTTGGTGCGACAGCTTAGCGTGGGCATCAGCTGTGTAATTCGAGTTGCTCAGTGCGAGTCTGTCCTGCCAATCGGCCGAATTGTGCGCTCTCTGCATGTGAAATCTAACTAAAGCAAAGTTTAATTAGCTACAAGGCTTTCAATATGTTGTGCTTGCCCTTGATTATAGTTTGTTTAACAGTTGGTAAATTATATTCAAAGTCTTTAGTCACTGCTGTTCGGCATTCGGCATTCGGCGAGCAGAATGGTTTGTGTCTGAGCTGTATTAAAGCGACGGCTTGGCGTAAACGTGCGATGCATGAATCAATTTAGTCAGCGCGCGTCTCTCCTGTGCATTGGCCGCATGCTCCGCGATCGACGAATATAAAGTTGAATTTAGGCAAGTTTAAATCAATTACAACATTGTGGGCGTATTCCGTGAGCATCGCATTTGTTTGCTAACCTGCAATAAATGTTGTCAAGTGCTTACTCCTTTCAGATGTTTTTATTTTTAAAATGGACCAGAGAGGATAGTAAAGCTATTATAATAAAAACCGTTAGAGCACTCTAAACTCTTCCTCTCTTAATTTACTCTTACTGGAATATAGTTTACTGAAGAATATAAACGAATCCAGTTTTATGAAGTCCAATCGCGACTGGGTTAACTGAAACTCACAGTTTTGCTTGGATCTGAAGATTCTTACTTAGTACGCCTTTGGCTTTATTTACGCAAATATCTTTGTCTCAAACACAACTGAATGCTTAAAGTTTAAAATGCTTAGCAATCTAATTTCCAAAGCATTAACAGAGGACATGACATAATATTATAGCTAGAAACTGTATAAAATACGGTGCTGAAATTATGCGAGAGAACGTCGCAAACACTTTATCAAGTGCCTGGGGTAGTTGGGCAATTACTTCGAAAGGTGTGCAATTTACCTAGATGTTAATCTTATCAGTAGTACTAAACAGATTACGCTCCAACTGGATGGCTCATGTCTTATGGATGGCCAACAGCAGAAAGATTAGCCACTGATGAAAACTGTTGCAGCCATGGCCATGCCTGTACAATCCAGCGGCTGTGGACATTATGGCCGAGGCGGAATATTCGCCTGCCGGATAAATGAGGTAAGAGAATGGGGATGACACTAACACGTATTAGCGCATATGTGCGGGTGTCTGCTTACCGCTCAGCACGTGCAGCTGTATGGAAACTGGTTCACTGTTTTCCGGCTCGCATGTGTAGTTTCCGGAATGTGTTTTGCGCACCACGGGTATTACGAGGCTACCAATCTGTGTGGGTGGGAGGAAAAGATATTAATAACATATGCGGATTGCACTCGCCACTTCTCAGTTATGCTTGCCGTGTTGCGATTGTGCTCGGTGCTGCCAAAGATATTTCGGTCGATTTGTGTGTACCAGCCGTTCTCGACGCCGCTCGCCTCGTTCTCGGACATCACCTGTTGCTTCTCCCGATACCAGACTATGTACTTCGGGGCCTCCAAGGTGCCGCGCACAATGCAATGAAGCTCCACTCTGCTGCCGGCCTTCACGAAGCGCTGCTTGTCGCCAATCAGCTCCGTTTTGGGTGCTGCAAATCAACCAAACAATTGTGAGAGACGAAAATCAAATCGAGTTGAAACCGAAGATTTCGGATTTTCGTATTTATGTTAAAGCCGAAGCCAATTAGTCAACTGAAGTAAGCTTCTGCTGACTAAGCTGAGACTAGGCTCCAAAGCAAGCAAAGGCCTGCGTTCCTTCTCTCAATCTGTTACACATCCACAAGGATCAGAATACAAGTGCATGTTTGCAGTCGATTAATTCAATCAGACGTTGTGGCTGATATGGCTGACTTACTTATCACAAACAGTTGGACTTTGGCGCTCATCTTCGGCTCGGTGGCCAGCTGACATTCGTACCAGCCCGTGTCCTGCAGATTGACGTATTTGATGAGCAGCGTCCAGCCCAGGCTGCTGCTGCTGCTGCTGCTGCTGCCATTGACAGCGTCCAATAGGCTGCTGGTGAGATTAGCTTGGGCCGATTGAAGTAGCGCTGCGAAGCGTGCATCATTGATAAACGTTGTGTGATCCACGGCTATGATATGTTCGTCCCGTAAGCGTATCCAGGAGAGCGGCTTGTTTGAGTGCTGGTGCAGCTGCAGTGACCGAAAGGATATCGCATTTCAATCAGGATAATTAACTTGCCGCCCACTCACCTGACAGGGCAGATAGGCATGCTGGCCGGCCTGCACCGTGACGTTGCGTGACGGCAGGCTGAGGTGCCGTCTGGGCAGCTGCTCCCGCTCACGTGCCAGCTGCTTCTCCCGTCGCAGCTGCTGCTCCTTTTGTTCGCTGTCGTAGGCATGCAGACGCATGTGTGGCTGCGGCTGGAGCTGCGGTGGCTGCTTATTAAGAGTCGATTGCATCGAGTCCATATCATCAATGCCCTGGCCCGCGGGGACTCGACTCTGGCCCAGCATTGTTGACGTAGCCGTCGTTGTCATCGACGTCTGTGGCAAATCAGCAGCAATGAAATCCGGAAAAGGTGGCAAATACGTGGGTATCGAGAAGCCTTTTGTCAGCGTTGCCGTGTCGGGTCGCTCACTCCAAATGTCCGCCGTCTGCTGTTCCGTTGTGCTGCTCTCCGGCTCAATGCCCAGCTGATTGCCCAGCAAGCTGGTGGCAGTTGTGGCTGCGTCCGCTGCTCCCTTCGATGCCGCAATTAGCGATGAGTTGTCCCCAAGAGTTGAGGCATTTGCTACCAGGGCTGCGAAATAGATCAAGAAGGAGGACATGAATGAGATTGTCGTCCAATCAGGCGACTGTTCCTTTGATTATACGAGAGTGATGGAGTAAGTCGAATAATCAAGTATCGAATGCCTACTGTGCCTAATCAGACTCGCCACACAAGTGCATACCCTGTATATGTACATACGCATATATAGGGTATATCCACTATCACTTATTATTTATTAACATCTTATAGAGGATTTAGAGGATTGACTGCTTAGTGCTTAGCTAAGTGATTTGCAAGTGCAAACTTAATATTAGTTATGCTTGAATGCATCCACATGTCCCTGAATCAATTCACAAATTGTGATTTCATGCCAAGAAATTGCATTTGAAATGCCTGTTAATGTGTGCATTTAGTGCTCACTGGAATTCATTTTGACTGTGGCGACTTCGAATAAGTATTTAAGCTCTTTACTAAGAAATGATGAAATATTTCATTTATTACCCGCAAATATATTTTAATTAAAGTAAAGCATCAGAGCGGCTTATAAATTCCGAACTAGCGTTTCGTTAGGCGGCAGCTAACGCTGCGTGGATTACTAGGAAACCCACAGTGCCGAAGAAGAGGACGAGGGGAGAGAAGATCAAGGAGGGCTGCTAGGCAACCACAGTTAGCAAAACCACAAATGGCTACTGTAGATGCCCAGTGGTTGTCGAAGGATTCGACTGGTGCGGTCAGCAGACCCACTCCGATTGCCACTTGCTTTGTGGATGCGCCACGCACCACAACACGGCAACAGCTTTTCGAATCAGCCAAATTCACTTGAACTGTTCGCGCTTGTCTTCCTTTAGTTCTCTAATCTGCTTGAGCAGCAGTTGAACTCTTTGCTTGGACAGCATTACGCGTGTCAATCAATGGGGCCATTAGACTCCTAGTTTCCCGCCTCGGGTGAAGCCCCAAAGCTGACTTGTTTGGCGGTTTGCTCTTTGCTGCATGAGACACGCTTGTTGCATCGTCGTCCAGGGCAACTGATGCGACTTTTTCCAACCCACATGCATCTTACGCCTCCTTTTCGAGTGGCGCTTGAATTCCTTACTTGAGTGAAATGCTCTTGCTCCTGATGGCCCCGAGTGCGCTTGGCTCGTGTCTCAGGTTGGCTGCCTTGGCCTCGACTTTGTACTCGATAGTGTGAACTCTCGACCTCTGTGTTAGACGATCTCCTACTCCATTGTTTTGCCAGAATCTCTTCATATTGAGCTAAAATGTAGCTGCTTTAAAGCTAAGTAAATGCCCGACAAAGATTATTTTCTGCGTCTTCAGCTGGCATCAAGAGGTCGCATTTATTTTAATACGCTTAATTTGTCGGCTTGCTCTTTAAATTAATAAATTGATCCTGGCTGTCAGCGAAGGCAGTTTATGTTGCCACATCAAATCAACTTTGCTGCCCCAGGCCGCTTTTCAATGGTCTAACGAAAAACGCCACAGATGGCTCCCACAGAAGAAAAAATAAATAAAAATGAAAACTCAAATCTCTCTTGCATTGTGCAGGCAGGCTTCGGCTCCTCCGGGCAGACAATAGCAGCCCCACTCGCGTTAAGTGTGCTTCGACTACGCCTACTTTGCGGCACGCACTGGGCGTAATACCACTTCCATTTTCATTTTTCCCTTCCATTTCCCACGCAGTTTCTGCCTTGTATTTGAGTAGCCAGCTTTTCGCCCCGAGCATCAAATTTACGCAGCGCATAACAAATTATTGCTAAGTATTTATTATGTAAATAATGTAATACTAAATGAAAACACACACACAAATACACACACACACACACACACATGCCAGCAACAAGAAGAACAAAAACCCCATGAAGAAAATGCCCGCATAAGTTAAAATTTTTGTATGAAAACGCTTTAGTCGAGCTGGAGAGCATTCTCGGAAATAGTTTTGCGCAGTTTGGCAGCAGCTGCTGCCGCCGCTGCAAGCCGTTGGGCAGCCAAGTGGCCAAGGCTTATATTATTGCTATTACCATTATTACTTTTATTTGGAATTGTTTCAAAATGCTAACTTTAAAGGGAAAGCTGCTCAGCCTCAATCCGATAATGAACAAATTTTCAGAGAGTTTTCGCAACTTTTTATTGTAATCGCATTTGGTTTTTGTGGCGAATTTAACTTGTTGTGCGTTTATACGCACACATACATGCATGCAATTAAAAACTATTTTTTTGTTGGTCAAAAAGTTTATAAAAATAATGCGAAATAAATTGAAACGAAAGAACAACAACTACAAACTGTAGCTTCAACAACATTTGCTGCGGTAATTAGTTGAACAGTTGTGCAAACCGCATAAACTGATTTCGGCTTTTCCGGTCGTACTCCATGATTACTTAATGTTTTTTTTTTTTTTCATTTAATTAGTGAAGCATTTAAAGGGTTTGTTTATTGCAAATATTCTTGATAATATAAATTTCAAATTTCTTTACAATCATTAAACAAATGATAAGTTGAACGTTTAGCCGAGAGTGCGGCCATTCAGAACGGCTAACAAAACGAAAACAAATTGTTTGGCTATAATTTAGGTCGTTTCGCCAAACTGACTGAGGGACATGGCCGAGAAAGGGAGGACTAGGTGTGGCCTCCGCTTGTCCCCATAAATGTCTGCTTTGTTATCAGCTGGCGCCTGGCATTACGCACTCAGCGGAGTGCAAAAGAATGGAGCAGGACCCGCCGGCTGAAAAGTGAATATATTGCTTGCCTTTTACACGAAATGATCTATCGAATTGCTATATTGCTCGGAACGAAACGCATTAATGTTAAGAGCTCGCGAGGGCAGCAGACAAGTGGACCTTTACAATCTTTGCTTGATTCGTGCATCTAATTGATGGCTGTCAGATTAAAATTAACACTGAGGTGATTCTAAATCTCTAACTCAAAGGGCTGCCTGCCCTAGCCTCTGACCTAATCATGCTGGCCAACATTGGTAAATGGCTAATTACGCGCTGAACATTGCGTAAGCTTATATAGCATGCAAACTACTTTCTGTTTCATTTTGCTTGGGCCATTAGTTTCCTTATTAATTACACATGACACAAACAAATTGTTTGTCTCCCCGGGTGGGTGTGGCTTGCTTAAAGAGTCCTTTTCCTTGGTCTCTTTAAGAGCAGAAAAACAAGCTATTACTACCTTTTACTCTAGCATATTCGGCATCGACTTAATGGCTGGTTTCATAAAATTTACATTTAAATCAATTATGCAACAATATAACAGAAAAAAGCTTAACCAACTTTTTTGTTAAATATTGAGAAAAGTAAACTGATATGGAAGCAAAAAATAGATATGGATTATTTGCCCATATCACTGAAAGTGGAGAGATTTTTGGCAAAAGTCTGTGATTCACATATTTTACACTCGTATATATCTATGGGTATTTTTTTTTATATGTTTATCCAATATATCTCTGTATTTAATGACAAGTATACACACACAAAATTAATAAAAACAAGTTTCACAAATGAGTCGAATTCGCATCATTTATCCAAATTTCATATTCACAAATGAAACGAACTTTTTATTGTTATCATATATTTTAATTACTTTATGTGGTCTGCCACGCCTCACGAAATCATTATACCCACAATTTCGATTTTAATGGATTCACGTATTAGTATATTCGATATGATTTTCAAGCAAGCCTCTTTAACTCTGTTACTGTTATAGAGCCCTTGTTTTCCCCCATTTCTATATAAAAACATTCCCATATTTTAGATTCAGTTACTGTTTACAGCTTCGAACGGTTCGAGTTGGGAGTTGAGCAGCTTATGTTAAATCTAAGCCAATCTCCGATTTACTATTTGTACTTTAAAGCTTGGCTATTTCTGCTCGCTATTTATGATAGTTGATACAGAACGTTCACTTAATTCAATATTTATTTCAATTTTCTTAACGCTCCGTTGGGCTTTGGCTCATATTAGAAATGTCTGCTCACACTTATTTTCATTATTTCCTCTCCTTCTTCTTCTTTTTTTTGGAAAACCTTTTCACGGTCGCTTGACCTAATGTTATTTTAATTTCCATGCACATATCTTCACACGTTTGCTCCCCGCTTTTTTGGCCTAGCGGAAGTATCCGATGTGGGTTAAAAAAAAATGAAAATGAAGAGCAGATGCCGCAGCAGCCGCAGGAAATGGCCACGAAAATGGGTCTCTAGCGCCCTTATATATATATATATATATATATATATATATATATATATATATATATATATATATGTGCACCCAAAGGCGACCACACACTTATGTATTTGGTTATGTATAATATTACAGTCGAAGTTATAATCAATGCTGTTGCCACATTTGGCATACGCATATTTTAGCACATTAATTAGAGGACATTACTCGTCATTTATGGGGTCATAACACTCACACACACACACGCACAGCAAATATTGGTCAGCTCACGCACTTGCCAACTTAAGCACACATAACTAGCTCCATGCATAATCGAACAGTTCAAATGGCTGTCAAACGCACACTCACACACACAGACACACCCACACACACACAAAGAGGCCTATACTCGTAGTAAGTCAAGAAGTCAATATGCTTAGTTCCGTCTGCGCTTCATAGCCACGTCCGGCGCCGTTTTGGTTTGGTGGTAAAACATTTCGCAACAAAAATGAAGAAAATAGAAAGAAAAGTTGACTGAAAAGTATGAGCTCGTAAATTTCCCTTTCTGCCATGCCCCCCCCCCCCCCCACACACACACACACACAGTCGCCGACCTACATCAACAGCTTTGCCACATTTTTATCAACGGCCGCACGTTTCTATTCTGTGCGTTGCCCTGCCAAGTGGGGCAATGCGCTTGGTTCGCCAAGTTTGCTGCATATGCACATACATACATATATTCCCTGTTTACTTGTCACTTTCTGTCAACAGAGCTTTGCCAATGTATGTTAGTCCAACATCATACTTATTGTTTTCATATTTTTCTTTTATATGTTGAAAGTAAATCAGAATTAAGGAAAATGTTTTTTGAGTGAAGGTTCGATTACAGCTAAATTTTGAGTTTTCATCGAAGCGAATCACCGCTGACAATTTGCATCCTTCAAGCCTTCGTCGTTTTTCCATTTATAGAGTATTTATCGTGCCATATAGACATCAAAATATTCTGTCGCTTTCCTTCTGCAAATGACGGGGCGTTGCTTACATCAACATTTACTTTGATTTTTCTCTGCAATTATACGCCTTAAGTGCTAAGTGGGCGTGGCACGCATTTAACTCTTAAACGTGCAAGAAAATAGTTTTTACTCGTTCGCAAAGTGAAGAGAGCATTTTGGCTTGAACCAATGCCCGTCCGTCTGTCTGCCTTTCAGTCGTTATTTATGAGAGTGTTCTAATGCTATTCAAATACATGGAAAGTGAGATATATACCAGCTGCAGGTGGAGAAAAACTGGAGTACGAGAGATAAAGAATTTAAATAAAGAATTTAGAAATATTTCACGCAAATGCTCGCCTTTCCCATATATGTATATGTGTAAGTAACTGTACTAGTAATTTGGGGGCGTGCCATATAAAATAACTTTCGATTACTAAATGAATTTTGTCATTGTGTAAACTTGAGCGGATATAAAGCAGTCCATTGCGCCTTCTCATATTGCTTTAAAACACAGCAAAAACTGTTGCCTACTTTTGAGCGCGCGTTGACTGCACGATTTCCATTGCCTGCTGAGATGCTTTGTTTTCGTTGTTGTTGTTGTTTTCGCATTTACATACACATACACATGCACATGCACATATATATACATATTTGTATATATATATGTGCATATATACATATGCTCACATATCAGTCCGAGCCGATGCTGGGCTGATTGGTTCGCCTGCTGCTGTTGACACAGCATGAGACAATTATTTGAGCGCTGTCTGGCAGGTGGAGATTTCACAGTTGTCCAGGAAAGTAGTGCAAAGCACACAAATAAATAAGCCAATAATGAATTATTTGGCCAGTTGAGTCACAGTCACAAAGTGACAGATTCGAATGGCAACATGAAGTGGCGTGTATTAAGCACATAATTCACATAGCTCAAGTTGCTTTGCATAATTCAAATTGTTTGCAATAATACTGAAAGGCATCTTCGGACAGTGTGAGTAAAGAGTTAATTAATATATGTATTTAATAACAGCTTTGGCCAGCAGCTCTTTGCTATAGTTATTACAATAGTCATTCAGCAGTTGTAGCTTAGCTCTTCAGATTTCAAATGAAATGTTGCACATTCGAAAGCATCTGGGCACACTGAGCATTTTGGCCAACTGTTCGGGTCGGGGCCAGCGTGAAATATTGTTCTCATCTCGGCCAAATGAGAATTTACAAGCTCTGCACGAATTCGGCTAATGGCTGTATTAGCGACGTCAACTCTTTGGCTTCACTTAGCGCAGTTATTTAATTAAAGCCTGCCTCCCCCCCCCGTCGACCACGCCCCCTTAGTCTGTACTGGTGCGACGCCCCATAAATAAATTAAATGTGACATTTGACCGCCATTTGTCTTGGCCGGCATTTACTTGGCAAATACTTGTATCTTATGTGTGCGCTCGCATAAAATATAGTTGGGAGTTTGTTCCAGCTCGTGCCGTAATTAACAGATGAGGGTGGCCCAGTCTGACTCTCACTCCGGTTCCCACTCTGACTCTGATCTGACTTCAACTTTGACCTTGGCAATTGCGCTGATTGATGGCCTAAGTGTTATTTGAGTGTCTATTTATATTCTTATTTTCTTTGTTTCGTTGTTTCTTTGCTGTTTTCATTCTTTTCCTCTCTCTCTCTCTCTCTCTCTCTATTAAATTATATAGCCAGTGTGCGAATGGACACATGTGTTATTAATGATATCGCCTTGGCCTTGCGAATAACTCAACTGAGATTGATTAGTCTGCGTGCGGCCGCAGGCAAATGAATACGAATTAGCTAATAGACGAATATGAATATAATTATTATGGCCCAAAACTTTGCTACAATTCTCAAATGCTCGTGCAATATCAGAGCAAAAGTCTGCATTCCATTGCAAGTATTTGAAAATCAAATATGAGTACTCTGCTCATATATCAGCTAATTTCAAAGGTTTATAAATCACAGAACAATTTCCTGAATGTGCTCGAACGATTATTTTTTGTTATTTTCATTTTTATACCCTGAACCCATTGAAAATGGGAAATCAGGGTATAATGTTTTTGTTGAAATGTATGTAACAGGCAGAAGGAGGCGTGGCAGACCCCATAAAGTATGTGGTATAGTGTGGGCGCCCATGTATGTGTGTATTGCTTGTATTGTACACACATATACATAAATATGTATATAAAAGTAACGGAGAATACACGGAATAGCGGCTCCTCGCAGGGTTCAGGGTATACCGTAGTCGAGCGGTCTCGACTAGAGTTTTCTTACTTGTTATCCTTATATTTATTTATTTTTTCAAATTGTTGGTTTGGCAAACAAACTTGCTGTCAAGTGGATGAAGACCTTACTCACTTCAGTTTGCACTATCCGTACATCGTACATAATTTGAATGAATTGTAATTCGAGCACGTAAGAAAGGACTCGCAGTAGTCCTGCACCTGTAGAGCAGAGAACTAAACTTAATCAACAACAGAGTTCGGCTCTGGATGGGCATATTGGACCATGTTTCAATTAGGCCAAAGCGGGCCGAACAGCACCCGGATATGCCAGTCACTCTCATAAAAGACACTCGCAGTGGAGGGAGTGTTTTCGCCCTGTCCACAGTGCGTATGTGTAATGAATTTTTGCTGCATGTACAGAATGTAGACGTAGTGACAGGTGTTTAGGATATGTCAAGGTGTACATATCCGTGTGTGTGTTCGTCTGTGTGTGTGTGTGTGTGTGTAAATGGATAAATGAAAATTTGCTTAGCACGATTAAATGAACACGCCGAGCTTATAAAAATCGTGCAAACGAGTTGCCAACGGCAACGGCAATGGCAATGGCAGCAGCTACAGCTACAGCTACAGCAATATAATAATAACAACAAGAGTTGAAACAACGACAATGCAGCCAGGCAAATCTCATCATGCAAATTAAATTTGGCAAATGCTTCCGACGCTTGCACAAAAATGTGCGAAATTGAATTAAATATGCATGCAAATACAGTCAAACGGGTATAAACTGAAAACAAGAGGAAGAAGGAGCAGGAGGAGCAGGAGGAGTAGGAGGAGTAGAAGGAGGGGAGCACGTAGCCCAAAAAGCTTTGCACCATATATATGACTATGCCACATACATATTTATAAGCATACATACACTCTGCGAAATTAGATTAAAGGCAGTTGCATTTTGCAGATACAACAGGACAAAAACAAAAAAAACTTTGAATAATGGGACCTTCTTATATTTTATTTAGCTTTTCTAGACCTTCATCTTCTATTTTTAGTATACACAAAAAATGTACAGTTAGTTTTGTAGCTACAATAATTATTTTTCGTGCACACTACGAATTTTTGGTGCTATTTTGTGCGAAATTCAATTAAAGGCACTTCTTATTAAGTCCTGGAAAGATATCAGTGAAGGATTTGAGTTGTGTTTTTTGTTATTACATTTATTTAACACACTTTTTTTGTAAGTTTAAGTTAGTTTTATCCGGTGTTTTTATAATTTATATAGAAATGGGAAGAGAATAGACGCGGACAAGCGAAGAAATCGATAAAGTCCTTGTATACAAGGATGTGGGGTGATCTAACCGAAAATTTGCACTCAGATGAAAGCTCTCGCCTACTGCTGTAAATAATATTGTAAATCTGAATGAAAATTGCAAAAAAAAACACAAAATATTCGAAAAATCACTAGGTATCACCACGAGGACAGCCGCTATTATACGCGCAGGACCTCAAAAAAATGCCACGCCTTCCAAATTTTTTACAGAATCAGACCCTCCGATATCAGAACGACGTGTTCAGCAAATTTTGGGAACTAGCAGCCGGCTAAAATGGCAGAAAATTAAGCCTTAGCCGGCTCTAACTAACGGGCAAAAAGTGGCTCGGCTAGATTTGACAAAGCAGCACATGTCCTGGGCGGAAAATTGGAAAATGGTGGTTTGCTTAGATGAGAAAAAGTTAAATTTAGATGACCTTGATGGTTTTAATTATAACTGGCATGATATTCGTCAGCCCGAACGATAATCCACAAAGTGAAACTTTGGTAGTGGATCGTTAATGGTATTAGCTTCCTTTAGTTACCACTATCGAGCACCAGGATGCAAAGTTTTCGGCTGTTTAAGTTCTCAAGGCTACATAAACTTATTGGAGAATGTTTTTGTGGACTTTTTCGATAAAGAACCGTCGAGTGACCCAATTTTCCAATAGGATAATGCGAATATGCACATTTCACGGGCTAGTCGAACCTGGTTCCAGGATAAGCAAATCACCACCATGTCATGGCGTGGCCAATCTTCGAACTTAAATCATATCGAGAACATGTGGGGAACCTTGCCAATCGTTTTTATGCCGGCGGAAGAAAATTTAAATCAGTAGAAAAGCTTAAAAGAACTGTTTCTCAGGTATGGGCTCAAATACCACAAGATGAGTATAAAAAACGGATGATTCGATGTCCAATTGGATTTTTTGAGTAATCAATAATGTGTCCATCATTAATAACCAATTATAAGTTTTTATAAATTTTTTTTTCAATTTTTTTGATATTTTAGAACATAGTGCCTTTAATCAAATTTCGCGCATTTTTTTGGTATTTTTTTGTTTTTCTTACATAAAAAGTTTAATATTTGACACAAATTAAAAAAAATTGTTGTGTTTAACATAAAACGACTAGAAATATGTTATTTAATAAATAAAATTATACCACATGCATAAGATTAAAAATAAGCTAAAAAATGTGAGTGCCTTTAATCTAATTTCGCAGAGTGTATATATATGTTTAAACAGGCAAATGTATATATGCATGTGTACTTTTGAGTGTCTGTGTGTGTGTGTGTGTGTCTGTTCCCAAAATTACTTTCACCAAGCCAAACTTTGTTAGAAATTGAAAGTGTTCCACTTGCAGCACTGTCTGCCTGTCTGCCTGCCTGCAGATATAACTAAATTTAGTCAACTTAGCTCAGCTGCAGCTTTAATTATTTGTATTTGAATTTGTAACTGCTACTTGAGGCACAGAATAGATCAGATATGTTCGACAGTCATAGTCTGTAACTAGCTGTATATCTATAATATTTCTATTACTTTGTAATCGCAACTGAAGCCATAGAATTACTGGATCAGATGTGTTACATAACTCAGTCACAGTCCAGTTAAGCACAGAGCTTTTAATTGTATTGTGATAATACAAAATAATAATAACTATCTATATACTATAATAATACTATACTATAACATTTATCTGTATCTATGCTATTTTTATGACTTTGTAATCGCAACAGAATCAGATCAGTTCAGGTGTGAGAGCCTTAACTAATCTATCCCTCAACTATCTATCCTATATCCACTACTCTCCTACGCAACCTATCTAATATTGAATAGTTTTAACAATTTGTAGAAGTCCTGCAGTCCTCAGTCTGCCGCAGTAATCGATATTTGCTATGCAAATTTGAATCCTTAATAAATACAGATAATATTTGGGTAAGCTCTGCTTTACTCAGCCGGTCAGAGTTAATTGCTTGTCAATTAATTAAATGATCCAAATTAATCTATTTACTAATGACTAATTTACTTTAAAGTTTAAACACTTATAGAATGGTTCGGCTCTCAATTAGGGTTTCAATCACATTGATTAACTTTTCATATTTATATACTATACATATATATATATATATATATATATATATATATATATATATGTAATGAAATATATTTGTATATGTATAATATTTTACAACAAAGAAACAGCAATCTCCTCAATTTGCAGCTCTGATTAAGTTTGCTGGAACAACAGCAGTCGCGCTAGTAGAAGTAGAAGATGTTTATACTTACGCGTGTGGATGCCTCGCAAGCTGACAGCTGCCAGAAATGCCAGCAGTGCGCTGCCAGCGCCCCTGACTCCGGATCCCAAGCTAAATCTGCTGGCTCTTCTGCCAGCAAGTTTTGCTGCTGCTGCCGCTGCTGCTGCTTCGTCACGCACCTCTTCAGCAATTCCGGCTCCGGCTCCGGCTCCGCCTCCGCCTGTCGCTGCTTGAGCTGCCCGTCGACAGCGCATTTTATTGCGTGCGAAGATTGGTGGCTGCTTTGTGTCACACCTTGGATATGTGTGGAGCTATTGTTGTTCTTATTTTATCTATTTAAAAGTTGTTGCTGCTCTGGTGTTGTTGTTATTCTGGTTGTTGTTGCTCGTTTGTTTTTACTTTTAATCCGGGATTCGTTAGCTCAAGTACCTTGTCATGCTTCACGACTTAGAATACCCATGCAAAGTATCTATCTATCTCTCTCTCTGTCTCTCTCTCTCTCTATCTCTCTCGCTCACCTAGATCTCTGATATTTAATTATATTTTGAATGCAGTCCGAAAGTCTCTTCCACCTGCATTCGCATGGACTCGCACGTGACTCTGGCTCGCCCGCCTCAACATGTTTCGCATTTTATGTGGCAAGGGCAGCCGCAAAGGAGAAAGGATCAGAGCATAGAGCAAGGCGAGCATGAATAACACGGTCAGACAAAACCACAAAGCATCCTTTGGGCCGGCTCCCCCGTTGGCAACGCCTGCTATCAAGCTTATCTGCTGAATGGATATTTATTTAAGGCCGGTGAGCCAACTGGCCAGGAATTGCACTGCCCAGCTCGAACTGCTCTGATTGCAAGTCAATAAATTTGCCGAATTGCGCTGGGCAACGGTGCCCAGGCCCAAGTCGTGTGCCTCTATGCAAATGGCATGTACCAAATGGCAGCCTCCATCGGCAGTGCAAACTAATTTCTTTTGAATTGGGCTCTGGCTAAATAAATATGTGTCGTGGCATTATGCCGGCCAGGTAAATAGAGGCCTTAACACTCTCCGGGGACCAGCTGCTGCCGCAGCCAATTTAAACTTTCACAAAATTATCCTGTGGCTTGCCACACTGACAACAACAACAACAACACAATATGAAAATCAGCAAGCAGCTACGACTCGCTCATGTGGTGCAGGAGACAAAAAACGAGATTCCCGAAAGTGTGCCAAGAGTCCGCCAGCCCATCTCTGACCCCAGCTGTAGCAAGGACTTATGTTCAGGACGAAGAAACCTAAAGCACTCCCTCTTTTTGCAGTTTTACTACAAATTTTGTAGCATGAATATGCTTTGACTGGATAAAGATAGAAATATGGCTGCATACCCACGTCCATATCCAGAAGACGGGCTCTATTGCGACTTCTGAGTCTGAGATATGGCGAGGGGTTCAGCCATTTTGAAGGCTCAGTTAATTGATGTGGACGTCTTCGACTTGAGTCTATTCGAAGAAATGTACCAAAGGAGGACGGAATCAGGGGGTTATGGCTATGGCGTGGCAATCAAACCTAAATCAGTCCAATAGAAGCGGGAGCATCACGAGAAATGATCGCCAGAAATGACCGGATTTGTGCTAGAATTACATCTGAGCGATTTTTGCGGATAAGAACCGCCCTTTGACTTTTTCTTGTTACCTAAGCTAGACAGGTGCCTGAAAGGACGACGAACGGCTACTACCTCGCGATTGATGGGATAATGACAGCAGCGAAGGAAAAGATGAAGAGGATCACAAAAAACGAGTTGTTGAAGTGCTACGAGGATATTATAGTATCTAAAGGGGATTACTTTGAAGGGGAAAATATAGAAAATTAATTAATAACTAGAACAGACCCCATATACATACATATATCTAAAGAGCTAACTAACCAGAGAGTCGAAGATATAAATTTTCAATTGATTACAGTTGCTTGGAGTTGCATTCTTCAAGTATTATGCAACACTGTCTGCTGAGATGATGCGAGCCAAAGGCAAAGTCAAGTTATAGGTTCTAGAGGCCTTCAATGACCAGCCCCTCTATGATCTATCATCAGTCAATCAATCATTGATCCGATCAAGTTTTCGTTTACCCATTGAGTGTTGGATCAGCACTTTCCAACACTGGCTCCAACTCAGTAATTAGCACCAAGTGCCAGGCGGAAGTTTTCAGCTCATTATCTAGCTGTAAAATGCTCTGCAACCTGTATCACACGCCCAATTGATCAATCTGTCAGTCTGTCAGTCTGTCAGTTGTTGCCGTTGGCAGCTGCTGGCATGCCTCTCACTTATTCACTTTCACCTTTGTATCACGCCTACTCGATGGCTTTGCTCTAGCCCGCCCTAATGAGTTTAAAATCCGCCTTTTCACACACGAGGCGAACGGCTCAATGGCGTGCTGAAGCCGAGAGCTTAGCCAGAAGTCGACTCAGATTATATATCAATATATTACGTCACATAATATATCCCGTCCCACACCTCTACCTGTGCACGTGTGCCAATGCCACCTATGCCTGAAGGCGACTCCTCCTCCTGCTGCTGCTGCTCTCTATGATTTGCCGCATTCTTCACTTGTTTTATTTTTTGTATTTTATTTTATTTTATTTTTTTTGTGTTGGCAGGTGACAAGGACGCAATCAGCGTTTGAAGTGCCGTTTGGCGTCTTTGACTTTAGATCTTCTATTATTATTATTATTATTGTTGTTGTTGGGTTTGCTGTATCCGCTTTTAATGCTCAGCTCGAAACGTGATTTTGGTGTTGACTTGTAAAGGGCGCACTGCAAGTCACACACACATTTGCATTTGTTGTCTTCTATTCACACACACACACATACATGAGCATTCGCATTCGCATTCCTATTCATGTTCACTTTTATTTATTGCAGCAACGCTGTGCCACGCCCTACGCCCACACTAACACAATCTTGCTTTCCGTTTACTGTATTTTGTGTATTTTTAAATTTTGGCACATTTCGCGCCTCGCCTTTAAATCTGATCAGCCTGGCGTTCGCTTCGGTTTTCTGTCCGCCCACACACGTCCGCCACCGAGCCATGCAAATTTCCAACTAAGTTGTGCCAGCGTGCACAAAGAACTCGCTCAGGCCAGCCGCCGAGCGTGCCAATGCCACATGCACACTTTTTGACCAATTTAAAGTTTCATCTGATTTCTGATGTGTCTCGTTTCTTGCTTCTCCTGCTTGACGTTTCATTTCTCACATTTGCTGCTGTTGTTGTTGTAGTTGTTGCTGCTCGTGCCCGATGTACCAATACGCAAATTTCGCTTCCCATTTCGTTTTCAGGCGTGGGCATCTCTCCTCTCTCCTGATGTTTCATGCCATGGCGTTTGTTTCGCTTTCATGTGCTGCTGCTGCGATTCGGCTTGCCTGACGCTCGTGTGCCGTGCTCCTGGCATGAGCCAGTGTTTCGTTTCGTACGAGCGTTATTCGTGGAGGGGTAGTGCAAGATAAACGGGATGCTGTGAAACATTGTGTGTGGGGTAATGTGGGCAGCGCATGACTGTTCTTAAGGCTGTTAACTGAAACATGTTAACCGTTTCAGCAGCTTTAAAGGCAGTTAAAACCACTATTTCAATTTGAACATGGCTGCGCACACGTTTCTTGTGATATATGCTTAAATATTGAATTAATTTTGCATAAATAATACGCATACATAATTATAAGCATGCATATTTGATAATCAGCTATAGAATTATATATATATATATATATGTGTATCTATCTATATTCATATATCATTTATAGCATACTTAGAAGCAGACTTGATTCGTACACATTTGTCATTATCATCTTCGTGGGCCCCGCCTAATGCTGGGCAGGTGGGAAATCTTTTGATTCCCCTCAGTCGCACCCTGTCTGCCCACCTTGGGCTGCTCCACTGCTCCATTGCCTTCTGACTTCTTCCTTCTGCTCTTCTGTTGTTGCATATGAAATGCGCATTTATTTCCGCAATTGGGTGAACTCAATTGTGACGTCAGACACTTTGTTGGGCCGTCATATGCGTATGGCCAGAGTGGCCAGAGACTGGCGGAGGAGTCTGCCTGAGTGAGCTGTATCTTTTATGGCGCGCAACAATCGGATTGAGCACCGACTGAGGGATGCCCTCCTCCAGCTCCCGCCGCCAGCTGCTTCTCTTGATTGCCTCCAAATAGGCAGCGGCAGATTGAGTAGAGAAGCTGCCGAAGCTGACGCCCTGACTCCCCGTCGACGTCATTAAACAGTATTTAAATAGCGCTCGTTGCACGCTGCGTATACGCAATAAGCAGTCCTTTGCCGCAATAAAGCAGCTGCACTCGCATAAGCCACTTCACCATCTCTCTCCAGCTCTCTCCATCTCTCTCCCAGTTGATGTGGCTGCAACTGTCTATAACTTTAATTAAATCGGATTTCATATGCTTCAGGGGCCTCTCAGCAATCTCTCAGAGAGCTGCCCTTATGGTTAGAGGCTGTATCTAAGCAAACTGGGCCAAAAACAATGCAGCTCCAGTCCGATGGCTGGCCAAATTTACTAAGCAAATATTTGCTCAGCCTCTGCGTGCGCTGGGCGTGGCCCCAACAAATGTTTGCAACACTTAAATATTGCATAAAACTTGTATATTTGCGTCAAGAATTCCTGCAACAGGCTGACAATTAAAAACAAAGAGAAGAAGAAGAGAGAGAGAGAGAGAGAGAAGCGTGCGAGGCCTGAAATTTAATTTGCAGTTCGAGTGGCTCTGGAGCATATTTGCTTGGGCTATTCCATTGATAGGCAAATACGAAATTCTAATAGAAATAGTTCCATATATATATATATATATATATATATATATATATATATAAATTAAAAATATATTATATATATACTCTCTGATTTCTGAATTTTATACCCTGAACCAATTCAAAATGGGAAAAGGGTATAATGTAGATAATATAGAGACTTCACATTTTTTTTAGGTTCGTGTGTAGCACGAAAGGATCGAGTTTGTTTGAAATAATCGATAACTGTCATAGTTTTAATGTTATCGATTAAACACCGATATCATTATTTAGTTATAAAACTCTATCTAATTCATCTTCATAGCTAGAGTCTTCAAAATTTGCATTTAGTGTTATTTGAGCCTTACACAGTTTCGGGGTTTGTTCAACTTTAGATGCCACGCCCCCTTCGCTTCAAATTTGTAAAACACGTATTTCAAGTACCAGAGACTTTTCCTTTGGCACACACGCACACATATGAATGATATGATCACGCCCTGCAAGTTCTTAGGAATCGCGGTTCTTCGCAGGGTTCAGGGTATCCCCTAGTCGGGCGGTGTCGACTAGAGTTTTCTTACTTGTTTTTTGTTGTTGTTTTTCTTACATAAAGAGTTTCATAGTTAACAATTTGTTTTTTTAGTTATTCTGATTTGTTCATGAATAAATAATATATTTAATAAATATACATATCTATCTCTGTCAATGGCTCTGCCTCTGGCTCAACTGTTTTCCCTCTGCTTCTGATTAGACTCAACTGTTGCTGATCTCTGGCATTGCCACTGGCTGTGCCTCTAGCTGATTTCTGAGTGCTTCGGCTCAGCTCTGGCTCAACAAGAATTTTATATCTATATATGACTATAACTAGCTATAACGTCAACTTAACCTAGTTTTAGAATATAAATATGTGCCATAGGCTAGTCTCTCTCTCTCTCTCTCTCTCTCTCTCTCTCTCTCTCTCATATTTAAATTTTCACTGACTATGAGTCAGTATCTATGAGTATTGTCTCCGAATGTCACATACATAAGTAGCAACTTCTTATATATACATGTACACATATGCATATATCCTACGTAGTGCATTTATTTACTAGCTTTTGCAGGCTTCAAGCGAGCGGCACTCGAGTGTCAGCAATGTTTGCTCAGAGTTGGGCAGTTGATAAAAAGTTTGGGTCTTCCTGCAATGTGTTGAGGCATGTGTCCTGATTGAATCCTTGAGCTCTGACCTGCTTACACCTACACACACACACATACATCTATTTATATATGCATACATGTATATGTTATGCATTTACCCCTGAGATATTTGCCCAAGATCTTTGCATTTGAAATTTTCTCAGCTGCCAAGCAAACATCAGTGAGTGGCAAGCCAAGAATGAGTTGAGACAATCGCAGTGGGCTCGAGCTAAGTGGCTGGCAGAGTTCGTCGAGCCCCGCGTTCTGATTAAAGGTGAGCAACACGTTTCCATTTCGTTTTCCATTTCCATTCGAAATTTAAAACAGCTTTTTTGGCCGCTGCCAATCAAACGCTGAAGTTGCGGAAATTGCGGCTGGGCTCTTGTTGTTGCTGATTTAAGGTCCTGATTGGGTTGCTTTGTGTGCCAATGAAAGCCATTCACACACACACACACATACATACACACACACACACACACACACACACACACACACACACACACACACACACACACACACACACACACACACACACACACACACACACACACACACACACACATTTACAATACAGCAGGTTATCATAAATACGGCTTGGGCGCCTTTCCCTCACAGACTGTGTCTGGGTGTTAGAGGGCCATTTGTGGCAGAGCACGCTCTAAGTGAGTTGTGGCCACAGAGAGAGAAAGACAGAGAGGGAGAGAGAGACAGAGAGAGAATGAGGCATGCATATTTACAATATGTATAACACTTACATTGGTTAAAGCACTTGACTTGAAGTTAAGCTTGATTTAGGATGCGCTGGTTTTAAAGGCAGGGCGACTAGTTTGGCATCTAGTTTCTGTTTGCGATGGCCACTCCAGCCAGACACAGCATAGTATATTAAGCACACATTTATGCACCTATACAAATAGGCCAGAGCAATGCTACTTAAACTTGAACAACTCAGCTGATAAGCTTCTAAGCTGCAAATTGCCGTGAGTGGGCCATGGCAGATGTTTGTCTGCAAGTCGATCATCGATCATGTCTAGTTATTAAGTAAGGTGTAAGCCTTAAGTTGTATTAACTACTTGCTAAGCTCATTGAAAGGGTATTTGATGTGCTTTGTGTGTATGTGAGAAATGAGGCGAGAGTTATTAGTTCCTGATCAGGATAACGACTGTCTGCCTCTACTAAGCTCAGAGAGAAACTAGATAGACTTGTTTTCTATGTAATTTTCATATTTTTTATAAAGGGTATAATGTTTTGGTTGAAATGTATGTCACAGGCAGAAGAAGGCGCGGCAGACCCCATGATCAGGCAGAGAAGTCGAGTCGATTTAGCCCCGTCCATCTGTCTGTCTGTCCGTCTGTCTGTCTGTCTGCCTGTCTGTCCGTCTGCCTGTCTGTCCGTCTGTATGAATGCGTCGATCTCAGAATATATAAGAGCTAGAGGAGGTTCGTGTATAGCACGTAAGGATAGAGTTTGTTTTAAATAACCGATAACTGGCATCGCTTTAATGTTATCGATTAAAAACCGATATCTTCATTTAGTTATAAAGCTCTACATAATTCATCTTTATAGATAGAGTCTCAAAATACTTAAATTTAGGATGCCACGCCCCCTTCGCCTCGAATTTGTAAGTCCCGTATTTCAAATACTAGAGACTTGTGCTTTGGCACATGCATGCGTGTGAATGACATGACAAGTTTGATCAAAATCGTTCGTCTAGAAAAAAAGTTATTAAACATTTAATTTCCCGTAACATTGGTATGC
Source organism: Drosophila paranaensis (assembly GCA_035047545.1). Classification (NCBI taxonomy): domain Eukaryota; kingdom Metazoa; phylum Arthropoda; class Insecta; order Diptera; family Drosophilidae; genus Drosophila; species Drosophila paranaensis. The sequence goes on along the minus strand of JAWNPL010000173.1, from coordinate 19,130,362 downwards.
AAATAGCAGCCAAAGAACCGCTGACGCACCGACTTGCGCTTGTGTGTGCGTGCGCCTGTGTATGTGTTGCTTGTAATGAACATACATATACATATGTATTATAAAAGAAACGGAGAATGCACGGAATAGCGGTTCTTCGCAGGGTTCAGGGTATACCCTAGTCGAGCGGTCTCGACTAGAGTTTTCTTACTTGTTATTTATTTGATGGTTAACTAATCTAGTTAATTATTTTATTTTTATTTTTCTATTTAATGATTCTTTATTTGCCAGAGACCTGCCAGCTTTGCCCCGCCCCGAGTTGAATAGATCTAGTGACCTTTATTATCGTATTCAGTTGATATTTCATAGTTAGCAATTCAACTTGGCTTTAGCGTGTTGTCCGTTGATAGAGTGTTCACTGTATGTGCCAATTGCTGCTCACTTCCAGCGCAGCTCAGCTCAGCTCAGGAAGGGCTTTTGAAATCAGATTCAAAAGAGTTTTGTCTGTTTACCTGTCTTGTGCACGGTGCAGGCAAACAGTTTAGGCCGCTCAATTAGCGCAGCCCGCAGATGGCTGTGACTAGTTTTGGTAATTTGCACACTAAACTCTATTCATAATGAGCACACAGAGCCGCTGCTCAAAACTAATTAATTGGGCCTTGGCGCAATGCACACAAAGCGACAATTTGTAATTTTCTACCAAAAGGCTTTAAAACCAAATGATTTAAAGCTGCGCCATCTGCTCAATATATAAATATTATATATATAAATTTAATTTACAACTATAGGAATATATATTTAACAAATTGGATATCGATTCGATTGCCATTAATTATATGCAAATTGCGCTAGTTTTGATTTCGACATATTTATGCTGCGCTGCGGCAGTTTTTTGCTGCTTTTGCTTTTGTTTTCGGCCAGCACAAAAAAAAAAAAAAAAAGAAAAAAAATCTATTAGCATAAATGAATTGTAAACAACATGAGGAGAATTGTGAGTTATTAACGGGCGGGCGGGCACACTTGTGGCTGGGGTTCACTGACAATTTAAATGTGTTTACCTATTGCGGTGGCCGTGGGGTCGGCAGGGCGTGTGCCACGCCCATGTGCATGTGCTGGCCGCGTTTGTAGTTGTCAGTTTTTCAGTCGGCCCCAAATGATATATTGGGTCGACGGCAATCGCAACAGCAGCAATTGCATGCAAATAAGCATAACACAGGCCAACACGATTTGGGCCGTAAATCACAATATAAATTATGTTTCTGCCAGCGGCTCATAGAACATGCGTTGCTCTGCCCCCCCCCCCCCCCTCCCACTCAGTGGGCCTTAGCGAGAAAGAACAAAGTCGAGCTCGAGTGTCCTGCAGACTGCAACTGTGCTGCTGTGTGTCCTGTGTCCATGTATGGTCCATCAGAGCGTGACGTTGACATCTCAAAGGCCCGGGGGCCATGTGTTAATGGCGAATGGCAAACAAACATCGGCGAGAAAATCAAATTTAAACGCGCCTAAAAAGGAAACAATTAAAAGGCGTTAGCCAGGGCTAACGAGCTTTTCCCATTGCCAGCGCTTCACTATGGGAAATTCGTATTTTTTCTTAAATTCACTTAAATTGCCAATGGCGAACGACGATGCTAGACATGAAATGACGAATGTGGTGCAGTTCAAAGAGTTCAGTGGTGCAGACTAAAAAGTAACAGTTGCCAATTCGATCCGGTAGAGAGGCGCCGCCTTTAGCACGACCTCCACCTCCACCTCCTCAGTCACCTCCATCCACAGTCACAGTCACAGTCACAGTCGCAGTCACAGCCACAGTCGCAGCCTTCTTCCAATGGAGCTGTTGCATACGCAAATGTTTTTATTGCCTCAGCTCTTTGGCCAATCGACGTTGTCTGCTGTATGCTGCGCGCTGTTTGTTTGCTTTTATTTTGTGTTTTCATCGAACGACTAAAAGAATGCGCGTGTCATGCCCATGCCCACGTTCACGCCCACACCCAGACCGCCCTCATCAGCCGCCCGCACTCCGCGCGCACACAATTAGCAGTTAACGTAATTACAGTGCTAGCCGCCAGGTTAATGATGTCCACTTGCCGGCGATAAGACCCTCTCCTCTCCCTCCCTCCCCACCCCTCTCTCTACGTTGTCCTTCCCACATTCCCTTGCACTTATTTATGGGCTTATGAATGGCATCCCCATTACTGTAAGCTGCAAGTGGTGAGCCTTTGCTATCAGTTATGCTCCCAAATGAGACATAATATTTCCCATTTCTGCTTCGGTTTCACATTCTCCGCTATCCTTTACCTCCTTTTGGGTCAGCAAAGAGCAAACGCATTCACATTAAAAGAAAATTAATCAATTATAAATCTCGATTTGCCGCGCGCAGCTGTTGATGAACCGCATGAACGCTGATGGCATGCGAAATGCATACAAATAAAGCCAAGCAAATTGACTCAGTGAAATGCAATATGACACTGCACGCCTGGCTTCAGTCATGCGAATTCCTTCAAATTGTAAAGTCAACTTAATAAGCAAATGAATTTTCAATTTTACTCGAAACCTTCCTCTTTCTGCCACTGGCAGACAGCGAAAAGAGCTCCGAGTGAGGCGAAACTGTTGCCAATAAATAGTCTGACACATTCAATTTAAGGAATTTTCGCAACTCTGCGGCAGGAACTTTCCAAAACGTCACTTGGCTTTCTACTTACGCACAGAACAGATAGCAAATGGTGGAAAAAGGAGCAGCTGCTGGAATGGCTAAGGCAGTGCAGCTGCCAATAAATCAAAGACTCAGTCACTCAGGCACTAAGAGGAAACCCCCATAGGAAATATATGTAGGTGCGACAAATAATCAATCCATCTGTTATTTAATAGATCTAAAGATAGCTAGTAAGCATAGTAAGCAGAGTTTATACAGGCTGTCCCAGAACTCACGCAAGAAGTAATTTTGATAGAAAACACGACAGCTGACAGTTCAGGGGTATTAAAAACGGAGCGCCACACAAAATAACAACGTATACAATACAAATCAATGAAAAATTTAAAATTTAATATTTTACACCTGTGTTCTGTATCAAAATTACTTCTTGCGTGAGTTTTGGGACGCCCTTTAGTGCTATTAAAACTTAGATAGGACATTGATCAACCATTGATCAACCCTTTCAATTACTAAATTAAGTAATCAATTACTTAATGAATCCATCTTAAGTGACTAACGCTCACAATCAATCAGTGTGTTTATCAAAAGTTTTATCTGTAAGGACAACAGATCCATCAATTAGTCAGCCACTCAGTCTGTCATGGTTTCACTATACTTTTGCATGGCAAGTCGCTGCTGTGTAAGGGCACTGACTTGTCATTCATTCATTCAGCCATTCACTCAGTCATTCAGTCATGGCAACATCATAATCCTAGCATTCTTGCCATTGTTAAGTTTCGAGGACAAACACTTGACATTTACCTGACTCTGACTCTGACTCTGTAGCTGTAGCTGTAGCTGTGGCTGTTGTCTCCTGATGCTTGTCCGGATAGGTTGGGAGTAGCTTGTAATACATGCGTCTGTCTATCTACGAGTGCTCGGCCAGCTGCAGCTGCCCCACAGTTACTGTTCATGCTCTTGAGCTTTGCGAGTTTATAGATATGTGGCCACGCTGCTTGACCCACAAAGGGCAGATTACGTGATTTGTGTGTGCCGGAAGCAGCGCACGCTGGCGTCACCAACAACCAGCAGCCAGCAGCCAGCAGCCAGCAGCCAGCAGCTAGCAACTGCGATGAGCAGTTCGTTGAAAATTTCAAAGGACATAAAAATTTAAATCACGTCACTTAGAGGGATGCAGCACAAAAGACACACGGCAATGGGGTTTTGTGTGCCGGGCGAGGCGAGGCTTGTGGGTTCGTCGTGTCCGCATCCGGACATAATAGGGCGACATGTAAATAGTTGGCCTCGTCGTGTGGTCGCTCCTCGTCCCGCTCGCCCTCATTGCGAGCGAATGTGTGTGTGTGTGTGTGTAGTGGGCTCTGTCTCTGTGTGTGTTTGTTAAGCTGCTTTTGAGGCTGGCACTCAAGCACTCAGACAGGCTCTTACCTGTGTGTGTGTCCGTGTGTTCTTGTGTCCCCTGTGTCTGTGTGACTGTGTGAGTGTGTGCCGCTTGTCATGTTGCTCAGGCGCGGCGAAATTCTTGTTACGCTTTTGAGCCGCCGCCTGCGGTTGACATGTCACGTTGTAGCCAACTCGCACACACACACACACACACACACACACACACACATACACATGGACAGCATCCCCCAGTCGCAGCACGAGCCAACACTCAACTACAAATGTGAGTTGCGCCACATTAAAACGCAATTAATGTTGCAGGCGTTAATTGTGCCGTTTGCGTGTGTTTTATTTTCTGTCCTCCACTTTTTATATATAATTTAATCTTCATTTTTTGCATTTTTTGAACGTTTCTTAGCAAAAATTAATTACTTTTGGCCTGCCAAAGCTGCCAAAGTCATTTCGAAAGCGAATCTCGGCTAAAAGGATCCATCCGTGTGTTCCGCAAAGCGTATTCAACTGCAAAACGTCCCGTTTAATAATAGTAATATAAAGATATTATACAGCCTCAGAGATATGCTTGCTCACCTGTGGCCCGCTTTCGAACTCTATTTGAACTGGTGAAAGGCATTTCTCAGCGTTATTCAAGCGAAATTGTGGTAATGAATCATGTCCGTGAATATTGTGCCGCTGGCTGCACTGTGAAGCGTGAGAGAGAGAGAGAGAGAGAGAGAGAGTGAGAGAGAGAGAGGATGGGGAGGGCAACGTTAGTTACAGCAGGATGCATGGGCGTGCCTGCTTTAATGGGGTCACACACTCACACAGAGAGTGAGTGAGACAGACCCACTCCCACTCCCACGCCCCCCCACACACACACATCTTCCGGCTGTGTCCTTATTGTAACTCATCTGACCCCAAGAACCTCTGCCGCCGCGCCCTGTCGCAAGTGGCGCTGCAGTTAAATCCGTTTGCCTGGCAACTTTATCTTTCAGCACAGATTTTCAATAGCAGCAGCTGCCGCTGTCGCTGTCGTTGCATGCAGCGAACTTTTGTTTATTCCACTTGCCACTGCCTTGCACTTTCTGCTGCTGCCTCCTTTTTTTTTTTTTTGTGAAATTCTTTATTTACTCTTCTTGCAGCTGTCGTGAGTTTTGGCTTAAGCGCCATTCGACGGCGACGTGCCGCTGAAATAATTAAGTTGCCAACGGGAGGGAGGAAGCAAGGGAGGGAGAGGGACAGAGTGGCAGACAGCCAGACCAACAGTCAGAGAGAGAGAGAGAGAGAGAGAGAGAGAGAGAGACAGAGCAGGCTTATAGTTTAGTGGCATAGATTTCCAATTAGGCAGCAGCAGGATTCAGAGTCGGCTCACTTTAAGGTCTCATTGCAGCATTCACGAGCAGCCAGCGTCAAACTCAGTTTCACGTATTCAGCAAGCCAAGAGGTAAGCTGCATTCCACGCACATTTGCATATTTGCATATCAAGGCCATTAATGCATAAATATATATCCGACAGCTGCTTGATCAATGTGTGTGCACAGTGAAATCCGTCGCTTTCAGCTGTCATTAGCCTTGATGTGCAATCATCATCAGCATCGCTCTTATTAGTTTATTAACGCTGATTGCATTCATCAGGCAGCTGTCGCTGTCGCTGTCGCTGCTGTGTTTAATATTTGCCAGTGGGAATATACTGTTGCTTAAGCACTCGTAGCAAACTCCCACAATTACAATTTATAATGTGTGCTAATGCGCCGTATTACTGCCTGAATGACAGCTCCATATTGTAAACAAGCCGACATATATTGAGTGCAGCGTGCAAGCCGTTTAGGCGGCAGCTAATGAACACCTAGCAACGCCAGCTCTGAGCTATGGCAGGCAAGTCTAATGCTGCCGTCCCCCTCTCCATCTCTCCACCTCTCTCTTAGAGCAGTCGAGCAGCTGCAGTACATGTCGAACAGTTGTTCAGGCCACGGCAAGCGAAGAGCTTGAAACGCATTTACATGCGCCTCTGCCTCGAATATTACGTATACGCAACGATGGCGCCCACAGGCAGAACATGTCGCTGGTTCGGTTTTGGGCTGGGTGGGGCTAGATGTTGTTAGATGTTAGATGGCTGTGCCATAGTTTTTGCCATTGTGGTTTTTGGGCAGAGCAACAAAGTGGAGCACGGCAGTATTAGTTCGTTTGCTGAGTCCCTTTTGGGTTAGTGTGTTAAATTTTCACTCTGCGGCAAAGCGAAGACATTTAATAAAATCTATAGAGCAAGCGCTATGATGCAACAAAGGCTGCGCCCCTAACGACTTTAATCAATCAAAATCAATCATTTGCGATGCTTTGCATAACTGTAATTTTAACTCAGCTCCGCTCAGCTCGGGGTTACATTGTATGTCCACAGAGCAGAGCTGTGCTTGGCAGCATAGAGCGCATGCATATGTGCAGTGGGATTTTGCTATCAGAAAAGCTAAATAGAAAATTAATGCGGAATCAATCGATAGTTGGAAATCGAACAGCAGAAGCAGCAGCAGCAGTAGCAGCTGGATTATAGATAGGGATGGGGCGAGTTGCGAGCAGACATTTTTATGCTTGAGTGGAGCTTGGAGCACAAAAGCAATTTTGTCTGCACCACCTCAAGGATGTGGACGGGCGGCGGGCGGCGGGCGGCGGGTGGCGGGTGACGGGTGGCGGGTGGGTTACGCAAATTTAGCGAACGCATCAGTGAATATTGCTCAGCAAGCCGGCCAAGACATTAGGCAGCTGCAGCAGCAGCAGCTAAAAACTTGGCCAAATGTTGGCAAATTTTCAATTTTTAAGTCAATCAGCTAGAAAAAGCGAGCGGGAGCAAAAACATTCGAAATTCTGGCTGCCAAACGTTGCTCGGCATTCATTGCGTATACGTAATTTTGGAGATAAAAACTTTTGCAGAGTGATTAGGCTTAAGTTTTGGTAGCTTTGAAGCTTTGAAGCCGCAATGGCTGCCACAACCACATAACCACATTCACATCCCGAGCCACATCAATTATGCTAAGCCACTCGAATCCCGCAGCAGCCAACGGCCAATGAACGCCCACTCGACAGCGATGGATCTGTGCCAGAGCAATGTTGATGTGCTCGTCCAGCTGCGACGGCTGCAATCGAATCATCTCTTGCTGCGTGAGCAGTTAACTCAGCTGCAGCGCGATGCGTTCAAGCGGTGTCTGCTGCACCAGAGAAGCCTGTACGAGACGCGTGCCGCCCTGGAGACGCAGCTGCGAGAGCTGCAACTCAAGCATCATCGACAATGGGGCCTGTGAGCAGCGGAGGCGACATGCGAATCACGTGAATGAGTTGTTAATGTGTCCATCAATCAGTCAATCAAATTATCATAGAGTTCAAATTTAAGGTTCGAAACTTATATTCATTTAAATATAGAGCAACATATACTGTAGCAGATCATGGCTTTGCCTGTGCAATTGGGGCTTTGTTATAAATCAGTTTTCGATATAAGTTTCAAATACACGACATTCACTTATATTTTCAATGATTTTAAAACTCTATAAAGTAAATTTCATTTAATTTTTGACTTCAGTTTTGCAGCTCGCCTAGGCGAGTCCTTAAAAAGTGTGAAGCATCCTCAACGATTTTTAAATGAATGCTTACACATTATGTTAACTATTTTACTGTTGCTAGTGCAATTTGAAACAATAAAACTTCATAGCATTCATTGAGACATCAGGGACTGCGAGAATGACTAAATTCATTCACTGAGAATCGCAAAATTTCATTTGGCATCCTCCACAGATTTGCCTTCAATGTGAGCATTTTCATTGCTCTTATTATAAGGTTCCTCCTATTCCATTCTGTGCTTTTGCTAGCTCTCAAGCAGTGCATGGATAAGCAATCAGTCAGTGAGTGCAAACAGCTTCATGTACGATATACGCATGTATGTATATATCGCACACTCTCGACTCTTGCGGCCATTAACAAAATCCACATCAACTGACATTTGTGACATCTAGCTTAACGCAACGTTGGCCAATAAATCAGGCCAAAGTCTAGCCACAAGTTGGCCCGCTGTGCTGGCCATGAGATTAACCCCATTCTGCTGACAACTTGTTGTCACCCATAAACGCAAGCAAACACACGGACTAAACACCAGAGAGAGAGAGAGAGAGAGAGAGAGAGGGAGACATCACAATTACAAAACACACAGTAGAGAGCCGACACGGCTCCTCCTGCTCAACTCCTCCTTCTGTTGAGCAGAGCTCTATTTATAGTCGAGCAAACCAACCATTCTCGATCAGCTCTGCAGCGTGCTCTGAGCTTGCCTCCAGCCCTTGGACACACACACGCCACAGCCACAGAGTGGCGCAGTCGTGTCGCCTGTAAATGACACCTAGCGTGTTATCATTAAATCCTTGGCCATACATGGATGCGAATGACAACACTTAAGTGGGCCATAAACGCCAACAAATGCAAATGCTGAATGGAATTATTGCCATACAGTCAGGCAGGGGATGGGCGCCGCTGTAAATGTGTTTGCATATGCAAAGGCACACGATCGACCAGCCACGCCCTCAAGCTCATGCCCGTAAAACCACTGAATGTGTGTGTGTGTGTGTGTGTGTGTTTGTGTGTGTGTGTGTGTGTGGGAGTGCATTGCAGCGATATAAATATTTATACAAGTTAATCGGTTTATGGAGCACAAGTAATTGAATTCCGGCTGCAATGGAGACCCATCATAACGGCCGTTTAAAGTAACGGCTGCTGTGAGTGCTGCTGCAGCAGTTGCACGGCTGCATGGCTCCAGGTGGCACACGATGTCCGAGCTCTGCTGCTGCCCCACGCGTCATCCAAATTGTTGTTCAACTCTGGCCGGAAGTGTCAGCAGCATGCTGCTTGGATGCTGGATGCTGGATGCTGGGCACTGGATGCAGTGCCATTTCCGCTTAGCTAAACATTAATTGCAATTAAATTTGACATTACAAACGCTTGCACCATCAGCTGCCACGCCCACTTTCCGGTTGTCCACTGCCCAGCGCAATGCAAACGAGCAGCGAACAGTGAACAGTGAACAGTTCACGCTCGTTGCCATTTTTGCTGTTGCATTTTCCACTTCTTGCATAATTTAAGTTGTTTGCTTTTGGCTGCTACCCAAGCTGCCAGCCATGAGAGGGAGGTAGTGGAGGAGGCGGAGCAGGAGTGTGGGTGGGGCACTGGCTGCGCTGTGCTGATGCCCATTTCATTGTTGTTGTTTTCAATTAACTGTGCATCTAGCTAAACGGCAAGTAAATTAATGTTTATAGTGCATAAATATGCATTTAGTGTGCGTCTGTGTATGCGTGAGTGGGTGGATGTGTGTGTGTGTGTGTGTGTGTGTTAACTGTTTGTTGAAGGCTGCGCAGCGGCGCCATTGTTGCCTCCACTTAACTATTATAGCGTTGTTACATGCGCGTATATTGAATGGAGCGAAATCAGTCAATTTATGTGAAGGCCCGTTATGTGAAGGATTCCATGGTGAAATTGCACATGAGAGAGTAAAGGAGAGAGAGTGAGTGAGAGATGGAGAAGGGAAGAAGGAGGAGAGAGGGAGTAAGAGAGGCAGAGAAAATGGAGAAAGACTGAACGATTGAGGGAGAATTTGAGAGAGAGAGAGAGAGAGAGAGAGAGAGAGGAGGTAAGAATAACTGGCGAGAGAGGGGAGAGAGAGAGCAAACGAAAAATTAAAGAACTGTGCGAGAGTTGGCTAGAGAAAGAGAGAGAGAGAGCGAGAGCGAGAGAGAGAGCGAGAGAGAGAGACAGAGGGAGAGAGGGCAAAGTAAATAGGTAAAGAGATAGTGGTCCGCCACTATCGAGAGAGAGAGAGAGAAGGACAAAGGCAGATGGGAAGATTGAAACAGAAGAGATGGAGATTGAGAGATTAAGAGGAGTCTGAGAGATACAAAAAGAGAGGGAACAACTAAATATAAAGAGTCATTACATTAAAACACGAGTTCTTACATACATACTCACTTCTTTATCTTGGTTTAATTTAGTCTGATTTGTTGCAACATTTTTCGCTATATATTTCTCAGATTTGACACGCTCATAACTCACAGCTATGTTTGTTATGTATGGCTTTTAGTTCCTGAAATATAATTCATGTCTAAACGCCCTCGGGCCGTGCCTTCCTCACTCACACACACACACCCACTCACACACACACACTTAAGCACACACAATAGACCGCAGTGCTAGACACTTTTCAGACATGAAAATGCATGCGAAAAATCAGAGAAATAAAGTGTTTAGCTGTCTGCTCCCATTGTTGAGCTTAAAATGTGCTTAAGTCAACAGCAGACAGATGAAAATTATAAAAAAAAAATCGTAACTTAAAAACTATGAAGCTGAAAAGCAGCTCGACAAACAAAAGATGAAACTTTAGATAGGACTGACAGCCGTTTGCAACTCTTTTAGTTGTTGTCCAACAAATGATACCCAGATAAGCGGACAAGCATGCAAATATGCCTGAGATGTATGCATGTTGTATACCCTGTAAATTAATGCGATAGTAGATGGCTTATACATAAGCTGAAGCTAAAGTAATAAGAAAGAAGGCTCTCTATATGCTATATATTCTGTAAATAATCTAAAACAGAAGTATTCATTTGGCAATTTTGTAACATGTTTTATATCCTGTACAGGAAGTGAAGTCTAGATAAACAGTAATGAATGAGAATGAGCAATAAAACGTAATGAAACATGATTATTTCATATATATCATATAGAATTAGGACAAGCATATACAATGCAAGTGATTTACTTGTGTTTACCCTATAGAACACTTTCAATAGATGGGATAGTAAAGCTGTTTGTATCTCCTACATCTCTTTAGCTCTGTAATATTGTGTGTTCATTTTACAGGGTATATCTCCATTGAGTCCCTGACTAGTAAGGAAGGGCATGGATGAATACAAATATCAGATATCATTAGGTCCTTCCTCAAGCAACTCCTCGGGAACTATAAGTTTGCCTCATTAGGGGCAGGTAAACATAAACGCCTGCTTAAAGGTAAAATTATTGTGAAATTTTGTTTGCAGTTTGCGTTCGAGGAAATTCAATAGACTGCGATTCGATTAAAGCGTCTTTGGTCCGTACTTTAATTGCATAACACATACTTTCGGGCTGCTTGTTGCCTCTACACTTTGCTTGTAACTTTGTCACTTGCTGCGCTCGAGTGGCTTGTGGCAAAGGCGACGTGGCGAGGGCCGGCTGTATTGGTGCCAAAGGCAAAAGTTCATTTTAACAAGTGAACAACTTTCAATGGGCAATTAAAAGGGCATACAAAACAAGGGGACGACAACATCAGCAGAGTTCAAGTCTTTGCCAACTGGAAACTGCACAACTGTTGTCGGCCAGCCCATGCCCAGCTGCGTGTGGTGGGGGACTTCTCTGTGCAGGGGGCGTGGCTAGTTGAAGTTGCGTAGGGAATGCAGCGTTGCCGAAAAACTCACAGGAAATGTTAACAAAATGCACTGCGCCGAGTTTGGCAAAGTTTTTGGACGAAAGGCAATTAAAGTTTTGACAACAACAACAACAACAGCAGCAGCAACAGCAACAGTAACTGCAACAGCAGCAACATCCAAAGAAGCGCTGCGATGTGTGCTCAGATTGGCTAAGGTCATAAAAGTAACAGAACTTGCCGCTGCACCAGCTGAACTATTCCGGCAGTTTAATTAATGGAGATTAAATCAATTGGAAGTAATAAAATCTTGAAAAATGCATTTGCAATCGCTTAAAGAAGGAGTCGAGTGCATGAGTCTGACGCAAGCCTTGGGATGGAGGCGTATCTCCTAGTCGAGCATTCTCGGGTTGGACTTCCTTTGAGATATGATCAGAAAGTTAATGAAGTATTATTATTGCGTTTATATTATTTATCTAGATCATTCGTTTATGATTTATAAGGGGAAGGCGAGTGAGAGCTTAGATCTATCCATAATAGCTCCTTAATACCCTCGTTCCGAGTCAGTCTCCCTGCTCCGACTGTTGTCACTCAATTAATCAATGTGCAAAACAGCTCGAGCTGCCAAAATGCAATTTGTGTGCTTAAGATTACATCAGCTGCGCATCCTGTATTTCCCGTGTTGACTCTCCACACACACACACGCCAGGTCTCATTAATTGAGCTTGCGCTGCCTCAGCGCCTACCCTTTTGCTGCGTGCATTGCCACGCCCACTGCACAAATAATTGGCATAAAATAATTTAATGAGCGTCAGCGTGTCAATGGCACGTCTCACTGCACCAGCAAGAGCAGCAAATATTTACAAGATGTGGCATAATTAGCAATGAGTCGACGCGAGCAGCAGCCAGCGAGTCGAGAGGGTGTGGAGATGCGCCCGGATTGCTGCGGAAATTTAAATGCCAAGACGTTGCTGTTGGATGTGGATATGGATATGATATGTGTGCGTGACGTGCATTACGGCAGCTGCTCATGAATTTCCATGTGCAGCAAGCGAAGCACGAGCAGAGGAAAAAGCAAAACTAAAGCAACAGCAGCTGAGAAATCAGCACCACCACAAGAAGGAGCAGCAGCAATAGCAGAAGTATCAATAACAATAGTAGTAGCAGCAACAGCAATATCAGCACGAACAGGAGCAGAAAAAAACTACAACAGATGCAGCAGGAAGAGCAGGAAGAGCAGCAGTAGTAGTAGTATTTGAGGTTAGCGTGGAATTTCCACTGTCAGGTGACAGGAGAGCAGCGTGTTGTGGGTGCATTAACACCTTGATGCCAAGGCATCTCACAATATTACACATTCAACCTCACTCACTCTCCTTGCCGCATGTTGCTGTCAGTTCATGTGACACGTAATGACATGTGGCTGCCAATGTTGCGGACGCGTGAAGCCCTTCACTGGCAGCGCCTGTATAATAATTTATGCAGCAGAAGCCACCAAAAAAAGAGGAAAGCAGCCACAAATCTTGTCGAAGCAAGAGCCAGAGGCAGAGTTCCTTCGGTATGGCTGCCTGCATTTGCTGCCGGAAAACTCCACCAAGTGAACAGCTGACGGCTCTTGCCAGTCACGATGAATTGCGTTGAGGCTAAAGTTCCGGGTGCTTCAATATCACATTCGAGCAACTTAAGGTGGATATGAAAGGTGTTTCATTTTCGTACTGCTCTATTCCGGAATATCCTCAGCACACATTATATCCTAGCACACATAGGTTCACAGTTCATTCGCTAAAGCGTTCACTTAGTCAGCGTATAAATAAATTTATTTATATATGCGTTCAGTGTTGAGGTATAAGAAGTATATACAAATCGTGTGTATAAGGAACCCTTTCACTAAACTGGAATATTGTGTGGATAGTAGCAAAAACCGATGTCTGACCAGGCGAAGAACATTTAAGGCAGCAGATTCAGTCCAGGCACGCTGCAAATAAGATTCACAAATTAACAAAAACGATACAGAGTTCAATGTAATGAAATCTCACCCCAGAATCCAGAGTTCAACTTGATATTTTGTCTGCCACAATAAGATACTGAGCATAGGGAATCCTTGACATTTTGGTGGGCATCTCGAATAGCTGTGGATAGTTGGACGATGTGGTCCATTTGGCCAAGGCCATTTCCATGGTCCAGCGTGCAGATAAGTCCCTGTAGTAGCCCTGACGTAGTGCATCCACCTGCTCCAGTTTGGCCAAATGCGACAGGCTCTGCTCATGATATCTGTCCACGTCGATGGCGCGCATGAGCAGTGCACTCGTTAGCAGCGTCCACTTGCTGTCCGGCTCGTATTCGAGCAAGTCCAGGCAGGACTGTAGCTGCGTCTGCAGCTCGGCGAGCAGCTCCTTGCTGCAGCTGGAGGTGGCGTGTGGTGCCACAAAATAGTAAAGGCTCTGATCACTGGGCCGCATCACCAGCTGCAGGCGTTGCCCAGCCACATCCAAGAAATAGTCTTGACTTGGATCGATTTGTATAACTTGCTCACACTCCCATTGGGTCTTCTCGCTGTTCACAGCTCGCCAAGGCTGCAGCTGCACCGTTTGCTGTTCGCTGACCAACTGCACCGTGAGCTGCGCCAGCTCTGGATAGGACTTCTTTAGCGACAGCTGCGCCTTATGGGGCCAACAGCGAAACGCAGCTACTGTGGCCGACTGCTCGCTTGGATTTGCGCTTCCCAGCAGCCAGCGCTGATAGAACCAGGCGCTACTATCATTGGGGTCTGTGAAGGCCGCCGTAAGCACCATTTCCAGCTCCTCTTTCAGCTTTTGCTCGCTCATGGGTCGATCCTGCTGCTCGTTAGGATACAACGTGGGCAGCAGTAGGCTGCGATGATGCCAGCTGGAGTAGTTTGAGAAGTTCACTTTGATTTTATCTGTGCAGAAGTCCAGCTCTTGCTCTGGAGGCACAGATGCCTTATGGCTCACATAGCGCCTGTAGTCCCAGGTGTGGAAATTACGCTCATCGTATTTTAAGTACTTGTTGCACAGCTGCAGCTCCCGCTGCCAATCGGCTTGAGGATTCTGCTCCAGGGTCCAGCAGCGATGATGCCAGCTGTTGTATGACTTCGGATTGACCATGAGGCACTGTTCGGTGAGGTCGAGCTCCGTTTTATAAATCAACTGCAGCTGCTGGGCCAACACCTCCTTCTTATCGTCTTCCTTTCCATCCTCTGACTTCTTGTCGCCCTCGCTTTGCTCCCCCACCTCCACCTTGTCGCTTGTTTCATTTGCCTCAATGGCCTTTTCCAGTTCTGTTGTCTTCCTGAGCACGCATTCACGTCGTATATTCCACAGCGTGCTGATGTCCGGATTACGCAGCAATATTTGTACCGTTAGCCCAAGCATTTCGTCATCTAGTTCACAAAGGCTGCGTTTCTTCTGAATGCGAGTCATGGCAGCTCGATAGGCGCGCATCTTGAGCACCTGCTCCTTCTTCTTGCGCTCGCGTTCCTCCTCTGTGGTGCGCACCTTGACCCGTCCGTGCATATTGGCTAATAGTTTTACTACTAATTTTAATTTTAACAAGTCCAAATAAACTTAATTCGCGCAATGACTAAAAGTGATTCAGGTGGTTGAAAATCAGCTGTTACAACATTCTGGTAGCTTTCTGCTCAAATGGAACTGTTGTTGGCTCTACTTGCGAGTCGCGACTAAGAAATGGAGAATGTTAACAGAGAGCACTGCTTGCGAAATGTTAAAAATTGTGCTAACATCTTTTGTATGTTAAGTATAACAGCTTCACGAGCTAGCAAGTCCAAGCTGTTTGCTATGAAATTTGTGCCGTTGCTAGTTCAGCATACATAGATGGCGCTCGAAAATGAAAATGATTTTCAGTTTAGTTTAAATAAATGTTTAATATGTTTCAAAAGGCTAAACAAGTTTTTTTTTAGTTTTTATTTTTACTTTTTGCAATATTTGTGTGCTGGAATATTTTACCATCGTGATTAAACTGAGTTTTCATTTTGAAGTAATTTTCATCCGTTTCAATCTTGAAAACTTTGTTCACTAAGTCGTAAAATTTAATTAGAAAAGCATTTCCCGAGATGCCCAGGAGATGCTGCGCAAGCAATCGAACTTCAATACAAATACCAGCAATTTTTATTGTTTTATGACTGCGAGGCAATAAAAAATAAAATCGTCGCATAAACGAAGGCCATCAAATGGGGCAGCAAAGCCCCTCCACCCGCCTCCCCCTCGCACCCTATCCACGTCTGGGGAGCAATCGAAGTCGGAGCAGGACTAGCGCAGGTGCGATTGAAGGACACGAATGCTGCCGATGAGGACGACGTCTTCTTAGCTGCGGGCGAGAAAATCAATCGTGCAGCAAAATCAAAGAGGATATTCTCGTATATATATATATATATATATATGTATAGTATATATATATATACATTATTTGTTGAGGCGCGTTGAAACGTAGGCGTGGCAGGCAGCACACCTCCCGCACCCAAAAGAAACCATAATTCAATGGGCCCCGGGGCGCGTTTATCAAAGCCAGTTCCCGAGGGTTGTTCACTGAGCAGTGGCAGCAGCAGCAGCAGCAGCAACAGCAACAAGGACACCAGCAACAACGTCGTTACCGTTAGCTGCTATCCTTGGCGTTGTTGTTGTTGTCGTTGTCGCCGTCTAATGTGATACGCATCAATTTATGAAATTTGAAATATTATGACTGATTTTGCAGCTCGTCCTTTTTGCGCCCGCTCGCCGGCCCACACAGCCACGTCGCGTTAATCTTGGTAACAGGTCGCGACAGGACGTTGGTGGGTGGGGTGGGTCGAGCAGTTTGAAGGATAATAACAACAAAGCAGCGCCGCAGCTTAGGTGCAAAATGTTCGCCAAGCCATAATTCAGGCAATATATCACATAACGTGGCCCGTTATGTGGGCTAAGCTGATGACAGACAGAGGAAGAGACAGAGAGAGAGAGAGGGTGAGAGAGAGAGAGAGGAGAGAGAGAGACGACTCAAAATCGCATTGGTAATTGGAGTAACAAAAGCCATGAAAATGAAATGAAGCGAAATTTTTATTTTTATGACACACACACACACACACACGCACACACACACACACACACACGCATAGGCGATTTAAAGTAAAGGTCGAGGGACAGCAACAGCATTTAGAGTGCTCATGAGGCCTTTGCTCAGGCGACAAAGTTGATTGGTAACGCTTCGCTTAGGGGCCCGAACACTGACGCTGGGAATGATGTTGGGAACAGTGACGGGCAACAGTGACGGGCAACGGTGACAACTCAAACGGAACAAAAGACAAACAAAACAATGCTTAGAGTATAATTTGGCATGGGGAAAAGCTAAGCGACCTCCTGCGCGCCATGCATGTGCATACCTAATGAGCTATTAATGTTAATTTCCATCAAATCCTAATACATTTATTGATTATTAACATATATTCCATTCCATTAAGATATTTGTGAGATTTCAGGGAATGAAGAACTTTGATGTGTCCATGTGTTTCTGTTCATATATTACAAACACAAATCTCGAAATACCAATGTATATATATATATATATATATATATATATATATATATATATATATATATATATATATATATATATATATATATACATATATACATGTTTATGTGTATATGTTTCTGATAACTATGATCGATTGATATGCATCTCTCTTCTCTCTCCCAGCGTCTTCCTTTTACTGTCCTTTTGTGCTGGAAAGCATCCGAAAACTTTAGCTTTTACTTTATTCCTGAGCCTGTAAACAAAAATTGCAATTATTCGGCCATATATATAGTCTATATACTTATAAGTGCCATAAGCACCGCTAACTGTTTGAAAATAGCTTGTATACTCTACCATAGTGAAAAGAGTATATGCGAATGTTCAGTAATCTGTGTTTCCGCTTCGCCGATATTTAAATGTTGATTATATGCCATATAGATAGTACGTATAGTATATTCTAAATATAGTATTTATTCTCTATATTCTACATATACTATATATTCTATATATACTCGTAAATGCCTTTCCTCGTCGAATCGGCTCTAGTTATATATGTTTTGCGACTTTAATGCTATAGCTTATAATTGGTTACAGTTGAGTTATATTCTCGTGAGTATGAAATGCATATAATATGTTCAATGTCCTCTCAATTCGGATATACAGTATGATCGCCTAGGGATCAAGTATAAATTATGTTTGATCTCGCTCGCATGGAAAATCTGAAGGATTTTCCACAGCCGAACCCGTAAAGTTTCCTAAGATTTTGCCTAAGAGCTAAAGATGTTTCGAAATTGCAATTGCAGTCGCGCTTAGGCTGCTTGTCGCCTCAAGTTTGTTATTGTCAGTTCAATTACGTGAGAAAATCGCGCGGATGGCCAGCTCGAGGAGCAACTTACATATATCTGCATCGAGCAGTTAAGACGAGACCAGGAGAGTTAAAAATAAACGAACTACAACAGTTTGCCTCTTAGAGGTGGCAGCCCACCAAGTGGCCGTGATTTTTCCGGCGTAGCAACGGGTTGACACCAGAGACTGGTGCCACGAGGCAGGCGGCAGTTGAGACGGCAGCGCTGCCGTCATTGCCAGCAAACGATGCCTCTCCCCCAGAATCGGGCTGGCAGGACTTGCGCAAGCAATTGACGCAAATAAGGAGCAGCCTGGCCACGATGTCAGCGACATTCGCATCGACCGCGATGACGGTGCCGATGCCGATGGCAGTGGCTATAGAGATGACGCGGCTGTAACTGAAGATGGGCGGCTGTTGGGTGTGCGTTGGCGTGTGCTCGACTGGGCGTGTGGGCGTGTCTATGGCTGCTGGCACATATGCCACGGCCTCGGCCACAGCTTGAGTTTTGAAATTGAAAAAGTTATGCAAATCTGCTGCTGGTGCTGCTGCTACTGCTGCTGCTGACGACAGGACATCGCGCAAGGACAGGACAGGAAACGAGCGCACAAGAACTGAATTAGTTTTATGCAATTTCCTGCCATTGCCTTTGCTGTTGCTATTGCTGTTGCTGTTGCTGTTGCTGTGTAGTTGCCAAGGACTAAGGACTAGCAAAAGTTTCCATCATGTAACTGTCGATTTGTGCTCGCAATTATTATAATTGCTATAATATCAACAACAACAGCAGCAGCAGCCGCAGCCGCAGCAGTTGCTGATGACTTGCAATGTGACAGGGGTGCGCTCTACCAACTGAGTCCACGTCTCCTGCCCAGGTCCTTTATTCCTCCATCATCGCTTTAGCTGGCTGGCTGGCTGGTTGGTTGGTTGGCTGCGTGCGTAAGCGCCTCAAAATCGCATCTTTGTTTGAGCTGGGCATTAAAGGCTTTGTCCGACGGCACGTTGAGCGCCTAAATAAATACGCAGCAGCTTCCAACATGAAGCAGACTGAAAGGACACACAATTGCTGCTGCTGTTGTTGTTGTTGTTGCTGGCCAACACTTTAAACCCCTCGCCGCTGTCTCTCGTATTCAGCCTCTACCTCTGCTTAATTACAATTGCAAACGCTTCGCTGGCTTTGACATCAGCTCTTACCCCTCGTCAACTGGCGGATGCAACAAACAAGGTCCGGCTCGTCCTGCCTGATCCTTACGTGCTTAATGCCAATTAAGCGTTTAGCAAATGTCACCAGGCCCAGCACTCCACACGTTCCTCCCCTTCCTCACCTGGTTCTATTTACATTTCGGTTTTCAATTTTTCACTTTTCATTGATTCGATTTCCCATTTCCATTTCCATTTCCATGAAATAAAAAGATAAGAGATTTTCCCATGGCAGCGTACACAACATATTTTCCATTTCAATTGAGATTTTATTATTGTTATTCAAATACTTATTTTTGAAACTACAACAGTAGCTTGAATAAACTATTAATCTAGAGTGAAAAGCATGAGAACACTGCCTGGGAAAGCATGAAAATGAATTTAAGTCTGAGAAGAATGAACTCGATGAACGAATTAGATATTATGTGGAAAACTTGTTGATATTCTTCAACTGAACTCTTGCAAAAACTGAGAATTAAATATAAAGTATATATCATATTAAATTTCAAAATTAGAAAACTCTTAAAGCAGGGTGACCCAAAATTCACGCAAGAATTAATTTTGATAGAAAACATGACAGTTCAGGGTTATTAGAGTTCAGGGTTATTAGAAAGAACAATTTATAGTATATAAATCAAGAACAGATTTTCTATCAAAATGACTTCTTATGCGATTTTCAGGACACCCTTTATTGGAAGTTTTCTAAATTTTTAATTTAATATGATTAATAATTAGAGTTTTTCTAATTTCGTATTTTATTTAACATTAAATATATATTATGAGATATTAAATATACCCACAATAATGATTTATGAAAGGGATGCAAGCAGAGCACATCATCAGCTGAGTCGATACGCAGTCACTGTGAGGCACTTCCCAGCATGAACAAAAAGCCTTCGCGAATTCCGGAGGTAGATTTCCAGTGGCATATGCTGAAACATGAGACAAAGCCAGTTTCAGGCGGGCAGGCCAAAAAATGAAATAAAATAAAGAAATAATGAATAAAAAAAAACAAGTAAGAAAACTCTAGTCGAGACCGCTCGACAAGGGTATACCCTAAACCCTATGAAGAACCGTTATTCCAAGCATTCTTTGTTTCTTTTATATACACATGCATATGTACGTTCATTACAAGCAAAACATACACACACGCACAGGCGCGCACACACACAAACGTCAGTCGGTGCGTCAGCTGTTCTTTGGCTGCTTTGCATGGCAATGCTATGGGAAATTTAATGTTTAATAACTTTTTTTCTAGAGTAACGATTTTGATCAAACTTGTTGGGCGTGATCATGTCATCCATATGTATGTATGTGCCAAAGCACAAGTCTCTAGTATTTGAAATACGGGACTTACAATTTTGAGGCGAAGGGGGCGTGGCATCCAAAATTTAGCAAAAACCGAAATTGTGTAATGCTCACATAACACTAAATGCAAAATTTGAAGACTCTAGCTATAAAGATGAATTATATATAATTATATAACGGAGCATCGATTTCGTTTTTAATCGATAACATTAAAATTAAGACAGTTATCGATTTTTTTTAACAAACTCGATCTTTTCGTGATATACAGGAACCTACATAAAAAATTTCAAGTCTCTAGCTCTTGTAGGTTCTGAGAACGACGCGTTCATACATACGGACAGACAGACGGACAGACGGACAGACGGACAGACGGACAGACGGACAGACGGACGGACAGACGGACAGGGCCAAATCGACTCGGCTTGTCTCCCTGATCAAGAATATATATACTTTATGGGGTCTGCCACGCCTCCTTCTCCCTGTTACATACATTTCAACAAAAACATTATACCCTGTTTTTCCCATTTTCAATGGGTTCAGGGTATAAAAATTGAGAAAACGAGAAAATAGCTTGCCGCCAGCCAAAGATCAAATGTTGCCAGAGTCGGGCTCAAATCTCTCAGATACGCAGAGACATGGGACTGCGGTTGGTTGGATGACTGCTCGAATGGATGACTGGCTGGTTGGCTGGCTGGCTGGTTTGTTAGCTGCTTGGATGAATAAGTTGGCTGGTTAGCTGGCTGCAACCGCAGCCAAGGGTCGCCCAGCGGCAGCCAAGTTCAAATTGAAACTTTGGGAACGGTAGACGGTGCATAATTTGAACTTAGTGCCTGGCGATCATTGGGGTTTCCAAAGTATTGGTCTTTTGTATATGCAATTTCAACTATAACGTCGAGAATAATAACAATAATATGATATTACGAGAGAGAGGGAGAGAAAGGGAGAGAGCGAGGCGGAGAGCGATGCTTTGACCAGGGCATTTCCTTTGTTCCTGCTGCTCTCTGCTCTCTGCTGGCTGTGTTTGCTTTATGATAATGTTGTGCGCTACACGCCTCGTTTTTTTTACCTTTTCCTTTTTATACCCTGAACCCATTGAAAATGGGAATTCAGGGTATAATGTTTTTGTTGGAAGGCGTATGTATGTAACAGGCAGAAGGAGGCGTGGCAGACCCCATAAAGTATATATATTCTTGATCAGGATGACAAGCCGAGTCGATTTAGCCCTGTCCGTCTGTCTGTCTGTCTGTCCGTCTGTCCGTCTGTCCGTCTGTCCGTCCGTCCGTCTGTCCGTCTGTCCGTCTGTCCGTATGTATGAACGCGTCGATCTCAGAACTTACAATAGCTAGAGACTTCAAATTTTTTTTGTAGGTCCCTGTATAGGGCGCGCATATCGAGTTTGTTTCCGAAATTCGATAACTGTTATCGTTTTATTGTTATCGATTAAAAACGAAAATCTAAATTAAGCTATAAAATTCTATCTAATTCATCTTTCTATCTAGAGTCTTCAAATTTTGCATTTTGTGTTACTTGAGCCTTACGCACTTTCGGTTTTTGTTAAATTTTGGATGCCACGCCCCCTTCGCCTCAAATTTGTAACTCCCGTATATCAAATACTAAAGACTTGTGCTTTGGCACATATATACATATGAATGACATGATCACGCCCAACAATTTTGATCAAAATCGTTCGTCTAGAAAAAAAGTTATTAAACATTTAATTTTCCATAGCATTGCCATGCAAAGCAGCCAAAGAACAGCTGACGCACCGACTAGCGCTTGTGTGTGCTTGCGCCTGTGTATGTGTGTATATGTTTTGTTTGTAATGAACATATATATACTTATCTATATTAAAGAAACGGAGATTGATTGGAATTGCGGTTCTTCGCAGGGTTCTGGGTATATCCTAGTCGAGCGGTCTCGACTAGAGTTTTCTTACTTGTTGTTTTTCTTTTTTCTTATACGTCACTCAGTGAGGCATTGTTGTTGTTTTTCTGGACGACTGACTGCCTGGCTGTCGATGATTATTATGTATGCTTAAATTCTATGCACGTACCGGCAGTGAAGCTTATCTGTATCGAATATGATTAAGTGCGCTGTGCTGCCTCGCCCTAGACTGGTTGGGCCTCCTCTCTGCTCTGCTCTGCTCTGTATGGGTCTAGCCAACATACGCTGCGGAACGTGCAGCACTCAAAGGCCACAAAAGACCGAGACCGAGAGCGCTTAAATAAATACACAGCAACAACAACTGCTGCTCCCATTTGGCTTGGCTTGGCTTGGCTTGGCTGGCTTGGCTGGCTGGGCTGGCTGGCATCCAGTTCAGGTCTGGCACGCTCGGCCCTGTCTGCCTGCCCTGGCTCATCTCCGGCGGTCTGCATATTAAGGGAATGGCATCTCAGGGAATGCTAAATGACATTTGGCATTTGCATGTTTTATTATTTTATTTTTATTTGCATTTTTGGTTAATACTCCGTTGCCTTTCATCGCATCGAAATAATGCCCGATTTGCATAAGCCTATATGCCGATTCATTTCTTACAATTCTGCTTATTATTAGTGTAATGTGCAAATGCACTTTGAGTAATACTATTAATTTATATGCACACGGCGAGTGTACAAACCGTAAATCAGCTGAGTCAAACATTTGCATACGAATTGCCTGGGAGAAACATGTTTCTGCCGCTTAATCTTTATCTTAAATGTTATAATATTACATTTAATTATTGAAATGCCAGCTGTATTGTTTATGGCATGATTTCAAATGAAAATAATAAATATACAATATTTGAAATTTATGCCAAAGCCGAAGAAGACAGAAACCACAAAAGCAAACCGTCTTAGGTCAACGCTCGAGAGAGTAGACTCTCCCATTTGCTGGACTGCCAAATATCTGAATGATCTTTTCGCTCTCTCTCTCTCTCTCTCTCTCTCTCTCTCTCTAGATATATATATGTATAGATGTACACGCAATCATTTGTCTGATTTATGGAAATTGCGTTTGATATTCAAAGAGTTATTCAGTGTAACTCAAAGGTATTCAGAGTTGTTCGGCTCGGCTTTGTCGTGGCACTCGAATTCGGCACTTCAGGAGACGCGAACGGCGCATTTAAATTTCATTTCGGCTCGCAAGCACTTAAAACGCAGTCCTCGTCGTCGCCATGAGAAATGCTTACTACTTGAGATACTTTTGTATTTACATACGATTCCATATGTGCAGTTGCCTTTACGGACATACATGTATATATATATGTATATATATACATATGTAGATGCTTAGGATACTTATTCCATGCCCCAATGCCATTTCGTTGTGGGTCTCAAGTGAATGCGGCTTGGCTTTGACTTAATACATACTCACTCACACACACTCACTCACACACTCTCACTCACACACACTCATTCACTCACACACACTCACTCTCATACACACATAGCGAGTGGCAGCAATTTTCTAAAGGGTTTTCCATGTCCATTAGGGGTTGCAGATAGATGGCTGGGAATTGTTTGCTTAGAGCAGCTCAAGTAAACAGAATGCATATATTAAATTGCTTTCGAATGGCATTAATAACTCGAGCAGCAATCCCCTGCCACGGCAACCTGTCATTAAGCAACCAGAGACAGCCCTCTCCTCGTTTACCTAGCGCTGCGGAAGGTGCAAACATCCTGTCTGCGCAAACAAAGAGGAATGCAAAAAAAAAAAAAAAAAAAGAATCGCAGCATCAAATCCCAAGAAATTCACACGAATCCCGAAAAACCTGAACCTCGTCCTTTTGGGCCCAAGCCCAAACAATGCCAGGCAACGGTAAATTTTAAGACCAGATACCAAAAAAAAAAACAAAAACAAAAACAAAAGCGGCTGCTGTGCAGACGATTAAACTGCAACGGCCAAGATGCAGCCGGCGGGGCCAAGGTGGGGGGTGTGGCAGCACATCGCATCAAGGTGCCGTCCAGGGAATCATCCAGCTTTGCGTCGCCATGGCACTTCCACAATCCCACACGCTGCAGAGCAATAAATGCAGATGCCGATGCACTGGCCTGATACGTATGGTGAAACTGAGCCTCTTATCAGCCACACGATGGTACGCAAGCACAAACACAGGTGAAGATGGACATGCCAAATGCAGAGACAGATGCAAATTCCAATTGCATTACACATGCAGCACCAGACACAATGCGAATGTATATAAATACAGGCAAAGATACAGATACGTCTATTAAGCCAAAGCTCGAAGTTCGCATGGAGAAACAGATGCACATGCAGAAGCATATGCCAATGCAGTTAAAGATAGAAATTGAAGTACAAGCTACTTAAAGATAAATACAATAGTGTTTGGATATCAATAAAGAGATAAAAATAAGGATCCATAAATACACAACAGATACAGCTACTGCTGATGTGTGTAGACAAGCGAACAGGTGGCATATTCAGATGCATCCATAAATACATAAGTACGGATATACATGGTATCTATATATCATAAGCATCCACTCAGTTGCACAAATGCAGATACACATAGAAATGAAGCTACTTATATAAGTGAATGTATGCCACAAGGACAAAGGCAGCCAATTCAGGTGTAGCGACAGATACAGCAACAGCTATAGATAGCAGATACAAATGCATAGGCAGATACAGCTATATCGAACAACTCTCAATCAGCTTCTGTTTCTCTACTCCCTCACGCGTTTGATGATGATTGATGTGCGACATGCCAATTGAATACAAAAGACGAATCGATTAATAGAAACACGCTAAGCTACCCTCTGGGTGCAGGCCACGCCAAGTATAGGGTATATTGAGTAAGCCCAGGGGAACCTTGGCTGCTACCCCGTTCACTCTGGGTCCTGTCCCGTCGCCCGCTGTCTGAATAGAGCGGCAATTATGAATTATATTTACTTGTTCGCCTGCGTTGCATGCGCAACGCGTTCCACTTAAATGAGGCATGCAACGAGCGCACTCAGAATTAGTGAATACGCAGCGCGGGTCCAAAAGGATTTCTGAGCCACTCCGTTCTCAGTTTTGGAAACGCCCGCCCGCCAGCCCGCCAGCCTGCCAGCCTGCCAGCCTGGGCATTCATTTTGTCAAGGCTCGCATTCTGTTTTTGTTTTTTCATTTTCCTTTTTTCGTTATTTCTTTTTTTTTTTTATGTGTGTGTTTTTTTTTTTTGTGCTCGCCATGCGTATAGAATTTCATTTGATTGAGCGCTCAATCAAGCAAACATTAACGTGCACTTATTAATAATAATAAGTGCTCGGCATTCGGCATTCGAAATTCGAAATTGGGAATTCGTTTATCTGCTCAGTCGTGGCTGAGTGGAGCCGGATCCCGGCTGGTCACGATGACGGCGATGACGCGCCACTCAAGCGAAAGGATGGGCCGCAGGCGTGGCTCTCGCAATTTGAGCATAGTTCGAGCATAGTTTCATCGAAGACCTGACAGGAAATCAGACAATCGCCGCAATTGTTAAAAATGGAAATCTCGTGCGACATATGTATATATATATATATATTTATACAAATACATATATATAACTGCATATTTATATATATACTATGTAAAGAATAAGGTTACGCAGTTAGCCTTTAAGTTTCTTAAGCGCAGGACCACCACCATTGATAACTTTTAACAGCTGCCGAGATACACTGACAAAAATTGTGAAAAAGCAAATGTGCCAAGCTACGCTTATATCAACAGCAATCTTATATTAAATAATAAACAGTTCTCTTATTTTTGAATTTGTTTTCGATCTATGTTTTATTTTATTATATTTAAAGTTCACTTATTTTAAACACATTTCTTATAACTATATTTTATTTAAATTTCTTTTTTCTATTCTTCTATTTATTACTCATATGTAATGCTTAAGTCTAGACCCTAGCTTTCGCTCAGTGTACTGACTTACTTAGTTGTGTGTCAACTGCTTTGAGCTTCAGCAGTGTTGAGGATTATCGTCTACAACGTTCTCAGTGGCGAACTATGCCTGGGCCTAACAATGGGCGCCCTTTATAAGATGCTCGCTGCACAGCCAAAGAAGGAGAAAAAACTGTTTTTCTAAACGTCTATTGTCTGGCCAGAGCTTGATTGTTGTTGTACTCTCTGCATGTTATTATTTTGCGTATTATTAAAGCGCATCCATTCTTTATCAACTTCTATATCTGATTGTTGTGGTTGTTGCTGCCGGCGGCGGATGCGACGGATGCGGATGCCATGTGGCTGTTGGGAATGGAACGGAGAGCTTAAAGCGGCTTTCTGCCCCGTCTAAAAGTCTGATTGTCTACTTGGAGTGTGTATGGGTTGGACTGAGCCAGTGTGTGTGCGTGTGAGTGAATGAATTGAACTGCCGCCTTTTGCATTTTTCAACCGCTTTTTTGTTTTAGCTTGGCGTTTTTTCTTTTTCTTTTTATATATATATATATATTTCTTTTTTTTTTTGCGCAGGCCTACAGCAAACACGATCCAAGCCCCGATCCGGACCGGGTCGGGGCCAGACAAGCACTCATAGAATTTGTATGAAATTTAAATACCCATTCAGCATTCAAAATGCGAAGCGACAGCCGCACAGAGACCTAAATACTTAAGTAGTTTTCGAGGGGCTGCCAGACACAGGCACAGACACAGCTATAGCTACAGCTACAGATACAGCTACAGCTACAGATACAGATACAGATGCATGACAAAATATAGCACATGGCGGTGCTTTCGTCTGTATGTATGCGACCACACGTTTTGTTAGTTACAGATACAAATAGAGGAGGCCAATGGATTACAGATTCCGATACGAATACAAATACAAAGCCAGCTGGATTATGCCTACACTCTGTCTCTCACTCAGTGTCTCGCTATCTGAGTGTGTGTGTGTGTGTGTGTGTGAGTGCACGTAAGATTTAATCTTTATTGATTTATTTTGTTAGATTTTAATTTATGACACCGAAGTAGGCAATCGTTTTTAGTCGCGAGTTGCATGTTTCTCATGTCGGGGATGAGGCAGCCTGTTGCCACCAGCCACCCCGCCCCACTGTTGCGCTCACCTGAGCAGCAACTGGCTGTGAGCCCCGTCTATCCAGCTGTGCGATCGAGGAGATTGTAAAGAGAGAGAAAAAAAACCAGCTGACGGGCAATTTGCATTGTGGGCGGCTTAATTGATCTCCAGTTATTGCTGGCAGAGTTGGTGAGTCATCAGCAGACTTTTAATTAATAGGAAAATAAACCTGAAAAGCAGCTAAGTATCAAGGCACTAGCTATAGCGTATATCCATCCAACAATGCAACTTGAGTTATCACATTTATGAGAGGATTTATGAGAGAGATATCAGAGCTCTTCCATCTTATACCACATACTCATGCCTATATCGAAGGTCTCTTTAAGGTATTCCAACTTCGCTTAAGCCTATTGCTTCTCATTGCGCCTTGAGCAAAGCGAACATTAATCAAGCTTAACAATTAAAAGCTTAAATATTAAAAGTGAACTTTTAGGCTTTCCCCACTCGAGGAAAGGCGAGCCACCCTTGGCAACCGAAAGACGTGCGCCACGTAATGCACGAGTAATGCGTGTGGCAAGTTACCTCGAACTCGAACAACTTTTGGCCCGTTAATCAAAATTAATTACAGCGCGCACAAATGTGTTGGACTAGACATCAGCCTGCCCCCACCCCTTGAGGCCCTCTCAGCATAGCCAAAAAAGTAAGCTGTGGCAAGACATGCCAGGATGCCACGCCCCAATGCGACATGCAAACAACGGCAGCAACATAAATTGTAATTTACTTTAATGAGCCGCATTTAGTCAGCCCACATGTCCACCAACCTATGATTGGACTAGACGAGAGACAGTGGCAGAGAGAGAGACAGAGAGAGAGAGGGAGAGGGCTTGAGGAGAGGAAGTGCGCTGGACTGGGGGAATAGAAGTTAGTGGCGATGTCGTCTCCATGGTGGGACTCAACTGATCCGTTCCATAATTAAAGTTCGCATGACTAACAATTGCAATGCTTCGCCGATTGGCTGTTCGAATAGACGCACAAGTCACTGCCAGAGCAACATCATCATCATCATCGTCGTCATCATTATCAACAGCAGCACTTACTGTCGACGTATTGCTCCCTGACCATCTACGAGTAGTTGGCATTTAATGTTTCTCGATTCTCGACTGCCATTGATGAGTTGCTGTTGTTGTTGCTGTTGCTGTTGCTGTTGCTCTTGCTGTCCGGTTTCATATGCATGGCATGTATTTAAGTAGGCTGTTAAGTGGACATTAGGGGCATGCTATGGAGGCACACATGTGTGACCTTATATAGAGCAGGCCCGTCTCGACAGCCAGCCCACTTGCCAATCGCCATCTTCGAGTGTGCGGACAAAACCAGGCAAAAGAAATGCAAAGAATGATCTTGAATTTTTACTCCGTAAATAGCTAACAGACGTGTGCTGAATAAGTAGTTTACAAACTTTTTTCCTACTTTTATTTATGTTTGTTTTTTTTTTTTAAGTATTTTATTTTTCTCTTTTGGTATGTAGGTTGCCAGCTCTTTCGAATGTGGCCACCCACTGATAACGGATGGTAGTCAGGTCGAATGATATTCCATTCTACAGTCTAAAATTGAAACAAAATTGTGAGAATGAGGAACATGAATTGGAGTAAATTATAACAATAGTAATAATAATTCATTAAAACTTAAAATAAATGGAAAACAAAAAGCACAATTTGTAGATTTTACATTAAAATATTTTTAAAATAAATTTTATAAAACAATCGAGATATTCACAGTATATATTACCCTTCCCATCCTTTCTCTTTTACAATCTGGCTCTCCCTCTCTCTCACACACTCTCTCTCACCCTTCCTCTCTCGCTTATTCAGTCATAATTATTGATTTCAAGTCATTTGCATGGCTCCGGCGACATTTTTGAAATACATTTTGCGGTTTATGTCATTTCATATGGCTTACACCAGCCACCAACCAACCGCCACCCGCCACCCGCCACCCGCCACCCGCCGCCCGCTCGACCCGTCCGCCCTGTGGCGAACACTAACCCTTCCCATGTGTCATGGCTGGCGCATTCATGTGGAAATGAGTGCAGGCTGCACACAAAGTTGCATACAACATAAGAAGAAAAAAACTTTTAAAAAAGTAAAAAAAAAAAGAAGAAGAAAGAAAACAAAACCAAACCAAGTCGCGCAGTGGGAAAACAATGGATATGGCAATGGCTGCTGGCATGGCTTGGCTTTTGCTCCGGCTGCGGTTGCGGCTGTGGCTTCTGATGGTTATGGCTTACACACACACACACACATGCACACGTTTACATCTATAAGTGGTAATAATAATTCCGCTCAAGAGGCGTCGCCCGGCGTTTCATTTCAATGACACACAAACCAATGACGCCAACTGCAGCGCTGTGGTTGCCTGATGATCATAATGATGACAATATTGTTGCTGATGACGATGATGAAGTTGATAATGCTGTAGATGATGACTACAAGCGAACGGTAGGTGCAGAACGCCCCAGCCCCAGTACCAGCAGCGCTTGCTGTCATCGACAAAACGACTGTGACCCGCATCGTCTAAGCAGCACACATAAGCTTGCCGACTCTGCGAAACGAATGCCAAATACCCTTATTCAAGCTGCGGCTCATCTGTTTAGCATATCAGTAGAAATGACTGCAACTGAGTCACTTTACATAAACTCACAGAAACGCTCGCTGCAGCCACAATCAGTAAGCCATGTTACCTGCTCACTGCAGTTATTCACATGCCTGCTAGGTAGGGGTTGCTAATTCAGTGGCTTAGTCATGATTTTGTTTAACGAGGGACAGTTGAAATCTTATCTTAGTCACACTCTTTAAGCTAGAGGATATAGCTCTAGTTTCAGGGCAGATCCTCTTTGAGAATGTGATACGAATCATTTCCTAGCCGTATTCTAAACGTCGCGTTACGAAGATTCTCTAGCCATCAATGTGCCCTGGCTGCAGGGCTTAGCACTGCGCCTACCAATGGCTTAATATTGCGTATGCAGCACTCGTCATTCATTCATGACTCCACCGCTCGCTCGCTCTCTCTCTCTCTCTCTCTGCCTCTCTCTGCCTCTACCTCTGTTCTTTTGTGGCTCCTTTGATTGCATTGTCTCGTCATGGTCTCGAGTGGTTCCTGCACCGCCCTCTCCCTCTCACACTCACTGTCTCTCACTCTCTCTCTCTCTCTCTCTCTCTCTCTTTCTCGTGCTATCTCTATCTTGTCATTTTACTTTTTATGGCACTCCCCATACCCAAGTTTTTCTCACTGCGCTCACTTGACATACAATTATGTTGATGACATTGTTGTTTATGCCGCCGCTGCTGCCGCTGCTGCCGCTGCTGCTGCTGCTGCTTCCTTCTGTTGCTGCTGCTGCAGCAACAATGCCGACAAGTTTTATGTGCATTCTGCGTCTGCTGCATGCCCCATGCCCATATCCAGAGACACACTCGAACTGAAACTCATATTCGTACTGGCGTACTCGCATTGTAGGCCCATATATCTCCCGCTCGTATCTCTTGCGCGTATCTCGCATATCTCTATGGCCATAGCTGCATTTTTTTATTGTTATCGTTTCATTGCCATTTGCCATGGCAGCAACTGCTGCCAGCTTAGCTCTCTTTTTTTTACATTTTATTTCAGTTGCTGGCACGGCCTTAATTAAAAATTCTTTTGGTGTCAGAGGCTTCTAGGGCTTCCCTTACTCCACTCTATGGCTGCTCATAATCAAATAGAATATATATATTGCTTTCCAGGAACAGTCATTGTCTAGCTATATATAAAACGTCTTTCTGTCCTCGTATTCATATTTGATTTGGGTTTCGCTCAATAAGAACAAACAAAACTTATCAATATAGCAAAGTTTTTGGCCACACCCGAAAAACTTTTCAGCAAATCACTTGAGGCACTTGTTTCCCCTGCCCCTCAGACCCCCTTCCTTTCGAGTGAAAGAAAAAGCCAGCCAGATATTGTTCCTTGGCCAGGCACAAACTTCGTATAAATTTTCCAACTCGTAACACAAAATATGCGTGTAAATTTCATCTATTGATTTATAGCTGCCAATAACAGCATGTGTGTGTGTGTGTGAGTCGAGTGTGTGTGGAAAACATTTGTATAAATACGCAAAATAATGGCGTCTCCAAAGTCTCGCTGCGACTGGCGCAAACATCCTGGCCATAAATCATGATGAGCCCCAGCCAAAAACGAAATGCAGCGCGAATCATGTTTTCCCCAGCTTCCACATTGTTTTTTTTTTTTTTGTTTTCTTTTTGTTCTTTTCGCTACACATTTTCATGGCTCAAAAAGTAGTATTTGATTTCGTATTAGGGCAAAATGCTGCGCGCACATAAATTCTGCTTTTAACGCAAAAATTAGTGGGTAGCGAGATAGAGGAAGAGGCCGAGACTGAGGGACAGAGCGAGCGAGCAGAGATTAAAGTTGGCTACGTGCTGAAGTACGTGACTGGGAAATCACTAGCAAAAAAAAAAAAGGAAGAAAAAAACATGGAAAAGCAAAAGAAGTCAAAAACTGCAGCGTCAGCTTCTTGGAGGTGCTCCACCTCCAAGTCCTGCTCCCGCTGCTCCACCTACGGCTTCTGCTCAAGTGGTCACGTGGCAGCGGACGAGGAAGTTTTGTGGACCAAGAAATTACTTGAGCAAATATTGCTTTGTTCAATAGCCCGGCCCAGGAGCACAGCTGCAAAATTATGAAACGAATACGCAAATGCAAACGCACAAAAGAAGCAAAAACGAATCGAAAAGGGAACAGTGGAAACTTGGTGCCAGCAATTAGAAAAGTTCCGGCTAAACTGTCAGAGAGCGCTCTAACTTTGGCTCCAAATTAAAAATCAATAGCCATGACAAGCCGAAAAGTTTATAGCCACAAATCAAAATTGAATTTCACCCGAACAATGACAAAAGTCGCAACCCTTTTAAGCCGTATCCAGCGTCGGCATCGTAGTCGTATTTCTCTATTGACTTTACAGCTTTAATGAGCCTTGGGACTGGCTAGGGTTACAGGTACGGGCATGGGTTTGGGTACGGGTGCGGGTCTGCCTGTCAAGGCTATCGAGCGCATGCCTAACGCCTTTACCAAATCTTTTAATTACGCACGATCGTAAAAGGGCGAGAATAGAGTTCGGACTTGGGTCAGGCATAGGGACAGGAACTGGGACAGGGACAGGGCCAGAGCCAGGGTTTGGACTGTCTATGCACAGGTAGAGTGCTCTGTTCCCTTTTATTTATTTATTTTTGTTTTTCTTTTCTTTTTTTTTTTTTTGTTGCTGCGCCCTTCTGACCGACCCGGCAACATATGACGCAGTGAGAGTGCCTCGTAAAAATTATCTGCTGCATTGTCTCGCGGCACGGTTGGGGTGCCATAAAATCTCGCAATGTGGCCTAGAAGGTGCCCAGTGAGAGAGGGAGAGGGAGAGAGCGTGAGGGAGACATGGAAAGCAGGCAGCTCGGTGTCGGCATAAATCACATGGAACTTGTTAATTGTGCGCTATTTTTATTGCAGGCATTTGTTTTTTGGAACTAGAAAGAAAAATGATGTTGAGGTGGTAAGTGAATGGTGGACGGAGCGACAAACAGGTGCCTTTGGAGGGTGTGTCTGAGCGAGCGCTCTATAAGATAAGCCAGACTAGAGGAGGCTGCAAATTGAGAAAAGCAGAAACACGTTTAGTTACGCTTCAGCTCAAGAACTGGGTTACTGGGTACTTAAGTATTTAAATAGAAACTAAACTAGTTAAACAGCTGAAGATATGTCTGTTGCTTATCAAAATTGTAGGCAGAAGGCCTCACTTACAATGGATATCATTTTATTTTGTATAGTCATAATTCCGTGAAGTGAGTAACTGAGTTTAATATGAACTCAACTGGAATGCATTTACGTGCAACACTTTATGGCCCGTATAAAAGTTCGTTGGAAACGTGTCAAGACTATTTCTTGTTCGTGCTTCTATTGTCGCCGCCCCTCGTTGCCCACTCAAAATCAACATCAATATCGGTTCGAACGATCGTCAATCCAAACCATTTGTATCAACATAACTGCTAACAAATATTTATGAACATGTTTCCATGCGATCTATGCGTCTATTTATTGTGAAACAACTTTTCCATACAATGCAATGTATTTGATTTTCATGTTTTATTTTTTCTTTATTTATTTCCATTTAACATTTAATGTTTTTATTTGGTTTCATTGGCGCGCTGTTGTCGTTGCTGTTGTTGTTGTTGTTGTTGTTGTTGACACTATTGACTTGTTTTTGTGACTTTGGCGTTATTGGAGACGGCAGGCGACTGGAGGTAACTATTTAGAGCCGCCGTTGCTGGCAGCACAGACACAGTCTACACTGAGAGAAATTTACAGAAATTAGTCATATGGAACATGAGCGAGCACTCTTACTCTTAATAAAGTTTAGAACTTTATTGATAAAGTGCAACTGATATAGGAATATTCTTATACTAAGTATATGAGCATTAATCGAAATATTCGACTATATATTGCTCTTAATAAATATTTAAATATTATTATATATAATTATATATAAATATTAATATATATAAATCATTTTGTTTGTTAGCTTTTTATCTGAAGAAAATATAAACTCAAAGAGCTAATATGATTTTTAGATATTCCTTTAAAAATATCCTTAAAATATTAGCATTACCTGAAGATTGTTTTAAGTTATTATATTAAGTATAAGTTAATTTATTTGGCTCCAATTAATTAATTTATGTATAAAATTGTAATTTCTATACAATTTCTTCTCGAATTTCTGAGTGTAGATACATATTATCTAAGAGGCTGGAGCTAGAGCTGAGGCTAGAAGAACTGAGAACTTGGAAATGGGACTGGGACTGGGACTGGGACTGGGACTGGCACTGGGCTTGAGTTTATATTTATTTAGTTGGTTGGCGGCGACGACGACGCAGTTGATGATGATTGCCAACTGTCGACAAGGGTCTCTTTTGTTGTCTATTTATAAGAATTATATTTGCACCCATTGGGGCCCAGCTCGTCTCATTTGTATGTCCGACACACACGCACTCAGACGGACGGACAGACAGGCGGACGGATGGTTAGATAGATAGACATTGAGTGCACACATGTTGAGTTAGCTTCAATTGCTTTCATAAATTATCGATAATTGGGGAATGGCTAGCAAGGCAAGCGCGTTTCTTGGATCCAGACAGAAGCAGGTGCCACCGCTGGGAGATTCATTAGAAATTCATAAGCTCATTAAATTTTCAGCAGACGACAGCAGTTCCCAGTTCCCAGTTCCCAGTTCCCATTTCCCAGTTGTACGCTCTCAGTTTGAGTTTCTGTTTCGAGTCGTAACTTGGGCAAATACAATTAAAATGCCATAAAGCAAATTAGCCAAGACAAACTTTTCATATTCTGCAGCCAGCTGGAAATTAGTAGCGATAGACAGTCGGATGAGGGGCTGCCCAGGTTGGGGAGGGCGGAAGAGCGTTGGGTGTGGCATATTGAGCCAGTTGCCTTTAGGGGGTTGGGCACTACTAAAACACATCCTGTACGAGGGCTTGGGCTTGGGTAATTGCCAGGCGTGTGCTGCAACTTCAGCAAATTGTCGGCAATTATGTGGCACAAAGTAACGTAAAAATACGTATACATATACAACACACGCAGACAATGTGGAGGGAAAATGTGAGCCTGCATTGAAATCGTGTCGAATCTGTTTCGGAAAAATCTCCACATACCCAGTTGGGGTGGCTAAGCCTGGTTCCCGTCCGCCCGTGCTCTCGTCCCCTCGTCCCCCTACTGCAACCTGCAGCAAAGTGTATTAAATTATAATTATTTGTGCATGACAAAGGGTCATGAAACATGCCTAATGACACATTTGCCACAGCCTCGAACAAAACGCGCTGCCACACCACTTAGCCAGAGCCACAGCCACTGCCAGAGCCAGGGTAGAAGCGGCAAAGGGGCAGCAGGCATAAACGAGGGACTGGGCTGTGTCTGGCTTTGGCTCTGACTCTGACTCGGACTCTGACTCGTTCGGGCGCTGTGAATATCGCCTCGTATATGGTTACAATTAACAACGCTCGTTACGTTCGAGGCGTGCGGCAGTCCAAAAGAAATTAAACAAAATTGCAGCACAAAACTGCAAAATTTCTACTTGAAATGCAACACCGAAAACACCAAAAGCCAAAAGCAACAAAAAAAACAGCCAAAAACTTAGCCAGACGTAGTCATCGCTGCGGCAGCAAAGTTCCTCGGTTAGTTGCAAACCTCTTTCCGCTTACACACGACAGCAGGTTTTAGCGGACTTACTAATGTCTATTGAGCGTTTGCCCTCGCTGCAACTTTTGCATTTTGCTATGCCTCGAACTTAAGTATAGAAGCGGACAAGCGCCCAAGGGGCGTGAATCAAGATAAAGGCTAAGGATGCCAGGCACGGCGCAGATCTTTAACTTAACTGATTTAAAAGGCACAAATACGCTTTCAAGAGTATCTTAAATATTTAGTTATGGAAATAAACAGCTTTAAAGGCTTTAAACAAAAGCATTGGAGAGTAGAGCAGGCCTTTGTTGATGCTTAAGTAAGCATTTAAGTCATGCATATTGTAGGGACATAAGTGGGCTCTTAACGCTGAATATACAATATACAAAATAGGAATATTTAATTATTTGTCGTTTAGTTATTTATTTAGTATTTTACTTCATATCTATATCTATTTTACTCAATACATCTTAACTACATTTCTTAAGCCAAGCTTAAGTTTCTTGCCAGTCAACTAAGCAATCCAACTCTCCCTGCTAACTTAACTCCAATTATAAATTTTTAGAGTGCAGCCAGCGACATCCTTTGCTTTATGAAATATGCATTTCAAGCTGCAACCACTTCCCTTTCCATATGCCAAGCAGTTGCATTTCATGCCAGCCACATTATCTTCGTCTCAAAGACACAATTACACTGTGCAATCGTATACCCAGGCCAAGTATCAACTATCTAAGGGCTCACGACTAATGTTTCCCAGCCCGACACGCAATGGTCGAACCCTCGATTCCTTAAGAAATCCGAGTTGCGGACCCTACGGTCGCACTCAGGTCAACTCACAAGAGACAGAGAGAGAGAGAGAGAGGGGGAAAAATGTGAAGTTGAGATAAGGCGATTGTCAAATGGCAAATGTGTGCATATGCCGCTGGCTGGCTTATCTGCATACTTCGCTGCAGTTGGGCGCTATTAATATGCTGTTGGTAATATTTATTTTGATTCCTGTGCGAATTGATGCAATTAAAACGGAAACGCTGCGAAATTAGTCAAACGGGACGAATCCCTGGTGGCTTTTATGGCCCACATGGCCGGGCTCTGTCAGCCCATCAATTTGTGTCAGGTTCCCAGCAGCAGCAACAGCAGCAGCAGCAGCAACAATTGCTGCCAGCTGTGCTCATAATTTGATATGCGCCAAATTTGATTCGAGTTTTGCCTGCTTTAATTAGCTACAGTTGCTGACTCTTTAATGGACAAACAGGGACTCAACTATAGAGGGACACATGACGCTGCCAGCCTTGGACAGAAACAGAGGCAGAGAGAGAGAGAGAGAGAGACCAAATATTATGGGCATTGCATCGGGTTTCAGGCTCAGGCCTCTGCCCGGCTTTTGGGCATGCTTATCAATTGCGTTTAAATCACGCTCACATCAATTACCGTAGCCAGGGACACGGACAGGGGCAGAGACAGAGACTGGGACAGAGAATGGCGCTGGAACTGGTTATCAATAAACTGCGCTGCGTTTCAGGTTACTCCGAAGCGATTTAATTGAAATACAAGCCCAAGGCAGGCATTCCATACCAATCCAGCTATAGACATGACAAACTCATGGCAATGGAAATGTGGATGTTGAGTTGTGAAATGGAAATGGAAACTAATACAAAGTCACGTTCGACTTGCGTTCAGCGCAATCGATACGCCTTAAAATCGTCGCCTAGCGACTTGATTTCCTCGGAGATTTGAAATTGTGTCGAGAAATACAAATTCCATTTACTTAAAACGAATTCCCAGCTACACTTAGCTATAATCGAGCCACCAGATGCGAGTTTTAATTTATTGCTGAAGATTCATTTATACAGAAAGTGTGTGAGATATATATATATATATATATATCTATATAACGAGAGAAGAACTATATAG
Source organism: Drosophila paranaensis (assembly GCA_035047545.1). Classification (NCBI taxonomy): domain Eukaryota; kingdom Metazoa; phylum Arthropoda; class Insecta; order Diptera; family Drosophilidae; genus Drosophila; species Drosophila paranaensis. Next base: position 19,092,915 of record JAWNPL010000173.1, on the reverse strand, counting down.
AAAGGCATATATCGAAAATGATATACCCTTGTATATATACATATATACCACTATCCCTGCACAATCTTTAATGTATTACCTCTTGGGCTGCCCTTGTCAAGATCTCATTATTCGTTGCTTTCAACAGCAGCCCAGTGGCGGAAGACAACGTGCAAGATTTACGCTTCAATTGGTTTCGTTTAAGCGCGAAATGCAGAGACAGAAAAACCTTCGACTTCGTCTTCGCCTTCACCTTCGCCATCGCCATCGCCATCGCCATCGCCTTTGTTGTCGTTGAAATGCTACATAACTGATTATGGAAATGAATATGGGAAGCGGGAGGGAAAGCAAGAGCTAGGGCCAGTTGCATTGATTTGAATGACAATTGAGAAAATGCACGAGACGGATATGAAAATGTGCAGGCCTTATCGACCCCTAGGCAAGGGCAACCCCATCTGTAATTTGTAAAGAAGCAACACCGCCCTCATCCGTGTATAGCAATAGAAGCTGATATCTTGATGTTTATCAAAGCGAAGGCAAATCATAAATGAGTACATGCGGAAGTCAAAGTAGAGCCCACCTTCAGAATGAACGAAAATTATGCCCAAGTAAAGTTATGCAAAAAGTTCGAGGGAAGCAACTCTCGGCAGCTGAGCCGAGAGGGGTAGTCAAGTAAATAATTTTCAGACAGTTGCAAAACGTAACGAAGAGAAAAAGAAAAATCAGTAGCCAGAAGACGTAGCCAAAAAAGAAATGAGGGAAAATAAAATGAAAAGTCAGTAGTAATAATTTGCATTTTGCTGCCAAATGAATTTAGCCACTCAGGCGTGGCAGCGCCCGAGAGGGTGGAACAGCGCAGGGTACTCAAGATAACTTAACTTTTAACTTCAATTTGAGCCAACGAGAAGTTTTCTACTTATGCTGCCGCCACTGCTGCCACTGCCACTGCTGCTGCTATGGCTGTCAGCCACCTGCTGCTAGCTCAAGTTCATAATTTGGCTCAATACCTTGGCACATTCGAGTTATGGGGTTGATTTCTTGAAGGGTAGTCTTAGAAACAGACAGGCAGCACAAAATGGAAGTGCACTTGAAGCAGAGCCAAAATTAAACTTCGCTCAACAAATTATTTAAACAGTTGCCATGCCAAATTCGTTTTAATTTAATGGAAATCCAATATTCATTAAAATTGTTGAGGCAAGCATATTTATACCCTGTTTCATTCATATATTATAGGCAAGCGTGTGTAACGCACCCTCTCTCTTCAGTTACAAATTTGATATCAAATTGATGATAAATTATAGATAGTTTCATGAGTATATACCATAAAAGCTGAAACAGTCTGAAAGCCTCAGCTTTTGCTGACTCTCTTAATTATTTTATTTCTCTTGTTTACTTTTCCCTTTTTACTTTAGAATTCATAAGAGCTTCGATTGATAGATATCCATATACGATCCATATGCTGGCCCTTGGAGATTAATCTACATAAGCCAAATAAATACAAGAAACGGAAAACTTCCGTCTATTCCATGGACACGTACAATACCAATTATTGGCATAAAACCAATTTCCTTAGGACACAATGGGAAGCTAATTTTCTGGGCAACCTGAAAGGCCGTCTAGTGCTTTCAACAGATAGGGTATTTGGCAGTCGTTAAACACTTTTGTAACAAATTTCTGGGAATGTTTCAGAAATACCTTAAAATCATAATTTGCTGCAAACATTTAACATCATTTTCTCTTTGTCCAGTTCACATTTTAGATTTGATTTGTTTTTCTCTGTTTTGTTTTTTAAGCTTGTCTCAGCTACTTCTGCTTGAGAATGTTTCCACACATTTTCAAGAATATTTCGAAAGGAATTTTAATCGTTGGTCCTCTTTGATCTCTGCCAGCACGATTCTCCCGACCGGAGAGACTTTCATCACGGCCGTTAACTACGCCCAATGTCTAGGCCGAACGTTATTAAGTAAAGGAAAGAGAGAGAGGGAGAGAGAGAGAGAGAGAGCTGCCTTTCATCTGTTGCCAACAACCTTATGGCCAGGCCCATGGCTAATTGCCCTGCCTTTCGGGACAACGGGTGGCAGAGTCAAAGCAGAAGATCCACAGCAGTAGAAAAAGTAACAGCAGCAGCAGCAGCAGCAGCAGCAGTCGCATCCACAGCCAAATTGCGAAATATTTGTGCAAATGAAATGGCCGCAAGGCAGGCGGGCCCAGACAAGGTGTTTACACACACACTCATGCGCATGCAGCCAGTATAGTCCTGCATTGTCAGCAAGTGCACTGAGAGAAACAAGCTTCCATAAAATTCCTAAAGATTTCAAATGCCTCCTGACTCGCTAGAAAATTCTCTAATTGAGTTCTGTCTTCTGGGCTTAAAGAAAAAATCGATTGAGTGAAGTAAAAAATGCTCTGTAAAAGTAACTCTTGATTCTCTAAGTGTATTGTGATCAGGGTGCGAGTAGCTAGAGGAGCGCATGAACTACAACTGAAAACTACATGAGCGCGGCAATTACTACGTGAAACGAAAGTTGGCAAAGGCAACGGCAACGGCAAAGGCAATATGAATGGCAATGGGAATGAGTATTAGGAGGGGTCCGGCAAGAAGCAGACGTAATACCTGCTTCCAACTCCTGCCGGTGCTCATACATAGGCAGGCGTTCCAGGCATTTGAACAGACGGCAGACAATTGAACATGGCAGGGCAGAAGCCCAAGCAAAGGCCAAAGCCAGACACTGAAAATAGTCGGACAGTTGGGCGGACGGACGGACGGCAGAGGTTGAGTTACACATAAAAATTTATAGAATATTTACGTGGCTCTGCAATTTTGTGTGCTGCTCTTTAGCCGGCCAGCAGGACCGAGGGACAGCGCAGCGAACATGTCGAACGGCAATGCCAAAGTTGCCAAAATTTATAAAATTTTACGGCAACGGCGGAGGCGGCGGCGGCGTCGGCTTATTTAAATGAACTTTGGCAGCTCCGAGCGCGGCCAGTTCGTGTTTTTTTTTTTTGAGTGGAATTTATATGAGTTTAAATCCAAATGGAAAACCAAATGGAAATGCGAGTGCTTTTAACTTTTTAAATCGCATCGAACTAAAATGTATTTACAATTTTCGTAAAGGACTTGAAAGAGTCTGACGAGCGGGGCTTATGTAGTGCAGAGGATTTGAGCGGAGTTCAGCGTGCAGCTGGCTAATAGTCTGAAAGTGCGAACTATAACACTTAGCTAAGTAGTATTTTCTGAACGGAATTCAATTCAAACAGTCAAACAGGAGCAGCAATAGCTGCCTCCACAGTTGGGCTCTAGTCCGAGCATTGATTTAGGCAAAGTATAAATATATCTAGGACTGAATGAATACCAGTTTAACAACGTAGAATTAGTATGAAATAAATGTAAAAAAGTAAGATAATAAAATTTTGACTCAATCAGATTCTGAATCGAACCATTATATGGTATATTATCTTAAGGAAGAAAGTTATCTTCTTTGATTAGATCATTGAGTAGTTATCCAGCAGCTCAGATTTTGAATTCCAGTCAAACCAATTTACACAGTAGTCGACAGATTGCGGCGAACTATGGAATAGTTGTCCAACAAACCAAAACCCTTCAGATCGTAGTGAAACTTTATTTGCTTCGCTCAGAGCTCATAAAACTTGGCTCAATTTTAAATAGTTTCGCAAGCAGTTATGTATATACATATATATTGTTTATAATAAAATGAAATCCTGTTGGTCTTGCTGCTTGATTTGGCAGCAGTTAACTTGGCCAACTGGGCTAATAAAATTGTTAATTACATTTTATTAGTAAAAGCCGAAGCCCAACAAAAGTCGTTAAAGAATCAGGCAGCTCGACAAGCTCGTTCCTCTCTGGAGTTAGCTCTGATTCCATGCCGCTCCGGCGCTGGTTCCGGCTGTAAATTTTCTGGATTTGGGGCTCAAGCTGGCCGCATATTTAATAAGACGTCGGGTGGCGTCAAACTTGCTGGCTCGCCAGGCTACATAATAATGCACACTCCAAATTAATATTAATTTCAAGGCGGAGCTAAAACTTTAACTAGGTTGCTGCCAAATGGGAAAACGCAAAGTCGGAGTGGGAGAAGGATATAAGGGGGGGCTTGGTAACTGGCCGCAAACTAAGACAGCAATTTATTGTAAGATAACGCGGCACATGAAACGTTTGCACAGGGTTGCTTCGTAGAGTGGGGATGTTGGGGTGGCAGCAGGCTCGCGGGGAGGCAGGCTGTAACGGGCCACACACTTTTAGGCATGCTCCATTTAAAGCCAAAATTTATGGCACGTGGCGCTGGCTTGAATTACAAAAGGGCGCTGCTTGGGCGCCCTTAATGAAAAGCCAAGCCAAGCCAAGACTGAGCTCAACCTGAAGAGTAAGAGTGGGCCGAGTGCGAGGGATTTCTTTGGCTGAGGGCTTTGAATTTTGCGCTCTGAGTGGAGTGGAACTGAGTGGAGCTGTGGCCGCCACAGCCTTGTCTTTTGTCTTTTCAACTGTCGCAGTCAGTGCAATCATTTCCGTAAAATATCTCATTCTATGTGCACTTATCTTCCGTCCGACTTAAAAGGCATATTTTCTCACTCTCGTCCCGCCCGCTCCGCCCTTGTGGGGCGCCCTTTGTGCTCGGCTTGTGGCGTGTTTTGCAATTTGCTTAGATTTCCGCCGCTGGCAGCGAGCTGCAGCATAATTATATTCCTGAACAAAGGGCTGAAACCAGGCTCGGAAATGGGTCAAAGGAATGGAGAAAAAAGTGCCGCTATAAAGGAAATTAATTCTCAGCGGAAGCTGTGCCGCAGCGCATCGATCTAGTTCAATTGAACTGCAAATTCAATAATGGCAACCTAATTTGAAATGACTCTGAACTAATGGAAGCACTCAAATGAACTAAAAATAAACTGAAACGAAGAACTCAATTATGAGGAAGCAGCAGTGAAAAGCTTTTGCCAGCCAACTGAAATAAACTATCGATAGACGTGAGTGAACTAGTGCCCGAACGCAAAATGCAAATGGAATTACAATCTATGAATTTACGAAGATTCGCAAGAACTTAAAGAGTTGAATTCAGAAATACAGTTTGGAGAAACTATATCAACTGAAAAGTGAACGACTCCAAGGAACAATGACTTGCTGATGAGCTATCAATGAACTGGAGAAGAGTAAAATGGAGGAATACAGTTTAGAGGACATATTGCAATCGAGAAGTGAACTACTGCAATGGACAACTCTGCTCTCAACGACTTTCTGAAGGCTTGGCAACCCTAATCATTAGCTGGCTCGGTCCAAAAAAAACACAGCATGTTTTATAACCAAGAAAAAAAACTATAAAACTTTTTTAACAGTCATTTAATTTACATAGCCGTCTATATATGTATGTATGTGTCGCCTCGCCTTAGCTCGAAGCAACGTTTTGCTTCTTTTTTTGGCACTTTCCGTTAGCCGAGTTGCGTGTTATCAAACGATTTACAGGCCGCAAGTGCGACTGCATAATTTATCAATAATAACAACAGGCAAAAAAATAAAACAACAAAAAGGAACTGTGCATAAAGTAACAGACGGAGCAAAAAAATGCTAATGAGTTCGCGTCTCGACGCTGCGCTCCTCCTCGGGCTCTCTCTCTCTCTCTCGGTCTTGGCTGCGGTCTGCAGCCAACTGTCAGCATTTCTCTAGGGCTGCGGGTGCGGGGAGGGCCAAGCAATTTCGTTTCGCTTGATTTTGAACGACTTCCTGGGCAGCCAAACCTTGCCGCAGCCCCGTCCCCGAGAGCTGAACCCCTGACCCAGCAATTAGCGACAGTTGCAGCATGGACATAACTTTACCTTCCTCCTCTTGCACTTATTTTTTTTTTCAGTGTTTGTCTCATTTATTTTTTGTCTGCTTTGTGGTGTTTGGTTTTTGTCCTCGCTTCAATGCGTAGCCGTATTTAACTCTCCCTCTCAGTCCCTCGGCATCCCCTCGTTCCTATCGTGTTCGTTTTTTAATGACACTTTGTGTTGTTAGAGTCGCATTTGGGTTTTGTTGCATTTGTTGCTCTCGTTGCACCGGTTAATTTGGAAACTGTCGATTTTCATTTATTCGCTTCCGGTTTTTGCGTTTCGCTGAGAACCAGTGAAGCGTGCCAGCTGCTGGAACTAGCTCCGGCGAACGAAATGGCCATAATCAGGCGTAAAACCAGCTCGAATAGCGATTGCTTAAGAATGAAACCCGTTTGCCCTCCAGCTCTATCTAGCTCTATCTAACTGGAACTAGCCCAAAACTCACCCCGTTGCACAGACTCCGTATCGGCGGGGTCCCGTATCTCCTCTTCTTTTCCATGCTGAAAAGCGTAATTAATGCGTTTTTCTCTTCACAGGCATTTGGGAATCTCGATTTTTTTGTTATTTTTGCGCTGAGCGTGCAAAAATACGCAAAAAATAAAAACCCAGCGGCCCTCGGTGTGTCGCTGTGCACGAGGCGTGGCACTGAACAATGCCACACACACACACACACACAACACACACTCACACTCACATATATAGGGGGAAATTTGCTGAAGTTCCACTTTATCATTAAGCATCCAAAAGTAACTTTTATGCTTTATTTCCGTTTCGGGCAGAAACGAGAACGAAATGCGCACAACAAAAATGAAATAAAAAAGGAACTAAAGCTTGAGGCTCGTTGAGCCGCAATATCGCACTCAAGGGTTTAATTTGTAGTACGTAACGGTATACATATAGATACGCGTGTGTGTAGGGTTGGCCAGCAAGATAAATAGATGCAGGATATTACAGCCAGCTGCGCGTCCTTTCAACGTCTCAAGTGCCGCCTGGAATTCGATGGGATTCGATTTTGAAACTCGCAATTGGGGTTCGTGCATCCAAGTGCGAATGAAATGCCAATTTAGAGCTCACAAGGGGAGAACCAATAACGCATATCGAGCTGCGATTGTCACTGACTCAGAGAAAACTCTGAGATAAATGCCAAAAGAAAAAGTATGATTTGAATTCAGGTGAGATCTGATAAGTACTTAGTCAAGCTGACTGCCAATTCACTTACCTTAATTAAGCTCTATTTGCTAATTGCGTTAAATTTTAAACTTGAAAAGCTCAAGAAATTGAATCAATAAAGTTTGTTACGTTTTAATTTGCTTTGCAGCAAAAGTCTGTTTGAATTGAATTGATTGGCAATCAGAAATTCTTGACATTTATGTGTATTCAATAATTGACCTAAACGAAATAAGTTTGATAAAATATTGATAGATTCAACTGAAGAAATTCATTGTGAACTTCAAAACTAAGTGAAGAAGAGTGAAGTATAAAATATATAGTCATTTCCAGCAGTTACAACAGATATAGTTTATTATATAGTTGTTATGTGTTGTAGTCAAAGGCTAGAGCATATAGAAGACATTATTGCTTAATCTTTCATTAGAGCCCAACAGTTCCATGATTGCAGCTCAGAAACTCTGGAATATATGTAGTTGAAAGTCACAATGAATGAAATACATTATGAATTATCTTAAATCTTTCATATTTGACCAGACTAGAAACTCTCTTGCCGGAAACTTCAATCCTCTTAGTTCGACCGATTGAGTGACTAGTTCACTTGGACAATGCAACAATCGATGAAAATAGAGCAGAAAACAGAAAGCAGTGAACAACGGTCGACAATATTTGTGCATGATTACTAGCTTTTTCGCTGAGTGTATTTAGCTGTTTTTTAAGACCTTTCATATTGGACTCAACAGAACGCTGCCAACTGCTGAGCACATTAGTTGCCCCGCTTATGTATGTGCGGCTCACACATATTACTCGAGTGGCATCTATTAAAAGAAAAAACCAAATGCTAGAGTATCAGCAGTGGGGAGGGGGAAGGCGGGCGGTGTAAGGAGAGGGGACAAATCCTATTGGACGCATGATTAATGACTGCAAATTCATTTCCGCCGGCGCGTTGAACACGAGAGTCCGGACGGACAGCGAAGGGACAGCTGTGGGGGGCGGGACTTGGGCAGTGCTCATAAAGATTTGTGTTTGCCCACTCGCTGGCAGAGACCATGGACTGGCCGGACCTCGACTCGGCTGGACTTGGCTCGCAGTCGGCGTCGCAGCCAGCGTCGTATTTATGTTCGTATCTTTTGTGTATCTCGTGCACACTTCCTGGAAATGCCTGGCAAACAAAAAAGAACTCGTATCTCTGCAGGTAGGGCGACCATGTATGTGTGTGTGTGTGTATGTCTGTCTATAAGCTGGAAATTACTGTAAATCAGCAAATCAGGTCATTAGATACATTAATCTCGACAGCCTGCACAATTTATGCTAAATTATAGCGTATGCAAACCCTTGGATACGTGCTTAAGCTGAATGTATGTGTGTATGAGTGTGTGTATGTGTGCCAAGTTTTAAGCCACACTTGTGTGTGTGTGTGTGTGTGCTCTTCTCCCTCGGGGCAGGTGCGACCCTTATAACGAGCCCGCCAAACAATTTGTATAAAATATTGCGCCCGCTCCACCAGAAGGGCCACTAAATAACGTACTAAAAAATCGAAAAAGAAGAACAGTTAGTACTGAAAGCCCCCATTTACCACAGATATATATATAAAAGAGTGAAAGAGCGAGAGAGAGAGAGAGAGAGAGAGGAATACCCCCATTCATTACGTTCCTCCATTGCAAGTGACAGTTTTCGAGTTTTCGAGAGCTGCCCGCGTTTTTGTTCTGCTTCTTCGTTCTTATTTTTATCTTTCTTTTGTTCCCTTTCCACAATTGCAGTCAAACTGTTACAACTAACTGAACACTAAGTAGATTACGCTCTAAACTACGGTCCAAAGTCTGTGGAACGAACAAAACAAACTTACAGTTCTATGCGGCAATCGACAGAGGAACTGAAAAGAAATATATATGTATATATATACATATGTATGTACATACATACTTGTGCATAGTAAAATAAGTAAAATAGAAAATAATATAAATTGAAATAGAATAATTTAGATATACTTTTATATTTGATATCTCATATTAGTATTATTATTATTATCATCATTATTATTATTATTATTATTATTATTATTATTATTATTATTATTATTATTATTATTATTATTATTGTCATTATTATTATTATTATTATTATTATTATTATTATTATTGTCATTATTATTATTATTATTATTATTATTGTCATTATTATTATTATCATTATCATTATTATTATATAAATTCTATTAGATAAGCTTAGATGTGGAATATTAGCTATCTCCACGTATCTTAAATTGAAGATATTCCGTCTTCAATGTAAATTGCAACATATCTAAATTAAAAAGTATCTCAAGTCATAGGAAAGTATTTGGAATACAAAATTCGCTTATTGAACTCAGGGAATACAAAGTATCTTCTTTATATGTATCTTAAATCTGACTAATCCGGAATATCAACAGTGTAAAGTAACAGGAATATAAAGTTGCTTTGTTCAAATGTATCTCATGCCTAAAGTATCTGGAATGCAAAGTGTGAAATATCTCAACTTTAAAGTATCTGTGTCTCTACTAGGTGCAGCCTGATATACATAGAAAGTTGCTAAGCACCAAGTCAACATTCGACCTGAGACAGAGTCCATGGAAGACGCTTGCTAATTGAACTCCTTAAGCAGCAGCAGGCGAGACTATGGCAATTGTGGTCGAACTGATCGACTGTTCGACTGTTCGACTATTCGACATCGTCGTAGCAGAGGCACTGTTATTATTTTGAAATTATTTTAAATATACGCTGCTGGGTTTTTTATTTAATCTTTATGACAGCCAGAAGGCATGGTGCGTGCGTGCAGTTGATCTCCTAGGGAGGGAGTGGTGCCCCGAGAGTAGCTCAAAGAAAGGGTGATTAAATGATGAGCCATCAGCTCGTCTCCCGAATATGTTATTATGAACTCCATCAGAAGAGCTCCTGCCTGGAGTCTAATATATCATTCAGTAGTATGGCATATTATCTTCATTTTTTTGTCCTATATAATTATTCGAATACAAACAACAACAGCGAAAATTCCTCAAATAAGCAGAGCTATGTTATGTCTATAATTTCTGAGAGTCAGGGTCGCCTTTTTTTCAGAGCAAAGGGTAGCCGAGCGACATTCCGGGCAACGGTTTGTTTCCGAAAGTATTTCAGGGGAATTCGTTTAAAAACATTTGCAGTAAAAAAGGAAATAAAAGGATATAAAAAACATTCGGGCAAATATGATGTAGTATTATAACTGCAATTTGTAGGGAGAGATAAAGAGAGAGAGAGAGAGAGTCTCACCCTTTCGAAGGTCAACTAAATTATGCATTTGACAGCTGCCAATGGAAAGGGTGAGGCTAGTCCTGGGCAGAAAGGAACTCGTCTCTGCCAGCCGAATAGCTCGAATGCCTGACAATTAGTTGCATAAGATGAAGCAAGAAGTAAGAAAAAATAAAATATATTAAAAAAAAAAATACAGGACAGAAATAACTGAAATTGTTTACAACTCGAGAGCGACCGAATGCGGAATACAATGAGAATGAATAATTCCCGATGGGCCTGTGGGGGCTATTAAAAAGATGCCAATGTGTGCCCAGCAATCAGCAGTCCACTAAAATGGCCATGATGAATCAGTAAGGAGCTGTCCGACTCCGGACTAAAGCATATACAATACATTATCGGTATATACATACATATATAGAGAGAGGAAAGGCAACGAGCGACTTCGGCGAAGCCCACACCACAAAGATACAAAGATACATTTTTAAAATGTTAAATTGATGCAGTAACTAACCATAAAAAGGTATTTAGCAATTTAGATGCATTCGACGTCGTGTCCGAGACGAACGCGATCTCCAACTGGAGTGCTCGAGTAGTGCTCCTCGAGATTGTTGTTGCTGTTGTTTCCTGAGTATCGCACGCTTCGATCTCGGCTGCTGATTGCGCAGCTGGAGGGGATGGAAGAGCGCATGTGTGTGTGTGTGTGTGTGTGCCTTGAAAAATGAATTGCTTAGCGCTCGCCCAAATAGTCCATGGCATAAATTCCGAATGGGAAACGCATCAATCAACGGTTTAAGCTCAGCGCAGAGAATGGCAGAACGGAGAGGGCAAATTGCCCTGCAGTTGTTGTTGCTGTTGTTGTGCTTGGAAAGGCAGCGCTGAATACCAAAAAGCTTGGCAGCAGCAAAAGAGAACGGCTCTGGAATTAAAGAGCGCGTGATGATATTGCTGGAAAGATTAGAAGGCGCAATGCCAGCCAAAAGAAAACAACAGCAAAAAAGCAGACAAAAATTAAATAAGAAAAGATAACAAGAAACTAGGCATGAGCCCAAGCCCAAGCCCGAGCCCGAGCCCGGAATACGTGGAAAGGCAAACAAAACCAACAACAGCAACAAGAACTGAGAACAAATAGGCGAGTCATCGCGGCATATGACCATGGCAAGCGGATTAGCTTACCTGGCCCAAGCCGCTCCCCTGAGTGCCCGACGCCCGATGCCCGTTGCCAGCTAAAAATTTACGATTTTAGCACAGATTGTAAAGTAAATTTTCCTGTTTTTATTTCGAATTAACAAGCGTGGCCCAGGCCAGCAGACAGCGAAAGAGAGAGAGAGAGAGAGAGACAACAAGAACAACAGCCTCAAACGTCGAGGCTTGTGAAAATAAAAAACGAAAGTTTCATGCATTTTTTTCCACTCTCTTTAGTTTTTTTTTTGTGTGTTCTTTGTGTGATTCTTCTTTAGAATGCGCATTACAGGAAGCCCATGGATCGAACCGGTTCGTTCTGTCAGCTCGGCTAAGCTAAGCTGAGCGAGCCGAGCCGAGCCGAGCCGATGCGAGCTGAACGATTACTTAATAATGCAAACAGGTTTCGGTCGGACGGGCTCATCTAAGGATGTGAACGTAGTAGAAAGGCCGACCAGGCTAAGTTATGGATATACGTATGTAGATAATGATGATGAGAATGGCGATGATGATGAACTAGCTTTTTATCAAGGCGATGACAAAGCGCGATTAGAACGTCTGCACAGGAAATCTGAAAGAGAGACAGGGAGAGACAGAGAGTGCGAAAGAGAGAGTGGGCATAATACCCATATTCAACCGTATTGAGTTTCCTTTGTCATTCAGTTATAAAATACACACAATGGTATTATTTTAAGACTAGTTATAAATTCACGGCAAACACACAATAGTTCCACAGTGCAACAACAACAACAACGACGACGACAAAAATACCTCTCTTTGTCAAGAATATTCTAAGAAGAGAAATGCATAATTCACTCGCACACAGAGACAGTGCTCGTCGTGCTTGTGTGTGTGTGTGTGCGTGTCCATTCTGTTGCAGCGCCTAAGCTAATTACCGTTGATTCAATTTACCCATTGCTTATTTTCTTGGGCAATTTCCTGTTTCTCTCTACCTTGCGGTCTTCGCGTACCTATTTTCTTTAATTTGAGCAGTTTGGTAATTTAAAAATTGGAGCTCCCCGTGCGCCCTTGCCATCAGCCCATAATCAACTGTAATGCGGCCGACTCCGCGTTGAGCACGCAAGCAGGCAGTCAGCAGTCAGCAAACAGAAACACCAACAGCAACAGCAACAACAACAACAGAAACGCAAACAAAACATATGCTTGAACAACAACAACAACGATGGCAACTATAATGGGCACGCCAAATTCACAAAGCTTCACATACAGACACAAATCCAGACAGTTAAGCACTCACACACACAGACACACAATATTGATACACGGACACAGACACACCTCCCCATTTCTGCATGGTACTCGGGCGCTCGTAAATGTTTGCCGACTTGTGTGTGTGCTCGTGTGAGTGTTTCACGAAACAGCTGATTTGTTATCAAAGGCGCTGAATAACCACACAGACAGCCAGAGAGAGTAAGAGAGACGCACACAGCGCGAATGAGAGAGCACATTGAAGTGCTGAATTCTCACGCTCAGCGCACTAACAACAACAAAAAGGTAGAAGAAAATAAAAATAATCAACAACAACGACGCCAACGGCGGCTGCTGCTATGGCAACGACCTTCCTTATTTATTACAATGTGTGTAATCGTCTACTGTGTGTGTGTGTGTGTCGTATGTGTGCATGCAGACGACGACTGCGACGTCGACGTAGCTGTTGTTATTGTTGGCGCTGGTGTTAGTGTTGTTGCCGATGATACTGATGATGATGCGAAAGAGGGAGAACGGAAGGCGCTGACTTAAATTGCTTAGTTTTTAGTGCAGAAATGTCTGCAACATTTAAGTTTAATGCTGGCTCGTTACTGTTGTTGCTGTTCTGCTGCTGCTGCTACTGCTACTGCCGCCGCTTCTGCCGCTGCTGTTGGCTTCTTATGCTTTGTTCGGGTTTTCTGCTGTGTCTGCCAGAGGGAGAAGGGGCATAATCTCTTTTGCTGGCTGGCAGCTTTTGCACTGAAAATCTTTGTGCTCATTGCGCAGTTTCCGTGTGGCTTAGTTTGAATTTTATTTGATGTTGTTGCTATTGCTGTAACACAGGGCAGCTGCCGACGACTGTGCGACTGTTGTTGCTGTTTTGCTTTTGCCTTAGTTTCATTTTTTGGGATTTATTTTAGTGCCGCACCTTTGTGCACAGCGCAGAGCGAAAGAGCGGATAGGAAGATGCGAGAGTTGACAGCAAATTGCAGTAAAATGGCAAAGCAAAAGCTCGGCAAATAATGCGGATGAGTATGAAGCATAGAAACAGTGGAATGGGAAATGGGAATGTAAAATGAAACGGAATATTTATACATACATATGTGCATGTGTTTGAGTATGTGTGTACATATGCATATGTATTTATATGCAACTTGCATATTCATGCACACACACACATATACATATACACACATACATACATGCATGCAGGCGTCTTTTCAAGAGCTTGTCGCCAGGGCTATTAAATGGCAGCAAACAACGGTTTGATGGCATATGAATGATCAAAGCAGCGCATAAAACTGAAACTGCGCATAGGCCGAGGCCATAAAAGAAGCATAAAAATTAAAGCAGGGCAACACTTAAAACACACGCTCGAAAGAGCGAGAACGGCAGCAGAAATATGATTACAAAATAAAAAGGCAGCGGCGCCGCTCTCTCTCGCACAGCACACGAAAGCAGTTGTAAAGATGGCCGCCGTGGCTATTATATGGCTGAATTTGTAAGCGACACCAACACTTAAACCGACACACACACACACACACACAGAGTACACAAGAGAGACAGAGTGAGAGCCAGCATGTGTTTCTGTTACAGCCACTGAATGCAATTGGCTTAAGCGTTTGCAGCAACTACGACAGAGCAGTGTGTGTGTGAGTGAGTGCTGAATACGCGCCGACGTCACGGCCCAGTCGGCAATCAGCTGTTCGGCAGCCAGCCGTCGCACATCAGCAGGTAAAATGCTGGCCAGCAAAAAGGGCCACATTGCGAGAGGCAGTCGCTTGAGAGAGCTTGACGCGTGCAGACGGCTGCCTGAACAGAAGTCCGAAAAGTTTGAAATACTTAATATCATCAACTTGGCATTGCAATTCGAATAAACTTCAAATTGCAGCAAACATATTATTAATAAAGTGACACAAAAGAAGTGATTCAAACATTTATGCGTGCCTGTGCAGAAACCAGTTCAAATTATACCCAAACGCAAAAACAACAACAAACATCTTAGCATTGACGTTGGCGTCGTGAAACAGCTGTTTTGATCTCTCTCTCTCACTCTCGCAATTCAGCGCGCCTCTGGCGATTCAGCAGAACGCTCTGCTCTCTGAGCGCTGAATACGAAAAGTATAAAAACAATTAACAACATTGAAGCGCGTTCGTTTCATTTCGCTTGCGCTGCTCAACGTGAACGGACGTGTTCGAGCAAATCTCTCCGGCTGTCGTTAGCGTATGAAATATACAACTGTAAACTGCACGCGTGTTTTTGCATATAAACAAAGACTGAACCAACCACAAGCAAAACACAAACTCAATTTGCAGCTAAAATAAACAAGACTGATTAACCAACACAATAAACGGAAAACAATTGCATTACGGGTGCGACACAGCAACAACAAGCAACACGCAAACAAACAAAATAAAAAACAAACATCAACAAAGCAAATTCCAAATAACTAAATAAAAATTAAAAACGCAGCAGCAACAACAACATATGGATTAAGGTTCCTCTTCTACACACACACACACACACACACAGACACACAAACAAAACACAGCAGAGGATAAACAGCAGCTTTAATTACAGTTAAACGCTGTCTATTTCTCTCACTCTTTGGATTACCAGTGCCAACTCAAAACAAAGAAAAAACAAAAAGAAAAAGAAAATCAAAGTTGTCGAAAGTCAAAGTGCAGTGAAAAAGAAACGAAAAGAAAACAAAAATGAAATGCTAAAAAATTAAGCAAAGCCCAAACAACAGCAAAAGTAAAGCTTTAAATCTTGTGTCTGTCTGTTGAGCAACAGCAGCAACAACAACAACAACAAAGCAACAACAAGTCGAAAATGACGATGGCTGCGTGTTATGCTAATTACGACATGTCCTCCATGTCGTCTCTTTCGCACAGCATGTCGGCAGCGCTGCAGCAGCAGCAGCAACAACAGTTGCAGCAGCAGCAACAGCAGCAGCAGCACCATCAGCAGCAGCAGCAACAGCAACAACACATGTATCATGCTGCAGTTGCGGCGCATCAACAACAGTTGCTGCAACAGCAGCGCCAACAGCAGCAGCAGCAGCACCCACCCGCCAACAACAACAACAACAACAGCACACGCCATGGAGTCGCTGCTGCGAGCAGCCAGCGCGGCAGCAACGCCTCAGCAGCAGCTGCTGTCAACGGCGCCAGCAGCAGCAGTGGCAACAGCAACAGCAACAACACCAGCAGCAGCGGCGTCAGCAGCAGCGCAGTCAGCAGCAACAAGGACTACAGCATTCCGCTGCACGTCGACTGCAGCGTCGAGTACGAGCTGCCCAATCAGCCAAAGCCGCCCGCCGGGCAGCGCGTGGAGCCGCTGCTGATGATCCATCCCTGCTACTTTCGCAAAATGGAGTCGCAGCGGCGCAGCCCGTTCGTTAATAATATGCAAGCGACGGCAACGGCGAGCGCACGCAGTGCTGCCAGCAGCGCTGTTAGCAGCGCAGCTGCACTGGGCAACGGTGCGGCAACAGTGGCGTCAGCGCCGAGCAGCAGCAGCGCAGCGCGACGCAAGACACAGATGCAGCAACAGCAGCAGCAGCAACAACAACAGCAGCAACAACAACAACAACAGCAGCAGCGACAGGCAGCGTACCAGCAGCAGCTGCGGCAGCAACAGCAGCAGCAGCAGCAAATGTCACAAATGTCGCAGCAGGCGCTGTATCCAGTGCAGCAGCAGCAACAGCAACAACAACAACAGCAGCTGCGACAGCAGCAGCAGCAGCAACAACAACAACAACAGCAACTTCGCAACCAAAGTCGTCAAAGCCAAAGCCAAAGCCACGCAGCAGCCAACTCAGTCGCAGTAGCGGCAGCAGCAGCAGCCGCCGCAGCTGCAGCGACGTCGGCGTCGAGTCAATGGGAACAGTTAGCCGCTGCTCTGACGCCACATCAGCAGCAGCAGCAGCAACACTCACACACACACCCACACGCGCACTCACACTCCCACCCACATACGCACTCGCATCCACACACCCACACGCACACACACACACATCAACAGCTGCAGCACGCGGCGTCGCTGTATTCAGCAAAGGGCGTCAGCAGCGCCAATTCAGCCGCAGGCTCTGGCAACGCCGGCGGCAAACGGGATGCTCTGCTAGCGGGCAGCAGCAGCAACAGCTACGCGAGCAGCGCCGTCAAGCATCAGCAGCAGCAGCAGCACTGCCTGCCGCCGCCCGTTGCGCCTTGGGATGCGGCGGCAGCGGCGGCGACAGCGCTGCTAATTGACCGTTCGCCGATGGCAACTGTTCCTAGCAACTATCAGGCCGGACCTGAGGCCACGCCCATGCACCGGCTGCCGCCCACAGCGTCGACAGACAAGCTGAGCGGCAAATACCGCCAATATCTGCGAACGCAGCACCGCATGCATCCCTACGCAGCAGCAGCGGCGGCAGCCGCCTCCCTCGCGGCAGCGGCGGCCGGCGCTAACTTGGGCCCAGCTTCATTTGTGCCCTTCGGTGCGGCGGGGACGTCGGCGACGGCATCGGCAGCGCCAACATTCCAGCAACTGCAGCAAATCTCCTGCTACAACGTGTGATCCTCCTCCTCCTCCTCAAGCTACAACAACAATAACAGCTATGGCAGCAGCAGCAGCAGCACCAACAACAACAACTGAGACAGACGCTTACCAAGTAAACGTCAGTGAAAAAGAAAGAAAAGAAAACAAATGCAAAACGCTTTTTAGATATCCTGTTAAACTATTCTCTTATTCTTTCATTGTACCCTGTTTTAGTGCTAGGCTCGCAATGTGCCTGGTGTTAAGCATGTAAACGAAACAAACGGTATGGCAATAGAACGAAACCAAAGTAGGCAGAGAGAGAGAAGAGAGCAAGAGCAGCTGCAGTGCCCGAAACTAGCTACGCTGAGTGCAGTGTGCGTGAGCAAGAGGCAGCGGCGGCTATTGTATATGAGAGAACACAGAAGAGTAAAACAGAATTTCGATTGTGATAAACTGCAAAGAGGATCAGAAATGTTGTAATATCCGCTTAGTTTTGAAGTTTTTTTTATTGCCATACGAGAAGTTAATGTTTGATAATTGAAAAGTGTTTCGTATTTACGGCCAGGCCATTGAAGAGCCGTTAAATATTTAATTATTGATTTGTAACTAAATTAGCTGCGAACGAACGATTGTTGCCAAAAAGCCCAAAAGAGAAGAGAAAATTAATTAAAATTTACTTGTTTATTTATTTTTTTTGAAAGTAATTTGTAGTAATGCGATAAACAAGTAAGAAGAGAAGAGAAAAGAAATGAGTAAAAAAGAAAAGAAAACAAACAAAAAAATGCAAACTATTGTAGTGATATTTGTTATAAAATAATTTTAGTAATTAATTTAATTTAAATTAAACAACAAGGAAAACAACAACCAACAAATCAAACACAATGCGTGTAAACCAACAACAATAACAAGTAAATGAAATGCTAAAAACTTAAACATATGCTTATTTAATTATCATTATAAATATCGCAAGTCAAAGTAAATCGAAGAAAATATGCTAAAAGAATCACAGAAGAAGAAGCTAGAAAACACACATACACACACATACATACATATACACACATGCATGCAAAGCGCAAAGACATTGAATAAAATTTATTCCCAAATTTAGCGACATAAATTGAAGCGAAATATTTGAGAAGAAAAGAAACAAAGTAAAAACTAAAATGTTTTCAATTGACAGCTAGTGGCAAAGAGAGAGAGAGAGAGAGAGGAAGAGGCTCAGGCTGCAGTTCAGCAGTTGATTTTTGAGTGCTCGCAAGAGAGCGCAGTAACGGCACTTTGCCGTCGGTACTTTGCTGGATTATTTTACAGTTTGTCGCCTCTCTTCTAGTTCGCCTTCTTCTTTAGTTGATTTCGCCTTGCCGTTGTCACTGAGTGCGAGCTGCTTTAATTTGATTTCTAGCTCGCCTCGTGCTCTGTCTCGGTTTTGGTGTCAGCCACCTCTCTCTCTCCTTCTCCCGCGGCCCACATCCCTCGCGCCGTCTGCCGCCGTGATTGATTGTTGTCATTGATGGAAGACTTTCCAGCGCGCTGTGCACAGTGGTTGCAAAGCAGGCAGGTCGCACTGAAAGTCGTTAATTATGAGCACAACCCACATAATAACGGGCGCTTTATGCTTGCCTCTGCAAGAGATTAGTTTTATGCGGCCCATGCAGACCGTAAAATCATATCATTTAATTAAATTCAAATAGTTCCCTACGGCTGATAACTTGACGGATTTCCCAGCCTATTTCGCAACATTTTCAATTTCTAATTTCCTGCCTTACAAATTCGAATTTTTATAGGAAATCCGGGTAAAAGAAAACAAGGGTAGTCATCTCTTTCCTTTTTTCATCTTTATTTTATTTATTTATTTATAACAGCTCGAAAAGAAGAGAGAGAGAGGGAGAGAGGCGTAAAACAGAAAACGACATCCGTTTCCCATTGACCAAAAGTGGACTCGTTTAGCCATTTGATTTGTGACTCGTTTAAAGCGAATCCATTCACATGATTCACTTTAGTCTCTGCCCTAAATTCAAACGAGTCCACGCTCCTCATGTCAAGACAAGACAAGACAGGAACTGGCCGGGACTGTTTATGTAGACCGCAATTCCAATTATAGCTGTATTTATACATATATAGTGTACGTACTATATAGAAAGCAGCGGCATCAAATCTTGTTTAGTCTAAAAAAAAAAAGAAAAAAGAAATTAGACAGACAAGCTGAAAAATGTTCGATTTGCATGCTGATATTAGTCTAACAAATGATTGCAATCTGAATTAAAAGAAGTAATGAACTTCAACTAATGTTTTTCTATAATTCCAAAATAGATTATAGATCTATAGAATGTGTGTCGATTCACAGTAATTAAAATTTACTACAAAACAATGCAATCGATTGTAAGTGCGCAAAATATCAGCTGTTGCCCACTGTTGTCTGTGTCATTCCCATCTCCCCTCTCTTTCAGTCTTTTCCATTCAAGGCGAGGTCGTTGTCGTCATATTCTATGGGTGCATAGTGTGCCTGTGTGTGTGTGTGAAGGTGCTTGAGCTTTAGCTGAATTGGAATGAAACAAGAGCTGCAGCTTTACAGTGGATTGTCGATTGCGTTTTTGAGGCAAATCTTCAAAGATAATGGGACTGTTTCTCCTCAAGTGGCACTCGAAAATTCAAGTGCTCGTTTTTTTTTTACTCTTTTTTTTTAGTTATTTATTTATTTTTATTTTTTTATAGAAATGAGCTCAGCGCTGGTGAGTCCACTACGTAGTTGAAGAGTTTTATTTTGGGTAATTAATCAGTAGGTGAACGGATAGTTCGTATAGGCAGAAGTTTTGTGTTTTTCTTTTGGCTTTCTACCGTATTTACATGCTAATTAATTTGTGGGTTTATTTGGTTTTGCGGCGTTTGGCATTTATTACGGTATCTCCCCCAGCCCACTGGCAAGGCGCGCCGCGGCAAGGCTGGTGCCATTTAAAAGTCATCAACAGAGATAAATAAACTCAATAATGGTCCAGCCAAAAGCACATAAAAGGCGAAAAAAGCAACAACAAAAGCAAAAGCATGCAAATAAAACGGCACCCAAAGCGCGCATACAAAATCAAATTAAGCACACACACACACGAGTCACACAAATGCACACAAGATGATTAGTTATTTTTAAACATAAGCTGAAAAATGCAAACAGTAAAAACGCACGAAAATTGTTTAAAACGAAATGACGCAAAGCGCATTAAACAAAGTCCAGCAAATAAAAAAAAAAAAAACAAAAACAAATATAAAGTCACACACACACAGCCGCAGGCACGCAGAGCTAGCGCCGGCAACAACAAAAAATGCGATAAAAATTGAAGTAGAGCGCAAAACGAAAAGCAAAGACAGACAACGACGTCGACGTCGGCGTAGACAGCGGAAGCTGTCTAACAAACGGTATTTGTACATGTGCTTGTGTGTGTGTGTGTGTGTGTGGGTGCAAGCAGCAGGTGACGAGGGCGAGTCGGGTTAGCATGAGCATTACAGGGATGCCGCGTCGCATTGAGGCTGGTCATAAAGCCCAAGTTTATGAGCAGAGCAACAGAGACGGGCATAGACGTAGCGAGCGTGTGAGTGAGAGTGTAAAAGCGACGAGACGCCAACGCCGACGCAGACGCCGACGCCTAGGCAACCAGTTTGTGTTTGTGTTTGTATTTGTTTTTTTTGCCATTCATTCATTCATTTTCCGTCTTTTTTTTCGCACTCTTGCAACTGGATGAATTTGGGGTCAGCCTAAGATTGGATTTGCGACTTAATTAAAACATTTTTCCACTTCAAAAATACATTTAAATTTCAATTTAAATAAATTAAGTTTCCTTGCGTGCTTCACTCAGATCTTTAATCGTCTTTATATATATA
Source organism: Drosophila paranaensis (assembly GCA_035047545.1). Lineage (NCBI taxonomy): Eukaryota > Metazoa > Arthropoda > Insecta > Diptera > Drosophilidae > Drosophila > Drosophila paranaensis. The sequence goes on along the minus strand of JAWNPL010000173.1, from coordinate 19,071,906 downwards.
CATACATAATTAATTATTATTTATTTATATATTTTTTTTTCGCTTTTTTCGTTAATGACGGCAAACTTTTTTCTGAATAGCTTTTCAGTATTAATTAAAGTCGTAAATTAAGTACCGCGTTTACAATTAAATATGTATTTATGCCAAACGAATTTGTTGGCTTCTTTTTTGTTGTTGTTGTTTAGTTAGTGACAGTTTTAATAAGCTTAATTAAATTGTATAAAAAGCGAGAAGAGAGAGAGAGAGAAAATGTATCGTTAGTCGCTGTAACTAATTAGCATAATTCGTATGCGTGACTGTGCAGGTAGAAATGCGGCGGAGCGATTTGAGCGGCTTTAAATAAATTAACAACTAAAAAAACTTCATTATTAATTATAAATAAAGTCTAAATTAAGGCATTAGGATGAGCCAGCGACAGCTCCGGCCATAAATTTGTGGCCAAGCCCAAAAAAAAATAGAAATTTGACTTTGATTTGGTATTTTATATTCGGTTTTTTCTCACATATGAGTCAGAGCTGATGTCAAGAGTGTTTCGTATTTATTTATGCTTTTATTTTTTAGAAATGCAAAATTTAATTGAATTTCGAAATACCCAATTAACCTCAAATTGCGACATTTAGCTTGAACTGAGAAACCCTGAAAATATTAAATAAAAAAAAAGCAAAATTAATTATGTAGAGCTACACTTTTGGCTGGCCCAAAAGTCGTGAAAAAAAAACTGAAAGCAAAAAAAAAAATACATATATATATTATTCATACTTAGCGAGCAGCTCAGCCAAAGTCAAAGCACTTAAACTGCCCCAGCTAAATAGAGAGAGAGAGAGAGAGGGAGAGAGAGAGAGAGGAGAGAGAGAGAGAGAGAGAGAGAGAGAGAGAGAGAGGGAAGGTCGCAGAGGCCTACGTTTAAAAGTTGAACTACAAACTTTACACTGAACAACAAGCGAATAGTTAAAAAAAAAAAAAACATGTAAAACTAGCTAGAGAAAAAACTCAAAAAATAAAAAATTAAAAAAAAAAAAAATTAAAAAGCATTAACGCTTAGCGCTGCCTAAGTGCAGTTGGGGTATACTACAGATACAGATACAGATACAGATAGAGATACAGATAGAGATACAGAAAGAGTAACAGATGCAGATATATACATTTATATATACATATACTTTATATATCTATATAGAAGATATGTAGCGCACATGAGCACATGAAGCAAATCATATTTGAAAAGCAGAAAACAAAATAAACTAAATTATAATGTGGATGTTGCAGCACACAGACAGTTTATATATGCATATATGTACATACATATATGTATGTATGTATAGCTATAGTACATGATCTATACTTATCGCAAATTAAACAAATTATATGTTTCGGGTCTTTGTTTTTGGGCTTCTCATTTGCGTATCAACATTTAAAGGCAGTTGCGGAGCTAGCATAAACATTAAAGTAAAGTAAAGATACATACATACATACCTATATGATAATCGACCTATGAATTAGCCAACCATATTGTGACTTACAACAACAACAACAACAACAAGAAGAAGAAAAACACCAAGAAGAGCAACAACAATATAATATACATATAGATGTCGATATAATGCAACCAACTATATAGTAATTAGACAAACAAACCAACTACGCCAAGGCAGACAGTCACACGAGATATACCCTAAAAAAACTGTAGAGAAAGCATGGAGCGAGTCGTATACTTAAACTAACTAGGCCATCAACAAATTATAGTACATGAATATATACATATATATATATATATGTATGTATATGTATAGTCAGCGGTCAGGGGTGAGAGCCCCGAGTATTTATGAGGAAAACAAAAAAAAGAACAAAAATTTAATCGCTGAATTCACAAAAATCTATTGAGCGTAAAAAATGCTAAATATGTTTAAAAAAAAAGCTAAAAAAAAATATATATATATATAATAAAAAAAAATATATATAGACATATGCATATAAAATGGGTATACAAAATATTATTATAAATTTCTGCTGTGAACAAAAATTAATGTTTAAATATGCATTAATTTCCAACGTTTTTTTTTTTTTTTTTTTTTTGATTATTGTCGTTTATATATGTATATGGAAATAAAACTAGAAAATATGCTAAATGTAAAATGGAATTTCATATAGAGAGGGCGCAGAGCGAAAGTGTGTGGGAGGTGAAGAGCTGAAGAAGAATTGCCAAAGCCGAAACAGACAAAAAAAGAAGAAAAAACAAACAGAAAAAATAAAAAAAAATTTGAATTCAAAAAGAATTTGCAAGAATTTTGCACATTTGCTTTGCGTGTATTGATCAATAATAGTAATATATTTAATATATGGATCTATTTCCCTTTAGTTTTCGAATACCATATGTATATCTTTATAGATACATCTATTTAAATGTGATAGTAGTTTTATTCAATGATTGATTGATTGATTGATTGATTGTGCACTCCACATTCCCCCAATACAAAGAGCATTTAGTTTTCTCTCTTCAAGTCTTAGCTGCTTAACTATTGTACATGAATTTATATACATAACACTTGAATAACTATATGTATACCTATATATATATATAGATTAGATGTCAGGTCAAACAATTTATGTAAATTATCTAACTAATGCAAGGACATACATATATATTATATATGATTATTGTATAAACCCTCTGATTTGTAGCATATTATCAATTGAATTCAATATGCATTATTCGATATGATTAACAAATATATATTGGGCTGCATGCATAAGAAAATCTCGGAGAAACAATAACATAAAATGGAAAACACGATACTACGATAAGCAAATTAATAAATAATTAATTTGAGCAAACAATAATTTGACTCTCGCTTTTCTTTTTTAGGGGTTGAAAACTGGGCAAAGAGTGGAAGAGGGGCGGGAGTTCTGGGAAGATCTACAAAACTTTTGCTTGGGATATAATTCAGTTTATCAGATAGTTTACTTCAGATACAAATGGAAATCTCAATTCAATCTGATTCATGCTTAATTAGAAAATTTTTTGGGAATTGTTTTTGAGTTGATAGCCAAACATTTTTAGTTGGAAATGAGGTCTGCGTCTGTTTCTGTGGTCCCATTCGCAGTAGCAGTCATAATATGAATTGATGGATGATGAATAATGAACAATGAAATGTAATATCAGCGCAAGTATTTGTCATTGTTCATGGCTCGTTGGCTTTTGCTCTGGCAGCCCTGTCACTTGTCAGGCTCTCTCCCTCTCCCACCCCGCACCTACATATATATTTTTATGTATATATATATATGTACGTATTCGAGTATTATCAGCACTCACGAGGCTCATGTTTCAAATGGTTGACGCTGTCGCCTTTGCAGTTCGTAGTAAATGTGGGTTTCCATTTGCTTGCCTCTGTCACCCCCTATCCCTGTGCACCTCTCCCTCTCCCTTTTACTCTTCCATTGTATGCTCTGTGCAGTGAAGTGTTTTCACAATCATCGCTGAACGCCACATGACTCGGACACACACACTCGAAATCCCCGTGCTGTGCCCGTTTCATATTTTCTAAATGATGTTGCAAGTTGTGAAGGTTGAAGCTGCTGCCAAGAGGCTATCAGCTAAAGCTGGCCCCGGCCTCTGTTCTGGAGCCAGTTCCGTTAGTAATACCCTCTAATAAAAGAGAAATAAAAACAAAACTCAGACGTCAGCCGGTCTGGCAGCGATTAACAAGACTAAGGCAGCAGCAGCAATTAAAAATGCTTTCAAATGGCCTCAGCCAACGGCGCTGCTGACGTCGGCGCATCGCCCACACAGCTGGGAAATGTTATAAACATTTGAATATGCGAATAATTAAAATATTTAAAATAGTTGCCCGGCGCGTCTTTTAATGAGCAAGCATCAAAAATCAACACGTAAATAGTATATCATTCGCTTTTAATTTTCATTTCACAGAGAGCAGAGAGCTTGGCAGGGAGTCCCAAGGCGAAGATGCGAGCGACCAAAATAAACAAATGAATCGAATTCGATTTGTTGAGACCGAATCGAAACTGAAACTGAAAATGAAAATGGAAATGATGGGAGGGAACGTGGCAAAGGTTTAATAAATTATAATTTATGTTTATTGAGCGATATGTTATTCAAAGCTCGTTTTGTTTATTGATTTTATGCTTGAGCCGTATGGAGTGGGGAGTACAAATGTATCTGTGAGTCGATGTATCTATGTTTGTATCTTTCAGATGCTGCAAATGAGTGAGCATTTGTGCGACATTTACGACTTGTCATATTCTAGTCACACACGGTCTCTATAGCTGTGTGTGGGAAGCCATAAATTGTGCCACACACACACACACATACATCTGCCTCAAATGTATCTTGTATCTTGTAGTTTGTATCTTGTATCTGCCCCCCTGGCAGCCGAGCGATCGAGTAGGCCGCATCTCACTCGCAGTTACTTAGTTTTTATGCACGTTGTTCGCTCATTGTTTGTTTGTGCCATTGACAATGCGGCATGCAGCGTGCAGCGTGCAACATGGTGCATGCAGCAGCCGCCGTCGCCGTCGCCTTGCCCGTCCGTTAGCCGCACTCAAATCCCAGATGAGTAATGATTGTAGGGCTAGGCACAGTCGCATATTGCACTCTTAATAGCCGCGCCAGCGACTCTTGCCTGCGGCCAGCTTTAAAACAGGCAAACAGACGGACGGTCGGACGGACGGACGGAGGGAGGGACGAGGCAGGGCACATAAAATGGAATGAAATGAGATGAGTTCCGATCCGAGGCAATCCCCAGCTAAGCTGCACTGCAGACTGAAGGCATAAAATACAAAGTACACAGAGATAGTCGGACGGACAGCACGTATCTATGAGATACAATTTAGCCTGTGCGTTGGCCGTTGCGCCAGCACCAAATTGTATACATATAAATATATGTGTCTATACATATTAAAAGATTTATTACACACATTGTGACAGTGCGAGCCGTCAAATGAGTTTTTCAGCGTAATTACCGAGCGTCACAAAATATGTTCGAAAAACATACAGAAAAATAAGAAAGAAAAAAAAAACAAAAAATCAAATTAAGCGCACTAAGGGAACTTGTGTGTGTGTGTGTGTGTGTGTGTGTGTGTGTGTGTGCTAGCAGATACCCTGTAAAAGCTGATAAACTAGTTTATTATTATCCTGGAGGGTAGGTGAAGCTCTGCAACTCTGATCAACCGGAGCCAAATATCGATATTTATCGATAGAAAAGGAAGCTTGAGCTGCATTGGGCTGTCTAATTGGTGGAGTTTATGTAGCCTCTTAAACAGCTCACATCCATGGACAGCTCTTCGCTCTGCGCACAGAGTATGAGCACACGAAATGAAAACAGAAAACTAAACTCATGTGGGCACAAATATCATTTTTATGCTTATATATGTATGTATGTGTGTTTTTGTTTTTTTATGGCCAGGCATTAAGTTTTTTCCTTGTATTTTGATAATCGTGCAGATAAAGCAGCAAATGGGAAATGGGGAAAAGTCTCTGCCAATGCCAACGGCCAACAGCCAACTGGCAACTGGCAACTGGTAACTGGCAACTGCCCTCGTTTGGCATGGCTTGTGTGAAGGTTACCGACGGACTGGTTAGCTGTCCGGCGAGGCACGTTAATCATTTATGAATGACTTCTTCTTCTATGGCAACTGGCAACTGGCGACTGGCGATTTGGCCCTTGCAGGCAGACACAAAATGAAAATTAAGGCGCTTTAATGACTACAAAAGGTGATGGCCGCTCTCAGACGGGCCCAGCAGCAGCTAGACAAATACAGACACAGCAACAGATACAGATACAGATACAGAGACAGATACAGATAGAGATGAATTTAGCCATGGCAAACGTAACGAGATAAGCGTAAATTGTTTATGCGTTAATTAAGATTTCCTTTAAGCCAGGCCAGGCCAGCTGCTGTTTCGGCTTAACAATTAATGCCCAAAGCAAAGTTCATCAAACGTTTTTGTTTCTTAATTGTGAATTTCGTCTTAAGTGGAGTTCGGGGAAATATGCCTCAGAGTTGAGTAAGAGATATTATTCGGTCTTTGCACAAACTCGATTTTATGTTGCCCATGGAAAAACTCAAGGACCATTTACTCAGAATTGAAAGGATTCTTTCTTTTTTTTTAACATGTAAAACTTCTGCCATTATCAATTGAATTCCGTGCAAGTTAGATTAAGGCAGTTTTGGAGCCTAAGAAACTCTTCAACTCATATTTTCTTCAAGTGTAATAACTAGAAGTAGAACTAATTCTTTCATTATCTCATGATGTCATGACATAATCTGAGTTATTTTTTTAAAGTTGTGTAAAAATCTAATTGACTGACGTCAAGCGACACGAATCGTAGTTGGCATGATGACGGTGATTGCGAGTGCGAATGTGACTGTGACTGCGACTGTGACTGCGACTGTGATTGACGGAAAAGTCACAGTTGGCGAGCAAAGTCGAAACGAAATGAAGCCAAACGCGAAAGCCGAATCGTACGTTCAGCTGTTCATGGCGTTTTGTTTTAATGGAACGTGTTTTTCTTGTAATCGTTAATCTGGCATTTGCACTTAATTAAAAACATTTTAGCTATTATTAACAGCAGTTGTTGCTGTTGCTGTTGCTGTGTCAATGCGCCAGCAACACAGCTCGGACGATTTTATTATTTGCTCGGAAATTTGTTGCATTTAAATTGTGGAATATGTTTATGGATTTGCGTGATTGCTTCCACATGCCGCTCACAAATCGTGAGTTACATGTGCTCCACACATACATACAAATACATATGTGTGTCTACATATATCTGAATACTTAAAGTGCTTGGCGTATCGAATTGAAATTGAAATTCGAATCGGTTTCGGAATCGCAAGCGTTGCATGGCTTTGCGTTTGCTTTTGCCTTTGGCTTTGGCTTTGGCTTTCTGGTTTTTGCGAGAACTCGTTAATATCAATTTGCCTGAAATTGTTAATTGATTTTGCAATGAACAAATATTACGCGATGATTGCTTGATATCTGAATGTTGTTGTTGTCGAAGGAATTTTTATAGTTGATTTCGAATGCGTCGCGGCTCGGCCGTCGCTTCAACCCATTTCATTTCATTTCATTTTGTTTTGTGGGCCTTTTAAGCTTCGCATATAATTTTGTGAATTTTATTATTTTGTTATTTACAACGTTGCCCTGAAGCATCGCCGTCGCCGTCGCCGTCGCCATCGCCGTCATGTGTACACAAATATTTTAATGCCAGTTTGTGACTTTCACGAAATCAACAAATTTCGCACGTATGTATGTGCCTTGTCTCTGTTCACGTAGTTGTTGTTGTTGCTGCTGCTGCTGTTGTCGCTTGTCTCTTGTTGACATTCGCGATTTGTGGTTCTTATTTGACTTAGCTATTTGGAGCGATAACAATAAGTTGATTGTGACGTAGGTGGTCAAAGAAAACAAAACAGGCTCTCCTCGGAGTTTAGTACTAAGATTAAGTGCTAATATGTATACTTCAAATGTGCTACGGCAACATCATAAATAAGCATAAAATTCTTAAGTCTCCACAAATTAGTTTATTGCTCTCTAAATTAATCAAATTCTCGAGCGAAGAACTTTCGACTCTATCAATGTGACCCAAGTGCGAATGCACTTCAAAATGAGTCAAGTTGACTTTATCTGAGTTTAAAAATAAAATGCTAATGCTTAGAGCTACTGTCAAATCATAAATAACGGAATGTCGTACTGAAAATGTATGAATATGAAAAATTGTATTTGAGACCACTAATAGAAGCGAGAGAGATAAATTTGGCACTTGAATAAAGCTCTAATTTACTTGAAATTAGATTGAGATTCATATACAAGTTTCAACATATTTTCAGTCCTGAAATACTCAAGTCTTCTTAGTGGAAGTCTGTCAAATTTTATTTCGATTCATAATACACTTAAACTTATTTTCATATATGTATATAATAAGAGGCGTCTAATGATTTGGAACAACTTCGGTATCAGCTCCGAAATTAGCACACGCACTCATACATATATGTATATATATACATATATATGATAAATGCCAGCTGAATGAATTTATAAATATTTACAGAAATTTTGAAATCTCGAAAGCGTGAAGTGTTTCGCGGTTAGCGCTGATTGCCAAAGCACGTGGAATCAAGCTCTGGGGTAGCTGACGTGACGGCGATACGATACAAAGAATGCCCATGGAAATGATATGGGGACAGCTTGTGTGATATGACCGCCCATTACTGTAAACACACAGATACAGCTATATATACATATATATCACGAGTGCAAAATGTGACAAGAGCTCACGAATTTCATTCCAGATATGGCTCGAGTGTTGAGAACAGTTTTTTAGCAAGATCTCATGTGCATGATATGTAAGCATTCATTTACATTTATCTCTCGGCTTGTGACCTTTTTCTTCTTTCGCTACAGACTATAAAGACTCTTACTTTTATGAGCCACTCGCGCGCGACTTTGTTTCATCGAGTTGCCTTTCATTGTTGTTCGGGTCCATTCAATAGAATAATAAATATAAATAAAGCAAAGCTTCGTCTAGGCCTCTAAATGGCATTTTAAATTAACTACTGCGAGAAGGCATTCAACTTATTATTACACAAAATTAACGTTCAGATCTTTTCTATAGAATTCTATGCGAATGTATGTACGTTTGAGTGTGTGTGTTGGGGCTATATAATTAAATTATGAATGCTTTAGATGGCAACTTTATTGTTTGCTTTATCGCAACGCACAAAAAAATAAAAATAAAAATATAAAAAAAATTCAACTTTTGTTTTGTGTTCTTTGAAAGGCCTCCAACAGACCCTACTTAGAGGAACTCGTTTCTGAGCAGTACATAAAAAGCAAAAACAACACACAATACCGAAATAATTTCAAAAGTATATATAAATCGATTTGAGACATAACAATAATGCTCTAATGAATCGTGGAGATCAGAAGTAAATACAAATATATGTGGAAAATATTATATTTAAAATAATAACAATAATGATTGCGCAGAAAGGAATTAAACGAGTACATAAATAATTTATTAAATTACAACAACAAATTTTATATTGTTCGCTGCGAGACGTGGCCAGGCACTGGGCTTGGGCCTGGATCTGATTTCGGCCATAATGCCTTAAATTATGGCCTCATTGTTCATGCTATTTGCTGCTACAGTTACGTGGGGATTGACAATGGGTTTTGGGCTCGAAACTGAACTGCTGGATGGTGGTGGGGGTGCGGAGGGGGGGGGGGGCGAGGGCGCTGGCAGTGGAGCTTTAAGACGGGGCGATAATCGCGTCAAAGTTGCGCCTTATTTCTGTTGGGTAATCTAATTTATGGCATTTTTATTTTTCTAGCAAACTAATTGCAATTTCCGCCCCTTGGATGTGGGCTGAGAAGTGCCGAGGGATAGGGGCTGACAATCAAATTACGCATGCGAGGCGTATAAAAATCTACATACAAAAACAAAAAAAAAACATCGCCATGCTAAGCGCGAAAACTGTTCGAGTCTAATCATCGTGCGCGACCTTTTTCTTCCTGCCCAGATCTAAAGCCCAAATGAATCAACTCCATCTGTCCGTCTGGCTGACTGACTCAACTGCGGCTTTGTTATGTTAATTAGACAGACCAAACGTTTGTTTTAATTACGTGTTTTTTTTTTTTTTGTGTTTTCCCATCTCTGTCTGCTCGTCTGTCAGTCTGTCCCTCTCTCTGAAAGCCTACCCACTCAGCATTCAGTTCACTTCCACTTGGAATTCATTTCTGAATTTGAATATCAAAGATGTTTTATAATTTCTGTGTAGTTTATATTGCAGCTGATTTGGATTCATTTAACCCCGCCTTAAACTGCGTAATATTATGCTCAAAAAACCTCGAGCCTGGTATTTTAATCTATTCATACTCATAATCATGATCGTAACCATTAATAAAACAATTTAATGTGGTCTGCTATAAAGATGTGCCAGCCATAAATGTTATATATACATATATAGGTATGTAGTATGCGGGGATTATCAAGAATTTGTGTTGAACATAAATGTAGAATCTTAATAGAGTTTTAATAGAAATTCATGCGCTAAATATGCCATATTTCTGAAGAGTATTGGGGAGATGTTCTGCCTTTTCATAAAATACACTTAAAACAGATTATAATAGAATTTCAGTGAAATCTTAATAAAAGATAAGTTAGCATATAGTTAGAATATAAGATACATGTCGTATATGGTATAGAGTATAAAAACTCTTAGGAAATTTCATAAAATGGATGTAGATTTCTATGAAATTTCCTAATATGCTAAGTATAAAGTATATAAATATACCCAAAAAGGATTATGAATATGTTGTTAACATAGAGAGATATAATTATTTAGTATATTTTTTGTATACTATAAATAAGACTTATTGAGAATTTTTAGTCAATCTGTGCTTTCTCATCCGCTTTGAATATTCCTTGAAAATCCTTTTAAATGAATATGCATAGTATTCTAGTATAGTGAATGCCTTAAGTTGTTCATAAAGTCTATAAAAGTTGAAGGCGATTCTCGCTAAGTCGACGTGAGCCTCTTAGAGAAACCTCTGAGCAGTAAAAGCTATCTTCAGTGTATTAGCAATTCGTTGTCCCCTTTTCAGTATGATCTCTTTGTGGGCTACTTGTGCCCTGCGGGTGTTTAGCATTGAAAATGAGTGAAGATTAATGCGTTAGGTGTTAAGTTCTTTTGCTGTTGTGGGGCGCGACTCTGCACGCGGCATGCCACGCCACGACACGGCACGAGTAACTGCATAGGCTTGGCGTTGCCACATGAAGGTCTTGGCTGCTTAAAGCTAAACCCTAAGCATTCTGAGAATGCTTTACTCTCTTTGCACACAAAGTACAAAATACAAAATACTTGTAGCCATATATATTTTTTAATTGATTTGCCACCCAATGAGCTGGCCGTAATTAACCCAAGGCAAAGCCAGCGGCAACTGCGACGGCCACATCAAAGGCGCCCGGGTGATTAGGCATAAAGGCAGCTGATTTGGGTATCGAGTTGCCGACTCGCTGGAACCCGGGACCTGGCTCTCGGTCCGGGCATGTTTCTACGGACTGCATACCGTTCGATATGTCGTATCTGGTATAGCTATCAATGAAACCGATTGCAGCGACGCTGCATGCATGCATGCAGATTGAGATCTCGTTCTATTGGCGCTTGTATTAGAAATTTCCAGCTAATTAAAAACAATGAAGAATTATTGTGCTCATAAATCGAGCGAACTTTGCTTGTTTACAAATCGTGCGATACACTGCAAAAATAGAAACCCCCTGTATTTCATTGAACATACACTGCACAAAATGCTAGAGTATCATAATATATGTTTGTAGAGAGTATATTAAAAATTTATTATATATCTCTTGAATATATATTTACATATATCTTGGCCTCTACACCTTATCTAGACTTTATCCGCGCTTAAGCAGATTTCGCGCAGTGTATGGTTAGCAATTAGCGCTGGTTGATGCCACGTGCTGCCTGATAAGATAAGCCAAAATTCCGCTAATCCAAATGTTATATGTATAGTATATATATTTATATATATAGATGTAATCTGTTGCGGCTTGTTTTCTCACTTTATTTTCGCAAAGCTCAGATTATATATCAGTCAGAGTATTCAAGTGCGCATATGCATGTGTGAGTGTGTAAGTGTGTGTGTAACCCCGCTGCCTGCCCCTTGGCCTAGAGCCAGTGCAAGTCTGTTTATGGGCGTCACTCGATCTGTCGTGACTAATGTGTAGGCCCCGCATAGCTATAAATAATTTCACTATCATTATCTTTTATGTATGTCTGTGTCCGTGGGGGATTGCCCCCAAAAGTCGAGCTCGAAGTCGAAGTCGGAGTCGGAGTCGGAGTCTGTTGCTAAAGTTAAAGCCGCTGCATTTGACGTTTGACAAGCAAATACAATTAAGTCGGCTCGTAAATTGTGGCACGATTTAAATACACGGCCTCATAAGTAGATGGTTAATTCGTAAAACCCGTTGGCCGCCTGTCCAAAGTTATCTAATGCAAAGTATCTTAATTAATTACTGATTAAAGCAAAATAATCAAACAGCGTCTATCAGGTGAGTGGCGACTCGCAATATCGGTCAATTGCGCTCAAGTGTGATTAAGTCTTAGACCCTCCCCCCCCCCCTACTCCTGTTATGCCCTCTGCCACTGCTCATTAGTCGCCCCGCTTTGCTGTCTTATCGTTCACTTTCGTAAGTCTCGCAATTCATTTGTTTCACCTTTGCGTCTCTCCCTCTCTCGTTTGCCTTTCGATCTCAAGTGGATTTGTTTGGAGGATTTATGACGCTGATAGCTGGTCAAGTGGAAATGCCTACGCCTCACCGAGAGCTCGCAGATTGGCCGAAAGCTCACGTCACGAACCGATTCAACTCGAATCGATTCGATTGATAGAAAAGTCGTGGGCCGGGCCTAGACAACGAGTCGAATTGAGCTCAAGTTCTTTAGACAGCTACGAGTTTGTTGATCGACCTGTTTTGTTTTTGTTTTGCTTTGTATAGAAATAGCGTATGATATAGACATATATATGTATATAGGTATATATAAAGTGTTCAAACTATCTAGTCATTTATGACACCTTTGTTCCATTTAATTGTAAAACTTGCTGCTGACGATAGCTTATCAAAAATTCTGGAAAGGGAATTTCCATTCAAAGATTTAATGCAACTCGACTTTTGTTTATTTGGAAATAATCTCAAGTTGGTTTTAGCTAGAAACAAAAACAGAAACAGAAACAGCAACAGAAACCGTTGAGTGGCTTATGAAATGGTATTCCAGCTAATCTGTTTACGAATCCTCAAGAGGCCGCGTATATGGCTCTATAGCCATAATGTTTAGTGCCTGTCCAGTTGCTGGAGGCCGTAAATATTTCTAGACCCATGTCCATATGAGTGACTCGAAGTCGCGGTTCGTTGGGCAGCTGATTACGCATTGCCAGGGAAGCTATATATATACATATGGACTATGCCTGATGAATGATTGTGCCAGACACTCGAGTCGCTTTATAATTGTTGTTGTTGCTGTGTGACTCGCTTCTTTGGCACTCGAAAAGTTTTGTCAATATCATTTAGTGGGCATTGTAAAGATTGCCAAAGCCCACTCGAGCTCTCGGCAACTATGAAGAGTCATTGTGCCTCGTTTTCGTTTTTTTTTTCTGTTCAAGACATCACCTTTTTTAGTGTTTTTTTTTTACAACTTTTCTTTTTGTTTATTTTTTTGGAGCTTTTTTGGTCGCGGCGTAAAGGTGCTGCCAGTCAGGCAGTCAATTTGTTTTGTTTTGAGTGTTTTATTAATTAAAGTGCCTAGTCTCCAGGCCATGTCCAACTGGATGGGCGATGTTATGCAGTAGTTTTTGGGGGCTTTCATAAATCATTTGGGCCGACGGCTGCTGAGACTGTTAATTAAAAATAAAACAAGCAAATAAGTTGGCGCGACGTTTAAGCGCTTTTAATGAAAATTAATGCGCCTCCATGCTGCCAGGCGAGCCGTTCGACCCGACACCGCATTATCAGAACATAAATAAAAGTTTCCTGGCGAGCAGACCGGACGGACGGCCCCCTGGACTCTCGACTTGGTCACGAAAATTGCCTATGCAGGGACATGGCTATCGCCCTGAGCACGGCCGTAGCCCTGCTCAGAGTCTAGGCTATTGAGGTTTCATTAGAACAAAAGGCTTGGCCGCATGATTTATGCAGCAGGCGCTCGGTTGCCCTGCCCACCTCGGCGCCCGGCTGACCATTTGAGCTATTTGCATTAAAATTTCATTTGGGCTGCTTATCGCAGAGCGTGGCTGAGAGCAAACATTAAAATGTTCCCTTGCCGGCTTGAGTCGAAGGGGAGTTTCTGCCTATAAACAGAGTTTTACAGTGAATGTTATTCAAATGCTGTTAGTTAACAGAGCTGCTGTTAACCAGGGTATTCGCTATTCGAGCAACTAATTCGAGCTGGGGGCCTCAGCTCTGTTTATGACACATTATTTTCGTACTCTAGGGGGCAGGCGGCGTCTGCTGATAAGGTACTTTGTTTATAGTTCTGCTTGAGCACCGGGAATACTATTTGCCAATGTTTATTTTCAGCCATAAAGCTAAGGCCCAAATGCAAAGCCTTAAAATACTTTAATTACGCTTAATTTATGAGCAAATGAGGTTGTTCTGGCCGTCGGGAACGACGAGCCGCTACGCTTCTCCTAGACGTTCGATTCGAATCTAATTAGTGCCTGGTCACACCTTCAGCCAGACGGCGCCGCAGGCCCCTACAATTTGAGCCCCCTTTTCTGAATTTGTAATTGTATTATTATTTTTATTATTATTATTACTACTCTTTTTACTGCTGGGCTCTCGAGTCGTGCCTGGAAAGAAAGATCATTAGGGCGCCTTTGTTGAGAATTGCTTTGCTTTGCTTTGCCACTTGCCACATGCCACATGCCACATGCCGCATGCCGCATGGACCGCGCTTAGCTGGCGGCATTCTGATTGTTTTTAATCAATAGTGTTTTTTTTTGCTCTTTGGTTTTCAAGGAATCGGGAGATATCGAAAGAACAGCTCATGAATATTTATTAGTTGGCTGCTTTTTTGGGGCGTTGTTCATTTTTATAAATCAGCCGAATGGGAATTTATGCGAGATGCGTCCCAGCAGCTGCTGCTGTTGCCAGGAAATGCCAGAGCGAGAGAGAGCGAGAGAGAGAGAAAGAGTCAGGAAATGCTTGTTAGGCAGGTAAATTGACTGTCAATGTGAATTACAGAGCTTGCAACAGAGTCATGCCCCAAGCTGATGAAGAGTCGCCTGTCGAGTGTTGAGTGTCGGTTGCCGGTTGCCGGCTGTCGGGAGTGTGGGCTTCTCATTAGAGCAGTTGTCTGCCTAGCCAGGCAAAGTGAACACCCACACTCTGCTGCTTCCTCTCTTTTTAGCCAGATAAACGCGGGATAGGGGCGTGGCCATAGGGATACACTTGACGTGACAAATGCGGGTTAACGGAATTGTGCAAAATGCGTATTACTTTAAAGGCTTAACAAATATGGAGCGGGGTAGAGTGAAAGGGCGGGCTAACTGCTAAAGGAGGTCTTAGGGGGCGTTGCTTGGCACAGATGAGACTGCGACGTGAGCTGGCAAACAATGTGACCGCATTTTAGTCACAGTCACACTCGACAGCCGTTCGATAAGTGGAGGTGTAAGTGTGGCACCAACAATGTGTGTGTGTGTGTGTCTGTGTGTGTGTGTGTGTGTAAGTTGGTTGTGTGCACTGCACCGGGCATAATTGAGTTTGTTTCAAATGCTTTTTACGTAGCACGACCAGCACTGCAGCAGCAGCAGCAGCAGCAACAGAGGCAGAGGCAGCAACAACAATGGCAAACAACATTGTCGCCTTCGACAATGTCTGTGGGTCTTTCTCTCTGTGGGTTGTTTGCTCGTTGCTATTGCTGTTGTTGCTGTTGTTGTTGGTTAGCTGATGGCTGTGGGCCTCTTGGCTCTTGGTAGTTTTCAACATCAGCGACGCTGACTCGCATCGGCAACGGAATCTTAATGAATTTTACGAATTTAACATGCTGTGCACTTCAAAAGGAACACACAGAGACGACAACGCCAACGACAACGACAACAGCAACAACAACAACAACAACAACGACAACAACCATAACAACAACAACGACACGACGCACGCACATCGCCGATAAGTAGAAGTATGTTTGTCGTGCCATATATAAAATTATTACTTTCGACATGCATGCGACCGGGCCAACTGTTGTTGCTGTTGCTGGTTGCTGGTTGCTGGTTGCTGTTGCAAGTTGTTGCTGCACACCCCATAAGTGACTGCTGCTATGCGCTGCTATGTACGGCTCTGTTGCTGGGCAGGCAATTTCTTGGCCTGGCCAGTGGTTTTCCCTCAGCTAACTTGACATATCTTCGAATTAAGACAAGGAGAGAAGGGGGAAACTTCTCGAGTGAAAAGCTTAGAGTTATGGCAAATTGTTGATTCGGCATATGCAAATATTTAGACGCAACCACTAAATGGGGCTAAGCATAATTTTGACTTAGGCTGAGATTAAGGTATTAAGAGTTTGGAGTAACTATACACACTGATTGAAGCAATGAATTGAGAATGGGACACTGCAAGTGAAATAAAGTCTTAAAATATCTCAGATTTTATTCAAGCGTATATAAATATACTTTGGTTTGTGAGTGTAACGAGAGTTTCTATACAGAGAATCTCGAATTGGCAAATGAAATATCGAAATGAAGTTTGCGTGCTTCGATTTCGGCAGCCAACTTGACTTTGGGTAATGGAGTTCAGTGACAATTTGGACCCATTTTGTGAGTGATTAATGCAGCTTAGTTGAAATTCATTGGCAATCTCTATGGAAATGGCACACAGATACAAAAGCTAAGTGCGTACATGCGTGTGTGTGTGTGTGTGTGTGCTGCCTAAAAATGAGCTGACAATTGATGGCTATCAAGAGCAGCCAGCTGCTTATCAATCATGCGATTGGCATGCCTCACGGGCGGCTTCAGGTGACTCGAGGCATAACAATCGCATTAGTCGACAGACGAGCAGGGGCGGAGTGGGGGACGGCGAGGCCTTTGGTCGCAGGAAATACAACGCCATATTACTAATAAAATAAACAGCAAATAAAGTTAATAGCATTAAAGAAAAAACGCGCTAATGAGCAAAGCCAATTAACGCCTGAATACAAATTTCAAAATCAAACACAAATTGCTAGCTGAAATCTTTTGCGGCCAGGCAGGCAGCCAGGCAGGCAGGCGTACAGCTCGAACCATATCGAGAGCTCTCATTTAAAGTTTTCTCTATTTCTCAAGAGACGAGACCCGGTGCACAGGGTCTGGGCCAGGGCCTGTGGTACCGCAAAAAATCCGTGCCGCCTTTGCCTAATATCATTATGATTGTTGTGCCAACAGTTTTTGCTACCAAAGATTGTTTAGCCATGACGAGGCAATCATTAATTGCTTATAAAAATAACATGGCCGAGTTGCTTTTTATAAGCCAATGGAAAAGTGCCCAAGTAAAGGGTACAAAATGTTATAAATGGAGTAGGTGTAGATCTAGGGTTCTCAGCTGGATAAATGAAAGATATGATATATATGCTCTATATAAGTCCGATAAGGTATGTGGTCACTCCAACAGCAAATAAGGTTTACATTTGATTCCACTTTGCAGTTGAAGAGTATCCCTTGGTCTAGCTCCACCGATATTTTTCCCGAGCGTGTGGCATTCGCTCAGCTGGCAGCTGATTTAATTTTCAATATTGTGCGACATTTTTGTGTGTTGCACGATTTAAATGTTTTTCTTTTTTTGTTCGTTGGTGTGTTCCATTTAATCGGTTGTGCACACAATTTAAATAATATAATTATTTGCGCATTGCACTCAGACGAATTGGATTTTCAGCTTTACGGCCAAGTTAATTAACAACTCGGCTGCAGTTTGTCGATACTTTTTATTAGCAGCGGAACGCAAAGAGCTTCCTAATTACAAGCCAAAGCGTTTTATAATTAAGGCAGCAAAACAACCAAGAAACACACACACACACCAAAAAGAAAAAAAAAAGAAAATAAATGAACGAAAAAACGAACCCGCAGCACGAAAATTGTTGAATCATTTAATTAAATTTTTATTCAGCATAAATTTTCAACAAGTTTGTGTTTATTTCTGATTTCAGATTTCAGACTTTTGTTGTTGCTGGAATTGCTATTTTGTGTGTGTGTGTGTTTTTTTTTTGTGAATTTCATTTCGGATTTTGTTGCTGATAATTATAAAATATTTAATTATAAATCATTTGCGTCCGCCGTCTCTCATGAAAGGTCTCACGCGCCGCGAAGGTGAAACTCTGAAACTCAAATCGATTGCCATTTACAAATACATATAGACAGGTATATACAGATATATATTTTTATTCGTATATATACATATGTGTGTGTGCCGCTTACATTTCATTAAAAGTTGGCTTAAGCGCATTTAAATATGATATTATATATTATACAATTCTTTTTGTTTCGTTTTTTTTTTTTTTTTTTTTTTTTTTGCCACATGCATATGCAAATATTTGGAATGTATTTTGTAAATAAATATGACAACAATTTTAATACTTGCTGGGGTTTTTTTTCTCCACTGTTGACTTTGTTTTTGGGCACGTATCGATCAATGTGGGGCGCTGGATAATGAAATGGGGCCTCAATGCGAAGTGCGCATTAAATGTTGTGCAATAAATGTTGAAGTCGAGCTTAACGATTGGACACAAACAGCTGAAAATTGTTTTTAAATTGGGCTTCCGTGAAACTGATGTACGGGGAGAGAATGTATTTTAAACTACTGATTAAACTACAAGTTATGCAGTATTTATTAATATCTATTTGATTTGTAATTTATAATTTATATAAATGCAACTTAATATCATCTTAGAGAATACTATTCCATAAACTATTGGAAAGAACTCAACAGCTCAAATCTTGATTCAAATAAAGATATATATATTGGAAATATATATAACTAGTCTTAGTATACGGTTTACTTAGTGTTCATGGAAATGCAATGAAATTATAATATTTATTTTAATAGATATAGAACTAGTCTTTTTATACTGCTTGCTTAGCGTCCATCGAATCATAAGGAAATTATAATATTTATTTTTATTTTCTCTTTACAATATTTTGCTTGCTCATTATGCGAACGCGGTTTTTCATTGCGGCATTCGTTGACTGCTTGGACAAATAGACGCAGTCAAGAAATTGTTCTAAAAAATGTGTTTCTTTTTTCCGCTCTGGCATGTTTACTCATCTCATATATAATATATGTACATACATACACATATCTATATGTATATAGTACTTATGCCAAGTATGCGAATGTTTTTTATCTGATTTGGCCAGAGCATTGCGTGCGCTCTAATGCTGCTGCCCCCGTGCCTCATGCCGCGTGTTGCGGAATTCTTGGTGTTGTTGCTTTTTGGCACTTGGAAATGATTTGTGGCGGCGGCGGCGGCGAATGTTGTTGGCTGTCTGAATGGCTGGCGAGGCGAGCGATCAACCGCTGCGGGCCATAGTCATAGCTATAGCCATAGCCATAGCAGTCGCCGGACAATGAAAGCCACGTGTGGGCGTACGTTTGGCCCGTGAGTATCTTCTGTGTGCCTTGCCGCCACCTCTGCCCCCTCCGGCCGAATTGCGCTGCAGACGTTGTCATTTCGTCTGCTGCCCACACAGCTAACAGTCAGCAGCGAGCAGCCAGCAGCCAGGAGGAGCGCAAATCTTGTTTGTAGTTTAGCACAATTTCATTTCATCTTCCAGGCAGCTGATAAGCTAAAGCTGAAGCTGAAGCTGCAGTCGGTGCGACAGGCAGCGCAGCGTGGGCCGCCTTTTGGCATTTTGAAGCAAATGCGTGCGAAAATACATTTTCCGCTGGTGCTCGGCGGTTGCCTCTTTGGCTTTTGCTACACAATTCATTAAAGTGTCTGCCACACCCAACAGCAGCAGCAGATACAGATACAGATACAGATACAGATACAGATACATACATAGCTATGGATACAGTAGCGGCCGTCTTTTAATTGCGCTGCGCTTAATTTGTGATTAGCCTTTGACTTTGTTCTTGGAGCCCATTGCTGCAGCTATGGAATGGAGGGTGTTGGAGGCTACTCTGTGAAAGCCATTCATCTTTTGTTCATTTATGTTTCCGCTCCACGAATCCGCTAGATACATTGAGCAGCGGCAGAGCGGCTGAGCAGCTACTTGCCAAACAATGCCAGCCAGTTATTGACGCTTCCAGCAGCATCTGTGGCTAAGTATCTCGGTGTGCAGCTGTGAGGCGGAGGCTCTCTGTGGCTGCAGCATTGTTCGATTTATGTGCGTCCGGCTTCGTGAGCGGCTCAATTAGTTACGGCAAGAAAATTACTTTGCTCGTTACTCGCTGCAAAGTTCTTCTTTCGATTTTTTGGCTTCCTGCGGCGCCCAGTTCGCCCTGCTAGCCCTGCTGGCCCTGTGCGCCCTGTTCACCCGTTGCGTCTGCAAAAATTTCCTATAATATTTTAGCAAAGCCCGCCCTCCCGTACCCAATCCCAGCACAGAGATTGGGTAACGTGTTCTGCAGTTGTGCAAAGCATTTTATGTCTGCTTATCTGCTCGCTGCTCGCTGCTCGTTGGCTTTTTGTGGCCTTTTGCAATAGATGTTCTGCGGAGCGCTTGGTATCGGCTGTCCGTCCGAGTTGCTTAATTCTTTATATAAGAATGCTTACATGACTGCTGCTCGCTCGTATCTTGCAGATACTTTACTCGAGGCTCTCTGTGCCCGTAATGCGGA
Source organism: Drosophila paranaensis (assembly GCA_035047545.1). Lineage (NCBI taxonomy): Eukaryota > Metazoa > Arthropoda > Insecta > Diptera > Drosophilidae > Drosophila > Drosophila paranaensis. The sequence goes on along the minus strand of JAWNPL010000173.1, from coordinate 19,051,570 downwards.
TGTATTTATCACACGTCTGCAGTCTCTCGCTCACTTACTGGCCCGCTTGTTCGCATAAGCATCTGCCAGATAAGCTCAAGGTTTTTGTGTTTGTTTTTGTTTCAGTTTCCATTTTTGTTGCTCTCACACAGCATAACAATTTCAAACATTTCCAGTTGACGGTTTTGTCTTTTCTTTTTTCGTTTTGGCCAAGTTTTTCATGAGTAATTTCTGAAAGCCATCAAAATGCCGCTGGCAAAGTCAATGCGATGCAGAAAAAACAACAAAAAATATACAAGAAAAAGAAATTCAAAAGACAAAGATAGCATTTTTTTGGTCGTTGAGCAGATTTAATAAGAAACGTGGCATGCAACATGCCGGGCATTAGGTACTCCGGCTCTGGCTGCCGCCGCTCGTTTCGTGTCCTACCTGTGCGGCGCACAGGTGATTGATAATGCGCTGTGCTGGCAGCATAATGCGCGCCGAGACAATGCCAATGCCGCCCCTTTGTTGCAAGTATCTGAGCATCTCTCAGATACGCGCGACAGATTTGCCAAGCAATACATAAGCATAGAGTATATATATATATATATATATATATATATATATATATATATATATATATAGTATATATAAGTATATTTCGTGTGAAAACTACCTGATTTTCCAGCTCACTTGAAGCAAGCTGTGTCTGCCTTTCGCCCATATATCCCTGCCGCTGCCTCCGTCGCTGTCGCTGTCGCTGTCATTGTCCATTAGCATATTTTGAATAACTGCCAATCAGCTGTGAACTTCCTCGGCGCAGCTTGAAATTCTCGACAATTGCGTCCATTGTGCCCAAGTCGACGTCGCAGTAATTCAAAGCAACTTTTTATGCTACCATCGCATATTTAAATTACTTTATTTCCACTCGATGCCAGTCGCCCTCTCCCTCTCGCAGTCTTCCTTCCTCTCTCTCTTTCTGGCAACTGCCATTTGTTATGCGCTCAAACATACAATAAAGATATTAAGCAGGCAACCAGATATAACACACATACAGATACATTCATTTATATACATATATACATATAGGCACATATATATCTGGATACTTTTTTGCATCTGAGCACGATTTAGTTACACGCATAATTTTGTTAAATTCGCATTTATTATAATGACTGTAGATCCGCCGATTCCGGCTCGGTTCATGTAATTTGCTGGGGGGTGCAATTGCCGTCGTTGTTGTTGTTGTTGCTGTTGTTGTATACGTACACCCAACAGGCACAATGCTGATCATATGAATAGATACAGATGCATTTCGCATAGGCTCTGCCTTTGTCCAGTCCACAGACTGACCCACTTAGCCACACACTCGGATACCCGCCACCTCCAGCTGAGCTAATCATCAATCAGACTTCGGTTCGGTCTAAAGTTCTATTCACGAACTATTCATTGTTCTGTTTCTATGAATTGTCTCTGTTTTATCGATGACTAACGACAGCTCGACAATACTTTTCTTAATTAGCATTCGTATGCTAAATTTATCTTGAAATATCAAATTGGCGAGATAGAAAATGGAAAGTAATATGTAAATTTATCAACTGGTTCTTCTTCAAGTTGGGAGCGCTGTTCATTCGTCTATCTGTATATGATTATATATATATATATATATATATATATATATATATATATATATATATATATATATATATATATATATATATATATTATGTATGCATATATATTTTTATATGACATTTAGCATTTTTGCATGAGCCATTAAATTGTTGTCTCTGTTCTGGTTGTTTTTTTTTTCTCTTTCTCTTTTTCTGTTTGCCTCATTTTCATTTGGTTGCGCGCTGCTGATGAATGACAGGCCATTGAGTAAGCCCCATGAAAAGCCTGCCCCATGTCGTCTGACCCTCGCGCAGCTCCTCCTGCCCCTCTCCCAGCCCATGCCAATGCCCATGCCCGCTGAACGTCAACGAGTTGGCGGGCCTGGGTATTATGGCATTTTTAATGTGCGAAATTAAGTGTTGTTATATCTATGGGAATTATTTCATCAAAATTAAGTAGCGCATAAATTACTCTGCTTGAAAATGGCTGTGTGTGTGTGTGTGTGTGTCTGTCCTCAAGGACAGCTCAAGCGAAACCACAGTGGTTTAAGGATTTATAAACTGATAAGTCGATACGATAGCTGCCTAGAGGAAAAGAGAAATGCTCTCAAATCGCTAATCAATCGCTCAAACCACAAGAGCTTAATGAAACGAGAGAGAGGGAGAGAGAGAGAGAGAGAGAGAGAGAGATAAAGAGAGTAAATGGAGGTAAATAAAATATGCTGCCCCCTCTGCAGAGGAGAGACTGCGCTTAATAATAGAGCTCACGGATCGCATGTCCCGAGCCCATAATCCTCTCCACCTGGAAATATATGACGTGCGCGATAAGAGCGCAGGCAAACGGAAAATAATTGCTGTGTTTCAGCGCTTCTCCAGAGAGAATATCGACTATAAATAAACCATAGATAGTTAGTTAGATAGATGGAGGCGCCTTATCAGGCAGTCAAGCAGGAATTATCAATTAAATGTGAAAAGTCTGAGCCCTGGCCTGAGTGCAGTGTCAATACGATTAATTGACCCAGAACTGCTAAAAGATAAAAGTCTCGACTGTGCAGCAGTGTCTGCGGGCCCAGTACGCCCAATACCCCCAACCCGAAGCCGAACCTGAGCTCGAGGTCTTCAACTAATTGCTGCACCACACTTTTAATTGACCTTCGCCTCTGGCGACGCCCTGCGGTATGCTATAAAAAAGGGCCGTCGACGACAGGCCACATAATTAATTAATTAATGCAGACGCAGACAAAGATGCAGACATCAGAGAGAGAGAGAGAGAGAGGAGCTCCAGTGGAGCTGGCTTAATGGATTTAACTTGGCTATTGCGTGCTTTAATACTTTTGGCTTTCATAATTTCATTTTAATGTTGATTATTTTGCCATTTGCGGCATTTGCTTTGCAGATGACAAGCGAAATGACAGTAAATGTCATAATGCAAAAAGAAGAGCAAAAAAAAAAACAACACAAAAGAGATAATAAAAAACGAACGGAGAAGAGCAGAGCAGAGCAGAGCAGAGTGCGGGACAAGATATAAACATTAACAACGTTAACCCACAAGTGGAGCAATGTCGTGCCACAGACAAGTAAGCAAACCGCAAGACAAATGCCGGGCCGAGGGAAGCGGGGCGACGCGTCGGAGTGGAGCTCAATTGCTGGTCGTGGCAATTCAGAGTGCCGCAGCACTTGCCCCACAGCATTCGCCCCACAGCATTGCCAGGGCACATAACGTGACCAACATGTGCGTGCCGAGCGAACGGTGGATGGGAAGCAGCCAAAAACTGGAGAGTATCAAATGGAGACGGATATCAGAGGAGGGCAGCTGGCTGTGCTTGCAAATATAGTGACTGCGACGGTGACTGCGACGGTGACTGCGACGGTGACTGTGACTGTTACTGCAGCAGCAGCTTAAACTCAGTTTTAGCCACAGCTAAAGCTACAGATTTGGCTACAGCTTCTGCTTTTGTGTGTCTATCGCAAAGTGCTCGTATGTGTCAGGGTATGCGCATCCGTGTCCGTTGCCATGGCCACCTCCGCCCCTGCTGCCGCTGCTGCTGCTGCTGCACGCTCTTGTGTAACCTTTTAATCCGTTTTGTAAGCAGAACGTAACGCACGTTCCCATAGAATGCCACAGCAGTGCGCAGACAGGCGACGGCTACGATATCCACTTCGTTGCCAAAATACCCTGTAAAAGTAGAACGCAGACGAGGCTCAGCTACTTATTTACTTATTTGTTTATAACTTATTAAAGCTATATCGCCAACTCGATATACACCTGCTTTGCTTTAATTAAAAGTCTAAATGGAAAACTCAGCAGAAGCCTTACATATTTCATTTGAATGAGTTTCCATTTCACTGAAGTAGCTTAATCAAAAAAGTTCAGCAAAGTTCATTTATGAGTATGTATTGAATTGATAATTTAATATTATAAATATAATTATTCATTCAGTTGGCCTAGGGTATCTGTTAGCTCATTGGCTTAGAGGCTTTTGCAATAGATAGTAGTCTGCGAGTGAGATGAATGTTGCGTTAACGTCGAGGCTGTCGCCCGCTGTGCGTTGCATGCAACGTGGCCGTGTGACAATGCCCGCTGCAGGGTATACAAAATGCGAGTCGACAAACGACGGAAACGAGCTGAACACAATGCAGCAGCAGCAGCAGCCACAGTTGCAGTTGCAGCCGCAGCCGCAGAGTAAGAGACTATCCGATCCGGACAGAGTTGAGTTTGGGCTTTGTGCTGCGTTGGGTTGGATTGGGTTTGGCTCGGCTGGGATCGGGGTTCGGCTCATTGTTGCAGTTGTTGCTTTTTCGCGAATTGTTTGCGGATAAATGGCGAAATTGGTATAAATGATGGAATTACATTGTTTGAGGTCGCAGCAGACACATGCAGTCGTCGAGCTGCGAGGCGTGGCACTGGGCGTCACATCGAGCTTAATTCACGCTTGGGACTGCAGGTTTAAATAATTAAAGAGAGAGAGAGAGAGAGAGAAGCGACCGCAATGGCAACAGCCAGTCAAAACTCAAAGCAAAACTGTCACATGCTGCCGCTGGCCTGGAAAGCCAACCGAAAATTCAGAGCCAATCAAAATTGAAACGTTTTATTTGCCTTTGCGCGGCGGCCATTCGTGCCCGCTCAAAGAAATAGGCCTCCAAGGGCGCTCGCAAAACCGAAACAAAGGAAGAATCGAATCGAATCGAATCGAACTGAATTGAATTGAATTGAATTGATTTCTAAAAGTCAACGCATGCAATTGACAGGCAATCGGCAATTGGCAATTGGCTGTGGGAGGGGCGAAGAGGCAGGTGTTGCATATTTGTTTGCGAAAAGAGCAAAAGCCATGACTGTATTCAGCTCCAATGAAAATAAATATATATTGAATTAGACGTCATAGGCTAGTCTAATCAAAGCCCTGACCAAGCACACAAATCCAATAACACAATTTATTAACAATGAGCTCGAGCCCGGCGAGGAGTGGAAACCACCCTCTGCAGGCAGAGGAAGCCGGGCAACGGCAACGGCAGCGGCACACATAAATAACGCCGCAAATGGAGGCAACATTCTTGCAGCATATATACTTTTCAGAGTCTGCGGCAGGGAGGGAGGAGAAACAGAAATTAGGTGAAATGTGCGCGACGACAAGAAAATATAATTAAAATCTAATTAGCTTTTAATGAAAGCGAAATAATTAAATTATAAAGCGCGGCGCAAATAATGTGTAATTTATGCCAATTAGACGGCACGCAGAGCTGCCAGCAGCCGGGCGACATTTGAAATTGTTGCTCAGAGATGCGCCTAGGTGAGCGTGTGTACCTGGCTGGCACTGTGACCAAATTTAGCTGCATTCAAATTGCTGTTGTGCAAGCGTCCAAAATTGAAATCCAAGACAAAACGGGCGCGTAACTGGCACGAAAGTCAAAGCTGCAGCGACAATCAACAATCAACAAGCGACAAGCGACAAGCAACAAACAGCCACAAAAAAAGAAAGATACGCAGCCAAAGGCCGAGATACAGAGACGCAGATACGCAGATAGGCAGATATATAGTGCAGGCGCTGAGTGCGCAGGCAACCGCACATATGGCGTGCGTATCTAGAAGATTACGTTACCCAGTTGCGGTTGCTGCCGCAGCAAACACTGAGAAATTTGAACTAAAATACGGCCACAAAAAAAAAAAAAAAAAAGAAGAGAGAAAGAGAAAAAAGAGAACTTGTGCTAAAAATGCAAACAGCGGCCGATCTGACGGACACGGATACATTTACAGATGCAAAGATACCGCACACTGCGCCGATACGGTTACTGTGCCAAGCCGGGGCCGCGCTGCGTCGTGTAGTTTGTGAATGTATCTGTATCTGAAAGATACGCATAAGGCTGACGGCGACTATTAAGGGGCGTTTCATTTTATGTTTCATTTGCGCCGACGTCGCTGATGACGACAAAATGATAATGACGACAACGACAACGACGACGACGACGACGACGACTACGCTGGCTACCTGTATGAATGAGCTCTGAGCTGAGGCCAAAACGTGCGGAGGGGCCAACAGCAACAACAACAGCAGCAGCAGCAACAACAAAACAGCGTGCAATGAATGATTCGTCTGTCTAACCGTGCTTCCATCCGTCTGCCCGTCCGTCCGTCCGTCCGTCCGTCCGTCTGTCTGCTTCCCTGGCCGGCTCGTCTGTGTCGTCTGTTTGGCCAAGCTAAAAGCCAAGTTAAGCGCTGGCCCCGGCGCATGACTAACAGCGTTGGCGCGCTACAACAACAGCAGCAGCAATAACAGCTACAAGCGACAACAACAACAGCAACAACAAGGCGGCAGAGCTTGTCGTGTCATCGTCGTCGTCGTGCAGCAGGCAGCGCGAAATGTTTTCACAAATCGCACTCTTAATACTCTTTCTACGTGATAATTTTGATGCCTTGAGTGAGTTAAGAGTATGTCGGAGCTGAATTAAAGCTGTTGTAACAATCAATACCAAATCATGGGAAAACTTTGATTGCAATATTCATGAATACAGCTTGAATAAATTTTCATTCAACTGAATTTTCTATCAATACTATCTTTTATAATTTTAAGATTTTTACAATATATTAAATATATATACAAATAGTAAATATGCTCTTTCAACTAGAATCTGAACTTAGCAACATATAAAAAAGTTATTAAAAAATAGAAAAATTCAAATATTCCACAAATATTACGATTATTAACTATTAAAATATATAGAAAATAGACTTTGGGCTTATGAATGAAAATATTCCAGTATTAGTTTCTTTTTAAATTTATATGGAAAACGTTTTCAGCTGATGGAAAATGCATTTTCTTCAGCAAATTGCTTAGAACCCAAGTTTTAGGGTATAGAAAAACCTCATATAAATAATCAGATAAGACAAACGAGTTTGACGCTTCAAATAAATGATTGCCAGCTTTGCTCTATGGCTCCTAGTGTGTGTGTGTGTGTGTGTGTGTGTGTGTGTGTGTGTGTGTGTGTGTGTGTGTGTGTGTATGTGTGTGAATGTTGGCTATATCTAACTATGGGCCGACGTCGCGTCGGAACTCGCATGTTTGGCGTTGTTTGTTTGCTGGCCGCGTTTATCTGTGTAGCTGCATCTTGCGGATGCGACTGGCGCAGAGAGTATCTGTGTTTGTATCTATATATGTAGCTGCGGCTGGCCACTGCAAGGGGAAATCGTTAGCCTGCAGGGGGTATGCCATGTTTTATTTCTATATATATATATTTTACGTATATATAGTTTGCTTTTGGAACAGCTGCTGGGGCCACGCAGTTGCCAATGCGATTGTGCAATTAATTGTGTCTGCTGCACGAAAGTATCTCAGGGCTGACACGTGCGGCAAGTGCGGAGCGATAAGTTGACATTTGCGGAGCGCAAAGTATAACAGACGGCAAATGCCAGAGCAGATCCATCCGTCCGCCAGCCGCAGACACATGTTGCACAGACATGAACACACAATGGAACATCATCATAAGCCAATGAGCCGCTGGCCTTGTACCGTGCGGCCTAGCAGAAATCCAACTAATTTCATTTGACAGTCGGTTGTGGGCTCAAAGTTTGGGGGGGACGAGCGTGGAGAAAGAACTCTGTGAGCCACTGAGACATAAGTGCAAAAACATGTTTCCCAACATCCCAAGAAGCGCGAACATCCCCCGTCTAATGCGGTTGGGGGTTGGGGCTGCGGTCTGTGCAGCTACGATAATCAAGCGAGTGCATTGAGTGGATGCTTCAGTGCTGCGGCATGCAGCATTAATGGGCAACGTGACGTGGAGGAAACACAGCGAACATTAGCATAGCGGACACAAAGTGGAGGAAGTTTTAAATTAATGAAAACCTGACAAGTCACTCGAATTGTGTTTTATGCAAACAGACAGTGACAAGGCTTAAGCAATTGAGGATCGATTAGCTAGAAAGCGTACACTGTTTTCTAATCCAATTCCTTTCAGCTACTTGTATAAATTATCAAATGATCTCATCTGGACCCGGGCGACAACCCTCAATCAGATGGAAACACAATGCCCAAAGTAACGATCGCGTTACGAAGAGCCCCATAAAAGCGAAAACTAAGTCTGTCAGATCTGTCAAGTCCAAACAAAAGCCGATTTCAAGCTCATTCACAAAGGCGAACATTAAGATTTACATATCCATTTCAGGGTCTGACTCAGGCACAAACACTCTAGTTGTTTCGCTTCTATTTACAGCCCATTAAAGTCAACGGCAAATGCACATTATAATCATCATATTAGCAAATGTATATTGGAAATCGAATCGGAAAACAAATGGGAAGCGAACGGTGAACAATTAACAAATATTAAGTTTGTGTTTCCTTAGACCAGCGTCAACCTTCACAGACATAAACGGCATAAAACTAAAATTAAAGTAAATATTAAAAATAATGGGTTGTGACTCGAGTTGATAACGTCAGAGACGAGGGTCGACCAATAAAAGCTGCCAGCTAACGAGTTTGTTTGCCTAGCAGCTACCCTGTAATTCATTTAGAACTTACGAACTACACATAAAGTAAGCAAGCAGATACGAAAGTATCTGTCTAATGCTGTTAGATGAAGAAGTTTCCGTAAGGTCTTAAAGTATTAAGGAGTTGCCAAAGTATCTGTGATATGCAGGAAAATCTATAAATGACAAAAATATCTTATATAACAATGATGATGCAGTGAGGATCTATACCTCGGGCAGTCAACTGTATCTGCGAGATACAGAACTATCTCTGAGGTTCACAAGAATGCGTATATCTAAGAGACTTGTAGGAATCTGTAATTTGCAGAACGATAAACATATATACTCTGTTTTTCCTCCCAGCACTTATACACCTCACTGAGCCCTCTAAAATAGCTACAGGGTACACAGAAACTAAATGAGGCGCAGCAACAACACAGCAAAGCAAATGACATGGTATTTACAACTACAACAACAACAACAACAACAAAACAACAGCAAAAAAGAAGTTGGCATAATAATGACATCAATAAAGCGAATGATTGTTATGATGCGATAAGGCCGAAAACGTGGTAGGCAAAAGCTGGCAAAAAAAAGGAAAGAAAAGAAAATGTATGAAATTCCTATATATATAAAAAAAAAAAAAAACAAAAATATAATTGCACGAAAAAAAACTTTGATTGCGTTGCGAATGCGAAGGGGAGGCCGAAGTGTAGCAAACGAAATGTCATGATATTTTTGGTGCCATTAGAAATGGCAAGCATATGCAGACTAATCAATGGCTGCTCCTCTTGTTGTTGTATCAGTGATTTGTTGTAGTTTTGATTAATGAACCTCAATTAAATGCCAAAAAAAAGATTAAATGAAATAAATTGCTGATGGCGCGGCGACAACGCCCTTTATTTGTTTAGCGCGCACCAAGGGGCGTATGCGTAATATTGCTTTGAAGCTATAACTATATCTATCTATCTAGCTATCCGTCGATCCGTCTATCTGTCTATCTATATATTTATAGTTGGATGACTGAGCGGGGCGTTCGCTTTGAAAGCGTTTGTTTAATTACGCCTATAAATAATCTGAGCTGAGTGTGTGCACTGGCATTAAATGTGTGTACACTCATAATAATCAGCTTTATTTTGTGTCTCTCTTGTATTTTTGGCTTTTGCAGGGTGCAAGTCATTAAATGGGCATTTCAACAAAGCGGCTTAATATGCCGCGGACGGAAATGGGCGTGGCACTAAATCAAATCGCAGCAATCAAGCTGTAATGGACGAGGCCTAACCTATCCCTAGCACACATTCACCAAACTGAGCTGCCTATGGATTGTAGGGTATCTATAGAGGAACAGCTTGGTGCGGGACAGCTTTTCCAGGCCCTGCCAATGTAATTTGCGGCAACATATGACGTCTCTAATTATATGAATTTGGCGCTTATCTCAAAGCAAACACGACAAATGGAAATGGGAGGCACTTGTGTGCGAATGTCGCTCCATAAAAAACACGCGTTATAAACAGCAGACAACACAGACGACGAGAAAAAGAAGAAAAACTACAACAACTGTTACTGGGTACGAATCGGGCAGCAATTTTCACTGCGACTCGCGCCCAAAAGCAGCGACAATTATCCATGAACACTTTTGGCCAGGCCAATTTGACAACTGTCGATGGGTGAGAGGTGGGGGAGCATACACGGCTCTGAGCTGGCAATTTCCTTGCCGTGAAACCTGTACTGGCCAAAAAGCTAGCTCCGAACACAACATAAATGTGCAATTAACACAGAAAACGCTGTACGCCAAGCTCGACGACAGCTCCAAAATCGACAGACGCCAAACGACAAGCGACAAGCTTTGGACATGTTTTTGAGTCACTTTTGGATGAAGCTTCACCAGGAGGGGCCGCGGCAAGGGGCGCGTATCATTATAAAAGTGCAATTTGTGCGATAAGGCAGAAGACAGACGCAGGCTGCTGCTTTTTACGACCCGACCCGGGCTGGGTTGGGCTGGGCTGTGCCAGGAAAACAACATGCCGAACATTAAAGCCGTATAATATTTAAGCAGTGTAATTAAGTCCAAGGAGAATCTCAGAGTAAGCGACAGAGAGAGAGAGAGAGAGAGAAAGAGGGAGGGAGGAGAGACAGCGAGTTTTCCGTCTAGAGCTCAACGTGGCTGGCATATAAAAATAAAATACAAATTAAATCTACAGGTTGAGTGCGTGTTGCTGTTGTTGCTTTTAATTACCACCCAGCGTACACACACACACACACACACACACACATACACATGCTGTTTGCCTGACAAACATTTTAAGGTCACAGTGTGACATTGTCGTGGAAATGCCCAACGGGCGTTCGCAAAACAAATGCCCGCTGCACAGGAAAACCAAAAGAAAACAGACGAATAAACCCAGAGAAGTGCCGAACATTTTGTGTGGCCTTTAAAGGCGAGTATTCGTGTGTGTATGTATGTGTGTGTTTGTGGATGTGGATTAAGGCCAACAATTCTGGCTGGATTTGTCTTATTGCACTAGAAAGTAATGAGCCTTCAAATGAGTCTTAAGCTCTCCTTGGTCTTAAGAATATCTACAGATATTTGTAATCATATTTTATGCAGAGACATACATATATTTATATATATATATATATATATATATATATATATATATATATATATATATGTATATATCTATATTTACAGATTTCCACGATGTTGCTTAACCACTGTACTTCGCATCATGAAATCTACACCGCAGGGCTTGTCAGGTGCCCGCTCGCCCTGCTCGCATGACTTGGCTATTTGGCATGCTGAAGATTAGGCCAACTTCGAGTCGGTTGCTTGGGTTCTGTCTGATGGACTGGCATTACGTGGCTGTTCCTGCCCATCAGCATCAGCATCAGCACCAGCAGCAGCTGGTTTTGTTACCAACTGGTAAGCCGCACTTGTAGGTCGGTATGACTACGCTTGGCCCTGGCTGTCTACCTTCTTACCTTCCGACTCACCTTTTGCGGTTACTGATGACCGTTGTCAGCTTTGCCTCTGCCATGTTTGCGGCTTAAAATACCCATTACACCTTAATATTTCGTGCAAATGTCATACAAAATTCATTTTAACTTGAGCGCGTAACCCAATCCCAATCCCAAGAGTCGCCCGACCGCACCAAGTGCTCTAGCTGCGAGTGGTCTGAGGGCCTTGCACGTCGCACTGTTTCGATTCGATTATAATCACATTTGCTCAAATATTAAATTGCCTAATGACCTCGTTTGCCTTCGGGCTTACGTATTTTGCGGCCCCCTTTTAAAAAAGGCCACGTAAGCACTCGGAGCAAAGGGGTCAGCAGCAAATATATAACTCAACGGGCCCCTGCTCTGGGCTGTGCCTGAGAATCGCGACGGCTGCTGCTCGGACTGTGACTTCCTTTTCCACGTCCACGTCCACTTCCACTTCCACTTCTATTTCCACTTCCATTTCCCTTAGCATTTCCACTTCGATTTCCATTTCGAAGGCAGAGTGACGTGTCTGCGACTTGCGAGCAGCTCGACTATTTAATTACAACCGCATGACGAGCGGGCTCTGTAATTTTCATGAACCCATTTTAGTTTGCATCGATCGCAGCCAAAGGTTGATTGGTTTTTAGGCTGACCCACCAATTACATGTGCCCAGGGCCGCCGATTATAGGGAAAACGGCGACGAGTTATCGGCTGAATAATGCAAAAAGTACAAAATACGGCAAATGCCATAATTGGGTGCCTTTCGCTGGAGCTTAGTTGGCTTGCGTAATTACAGGGTATTGCAGATGTTTAATTGCTCCATTTCTCATGCTCTCAAATTCAATTATAATTACATTCGCATTTAATACTGAATTCCCAATTATCATTCCATCAAGGCCGTCAAAGCTACCCCCAAGCAGCAAAAAACACTGAAACTGGTTCGCTGCACAAAGGCCCAAAAGCCATTCATAAGTAATCTATCAACTTCATGCCAAAAATCGAACAAATCGCCCGCATATGTGACTGAATACCACATATATACATATATATACACATATGTGCACATTCGTTTGTTCAACCATATTCTATTGAATATATCTCGCATAGTCGAAGTCGCTGTCTGACGCACTGTTTGCATACAATTAGATACGAATCAAAATCAGCTGCGTCTGGCAACGCCCTGGCGTAACGGTAGTCTCCTGCCCAATCCCATTCCAGTCCCATTCACGAATTCGTTTTCCATGTTCGAAGCGTTTCGCTTATCGTTTGTCAAACGTTTTGACAAGACAAGAAAAGGGCAGAACCTGGAGCGGAGCGTGAAATCATGTTTGCTCTCTCCTTCCATCCCTAGTTGCGTCTGTCTCGCTCTCTCTCTCTCCCGAACTTCCTGCTTGCGCTGGGGCAAGAACAGGCAAAATAAAGTTTTAAATTTCCGAATTTTTATTTTTCCTCAATTTTATATATTTTTTTGTTGTTGTTGTTTGCATTTGGCACACTGTTTGAACAGAATGCCGCCAACTTAAGTTGCGTTTTTGTATCTTGATTTCTATGCGTTCGTGTATGTGTGTGTGACCTCCCTCCATCCCTCCCCCTACATTATCTGGCTAGCTGTCTCATTGGTGGCATTGGCGCTTTAAGGCATTCGCCCCGCCGACTGCAACGGCAACTGCGAATTGTTTGTTGTGCACAGTGCCGCCGTTTTGTTTAAATAAGAAAAATGCGAATTTGTGCTGGTTTTTTCTCTTTCTATCTCTCTCTCTCTCTCTCTCTCTCTCTCTCTCTCTCTCTCTGTGTTTTGTTCCCCTACTTTTATTTTATGGTGTTTTGCCGCCCGCCTTTAATGTAAAATTCAAATGTTTACTTAACGCGGGCTTCCTCAACGAGCTGAGGGCAAGGCTGTTGGCCGAGGCAACGGACCCAGCGGGGGCGATGGCGGGGCTCTGGCTTATACAACGCGCGGGCTGGCATTTGCATGGCTTGCCTTGTATTTGCTATTGCTGTAGTAGTTGTTTTTGTTGTTGTCGTTTCTGCTGTTGTTATAAGAAAGAAATTTAAATAAACCAAAAACATTGTTTGAGTAACGTGTTGAAAATAAACGAAGCCATTCAGAGGCAAGCTGTGAATCGCATATGAGTGGGCTTATGAGGGTATTCGCCGAGTAAATACATATTTCTATATATATATATATATATATGTGTGTATATATGCATATGTAAGATTGTGTAAACTGGGGAACACTCATCATTTGGCTGCTTGTGCAATTTCCAGGCCACTGCCATTCCCATTCCCATTCCCAGTTGTAGTCGCAGACCCCTCAATCATGCTCAATCATGCATCGTGGCGCCTCGAGAGAAGTTGAAGTTGCGTTTCCTCAAATGAATGGCGACACAGTCGGTAAGTGGCATGCATTCATTTGCCACGACAATTGCCACAAAGCGAGACAGTCAGACCGACACAGAGAGAGAGAGAGAGAGAGAGCAAAAGGGATGCGATTCGAATCGAATCCCATTCCCGCTTCGCACTTGAGTTCAATTTTTTTTATTGAACTAAAAATCTTTGGCGAATGTCTTCGAATGAGCACGTTTTTTATGCGAATATTTGCGCACAAAAGTCCCTGCACAAGCTCCGCGACCCGCACGACTGGCTCCGACACATTGCAAATATTTATTGAGCACGATTTTTGAAATATGAACATTTTCAGTCGTGGAGCCGTGGACATGGCGGGAAGAACGTGAATTGCAAACGGAAGAGGCTGCCCCGCAGGGCTTCAGGTTACGCAAGCAATTAGAAGGGACTTATGTCCTATGCGACGGATGTCATACATATGAACGTGAAAAGGCCAACGGCGAACACGAACCCGTAACCGAACCCGAACCCGAGCCCGAGCCCCGAGGCAGTCAAGAGGAAGTAAGCAGCAACTACTTATAGCGAGGGTACGTGACGCTAGCCCAGCCAGCCAGCTCTACCAGCTCTGCCAGCAATACCCGCAATACCAGCTATACCAGCTCTCCAGGGCACTGGCCAAACAAAGGACTTGGCCCGATAGCATTCGCTCGGTCCCTCGGTTGCACCGCCGCACACAATGCTCGTTAAGCAGCTAACGAAAAAAAGCTTCCTTCTGATCGGGCCAAAGAACCCTAAGGGAATAACTCAACCGCACATAAGAGCCAAGAAAAGTCTCTTTCAATTTGAGTCCAGGCCGCATTTGCTCGTTAGGTAAGTAATAATATTATATCTATTACAATAATTAAACAAAATAAATGCTGAAAAATATCATAAATTCTTATTTTCAAATTGTATGCAATTCTTTTGTTGAAATTTAATTAAATGAAAATATTATCTCTATTTTCTGTTTTATTTGATGAAAAACTATCCGTAATAACCATTTTAGTCATCTCTTGAGAGGATTGCGCCCAATAGAGCATAACGGCTGCCCTTGGGGGTATGCAATGAAAATTTTATAATCTCACTTTTATCTGCTTTTCTGCTGATTTATATTTGCTTTGTATTTCGCATGAAATTTTATGAAAATTTCTCACATTTCGGGCCTCTTTCAATGCTTTTTCATTTGCCTGCCGCTGGTCAATGAAAACGAATTATTTATTTATTTAAAATTTCCAATTAGTTTATTTAAATTCGTATACAGTTTTAAGGTTTTCCATTTAGTTATTTGGTATTGGCAATTGAGTATTTAATCATACAACAAACATATAAACTCTTTTATTTAATATTTGTTTTAATTCCACACATATGAAAAGTATTTAAGAGCTCTTCTATATATATATATATATATATATATATATATATATATATATATATATATATATATATATATATATATATATATATATATTATATGTATATATATATATATAGACACACATTCACAAATATTGTTCATAGTTTAATTGATTTAGTTGCAATTACTTATTTTAAATGGGACCTTTATTTCTATCTATGTAACTATATTTTTTATATCTTTGGCTTTATATCTTTTTTTAACAGAAATAAATTTGATCTAAAACAATATAAGATATTATGTAATTTGACATAAATTCTTTTATCATAGCTTTATATACTTTGGTGATTGACATTTATACACACATTTATCGTTTATTATATTTATTTCATTTATCAATGAGAACTTTCCAGAATAGACATACATTCGTGCAACATTCGCTTCAGGAGTTTGAGCTCTCTGTAAATAGGAAAATAAGAGCGTTTTAGAATATAATATATTATTAATAAAGCTGTTCCATTCTTCCGCCTACCTAATTACTTAAGTCGAAAAGGGCAAATGTGGTAGGAAATGATGCGTTTCCTTCAATAGGGCTTGCGCCGACTGTCAGTCAGTGAGTCGAAGTAGTTTTATATAGATTAGGTTTGCTTGGTCTAATGGACTTTCTATGTCTAGAGAGTGGAGTGTATCCGTGGCGTTTCATAACAGCTCCTAATGAAAATTCCCACATGCAAGCCGCACATAAAACGCCCCTTAAATAACAGCTCGGGTCTATCTCTGAAATTGGCTGGCTTGGCTTGGCTTGGCTTGGCGGCGTTTCGTGCGTGTCGGATATTATATATGGACATGGGATGGGGTGCGGCCCCACCAAATGCATTTAATAAAATAAAAATACTGATAATCACGAAATTTATAGGCGTATGCCAACACATCAAAGTCTATGGTCGCGGGGCAGGTCTCTCGTGTAATTTGCGGATGCTTATCAAAATGTAAAATCAACTTTCAATTCTCGTCGCTGAAGCGGAGACTGGTGCTGGTGCTGGTGCTGATGCTGTTGCTCGAACTGAGATTGCGAGCTGGGTGAAGGGGGGCGCTCCAAACAAGTAACAAGAAACAAGAAACCCGTGCAATAGGCAAACAAGACAACGATTGATATTTTGTGTACTCCATGTACTCCATGTTGTCGATGTAGTCGACGCAGTAGACGAGGTTCTCCGTGTACACCATGGCAATAATTCTGATTATGAGGAATCGATAAAAATCAATTTGCAATTTGTAGACAACGGCCGCACCCAGTGCCACGAGGAATGCCAACAAGCCAACAATCTGACAATCGATTATTCGATAAGTTAATCGACACGTTGAGCCAACTTTTAATTATACGCGCCTCAAATCAAACGCAATTATTTCTGAGCAAATGCATAAGAAATTACACACTGATTGGCTCAATCAATGTGGACTACGTGCTGGGTCATGGGGGTCACGCGACGGGATCAAGGGGCCAACTGGGACTGAGTCGCTGTAATTAGAAGGCGTGTGAATGTCGCCACCTGCGCTGATGTGACTCGATCCCAGGGAAGAGCCAAACACAAATCTATTTAAAAATGTCAAAGTCGTCGCATGGGCTTGCTGCCTCTCACTCCCATCCGCACTGGCCACTAATGAACGCTGTGCAACAGGCCGTGTGACGTGGGGACAACTCCGCTGTTGTTGTCTCCATGGCAAAGCCACTGTCCACCCGGTCCCTGCCTCGAGCAATTTCAGTATTTTAATAGATAAAATTCAACTCAGTCTCACTGTGGGCTGAGGGCGCTGCCAGAGGTTGACTGACAAGAGTCTGGCCAGCGACCAGAGCAAAAGCAATCATCAATGTCTAATGCTTCCAGAATGTTTTCAAATTAAATTGAAATACGCCCTCGCTCCCCTCGGTATTCGACCGGGCGACTTTTTCCGTTCCGCTTGCAACTGGCGAAACTTTTGTGCAAACATTTGGCCAGAAGTCCGATTTGGCCGTAAATACTTCAGCGCAGCTCTTGGCCTATTTGATTGCGCCCACGTTTGTTTGGCTTTCGGCTCGCGAGGGAAATAAACAGGAACAGCAACAACAAGAGCGCAAAAGAAGACGAAAAGTTCAACATAAATAAGAGCATGGTCGGGTATATAAATCGAAACTTGAAATATCATTGAGTTATAGCCATTCGAGGCTTACAAAGTATTTATTTCTGAATCGACCTCCAATTTGCGAACGATTTTCGTTGAGCATTTATAGAATTTCAAATGCCAATTGACAGTCGCATCGGAATCGGGCGAAGAGTGCCCAAGGTAAAGTCATTGAAATGAAAATTGAAAACTTTTAAGTGAACACAGAACACAGAAAGGAAGAATGCAGGGCATGAAGGATGAAGGATTGCACAATCATATGGAGAGTTCTAATGCTTTAAAATACATTTTCATAAACGTCTTCGGTCATACGGACAGTGCCAATATACCCCTTTTCAAATTAGTCTACAGCGTATAAGAAAATAACAAAAATTGTTCAATTGGGAGCTTGACATTTGATCGCATTACGCAGCGCCGCGCCGGGCCGCGCCGCGCACATGGCGTCCGCCCATACAAAGTTGTCTGGGCCCGGGGCGTCATGTCTTTTTCCGTTTTTCAGTTTTTCAGTTTGTGTATTTTGAAAACAAGGCGAATAATAATAAACCAAGAGCTGAAATTATGATGAGGGTCGTCGAAAGATGTGCCAGACAAGGGCTGTGGCAGGACGTAGACAACAATTCAGAGCAGACTCTGTGACAGACAAGCCCCATCAAAGACTGCGCGATTGCCGATAGAAAGCTGACGAATATGACAAATATTGTGAGTCATTTTATTTAATTAGCATTTCCATAAAACGAAACTAAATGGGAGCTAGCTAAGGTCTGGCTGCTAAGCTGTGGCTAACAAAGCTTAGGCTTTCAATCGAACTTTGCTTGGTAGTCACAGCTCTTAGTCACTCGGCTCTCAGCTTGTTTAATTGCTAAAATTGTAATTTTACTTCACAATTTGTAACGCTTTCCCACTAAACATCAACTCGTAGGTTAGCCAACAATTTATCAGTTTTTTTTTTGGCTGTGGCTGTGGCTTTGGCTTTGGCTTTGGCTTTGATTGAGCTCGTTTTTTGTGCTCGCCAAATATGGCATAGATCTCCGAGTGTGTGAGCGCGTGTGTGTGTGCCGTCACATCAATCACTGCCTGAGGCTGATGCCGGCTGACAAGGCACCTAAATACATCACTACACATACACATGCATGTGTATGTGTGTGTGTAATATATACTATATTGTGCTCAGGCTGGCTGGAGGAGAGAGGAACTGTTTCGATATAATCTCGAGTAAGTCGCCGACTTATCGCATATGTGCATTACATTAAACTTAATTAGTATGCTACAAAAAGAAAGAGAGAGATAGGGAGGGTGAGAGGGAGAAACAAAGCTGGCGGGTCGGAATGGCGGGTCGAGGCCGGCTCGGGTCTGTGGGAATACTACATGGACTGTGGCCGGCCCCTGATTAATGGAGCGTTTTGTTCGGCATTTTTATGCATAAATTGCGGCACGTACAATAAATAACGCAAAATAATAAATTGTAAATTATGCAAACAACATGAAAAGTTTCAAATAATGAACGGAAGGTCGGGCCGGTCGGTTGCTTGGCCGGTCCGTCGGTCGTTGGGTCGTTGGCTCGTTTGCGACAGTTGTGCTACTCTTTGAGAATTTATGGCCCATTGGCTATTCTCATTGATGGCAAAGAAATTTGCAAACCCGATTCACTTGAAACGAGCTTCAGGCAATTGCACAAAACGAATTTGAATCCGAATTCGAGTTGTTTGTTCAGTTTATTTGCTTAATTACAGCTGGCAATGGAAATGAGAATGGAAATTGAAATGGAAATGGAAATGAGTATGGAAATGGAAATTGCAATTGAAGTTCCAATGAAAATTATGCGACTGCTTTGAATACGAGACGAGTCAAGACTCGAGTGGCCATCGAAAAAACTCGCGAAAAATTCATTTGAATTATTGCAGTCGCCCTTTTCCACTGCAGTCGTGGTAATGAGTCTCATTTTCGCATTTATTATAATTTTTTATAACATTAACGTGTCAAGTGTCGCATGTCTGCGGAGCCAGCGGCAGTGGGTGAGCGCGTGGGTCGACTGACTCACACAGCGACAGATTCCAGCCGCAGTCAGCAATTAACTTGAAAAGTCCCCTTTGACGGCGCAGATGATAACAAAGTGCTCTTGATGCGACTCTGAATGTGCATTTTAATTAGAATGCCACATAAGGCAACAAATGACAAGTGGGCGAAGTGAAGATGCGACTGTTAAATGGAAATTAAAACAAACTCAAACAGGAATTGAAGGACAAAAGCATCTGCATGAGCGGATACGAGCTGCAAAAATACTTTTCACATACTTAAGAGGAGGGTGCACAGTGCCAACATGAAGACGCTAATGATGATGGCCAACATACTGATATTAAACCTTGGCATCTCCAAAGAGAATTACTTATGAGTGCAGAGGTGAACTGAGAAACTTTCACAACTAGAAATCTGCCTTGCAGTTGGCTAACCCTTGAACCGAGCCAACATTCGGGCTTATTTATGATCCGAGCCGGGGCCAAATAGATCTCGCAGCACTTCATCTAGCGCTGGAGCCTGCCATGACTGCAAGCAGTCGCCCAAGATTGATGGCTAACACTTTCGCAAACACTTTCTTGCTGGGCAGACTCTTTTCTTCAGCTGCCAGGTTGGGCATTTCGCAATGCAGCGGAAGAGCCTACGAGCCGCTTTAGTGCCCTCTCAACACAGACAATGCCCCATTTGCAGACGCATCGGCAGCGGTAACTAAAAAACAATTTACACAGAGCTGCTAATATGCATTGTAGATTGTAGCGCTCGCATATACAATATGCTTCAAATGGGGGCCTATTCCAGCGCACAATGTGGGGCCATTGCGGCTGTTATGTGGGGCAATCTCGGCGTTCAGTTGCACCACACTCAGAGAAAAACTGAGTGAGAATGATAAACTTTAGCTGGCATAGATTTTATAATATTGTTTAGTGACAATGTAAACGATAATTAATGAATAGAATGAATATATAATAAAATTCATAGAGTTTATAATCCAATATTTGCCTTGGACTCTCCGTTTTGTTTTCTGTCTCCGTTTGTTGTGTATTTTGAAATGCAAGAAAGCTCTGTGCTAGGGTCGACTCAACTGAAGTGGGAATTGATATTTTCGCCAAGTGTCGGGCAAGTGTGATTTACAATATACTCAATTCGCATTGGCAGTTAACGCAGAACGAGCGCGGTGTGAGAGATCGTAAAGCCGAAATGCCCGTGTGTCGGCATCGAAATCGGCATTATCTGTACAAGCTCTCTGGCAGAACCACTTTCGTTAGCTCGTAAAACTGTCTATAAAATGCAATGATAATAAAAAATCAGTCGGCCAACGAATTTGTAGGCCGACAGCAACAGCGACGACTCATTTAGGACTGGGGAAGAGGTCAGAGGCGGGAAGCGTGAAAGAGAGAAAGAGAGAGAGATAGAGCGAGTATCTGAAAAGCGATCCCAGCGGACTGACAGACTCGTCTCATCCTCATTCGCATCGTCATCAGCCTCGAATTGAAGCTGTTCGCAGGCATTCGTTGCGCTTCAGCGCCTTTGGTTTTATTCTCCTCGGCGGAGAGGATGACGCGTCGTCGTCCTTTAGTGGCACTTACGAGCTGTGGCCCCGGGCTCGGAGCCCCAGATCTGAGTACCGTTTGGCTCTTGTGTGTCTGCAAGCGTATCGCCTTTCACGTCGCCTTTTGTAAATTGCTTTTTGAATTTTGTAGAAGCGAGCACACACACCCAGTCACAGCCGTAGCCGCAGCCACAGCCGCAGTCAGAGAGGCGACTCATAAAGCGACGCGCTGCTGCTACAAAATCTTTTATGGATTTCTTGACTGGACTCGTTTTTATTGTTGGCCCGTTTTGTTTTGTTGTTGTCACCAACTGTTTTGTCGTCGTCGTCGTCGTCGTCGCTTTATCTACACGGATCCTTTGACATTTGAATAGTTCATTAATTTCGCAGAAGAAAGAAAATACTTTTCCTACACACTCGCACACACCCTACTGGCAACTTTGAAAGTAAGTCTTTTTCTATGCAACATTTTCTTTTGTACGGATCTGGCCTTTTGTTATTGTTCATCAATTTGAAAGGCGACACAGACACGGCTATGCTTTCTCCCCGCTCAACCCATGCGCTGCACTGTGTTTCCATACCTGCGTCTACCTTCGGTCTTAAATTCCTCTCTAGCTACTGGGCATTTACAGCTCTGTGAGTTTTCATTCATGCCAATGACCAACAATTTTCCACTTTTAATTGAGAACACTTTGGGGTTTTCTCTATTTCCCACTCACTCGCTCTCTCTCTCTCTCTCTCTCTCTCTCTCTCTTTCTCGCTTTTTGTCGGACTCTTGAATAGATTGATTGTCTTTTTGCATAATAACAATTTATGGGCTCTGATTGAGCTTCATCTCTTTGAAGGTGAGCTTTGAGCATAGACAAAGTAATTTCATAAAGGGAATGATAACGAATATAAGGCTTCTGTTTAATTCAGTGTATATATGGTTAATTTTAGTGTAAGGTATAATATGTTACTCAACAATGCTTGTCTCTTACATACAAATATTTTTGCTGTTCAAGTTTTCCCAGGAACCTGGACCAGCCTCTGACTCTGGCAGCAACAAAGACAAACTATTTGGTTATCTGCCTTTCTGCACAGCTGAACAACTTAGCTGAAAAACAGAGCAAAACTCAAACTCAAAACCAACAACAACAAAAACAAAATAAAAAGAATTAAAAGTTCAAGTAGAGTAGAGGCAAAACCCAAACATTTTTCGGGGCAGTCAGCTTGAATACACAGAGCTAGGTTGGATTTCCTAGAACCTCTGTCCGAAGAACAACTCGCACAACACGTAAACAAGCAACACACACATACACACACTCACTGACACACACAGACAGCTGTATCTATCTATCTATTACAATTTTACTGCTTTATTTTCAATGCTCAAAAGTTGTCCGCTGGGACCGCAGCCATGTGGTCGGTTCTCATGTTGCCATCAGAGATGATTATGTATTAATAAATGTACAATATATGTTTCGGCATAAAACCCACAGCAAGAAGAAGAAGAGGAACAACTGGCCCATAAAAACGCCAAATATAGTTAAAATAGCATTTTCGGGGTCGCCTCCAAAAGAGTCGAAAACCTTTTTTGCTGCTAGCTTTGGCCGAGGGACTGACTCCGCCTTGCGGAGCCTTTCACGGCCTGTGCGTGAGCTGTGGCCATTCACGTTGGAGCCCTCTGTCTGCCTGCATGGCCCTCAGTTCCAGCGAACCTCCCGGTCGTGTCCATTTATAAATTGCCATTTCACTTGGACATCATTGGAGCACTGGCTGGACTCTGTTTCGAGGATTCAGTTTCATTCTATTTTTGTGCGCCGGGCCTCACATTGTTTCGGAGAGGGTTTTTGGCTCACACAAACTGAAGTTTCAATGTATGCAGGCTGCGATTGGCCAGAGCTCATTATTGTCTGAGCTCAGGACTCAGCGTTATGCCTCGATTGGCCCTTTCTGATGAAAAGGATTTTAAAGCTAAGCCAGTTAAGATCCCGCATTTCACTTCGCACCAGGCACAAGGACAGCATCTAAAGCCATTCGCATACCGAATTAATGGCTCTAATCAGAAATTGAAAACGAGTCTCGAAGTGCGCCCCTGCTGCCGCCTAGTCTGTTCTACTATTCAAGCTCAAATTTCCTTTCAGCCTTCCAGTTTGATGCACTCTTTGTCGCTGACGTTGAGTAAAGGGAAGGGCATGCGGCGTTCGGCTAGTCCTGTCGGGCTATTTATCTTATGCTGGCTGAATGTGTTATTGTTCTCGGTGCGGGCTGTGTTGACATGTACGATGTACAGACGTATGTATAGAACAACAGGAACAGGACGTGCTGCTGCTGCTGCTGCTGTCGCTGCTGCTGTTGTTGTTAAGGGGAAAAATGTTCCAAGTTTTCTTTTGAACAATTCACTTTGAAGGCATAAATTATGTCTTCAGTTTTTCAGTTCGCATGAATTGCTGTTGGCTGTCAGCTTGTCGCCTTGCCTGCCTGCCAGCCTGCCTACCACTCGGCCACTCCACGTCCCCTCTTGCTGCCCTACTTCCCTACAACCCTGTCTCGGTTTGAGAAGCTTAACTCGCCTCTTTTGTGCACAAAGTTTGGGGCGTCGCTCCTTGAGCGCTCGCTGCAGCCCCTCGGCATAAGAAAACAATCTTCAAGGGTTGTCTGACAGTTAGTCTGCCCGACTGACGGACTCTGTGCAACTGCCTCTTGCCTCTTGCCCCGCGCCCCATGCCCTTGTCCCCGTGTTGCTGGCCAGACTTTGGCCTGCGCAAGTTTTCTGGCTGCTGGCTGCTTTTGGGGCCTCTGTGTAATTAATTTGATATGCAACGAAGCGTTTTTGAAGTTTATATTGTTTGTTTTACTTGAATACGTCGGGTCTCGAGGCCAGAGCGGCCCTAAGTGCCAGCCGGCACTCAAAATTCGCCTCCTTCATCTTCTTCCTCTCTTGATGTTGTACAGCCACTCGGCTCAGCTCTTCATTTCGAATACGAAATTCATAAATTTTGATTTACACACAAGTTTTCGTGCACGACTCTCCAAAAAGTGGCTCAGACAATAGTTTTTCCATTCTCCTAAGACTTCTTTGTGCCGGCACACTTGTCTGCCCCGCAGGCTGCCTCCCTACCTTGCTGCCTGACTGTCTGCCTGCCTGCCGCTCGAAGGCAGCAGAACTGAAACGGGAACGAACAGCTCATTGTCATGCATATTGTACAATTGTTATGTGAATTTATACCTCTGACACATACATACGCATATATAGTAGAAACGTTTCTGTTTCTGTATCTGTATCTTTCTATGGCGCATTTGATTCTCTGGACTATTTCTTAGAATTGTTGTTTATGCCTTTTCTTCATGACAGCAATTTTCAATTAAAAACGCTCCTCGATTCACATCGTGTCGCAGCACCTCAAGAGGTGTGGCCCCCAGCCCTCAGCTCCCCCATCTGCACCTAGCTTGATTGATTGATCTTGAATTGCCATTGAAAGAGATGTGAGAATCATTTCAATGTGCCGCAATATCTATTTATTTCTTATTCAAATTAAAGAACTGAACATTTGCACAATGGAGAACTGAACCATTGAGCAGAGCTGCTGGATTTCAATGGATTTCTTAGTATATAGAAATACATTGCAGAGCTGCCAAATTAATCTGCGGTAGACCTCGACTAACTGTTTCGTTTCATATTGCCTTGCTCGCCTCAGTTGCTCAATCTCTTTGTGTCATATATATATAGAGCGCATGTTACACCTACAACTTCCCTCCAGCTCTCAGATGCTAGCCGTGTGAATCGAAATGTGTGTGTGTCCCAGCAAGTGCCGGCAAACGACCTCAACTTCATTGCACACAGACTCACTCACACTCACTCACACGCAATTACTTTTTCAAATGACTGCAGCAGAAGAGTGGCTTGGTCTAACGCCGAAGCCAGCCAGCATCCTAAAGCCGAGTCCAAGGCCCCCGTCGTTTATGCCCACATCGCCAGCCGAAACGGCATCAATATCGACATTCGTTCGGGCTTAACTTAATTACATGCCGGTCGACGCCTCGTTGCATAAATGGGACTCTCTCTGTGTGTGTATGTGTCTGTGTGTGTGTGTGTGTGTGTGTGTATGTGTGTGTCTGTTGTGGTCCAGCTGTGCGCTGTGTCGCCTTACAACTGTTCGCAACGACCTTCCCAAAATGCTGTTTGTTGTTGCTGTTGCTCTTTTGTTGTTTTCACAGTACTCTCTACATCTGTTCCTGTGACACGCCCGTCCAGTGCGCAGGCTCGCCTCATCAGTCGGCTGAATAAAGAGCGCAGTTGCCACTGCGCAGACTCGCGCTCCCCTTTGAACCCACGGGAGCTGTTAAGGAGAGGTGACGGCCTTCCAATGAACCTGAAACAGACTCCAAGCTGCATTGGAACTACCTACCAGCAGCAGCAGCAGCAGCAGAAGCAGCATAAAAAACTCCCTATCTCTCCCCACTGCAGACCCCTGCTTGCTGTCTCTGACTCTCAGCTGTCCAGGTCTGGCTCGGCTCATGAAGTTACTCAGACATGCATAAAAATGCCGGTTTTATTATGTCGTTCGGCTTGTGTATGTGTATTTAACTGGCTTTATGTGTGTATGTATGTTTGTGTGTGTTGTGGGTGTGCCGCCTCTGCGTGTCCTTCGAGCGTCTGGCCCCGTCTGGGGACTTTCTGCTGTCGTTTTGAGCTCGAGCCGACGCGACACAGACAGAGTTGGAGACGTTTTTTTTTTAAGCGGCTTTCGACTGGTTGTCTCCCCTTTTCTATAGCGTCCGCTCCCATCGCACCGCACCGCACCGCACCGCACCGCCCCACCATTCGCAGGAAACTTTTTATCTATTTCCTTTTTTCGTGCTGTATAGAAAACTGAGGCAATTTGGCAGCCTGTGTAGCTGCAGTCGGGCAGCCACCCACACGGCAAATGCTTGCCAGAGACTATGTCGTAAACTGGGCCGTTGCCGCGCCACGCCTCCCTTTGGCAGCGCGCTTGAGCCAACCCTTGCCTAAAGCGGGTTTTATGTAACAGTCCTTTGCTCATAAAATAAAATAGGTATATATATATATGTGTATATATTTATATGAATGTATGTATGTGTGTGTATATATATAAAATGCTCGTTTGTGTGTTTTATTGTTGGCTTTCATCCTTGGCCCAACTGTGGCGTGGGCTTCCCTCTCACTCTCACACACACACATACAGAGAGACATTATGTAGATATAAAAAGATATAGTTACATATATACAGACATACAGACATATATATTTTTGAAATATGCTTGTGACTAATTTAATTTATTTGCCATTGTTGTTTGGGAATTGTGGGATTTCCTTCGGCTGCTGCTGCTGCTGCTGCTAGTGCTGCTTTTCTAGGTTTTCATTGTTGCTTGGAAAATTCTTTGAAGCATTTTCGTTTGCTGCTCTCGTTTTAGCAATTGCCCTGCCATTGATTTCACTTAGACCCCATTGCTGTTGCAGCCAGTCGCCAAAGAGCTACGGCCATGAGCGTTATGGGAATTTTCTAAGTTGCGTCTAGTTCGTTTTCTCGTTGTTATTTATTTTTTTTTTGTGTTTTGTTTGCTTGAAATAAATTGCTTCAATTCTGTCATAAAATGAAAACTTTTACAATTAAGAGTTTACCTTTTTATTTATGAGCTGCGGATGCTATGGCAATTGCCCTGCTTGGCTGGCTCAGCACTGGGGAATGGAGTGGGGCGGAACGGAAATGGTGACAACTGAAACGGAAATGTTGATAAATTAGCGCCATCTAGCGTTCGCCATGCTGTCTTACGATAAGCAATTTATAAAGCTTACTTATATGTGGGCTGCACTTGACTGGAATATATAGCGAGTGCCTGCACTGACAGAAATAGTTCAGAGTCTTAGATTATCGCTTTCAGCCTGCCTGAGCATAGTTCATATACAGATCAGAGTTCAGTTAATAAATACCGAATACCCCCCATACGTGTTACACACCATTTTCACTCTGCTTCATGCATGCGGAGAGTTCATTGACTAATTCAATTCGATTTCATTGTGCATTGCAAATTACGAATTATTTACCAAACGGCATATATCAATTTTTCCAATCTCTCACTGCCACACACACTCGCTCATGTCCACTTATATATAGCATTGATTTTGGCTTTATGCATATTTTATGCCGCTGGCAAATGCCAGCTGCCGCCCACAGAGGCACCCACGCGACCTTCGCCAAGCAGGAAAATACAAGTGAGTATGTGCGAGAGTGATTGTGTGTGAGTGTGTGTGTGTGTCCAATAATTTGCTGTGCATGGCGATGCCGAAATATGCAACTCACAGCGCACATAATAAATTGAATTAAGAGACGCAATAAAAAATGAATAAAATCAATGAAAAAATATAAACAGAAATGGCGCAAAAAAAAAAAAAAGTTTTGTAAATTGCGCTATTCGTCTGCTGGCAGGCAACTAATTTATGGCATTTACAAGACGACAACAACAACATTTTTGCACATCAACAATTTCCACTGGTTGCAGCAGCAAATTAGCCAGCCAACAACTGCCACAGCAGCAACATTTTTTCTTTTTTTTTCCCCAACAGCAGCAACAGCAGCAGCCGCGTGCATAAATTTTGCAACAGCAGCAGCAGCGATGGCAACGGTACGGCAACGGCAACGGCAACAAAAAGAACAGCAGCAACAGCAAAAACAACAACAACAACAACTGCAACTGCAATTGCAACTTCAAATGATTTGCCTGTTGCTGTTGCTGTTGTTGCTTGTATCTGTCGCTTGTTTTTGCTTAAATTATAGACATTTGACTGGCTGAGCAACAGCATTTGGCATGCAATTTTTCTTGCTTATTTGAATGGGCGACTCGCATTTGGATTTGCATTTGCGTTCGCATTCACATTTCCTAGAACTTCCTGAAACTTTGCCTTACAATATTTCTAATTAAGCAATTTGCCTCGAGGGCGTCGCAACACTTCCGCTAGCCAATTGATTGAGCAGCCAGGGACTCTCCTGCGGCGGATGTGCCCATTTGGGTCTTGCCACATGCGACAGAGACAGCGGCAGCAATTAGAGGCAAGCGTCAGGGCAAAGTTCGGAGCACAGTTCTTACAGCTTGCAGCTGCCCACGCATTGCTGCTGCACTGAGCGAAGTGTTCAATGAAGTTTCCACAAAAGGAAACTAGAAATATACAATTTATTGGCCTATGAACTGGCTGCTCAAACAAAGACCTTGTTTGCTCTTTCTCCACAAATTACTTTCCTCTTGAGTGTATTTGACTTGGGCACACACATACGAAGGCACTTTGCGATTGATTTCATTTGCCACGACATTTGCGTCCTTATTGAGCGACTTCTCAAGCTGCAGCTGCATCCCTGCGCTTGGCCACATTTTCAGTTAATATTGATTTTTCAGTGCACTCACAGCCAACAGCTTTGCCAGCAACAAGAATAATAATAATAATAATAAAAAGAGCGTAGAGCAATTTAATTGGAATTTGAAATTGAATATGGGATATTTTTGCAATGAAAAGACCGCACGAAAAAAGAAGAATCGACAGCAACAGCAACATCATCAACAACAACAATCAGTAGCAGCAGCAACATGTGAGTATGTATTTGATTTTGATTATTTATTCAATGAGCGTTTGACGTTGTATTTGGCTTCATTGTGTGCATGTCCAGCGGACAAGTGAACCAATCGAACCAATGGGGCATCAATGGCTGTGCCCTCGTCCCAGTCCTCCGCCTTACCCCTTGCCCGAACGAACATGTGTGCCATGCATTAGTCTGCCAATAGCCCGACGCCACACAAAGGCCAATTTAATTTGAAACACAACAACGTTGACTGACAGACTGAGAGACAGACGGACGGACGGACGGACGGACGGACGGACGGACGGACTGACGTACGGATAGACAGGGGAATGGCTATAAAGGCAGGCAGTCACCAAGAACTTGAAGCGAACAAAAGCAAATAACTCAATCCCAATTGAATTAAAACTAAAACTAAAACTTAAACTAAAACTAAAACGGAAAATTGAACTACCGCTGCTGCCGCCGATGTCGTTCGAGTTGTGCATTCAAATCAATCGAATACAAAACGTAAAAGTTTCTCTATCCATTGTTTTTAGTTCTTGTCAGCAAACGAGCATAGTTGAGTGCTTAGATGAAATAAACTTTTCACTTATATAAAATAATGCATTAATTCATAGAACTGCAAGCTTGGAGCCTCGACAAAAGCAATAGAAAAAAAATAATCAAATTACACTTGAATATGTAAATGGGCCCATTAAAGGGGCTTCACTCTCGATAAACGTGGACCTGACTGGGGCAAGTGATAAATCGAGCGATGTCGGAGAGATAATTGGAGAATCGAGAT
Source organism: Drosophila paranaensis (assembly GCA_035047545.1). Lineage (NCBI taxonomy): Eukaryota > Metazoa > Arthropoda > Insecta > Diptera > Drosophilidae > Drosophila > Drosophila paranaensis. The sequence goes on along the minus strand of JAWNPL010000173.1, from coordinate 19,022,236 downwards.
TAAGCAAATGGAATTGCTCATTTGTTAGGCAAATGCTGACTCTATATACTGTAGCTAATCACATGCGAGTATGTAAATATTTGGATAATCTGACTCGACCGACTTCCTGGCTGAATAAACATGATATGATAAAATATCAAGTAATCTAACCGACTTGACTCAGCATTTATATACATACTTCGATACACTATGCGGATGAGCTGTAATGGGATGAGTTGAAAATGCTCAAGGGGCAGCCAAAGCAGAAATAATTATGTGGGAGGAAACATAGACTAAAAGCTTTATCTTCAAGCAATCTTCATTGCTTACTTATTCGAAATTTCATTTCTACTTGGAAAGTTTGTCATAATTTTCGACCTTGACTAATTTTCGAAAACATTTTAAGCTGTGCTGCGGCACAATAGATTACAATTATGTTGGGGCCTTTCAATAATCTAAACAAAACCTATAACGAGGTCGACCCATAGCAACACGTACTGTCCCGCTGCATGCCCCCACGGAGCCCAAATACCATTTGCCAGATAGTAAACTTGCATAGAGTACAGCTGCTTTGAGCATAATAAAATAAAATAAAGTTTGTTAGGGATGGGTTTTTTTTGGGTCTTTGGGTGTGCGGGTAATTATAATGCGCCATAGATACGGCTGACAAGCTGCATAAATATTGAAATGAAATAATAACAAGTGCCACAGAATAAATAAGCCAGCCAACTGTAAAAATAATACTTAATAGCGCACAAATCGTAAAAAGTTACGAACACATGCGTTCGAAATTCCAACTGAATGTATAATGTAATATTTTAATATTTGATGTGTGTGTGTTTTTTTTTTAGTTTGGAATATTTGTTGCTTTTAGAAATGTGTCGCCGCCTTGTGGCTAGAAACCGAATGGGGCTGGCTTAAAGTCGAGCTAATGGCTTCTGGGGCAGCCCCGGAGTTATTCAACTTTTATTTTAATTTCCTTTACGAGGGCAACACGCTTTTTTCGAGAAACCAATAATGCGCACTTCAGCGGGCCATAAAAGTGGCATAAAAATGCAAAACGAAAGCTAAACGCGGCACCCGCTGAACCCACCCAGCCGCCACCCAACCACCCGAAAGCACAACTGCCAGCGATGGTGGTGGTGCGTCGTGCGTCGTGCGGTGCATAAAAATAAGTAATATCGTAAAAATTACAGGAAATAAAAATCGCTACGTAAATACGTGCAAGTGCAGGAGAGCTCCAGCAACAGCAAAAGCCCAGGCCAGCCAGACACGAAGGTGGAGTTGTAGCCGGAGTTGGCCAACTTTCTCGCCGTCTGAAATTGGCAGTAAAATTATGGCAGACAGCGCTGCGAAATATGAGGAAAATTGTAACAGACATTGAGGCGGCTGGCAGAAACGTGAACGCAAACAACAGTTAAATATTTGGTCACTCCGAATGCCAGTTGAAGTTCAAGTTACCAGCGACTCTGGCGGGATTTCAATAAGGCGAATAACAAGTATACGCCGCAGTTGCCATGAATTATTCATGTAGCTCACTTTTGGGCCCTCATCCAGCATAATTGCTGTGTTGAGTTGAATTATATCCTCAGGCTTCAGCATCTGCTTTGTTTTCTAACTCCCAGCTTATTAGCTGAAAGGTAATTGAGTAGCATATTAGTTAGCTTTTAGCTATGGCCAAGCTTTAATATAAACAAGCCAAGACACTCAGTCAATTACGACAACTATGAGAATGCAAAATAGTTTGCTATAACAATGTGTATCCATGTTAGAGACATTTCCTCTACAACATCAGCAATGCAATTGAATTTCAAATTACACGACTGTGCGTCTGTCTGTGTGTGTGTGTGTGTAAGGCCCATAATCATTTCAAATGGCAAATTATGACAGCGAGTAGGGGCCACAGCAACAACAACAAGTACAACATAAGCGAATGACAAGCAAATGAAATGAGCTTTTAATCAATTTCCGGTATTAAAGCGCAGACAATCATTCAACAATGATTGCCGTTGTTGTTGTTGTTATTGCTGTCGCTGCTGGTGCTCATGCTGCTGATGTTGCATTTAATTAACAAACAATTTATATTCATAAACCTCAATCGGTCACATGCAAATGCACATGAAACCTGGGCTCATGGCAACCAGAACAACAAAGAAGAGGAGAATAATTTTGCCGAAGGCGCAAGCAAAATGCGATTTGGCAAAGCGGAAATACTCTTACACAAAAAAAAAACCGCTCAGCTAAAACCTAACTATATTTCAACTGAGAGGTGAGTTTCAACTGTGTGAAAAGGTAACAACTCTTCAATTCAACTGAAATTTGATTTATACAAGATCAGGCTAACAGTCAATTATAGTAGTTGATCTACATATGACTAATTTGTAGCTTCTGAAGTCGTATCTAATCCCAGATTCCTCATTCAGTGAAACATCTTAAGCAGCTTGTTTCACACATTAAGTTAGCAGTATTCGAAGTCAACATGAATTTCGTATTACGAGTCAGCTTTGCACTTCTATTGCAGTATTTGTCACAGTGTATGCGCAGTTAATCTACTTATGCACACATAGGAGTGCGCGCAGCAAGTTGACTGACAAAAGCAATGTGCTTCCGTCGAGGGTATGCAAATTATATCAAATATTGTGGATGTAATAAATATTGCAAATGCGTGCCAGGCAATACAAAGCTGCCATGTGGCCGAGCTGAAAGCGAAAGAACGGCATGAAACGAGCGTGCAATGTGCAACAAGGCAGCTCATTGGGGGCTGCCTACCTGGCTGCCTCCCTTTTACCTCCCAGGCGCCCATGCCACATGGCAAATCTGTTGTAAGACAGACGCGCAGCAGGCATCCAACAGAGCGCCACATTGTTGATGTGGATATTGTTGTTGTTGTTGTTGCTGCTGCTGCGGCTGCCACGTGTTGGCAACATATGCGGGCCACATTAACAACAGACCAGCGCAACAACAGAAGCAACAGCATGGACACAATTGGACATGGCCATTGGCTGGGCATCGGCTGGGCCTGGGGCGGTGGGTGCGCAGCTCCCATGTGGTGTGTGAAAAGGGGCGGAGCGAATGCTCGCCAAAATTCCTAATGCCCCTGACACACAATTAACCCCGTGGCCATCACCAATGCTGGGATGTCAGAGAAGCGAGAGAGCGGGCTTAGCGAATCATTAATTAAACCTGGCGAAAACACACAACAAGAAATTATTATAATGGACGCATGGGAAATAAGCGAAAAACCTTTGCGAGCCAGCTAATTAGCATGCTCGAAATTTGTTGCCAGTTGCCGGAGCTGGAGCTGGAGCTGTAGTGGGGGGAGCTACACCGCTGCCAAAGGGGCAGCACATTTTCTGTCTGTCCAATTTAAGCCTGCGCGCTAAGAGAAACCGAGAAAATGCCGCAAATAGGCAGACAGGCTAGCAGAGACAGCAACTGCAGACTTCACGGGTCGCCCCAAAAGGGCAAACAAAATTAAGACCAAAGGTCAGCCAAGCAAACAGCGCAAGTATGCCAACAGAAAGATCCAACAGCAAATACCAAAACAGAGACGACGCTAAGTAAACAAAGCTAATGCTCCAACACACAAGAGCACCTCAAAAGCGAAGTGGAAAAGGAGAGAACTGACAGCAATCCTGATTATCCACTTATTCCTGCTGACCGAGGAACTTGTCTAATATTTCGACTTATTCCAACGAAGTTCAGTTAAGATTGCTGCTGAGTAGATTTCCAATGTCGGCTTTAAATACTGATATTGAAAATCCGACATCAATCAGAAGAGTTTTAAATATGTTCAGATTGCTATATATGATCTGCATGTCTTAGTTTTTGATAATAAAAATACATATACATACATATAAATCTATAGTCTATAATAGTCAATCATTGACTGCCTGAGTGATGATTGCCTGATTGATCGATAAACTGATTGACTGACTGACGGATTACTGATTTTGTAGTATATACATTGTACACCAGTCGATAAATCAGTCTCTCCGTCAATCAATTTTAATACTCAATCATTTTTCAGTCAGTCAATCTGTGAGCTATAATCAAAGATATATACATAGATACACATGCATATATAAATATTTATAGATGTATAAGTGTTTCTTTCAACAATCCATCCAACTATAGTTCAGTCATGTATATAGACGAATATACATATTTATACTTATTATTTAGTTAGTCAATGAATTAGTCTTGCACAGCTGAAAGTTGTCTTAATTTATCAACTGATATACAGACTAAGATATAAATACATTTACATATCCAAGTGAATTAGTCAATCAGTCGATCAATCAGCCAGTAAGACACAAAAAAGAAACAGTTATATACGTATAAATATATATATGTATATATTTCTTTATCTGTTTTGGTATAGCCACAACTCAGACTCATTAGAGTCGGCTCCGCTTGGGTCGTCCGTAAGAGCGGGTTTTGGCGTATAATATAGACATTTCCTATAGATAGGCAAGGCAAGAGCTGGCCAAAAGTCGCAGCAGAGGCAAACGAAAAGCGACTGCAAATAGAAAAGTTGCCTTCAGTTGGTTACTTTATGTTTACCATTGCTGCTGCTGCTGCTGCTGCTGTTGTTGCTGTTGCTGTGGTTGTTAGTGGCCAAAACGTGCAATTAAATGCTATGTAGAAGCGAAGATGGCCAGGCAAAAAAGCTATGGCCAATAGCCTATGGTCAACTTATTGGCCGTCGCTTGCCAAATGCAATGAATGAAGCAAAAATAAAAGAAACGGTCAGAAAATTGCACAAAAAAGGCAGAAAATAAAACTAAATAAGTAAACAAATGAAGGAAACGGAATATCTAAGCAAGAAGCTGAAGATTTAATACTCTACTGAGAATAGATTACAAATGAGATTAGCCCAGTCTATTGGGCTGTAGAATTCTATTTAATAAACAATTAGAGATATGCTAGAGTCTAGAGAATCGGTTTAGTTCGGCTTAGATGGGCTAAGCCAAGTATAGCTGAACTGCCTTTAGAGATTAGGAATATACCTATGCACTGCACTCAAGTGATCCTAAAGTAATAATACCCTCAAAGTAAGAGCAGAAGATCACACAATGAGCAGCTATTCCCAATGCATTTTATTGATTGCCAGCCACAAAGATACATTTTGCAATGACGCTCAGATACAAGATACACACACACAAACGAGACGGAGAGGTAGTCAGCCAACGTTGAATGATGACCATAATGATCTTCGTGGCGGGAATGAGGCACATCGCTTAATATCTACCTCTCTCCGATATCTGCAATTCTTTTCCGCCTCGTGCGCTGTCATTGACATTGGGATGCAGAATTCGCGAGCTTTGCAAATTAGTTTTTCGTTTTTGTTTGGGCCAAACGCGTCGCGAATTCGCGCAAATTAGCGCATTATAACTTTTTGCAACTATCTTCAACTGAATTAAGAGGGTAATTACATGCACACACTCACATATACATATATTCATATAAATATAAATACATATGTATATGCTCAAGGATTGCATAAGCGAAGCCAATGTGCAAGTGTCGGACGTCAAATTGTTAATTGTTTAATACAAATGCTCGATGTTGTTTAGTAAGCAGTGCTATGTGAATTGCAATTGCTAATTACCAGACGATTATTTATAGCTGTGTGAAAGTGTGTGCGTTTTAAAGTTCAAATGTGCGTTTGTCGGAAGTAGTTTATTCATTAAAAGGTGTCTATAAATACAGTCGACATTCGCAACGACAACGACAACGACAACGTTAACGTCAGCGTCAGCGTCAACGTCGGGCAGCCAAGGCGGCGTATACGTAATGCCCTGATAGCGGCAGCCCCTCGCATTGCTCTAACTGCAACTGTTCAGGTTTGTGCATACATAAGCACGCCTTTATAATTCTCAGCGCAAGTGGGTCATGCAAATGGGCAATTGCCGATTGCCAACTGAGTGGGCATGCGGCTGAAGAGGAGGACAAGGGGGCAGCGAGAGCGGCGGGCAATGAGTCGCATGCCAAGATTGCGAAACGAGAGAAGCCTTGTTCCACTTACGGCCCAAATGGGCGGCAATGGCCGTCGCCAGTGGCTGAATGCCTTCCGCAAATCTCGCCCAGCGTTGACCTCCCTCTCCGCAAGAGTGAACAGCGAACATCCTTGAGAAATGCCTAAGCTGAAATTGTTAAGAGATCAACTTTTGACGTCACTCAGACAAAAGTGCGAAAACTCTTACTCAAAACTGTTAAGTAAGGAAAATGTTTGATACTTTGAGCTTGATTGAGAAGTCTTAGCCTTCTTTCAACTACACATAATATTCTAGCATGGATTTTATGATTATTTTGTTATAAGTTTCAGTCCACTCATATCAGAACTTTCGCGAAGTGCACACGCCCGTGATAGAATATCAATTCGATATCGGAAATATTTATGTATGCTGGTATTTATTGCGCCGCGCGGCCAACGCTTTAATTATGCCTAGATTAATTGAATGATGTGAAATTGATTACCTGAATCACTCGATCAATTTTCAACAGCTCAATGCACAATTCCAATTAATGAAATTGGCTTTGCCAGCGGAGAATCAAATTACAATATACAAAGAGAAAAAAGCAAAAACAAAAAACCAAAATTAACAGCAAAAACAAAAAAACAAAAGATTCAAATGAATTAGAAACAGGTTCTAATATGGGGAACATGCGATTGCCAGAATTCTTACGTCGGCCCCAAAGGGCAGTCACATTAGCATTAACATTAATCATGACAACGTTTGCCATGCAATTAACCAAATGAAGCCTGCCTGCATTTAAGTGCTGACAATGGCAACACCAACAGCAACAACAATGCTGTTAGAGCTGAGAAACTTGACGAAATCATTAGGCTAATGTGGTCGATAAGTGACTGGCCCACGGCCAAGCCAAGGGATGGGAGGGAACGGGGGAAAGTGGTGTAGGCCCAGCGGAAATGGCCAGGCTATAATGGAGAGGCGCAGAGGGAAGGCTAATGCGCATTTAATACGCCTGTGAAACAAAGCACCCCAGCTCAATAAGCGCTTATCACATCGTGCGTACATCAAAAACGAATTACAATTAAAATTAAATTTTCAATTAATAATGAAACTGAACTATTGAGTCTCAGTTATCGGCGATGAGTAAACTTAATGTCCATTAATGACATGTACTCACAACGGACCAAGTTAGAAGAGTTAGTAATATCCAACATCAGGCATGCATCAGTAGTTAATTATATAACGAAATCCGTTTAGTACGTACATCATCTGTACATCAGTTATTATAAATATGAATGTAGTCATGTTTGATACACCAGTTATATGTCCATTATATACATAATATATAAAGATATACATTAGCAATCGATAGAATGCATGTATTCTGGCCTTTGTTGGAGCAGCACAATAAACGGTCATTACGTCCCGCAGAACATCAGGAAAAAATCGCTTATTTAAATTAAATTCGCATTTTTCAGTTATGTGCCCATTATGCATATATATGTATGTACAATCAAACGATAGACAGCCATATCGGAGGCCACAATTCAATCAGTCGACTCTCGACTGGGGGTCGAGCCGGTCGTGGCCTTTTATGAACACAATATATGTATGTATGTTTGTACATGCGTGTATGTATGTATATAATTGACAATACACTTAAATGGCAAAAGTGGACAGACATCATGAAATAATAAATATTAAGCAGAATTGTTAACTTTTACGCAACAGCAAACATATTTTAAGCACAAGCTCAAATATAGCGCATACGCCGCATTGTTCGTATTCGAAATTCGAAATGAAATACAGCGAAATAATAAGCGAAAAATACACATGTGAAATGCTTAAAACTTTTTTACAAATTAAAGAAATTCCAAATACTCTTTTGCCTATTTTTGCGATGATAAATTTCGCTAAGTGTATGCTCCACAATAAATCTATTGTTGTGCAGGTGAAACATATTTGCATTGCTCACATGCCTTTTTCTGCTCTGAAATTTCTGAGCTTGGGGCAGGCCGTAACCGCAGCAGAGCCACGCCCTCAGCTGCCCATTTAGCCCCATCACGTGCTGGCAGCATGATTTATCTCGTCAATTTATGTCGAAAGTGTAAAACGATTTTCTACCGTGCCAAATGAAAAATTATGATGTATATATGTGTGTGTGTGTGTGTGTGTGTGTGTGTGTGAGGCGTATCTGCGATATTTGACTATCTGACTCACGGACTGATGGACTCACTGTCTGACTGATTGGCTGGCTGGCTGGCTGACTGACTGACTGACTGACGGACTGCCTGACTGTTCACCTATGGCAAATATTCTGTTGGTATTTTGCAATTTCGCAAAGGGGAAATTACTTTTAAATTGAATTGTAAGCCATATAAAAAGATGCGTTTCGAATGCGATTTATTACCATAGCAATGTGTAGGTGTGAGCATGTGTATGGGTGTGTATACGTGCCTGTGTGTGTGTATACTAGCGTAATTGCCAATGGGATCCATCTGTTTTGCTATTGGCTGGCATTAGGAGAAGCCTTGTTCATTCACAGGTGAACAAAAATAAGGAAACAACTTTCAGTGACAGCACACAAGTCCGCTCAGTGTAAGGGCAACTATGCATTAAGCAGACTTAATACACATATTATAATGTATGACAGGTTAGAATTGCTATTTAATTATTTCATTTTGCTTTCTCAATTGTTCAGCGTAATCTGCTGTTGGTTGCAGGGTTCAATGAACTCGTCATTAATTTTAGTTGCACAAACAACAGAATTCGAATTTGCATCTTATTTAACTTAGCCGTGTGTCGTTTTTTAAATGCAAATGTATTTATCACTCACCCACTCGCACAGTCGCGTTTAAAATGAAATTTTAATTTATTTAACATATGGCAAAAATTACACAAAGCCGACAGAGACCAAATATTTGAAATGCAAAAAAAAAAAAGAAACAAAACAGAAAACAGAAACAAACGCAAAAAAAATCTAAATAAATAAATTCTCGTATTTGTTTTTGAACATTTTTGCTATCTGCAAATGTAGTGAAAACCCACATTTCTATTTAATCTGATTGTTCCGATGCGGGAGTCGCCCATGGATCTGGGCAGCTGAAACCACAAAGCGCCAACTAATTAAATGAATCGGCAACAAATGCGAAATGCAAACGAACCAAAACCATGAGCAAATGCTGAAATGCTGAAATGGTAAAGTGGTGAAACGGGAGAGAGCTAACCAGCAGCCCGCAAACCTAGCTCTGAATCGAAATGGAAATGCTGAAAATATTTGATTTCTGATTGCTTCTGCGGCGACTCAATTAAAATTATTCAAATGCAAACGCATAATTATTTATATGCAATTAAATTGAAAAAAAAAAACAGAGATTTTTATTTATTTTACTTTATTTATTTAGAATTGTTCAGCAGTTTGGTTTTATTTTATGTTTAGGCAAGCGTTTCACGCTCTTCACTTTTAGCTAATATTTGCCCGATATGCAAATTATGCAAGTGCCAGGCAAGCGCAAGCATATGTACGTATCTGTATCTGTATTTGTATCTGTGAGATATCAGATACTAGATACCAGATACTACAGACACAAGACAACAGAAACTTTATCGCATATGTGCATTTTTCGTAGCTCACGACGTCAACGACGCCGACGCCGACGCCGACGCCGCCGCCAACGATAAATGCAAATCTTGACAGTTTTCTTTAAATATTTGTATTTATTTTTTGGCTACAGCTTTTTAGCACAGGCTACAAAACAACTACAACAACAACAGCAACAAAACAACAAGCGAAGTTGGTTCGCACCGTTTCTTGGCTTTATTTTGTCATTGTCTGTCTTCGTTATTGGAAAAGCACGTTTCGCATCTTGTGCATATCCGTTCGCAGTAGCAGCAGTAGCAGTAGCAGTAGCAGCATAAGTTGCAGCAAGCTACACTTCGCGAAAAGCTGAGTACAAATAGAAGCAAACTGTGAATTCAGCTCAAGCTGAGCTTGCTTAAATATACGCCCAGTTTGACATTTGGAATCTCATTCTCTTTGTTTTGTTGCCTTCAAACAGCTACTGTTTTCTTTTAGTGTAGGCGACGGCCGATACACATGTATACACATACGAGTATATATGCAGCTGTAACTGGGTCTCTTTGGAGCGCCGCTTAGTCATTTGCGAGACAAGACTCTCGCGTAACAACATTCACTAGCCCAGCAGCCCAACAGCATTCGACAACGACAACCGTTGGCCAACTGCTTCCAAAGTTCGAGTATCGATGGGCTGTCTTCGAAAGAAGAGCACGTTCCCCAGAGCCCAAGGCACAGATGTGGCTGCATTGGGGCTTGGCCTTAAACAGCAACTGCACATTGCATACACGTCGAAGTCCTATTAAGTAAAAAAAAAAAGAAAATTGTATGTAGGCAATCCACCCACGCCATAAATTGATTTAATTGCCATAACAGCAATTGTTTAATGCGAAATGCTTATTAATCTGGTATTCGCAATATTTCACAGACGATTACCGTCTCCACCCATACGTATATAGTATGAATTCGTTAGCAGCAATGCGGGTTTTTCTCTCGCATCTGGGGCTAGGAATTTACTTGGTTGGGCTTTACGCGCGACCGACTGGAGGCAAAGGTTACACAATCCCGATTCCAATATCGGCGAACGCGTTCCTCATGCATAATTCATTTTGGCTGGCGTTTAATAAGAAAACCAATTAATTAAACGCTCAACAACAAGCGTCACGACTAAAAGCTTAGAAATTACTTAATAAATTACTTTCATTAAAGCCACACAGGAAAAGTTGAGCCACCCCCCTAGACCCCTCCGCACGCCACAATGGCCCGCCACAACACCCAGCGATTGGGATGACAGAGACGGGCGTTGATTTATATTAATCGACCCGCTTCCCCAGCTCAAAGCATTATTTATTTTTCAAATATGTATAAAACAATGCAAAAGACGCCAAGAAATTACTTTACGACTGTGACTGCGTGTGTGTGTGAGTGTTTGTATGTGCCAAGTAATAAATTTAATGAACGTAGCACTGATTCAATGAGAATTGGGAGTGGTATATGCATGTATATATATCTATATAATATATAAATATATAAATCGATTGTCTGCAATCAATCTGATAAACCCGCGCTAATTATACCCTCTTTATACATTGTTGTAAATAAATTAAACAGAGCATAACGATATTTCAATATTTCTGTATTTACAAATATTTTACTGTAAAGCTAACCAACTTTAACAATGGATATATCTCGATGTTTAGATAATACCTTAGCAACAACTATTGATTACTTTAATAGTAAACGTAAATACCAATACCATGAAAATTTAGCAAATGAATAAGAAAATTCAAGGCTTATTCATCCTCAATAACTGAAAATGAATTTACTTGAAATCCATTCGTAAACATGCTTAGATATAGGGTATATTTAAGTCGATCATTCTGCGTAGCCATCCGATTTTTTATTCAAATTGCGCATACAACAAAGCAAACGGAACGGAACCAGCATGCCCCACATGATTTATTTGCCAAAAAAGATTAATTCTGCTTAAGTAGCTGCGACAAGAACACACTCTGTGTGTGTGTATGTGTGTGTGTGTGTGTGTGTGAATGGGTCAAAAAACAGCAGTCACAATCAGCTGTCCCATTTCGTAAGTCCCTGCCGGGCTGAGGCTGTCTAAGAGAACGCTGACTGCAAATTGCAGTTGCCAGATCCGAAAAGTAAGAAGAAATTGCCTCATGATTACGTTGACGTTCGTTCCACAGTCCGGCTGTCCTCTCCATCCGCCCCAGCGTCCCTTCCTCTTGCTGTCCGTCACGTCCATGTCGACTGGCTGTCTCAGTGGGTCTCTGAGGAAATAAAAGTTTCCACATTTCTTGCGCTATAAGCACGTGCTCTACTATAGCGAATGCTTGCCAAATTTTACGTTTGCCTTAGCCGCTAACAGTCAGTCCGTCCGTCCGTCCGTCCGTTCGTCTCTCGGTCTTTCAGTTTCTATGTACTTATCTGCACTGAGACTGCCTTTCGAAATTCACTTCATGTTAATTTTCTTTTCTTTGATTTTGCGTTTGCCACTCTTGTCCCACGTCTCTTGCCTCTCGCTGCTTGCCTCCTGCTGGTCGCTACTTGCCACTTGGCAATGTTCATGCAATTTTTGCGCTGCCCGCCCGAAATGCTTTCGAAACGAGGTTAAGCTGCCACAATCTTGAATGCTCAGGACAACAGTTGAGCACATTAGAATGCCATCAGGCATACCTTACCTCGCGCATGAATGAATCACAAAGAGATCTAGATAGACAAGTTCTAGAACTAAATACAAAGGTAAACTCAGCAATTTTTATGAATTACTCAAGTGCGGTATTAGAAGGGAGCCTCTCAGCATACGAATTCGTGATCCAGACACGAATTCGCTCACCCAACTAAAACAAACATTCACAATTGCAATTCATCTCTGCTTTTTTCCGCACTCCAGCAAGGGCACACACGGTGTGAACTCGGAATTGTTTATTCAAGTTCCACATTTTCATTGAATTTCGTACTCAAATACCAGAGAGCAATTAAAAATGCACTCATAATGTTTGTTGAATGAATGAATCTCAATTTGGCCCAGTTTTTAATCACTGCAGCAAAGGTGAAGCGCCTGATAAGCTGTTGGTAATGGCCGGCCCTCACACAGCTGAATGCCCATCGACAAAGTATGAAAACAAGCTTATGTAGCTGCGCTCTCATGAATGCAATGACTGGCCATATAATTTAACACACGGCACGCAGTCCCGTCCCGGACCCCCTCCGAGGGGCAGCGAGAGGGTCGTGAGCCCAGGCCCCAGAGCGGGCCACTACACAGGCCATAAATGTAATTACGGGCCTGGCACGGCACAGCAGACTGAGGAGCTGGCAAAATGATAATGACTACACCTCAAATGGTATCAAGAAAAAGGCAATAAACAAAATTGAAAAATAAATGAAGAGAGCCTAAGGTTTCCAACAAAAATGAAACAAGCTAACGATGACGTACCAGAAAAAACTAAATCAGACAAACAACGAAATTAACAGAAAAGAGCAAAAAAGGAAAATAAAATATAATGCGAGTTTAAGTGCATGAAATTACAAGCGGGATTCGAACTCGTTTCAGATAATACAGAGGGAGGAGGAGAAGCGTTCTGCACCCCTTTTCCCTTTGGCTAACAACAACTGATAAAGCACAAAGGGTCGAGGCATAGAAATTGTTGGCTCTGCTGTTCAATGCCTAATGGGATATATACGCGAGCATTGTAAATAATTGCGGAAGTTCGTTTGAGCCACACTCACGGACCAAGGGACACGGGCCACGGACAGGGTTCGAATGATTCGAATCGTTTCAGCGTTTGCTTATCTTCTACATAATTGTTGATTTAGTGTGTGCTCAACATTTATTTCTGTGCGCTGAGCGGTTCGAATCGACTCGACTTTTGGCCAGAGTGGGAAAGTGAATGCAGCGCGTGGTGGGGGAGCGAGGCAGTGGAGTGGTTTATTTGCCTGCCGCCTGGTTCATTGTTCGCTCATTGATACCGTTCCGTTGTAGCCGGCGCGTGACAAATGACTTTGACGTTGCATTTTCGTATGTGGCATGTGTCAATGGGCGCGGAGTTCGAACCTGCGTCCCACAACACAACACAACAACGTCGCCATCAATCCAAGCAGCGAAACATTCGGCCGCAAGCCCAATTGCTATCAAATACACATTCATATGTATATACATATATAGTATATATGCATATGTGTGTGTACATATACTTGGCATATTTGTTTATTGTATTTATGTGTGCGATGGCCCAGCACTACGTCCATAATTGACAGTTGTGCTGGCATTTTATTTACTTTTTTACTCTAGCCGAACGGCAAGCACTCTCGCAATGGTGCAGTGCACTGAACTGAACCGGGGTCTAAATTTGGTCACAGCTTTTTATTTATTTTTTTTTTCTCCGCTGGGTTCAATGTAACCCCACGGGGCTTCCAACTAACGTGGGCGCGCTGCTACACACACATGACAAAGCTGACAGCGAAAGACAGACTCGCCGAGTCGAGACCTGGAACTGATGAAGCGATTGGGAGCCATATACTTTTCGGCTAACATGAAACTACGTCGAGACCCATGGATTGATAATTGATGGTGCTGCAATGCAAATAAATGTTCCATGTCAATTGGAGAGAGCCACAGAGCAGTAAACAAAGCAATCTACAGAGACAGAAGTGCCAAGAGTGCCGTGAAATGAGATTGAGAGAACGAGATTGAACCAGCAAAGTTCGGCGCACACTTAGCCTGTGTGATAAATATTATATACCATAGATATTCTAAACAATCTTAAAATACTTAACTAAAATTCACGCCTTTGGTCCATTTGGATTTCCCAAGTAAGAGTTTTAAGAACCTGCCTCAGAGCAACTTCAGAAAGTTCCCATTAAGCCATCTTGGTGTATTCAACTGATTGTATGATTGAATTTGAAACTAAATTTAAATAGAATTTAGTTTGTTATGCGCCCCACTTGCCGTATCCTCATTAAATGCAGAATGCGTGCCAATTCTAATGTCAATGCCAGATGAAACTCGAGCACCGAGATCCACTCTCCCACCCATTGGCTGTGTCCCACACACAAAACGTCAATTTGGCTTAACTGACGTTTGGGCCCGCTTCCGCTCAATGCCAAAACTAACTAAACTAAATTGTCGACTCACACACACACATACATACATATATAGAGCTCTCAATGGCACTTGTGAATGCCGCCAAAAAACTGTCATGTGCTGTTTTTGACACTTGTGCGTACCGAGAATTCTGGAATGGTACAATGCAAGTTGTATTTATGCCATCCACTCTCGTATTTTTCTTTGTTTCTAAATTTCAATGTATTCGCTTTTGTCGGCCTGCTGTCCCTGACAAACTCTGTCTGCCTCTCCGTCCGTCCGTCCGTCCGTCCGTCCGTTCGGCTGTTTGCCTGCCTGTCTCTTTTCTATACGTATGTCGCCTCGTTATTCTGGCTGACAATCAAATTCTAACGAAATTGGATTCTCTTGTTTTGGGCAACGTTTCCGTTGTCCTTCGCCCCGGGCCCAGCGCATTCGAGATACGGCCAAAGAATAACATATAACAATTATTATAATAAAATGGAAGCGAAATCAAGCGCAATTGCAATATTTTAGTTGGCAACACATGTGCTGCCAACTGCTTTGCCGTTTGCGTTTATTTTTCTTTCCTTTTCGTTTTTCGTTTTTTAATGCGAAAATGATTTCCTAAATTGTTGAACCGAAGTGTGGTACCAGCACAGAGGAGACCCTCGCCCTCGCCCTCCTTCGCTCTGGCCGCTCTGTTGATGTTATTTTAAAACTTTGGCCAACATTATGCCCGGCGGGTGCTGCGGAGGGCGGAGCATTTCATTTCCCTTCTGTTATCACAGCTGTCGGGCGTTTCGACACTTGAAATTGAGCGTGTGTGATGCGAGTTTTCATTTCTGGGCGAAAGGGTCCGTGTAACGGAAAATACACAGACATACACACACACACGCACACACACAAATATATATTTAATATATACATATATGAGTAGGTGGAAGACAGACAAAAAATATTATCACATATGCCGCCACTTCGAGGCGAGGGTTAAAAAGTAAGAACTGTTTATGAAATTTCGCACAACAGGAAAACCTTAATTGGCCAGGAGGGCCTAAACCAACATCATGAGCAAGAGGGAGAGAGTGCGAGGTAGAGCCAAGTGGGTCAGAAAACAGACACAGCAGCTGTTCGCTTTGGGGTTTGTTGAGTCGAGTCTGTTGATAAGCCCTGCTGCCTGGCGCACAATAACCCAACTGATTGCAGTCCTGCCTGCCTGCCTGCCTGCTTGCCTCTGGGCGAGGGTGAGTCTTATTAATTATGACGGAACATGCATTGATAATGATAACAGCACGAAAGTCAGCGAGAGGACATCAAGCAGCAGGCGGGCCAAACAACTCAGAAAAGAACAGACTGCAGATGCACTGCATTAGATAAGCACGGAAACCCCGTCTGGCCACGACTTTGAGCACTTCCCAATAATTGCACTTGATTGAGTGCATTGAGTAGAGGAGGCGACACTCGAGAGGAAAGTGCTTGCTGTCAGCTTGAGAGATAATTAAAATGGGTTTAGTCCACGCCAAGCGGAAGGAAACTTTGGGACTTACTTAATCTGTTCTTTGTCTGCTATTGTTAATAGTATAGCTAAAGATAGCACAAGGAAAAATAATTTCAATATTATTATTGGCAAGCTGAAATTTGGGATTTGATAAAGCCGCCTTTTGTTGTTCTGCCAAGCTGAAGTAAATATCTCCATTGTTCAGTCTAATTTATATTTCGATATAGTACAAAAGTTAAGGGATCTTCGGAGTATTGCCAGTCAACTAAAATTATTTACACCTTAATTGGTGCTTTGTGGATATACTTAGACAAATAGATTAAAATTATTATAAGTATAAAACATATATTACTCTATATATTATCTTAGACTAAAGCCTAGTCAGGGTTAGTCTGCGACCTTTTCTGTATCAATAGCTGTGTTAACTGTGTTAACTCATCTGCAATTCCACATTGCTTATCGAATAAGTTATTCGAATTGCCGTAAGCTTGATTTATTACATAATATTATTATATAGTTTATGGCTGCGAGCTGCATTGAAAAAACTTGAAGCGCTGGGGGTGCCTGCTGGCTCGTTGATTCGAATTCCCATGCCCAACAAACCCTTATGTTGACTTTGGACACACACACACACAATCACACACAAGTCAGAGCTCGGAGGCGTAACACGCTCAGTGAACCCAGATTGCATGCAGCGAATGCTCAATGCCAGAGCTCGTTCCAATTTTGGTTCCCCGGGCCTCAGACATGTAAATATCATAAAGTTGTGTACAAATAAATCAAATCATGGTACGGCGGAAAGAACAAACAGCCCGCATCCATCAGCCGACAAATACACATGTTTCAATGTGCTTAAAACTAGCACGTTGTTCCGTCCCCAACCCCAGCCCCCCTGCTGCTGCCCTTGCTGCTGCTGCTGATATCGTGCAACGAAAAGTTCAATAAACAAGAGCCGAAAAAGCCAGCTTGAAAATCAAAAAATCGAAAGACGAAAAAAAATATTGTGCATGGCAAAGGTACAAAGAAATCTTCAGAGCGAATGCAATCACAATTCACACCTTGAGATACGCGCGCAAGATACATTTACAGATACAGATACAGATACAGATACGAGCACTGATACAGATGCAGATACTTTTGTAGGCTGCAATTAGCGTCGTCTTTTTCGTGTGCCTTTGATGTGGCACTCGCGACAACAACAACAACAAAATGTTGTGTGAAGTTCGAAATTAAATTGAAAATCAATTGAGAGAAATAAAAGCTGAAAGCGCAATGCCAGAAAATCAATGAGCACATTTAATAAAATAAACGTTTCGTATTTTCCGTCGTCGTCGTTGCCGCTTTTGGAAAATAGGCTGCAAATTTAATCATAAAAAAGCAAAGCAAACTGTAAAAAGAATTAAATTAAATGAAATGTTGAAAGTGCCGTCGACGACCAACAGGAAATACGCGCCACAAAACGATGGCAGCGGAGACAGGGCTGGGTGAGGGGGCTATGTGGCAGCCAGTGAAGCGCCCCCAAGGCACAGCGCAATAAAATAATGAAACATGAAAGGAGAAGACAAAAACTGAACGACCGAGAACCGAAAATTGTATACACTGCAGAGGCACACTAAAATTATTTTCTATTAAGTATTAATTAATATAATTATCTGATATGTTAATCAAATCGAAACAAAATTAAATGAGAACTATTTATAATGAAAATATCTTATTTCAAATATATTTTATGTCCATTTGAATATTTATGAACTTTAGGTTCCTGACTCTAAAGTTTTTAAAATATTAAAGAAAAATTTATTAGAATTTTATTATCTGTAACCTTTATTTAATGAATCATGAGTTAAGAAATTGTTGGCTTTAAAATAAAATTCTTTTGAATAAATAATGCATTCCCTTCCTGAAGGCAAGGCGTTTTTTGTGCATTTCTTGAAGTGTATCTTCTTGAGCACATTTTTTATATCGGAAAAATTTGAATTTGAATCGAACAGAAACGAGTTGAACGTGATGTGAAATAGATTAAATACGCAGAGTATTGACGGCTCTTAGTCTCTTCGTGGGGCAGGGAGCTTTGGATGGCTGCCTGCTGAAGCCGAACAACAGCTGCCTGCTGTTGCTGGCGTCGACGCCGCAGTCGACGTCGCTGCGAACGTCTGGGCAACATCAAAAGCCCGTTCGAGTGGCGGCTGCCACTTTTCAAGAGTGCGAAATTAAAACAAAATGTTGCAAGATGCTGCTGCAGGCTCTGACTTGAGCGACGCCTCGTAGTTCCCCATGCCCCTGCTCCTCACTCACGCTCTTTGATTTCATTTAGCTGATAAGCCACAGAGGCAGCGAAGGAGAGATGCACAAGGGTGGAGAGGGACATTCTCTTATCCACATCATGCGTAAAACGGCGTCAAAATGCAAATGTTGTACAGGAAACTGGCAGGCGGTTCAGATGTTGCACGTTCCCCTCGCCTACCTCTACTCCGCTCGCGGACCCCCTTGAGCCAACATTGATACATCCTTCTGGACACACAGCGTAAATAAACATTTTACTTTTAATTTATGTGCAATGCCTGCTGCAGTTGTTGTTGTTGTTGTTTTTGCTATTGCAGTTGCAGTTGTTGCCAGCGAGCGTGAAAATGATTTTGTTGCACAGTCGCTGAGGGGCGCATTGTAAAATTTATCGTCATGCAAAATGTAAAAGCTGACAGCCAAATAAGTTGCCCAAGCCCCCATTTCGCTAGGAAAGTGCGCGAAATTGGATTTGTATACGAGCGAGCATACATATATACATATGTATATACATAAATATGTATATACATATGTATATATGCTTCATATTAGATATTGTTTATGGGTATGCAACAAATTTTACGATATAAACCAACAATTTAATGACAATACAAGGCACAAATACATACATATGTATAGCAATTGTATTTTATCAATTATAAATGATATTGAAAAGTGATCATAGCATTTAGCCATGAATATTCCTAAAACAGATTGCATTTCATTTTAATTGAACACCTAACGACCTATTCTAAAATGTTTTACCTCTTATTATATATTGTTGATACTGAATACACAATTCACAGCTTCCTTGCCTTTCTTTAACTTAAGAACCAGTTTATATTTCAAAGCAGATTATTTCAGTTTAAATAAGAAAAATACTTTGAATATAAATTTCAAGATAATTCACATTTAAATTTAGATTTCATTGACACCATAAAAAGAAGCAAATCTATGTGTTCCTTACTATTTTTTTCTGCGTAGGCCATTCACTTAGGTATTTATAGTTGATGATGAAGTATTTAATGTGGCTGCTACATGAGAGCTTCACGAACTTCAAAGGTATCTGATTTTAGTTGGAAATTAGCTGGCGATAATATATAAAATCATGTTATTTAGAGGCTTCTTATGGCTGCCCGCCATCTGGTGGCAATTAAATCGTATCAAGTGTCAAGTTCAGTTGCCACACTTTGATTTGCCGCAGTGCCAGCTAAGATGCTGCCGAGGGGCGTGTCGCTCGGGCTACATGCTCGAGAGGACCTCGAAAGCCACTTTCATGTGGCCTCTTCGAGCCACTCGTTGAGCTCTAATGAAATCCACAGCCAATTGCAAATAAATGTCACACATCGAGGCACTCGCACAGCTGACACACTTGACTGTCTCGCAGCGCAAGGGACGAGCAGACAGAGAGAGACAGACTGACTCATTGTAAGGCAGCTTAACGAGCGAGGGGCGTGGCAGTGGCAAAGGCAGAAGCAGAGATAGAGGCGGTTTATTGCTCCAGCGAGTAACAGATGTCAAGTATTATGGCTTGATGTCTATGTAGTGCACGCTACCGGAATGCCGAAATATACGTACACGAAGCACAGACAGAGAATTTAATTGCAAAGAATGTTTCCATGCCGACAAATGTCGAAATAATGTTTCTAGCCGGAACAACCCGACAGACAGCCGAACAGAACACAACAGAACAGAACAGAACAGAACAGAAACGGCACGAAAGATTTATCATATTCAGTCGACTGTCATAAAAAGCAATTAGGCTTGAGCGAAAGATACTTACGAACGGCAGCCAGAGTTCCCAAAATCAAAAGTACAATGCAATAAAACACAAACAAGTGGGCTACACTGCCCAGTGATCGAAATTGAAATACCCTGCAATTAACATAAACTATTAGATTATTGAGTCTATGGGAAAAGTATTGAGACTCTTATCGAACTACCTGGTCGAACCTTTTCTTAGACAGACTCTAACTTTTCAATAAACATTTTAATCTGAATTTAATATTTTATATTTTTCATGTAGCCTATGATATTCTTCTTATATATTAATAGTATAAGCTCCCTATCTATGGAGCTCTTAGTTTCTACTTGTGCCTGCCAAATTGCTTTGCACATTTTACAGGGTATGCTTAGACCGACTAGAGTGCAATTAAGAGATGTGTGATTTGAAGTATTTGGTTTTTTGTTGGTTGGCCGCTTAATGAGCCGCAGCGGCAGAGCAAAGGAAAATGGGCCTCAAACTGGGAGTTGGAGTTAAAGTTCTGGCTGGGATATTAGGGTGTGGGTAGGAAGTTGAAGAAACAGTTGTTGAAGCGATTAAACAGCCAAATTCACTGTCGGGGTGGTGGTTGCTGTTGTTGTTGTTGTTGTTGCTATTGTTGTTGCCTTTGTAATTAGTATGCCCGCACACACGCCAGTCCGCCACTCAGTCAGCCAGCTAGCGAGAGAGTGAGCCAGGTTCCCTTTGAAGGGCACACACCCAACAATAGAACCGGGCCAGGCCCTGCACGGGTCTCTCCTGCTCACTTGCTTTATTCGCCTGCTCAGACCGCGCTGGTAATTTTAGTTGGTGTGAAAAAAGTATACCTCATGGCAAATTGTAGGCTGCCTTCACTCGTTGTTGTTGTTGTTGTTGTTGTTGTTGTTGTTGTTGCTGCTGTTGGCCGTCTGTTGCATATTTTCACAAGTAATTAACATGTACACGTTGTCGCTGCCTGTCCCGTTCAGGTTGCCAGCCTTGTCCTGCCTAGGACGCGAGGCGAGCGGTGCATGTGCCTGTGACTGTAACTGCTGAGCAACTGTCCAAACAGGCCGCGTTCCCATTCCACACTCTCATTCGCCTTTGTTTATCGGGCTTTGCCTTGCCGGGCTATAACAAAATGTTTCCTTAACATTAATTTGCATTATATTTACATTTAAATTTTAAATGAGCCGACGGTGCTGAAGGTGCAGCTAACTACATAAACAACCCGCGGTGCAGGACAGGCAGGCGACTCTCGAGAGGCAGGTGGCCAATGTCAAAGAGAGCTGGCAAATTGTATCCAATTTGCAGCAAATGGCAAGAGTCGTGCCTGAAACCCCGAGACGAATTGTTAGAAAAGCAATTAAAAAAGTTTTCGAAATTCGGGGGAAAAACATCAAATGAAACATAATCGAATCAGTCATACGACGCTGTTTACCCAATATAATATAGTATATCAATGGACAGTCGTCGACTAGACCTCGCACCGTACGGTTGTCTTATCGTAGAGTTCAGTTCACAGCTTATCAATTTTTCAAGCGCCTGTTTTCTTTTTGTACACTCATTCTTCACCTTTCAATATACTCAGAAGCATAGAAGCAAAAAGTAAGTCAAATACACAGTTATGCCCACTGGGCATTATAGTCAAGGGGCGAATCGCTTTGCAATACTAAGCGATAGCCCCAAAAGCAAAAGAAAAAAGCCTACACCACTCTCAGAAGCTTTCCCAGAACTCCCAACCCCCAACTTACCTAATCCCAAATTTATTATTATGTCAGCCACCGACACTAAAAACCCTATCTCCACATACTCTTGTTTTGCCGTAGAGCGTGCAATTAAAATCATCAGCAAAAATATAATAAAAATTAACGAAATGCGTGACGGAAACCTTCTACTATTCGTAGAGAACGCAACAATAGCAGAAAAATTCATCGCTGCTAAAGAACTCCATGGTATTTGCCAAATATCATGTGAATACCACAAAAACCTTAATCACTGCAAAGGCACAGTATATGCCCCATTCCTTAACAACGTCACAAAAGAAGAAATAATTAAAGAACTTAAGTCTCAAGGAGTAGTCGATGTATATAAATACACCAAACTCATTGATGGCAAAACCATCCCTTCTGGAGTAATACAGCTCACCTTCAATTTATATAACCTTCCACCAAAAATGCAAATATCATGGCATGTTGTGAAAGTTAAGCAATACATACCCAACCCAATGCGATGCAAAAATTGCCAAATTATAGGCCACACAGCAAAGTATTGCAAATCAGCAACAGTTTGCGACCCATGT
Organism: Drosophila paranaensis; assembly: GCA_035047545.1. Lineage (NCBI taxonomy): Eukaryota > Metazoa > Arthropoda > Insecta > Diptera > Drosophilidae > Drosophila > Drosophila paranaensis. Next base: position 18,999,798 of record JAWNPL010000173.1, on the reverse strand, counting down.
GGACTACCAGTTCACCAACCAATTCAGTGCACTCGCACTTTCTGCGTGAACTGTAAGGGCGACCACGCAGCTAGCAGCAAAGACTGTCCCAAATTTAAAGAAGCACAAGAAGTTATTAAAATAAAGACCACAGATAAATGCACTATGTACGAAGCCAAAACAAAATATTACAAACAATACTCACAGATACCGACAAATATTAAAAAATCATTTTCAGAAATAGCCGCTAAACTAACACCGCAAAAAGAAGACGAGACAAAAATTTTACCGTCCACTTCCAATAAAGAAAATAATTCTAAAGACAAAATAAAAACTAAAAGCACACTCGAAAAACCATTTGACTTCACAAGCACAAAATATACAAAAGAAACGCACGAACATAACACAAGCAAACCAAATAAACTAACACTCAACACAGCGAAACGCTCAAATCACAAAGACAAGACTAACTTAAGCGACTCAGAAACAGACACAAACATCACTTACGAAAGAAGTATATACAAAACGAACAACCAAAATCACTCAACGCTCTCTGATACGGATAGTATCATAGAAGACGTTGAGTTGTAATAAAACCTCTCAAAGCTCTCAAAGCTCGCTCTCTCTCTCATTCTTTGCGAAAGCCTTTAATGATCTACTGCACTAAAGCGCATCTTCGCTAATCTGAGAGGGAGAGCGAGCAAGAGAGAGATTATAAAACTAACATAAAAACCAAAACAAAACGGATTAACACATAACATAACATAATGACTCTAAAAATATTACAATGGAACATAAATGGATATAAGCACAAATACCATAATCTCTCTCTATTAATAAAAAACGAAAACCCACACATAATAGCCCTACAAGAAACCCATATAACCGATCCCAGCTCAAAAATGCCCATACCAACCCAATTCTCGCTTTATCAGAAGAATGATACTAATCTGACAACTCCTAAAGCCAATAGAGGAGCAGCTCTTCTAATATCAAAAAGTATACAACATAGAATAATAGATCACCGGTCAAACATCTTAGCAATATGTGCCGAAATACAAGCTAAATTACCATTTGTAATAATTAACATTTACCTTTCTCCCACGGACAAGTTCACAGAGCTAGACCTACACAACCTGATAGACAGTTTTAATAAGCCAGTTTTGTTGCTAGGAGACTTTAACGCCTGGCATTCTCTCTGGGGATCACCCTCAAACAATCCAAGAGGAAAAACTATTGCAAATTTTGTACAGAACAGTAATCTAATAGTTCTAAACAAAGGTGACCCCACACACTACTCCACTCATAACACTTTCACACACGTTGACCTAGCCTTCTGTTCACCACCACTTAACCTTAACGCCACCTGGGCTACATATGAAGATCTTTATGGAAGCGACCACTACCCAATATGCATACAAATCTTTCCCACAGCAAATAAAAAATCATTTTATAAAACACATAGATATAAACTTCACTCAGCGAATTGGGAATTGTTCCAGAAGAATACAGACGCACTAACACAAAGACTTATTATAACACACAACACTAATCAAACAGCCGCCAAACTCCTCAAAATAGTCAAGGCATCTGCTAACAAATCAATACCCACATCTAACCCCAACAGAAAGAAAAATTATCACATATACTGGTGGAACCCAGAACTTGAAAAATTAAAAAAAGAAAAAATAAAATGTTTAAATAATTTAAGAAAACACTTAAGCACAGAAAACATGCTAATCTACAAAAAAGCGAACGCAAAGTTTAAATATACAGCAAAAATAGCCCAAAGAATTAGCTTTGCTAAATTCACAGAAGACATATGCCCTAGCACAACAACTAAAACACTCTGGGACAAAGTTCACAGGCTCTCTGGGATTCATAAAATCACACACATTCATTCAATACAAACAGAAACAGGCAACACATGCGATCCGGAAAAAATAACCGAAGCATTTTGCAAAGCCTGGTCAAATTATTCAAATGATTCAAATTTCTCACAAACCTTCATAAATAATAAACAACAGCACATAGCCCAAACATCCATCACATACACTCCAAAAAATAGAGCTAAAATCATCGAAAAACCCATAACACTTTTAGAATTGCAATCCTGCCTAGATACCCTTAAAGGATCCACTCCTGGACAGGACAATATCACTTATCAAATAATTAAAAAGCTCCCACCATCTGCAACAAACAAACTCTTAGAGCTCTATAATGTAATACTTGATACCAGCAATATCCCCCAACAATGGAAAATTGCAACAATAATACCAATAAACAAACCAAATAAACCAAAGCACTTACTTAACAGCTATCGCCCAATATCACTCCTCCCTTGTATTTCAAAAATCCTAGAAAAAATTATATCAAAAAGAATTATGTGGATGCTTAACCAAGAGAACCTCCTATCTCCTAACCAATATGCATACAAGCAAAACAGGTCGACCATGGACCCCCTACTCATAATAGATAACTTTATTTGCAACAACTTAGCCACAAAAAACCACATATCGGTGCTTTCAATCGATATGGAAAAAGCTTTTGACAGGGTGGGATCTCATTGTATCATACAGCAACTATATGATTGGAAATTTGGTCCAAAAATCGTCAATTACATTCGAAGCTACCTAAACAACCGTAAAATACGAGTTAAAGCAAATAACACCTTATCTAAGGAAATGGACTTAAAAAATGGCATCCCACAAGGTTCCCCACTTTCAGTCACCCTTTTTCTCATTGCTTTTAATAAACTAAATCACTTGATAAACCAAAATTCATTCTTCAAACACACTATGTACGCAGACGACCTCTGCCTCTTTTTCAATCCAAGCCCCGGCTACAACACCCAAATAAATAATTTATTTTCTAAAATTCACCACTGGTGCAATATTACAGGTACAAAAATATCAGCAGAAAAATCCACGCACCTTCATATATGTAGAAAACATAATTGCACTAACATAGAAATTACAATAAATAATGTAAACATACCAAAAACAAAACACCTCAAAATTTTAGGATTAACATTCGACAGTAAATACAATTGGAATGAGCATATCAAAGCTTTGAAAAACTCATTAAATAATAGATTAAATATAATTAAATGTTTAAGTAGCAATAAGTTAAAAAGCAATACATCATCCCTCATTAATATAACTAAATCAATAATACTCGCCAAAATTGATTACGGTCTTCTAATCTACGGCAAAACAAACAAAACAAATCTCGCAAAACTTTCCATTCCCTACCATTCCTCCATCAGACTCTCATTAGGCGCCTTCCGTACTACTCCAATAAAAAACATGCAGGCAGAAGCAGGACTCCCCGATCTTGTCACTAGATTCAAATGGAGCATTGGACGACATATTAAAAACATCACAAATACACGTGGTTCCTCTTTACAAAGCACACTCCTCAAGCAACTTAAACGAAAAAGAGCAATCAAAAAGCCATCCAGCCTAGAATTGATCATCAACGAAGCTGCAGCTCTTAACATATTCTTGTCATCAGAACGCAAATACAAAGAAAAATTGCCACCTTGGACAAGAAACAGTCACGCTATACTATTAGAGCTCTCAGAATTTAAAAAAGACAATACATCAGACGAAGTCTACAGAAAAAGTTTCGACAAAATCAGAAACGAATACAAGGCCTGGACTTTTCTCTACACGGACGCTTCTAAACTCAACCACATAACTGCATTTAGTGTTGTCACAGAAGACAATAAAATTTTAAAATCAGCAGTCACACCTTGGCACTCGTCTATTTATACAGCGGAAGCGGAAGCGATCCTCTGTGCGGTGGAATTCACTGTAAAACACACAAAAATTAAATATGTCATCTGCACAGACTCTCTCTCCACCTTACTAGCCATAAAAAACTCAAACACCTGTCAACCCACAATTGCAAAAATTCGGGACAAGCTTAACTCAAATCAAAAAAGGATCAAACTACTCTGGACACCTGGACATGTTAAAATAAAAGGAAACGAGCTGGCAGACACAGCAGCTAAAATGGCCACACTTTCACCATTGCTACTACACAACATCAACAACAAAAAAGATATCAACAAATTGATAAACGTTACAACCAAAGAAACACTCAAAACAATCTGGAACGACTACTCACACTTCTACAAAACGATCAACCCTGCAAGAGAACCTACACATTTTCCAACTAAAACAGATAGGAAACACGTAATAAAATACACAAGATTCAGACTAGGACACACAAAACTAACTCATGAACACATTTTCACCAAGGCACCTGCTCCTATGTGCTCATTTTGCAATAGCAACACCTTGACAACAAAACACCTACAACTGGAATGCCAACATGTAACGAATATCTGCAAATCCCTTAATTCTCCCACACTCAATACCCTTATCCTAAAACCCAATAAAGCAAATATAGAAAATTTTATAAAAATAATCAACAAACTAAACATAGATCTATAATGTATATAATGTATATAATAGAAATAATATAATGTAAATAATATATATAATGCAAATAACGCCTGAAGGCCTTTGTCGCTCTGGCTTAAAACAAATTGTTATTTAGAATTAATTCTTGGTAACAATAAAATAAATAAATAAATAAATATCAATGGAAAAGCAGACAGCTGACAAAACTTGAAAGTGGTTTGAAGTGCTTCTCTAATTAAGCAAGGTATATATATATGTAGGTAAAATGGTTTATGGGTTGAACTGATTTTCTGCTTCTGTCTCTCACTATCTCTCTCTCTCTGAGTTGACTTAGTTTACCTGGTGACTTCAAAAATTCATCTCATTTATAAGCAGCTCACCATTCACCGCAATATTTATCAACAGCCAATTTCTCTTGCAGGCCACTTTACATACCTTTGCTTTCCTCAAGCACTTAAGAGCGGAGCGTAAGGCGCGAAAATGTTTCGAAATTTTGTGAATTTAACAAACAAATACAAAATCTTGCGAGGCATGATATCATATGGGACCCTGTGGCCGTGCGGCTGCCTCATCGAGCAGACGCTGATCGAGAAACGGACATTCCGCACCTACGACTGGATGAAGTGTCTGAGGTGGGGCAACAGCTAAATATTGACCAACAGCTGCCCTTGCCGATAATTGGCATCGATTACACTGCGGTGTTGGTGTCTCCTCTTCCTTTTCTTTTCCTTTTCCTTTTCGTTTTCATTTTTTTGTTGCTGTCCATTATTGCAGATTCAGTTTGTTTGGCTTCTTTTTTATGGGACCGACCATATATGTTTGGATAAGACTGGCCACTGTCATGTGGCCCCGCACAGATATTAAGTCATCTCTCTGCAAGGCGATCACCGAGCAGACGGCCTACGATCCCATGGCCATTAGCTCCTTTCTCTTCACCATGACTCTGATGGAGGGCAACACGTATGCCCAGGCCAAGCAGGAGGTACGTTCAGTGTCCCCATCGATCTGATTTGTCTTCATTTTCATTCTGTTTTCTTGTTAATGTCTTTCACTCCCAATTTGACGGGGCACTTCGAGTAATCCAGTTGATCTCATATCTGCTTCTTGCTCTGTGTTCCCTCTCGATCTCGCCGTCTTTCATCTTTCGTTTTGTAATCGTTATGATTATTGTTATTGTTATTGCTTTTTGCCGCGCTTATAAAAATTGTGTTTAATGGTCAGTGTTCAATTTGTTATCGTTATTGTAATCCCTATCGCTATCACTGTCCCAGCAGAGGGTATTCAACTCTCTTCTGATAGGTTTTATACTTCAAAGAATACAGCTCTGCTTATACGTATACATAGATATATACTCTTGGTCAAAATAAACTGGAATATATATATAATATGTCATTCCCCTTAGCTTCAATGGTAACTCATTTCTCTGTCAGCAAAGGACAATATATACATGCATATACTATAAGTAACAATAAACCGGAATGGAGCACTATATTGCTTGCATAAGAGGCATGACTCCAAAAAAAATCTCTTGTCCGAATAACTTTTTTTCCCAAATGAATATCTTTGTTTCAATATACCGTTCGCTGTTAATCAATATAAGCTCAGCAATTGCGTATCTCTCAGTGTTTTAATATTTAACCTACATGGGAAGAATGTGCTGTAAATAAAGTTTTCATTTAAATGCACAGCTAAGACCTGTGTCTGCAGACGCATTTAGTCGTTATTATACCCTGAACCCATTGAAAATGGGAAAAAAGGGTATAATGGTTTTGTGAAAATGTATGTAACAGGCAGAAGGAGGCGTGGCAGACCCCATAAAGTATATATATTCTTGATCAGGGCGAGAAGCCGAGTCGATTTAGCCCTGTCCGTCTGTCTGTCTGTCCGTCTGTCCGTCCGTCCGTCTGTCCGTCTGTCTGTCTGTCCGTCTGTCCGTATGTTTGAACGCGTCGATCTCAGAAGATATAAGAGCTAGAGACTTCAAATTTTTTTTGGAAGTTCGTGTATAGTACGATTCGATCGAGTTTGTTTCAAATATTCGATAACTATAATCGTTTTAATGTTATCGATTAAAAACCGATATATTCATTTAGTTATAAAATTCTATTTAATGGACATTTCTAGCTAGAGTCTTCAAATTTTGCATTTAGTGTTATTTGAGCCTTCTGCAATTTCGGTTTTTGTTAAATTTTGGATGCCACGCCCTCAAATTGCCCCTTCGCCTCAAATTGCTAAATCACGTATTTCAAGTACTAGAGACTTGTGCTTTGGCACATATGAATGTCATGATCACGCCCCACAAATTTGATCAAAATCGTTCGACTAGAAAAAAAGTTATTAAACATTTAATATCTCATATTATCGGCGTCTTGCAGCAGCAGCGAAGCTGATGAGTCATAATGCACAGTTAGCAGATTGTGTGCTGGTGCGTGCGTCTGTGTATGTGTGTATGTATTGCTTGCTACATATGTACATACATATAAAAGTAACGGAGAATGTTAGCGGCTCTTAGGAATCGCAGTTCTTCGCAGGGTTCAGGGGATCTCTTTGTCGAGCAGTCTCGACTAGAGCACTCTTACTTGTTTCTTATACTTTGTTTGTTTTAAAATTGGGGCTTTGGGCTTAACAAGCTGTCGCCGTGTACTTTGAGTAGCATACGCGTATGTCTATGTGTGGGTCTTTCGGAAATACATTTTCTCACGACAGTTACACTCGACTGGCCCAGTATCTGTATCTGGGCCTCTGTTCATGTAGCTGAAGCTGTATCTGGCTGCCAGCATCTGTAACCGTGCATAAATATCACCTGTCTGTCTCGCCGTCTCACTGTCTCACTGTCGCGCTGTCTGCGCTTGTGCTGTCTCTGTGTCTCCATCTGCGACTCTGTGCCGAGTTGTCAGCATTGATTTGTTGGCTTTGCGGCCCCAACTTCTCTCCGTCGAGTTACTTCTATGTCATTAGAAACCATTTATCTTGATAAATGTAAATGTTTTACCATATATTTATGTCAACCGTGCGTTGTCTCATTTGGCTTGCATGCGTTTCCCAGACTCCGAGTTCCCATTCGATTGGCAAACTTTGTCCAAGCAGCAACTGATGAAGATGTTTTTCCAGGCAACTCTATAAACAACTCTACGGCATTTGCTATGCCCAGTATAAACTCACAGGAATAATCAAATTCAGTATTAAACTGGCCGACTCTTTATAATTGGATTTCAATTTTTTTGAAAAAAAAAAAAAATTAAAACAGTCTGGCTCATAAATAAGTGAATTAAATGTATTTTTTAAGCCCAATTTGTGCTTAATTAGTAGCTTAACGTCAATTTGCCATTCGGGCCGCAAACGTTATATTTTGTTCTCTGTTGTTGACTTTTGGCTGGGCCGAAAATAAATATAATTTTCACAAATTTCCCAATGGCCGACGCAGCGGCAACACATATGGCCAAAAGTGAAAATATGAAATGCCAAAAGGCTTTTTTAATTAACAACATTAACAACATGCCACGCCCATACGTGCGCACACAGCCACCCACACACACATACGCCAACTTTGGCCGTAAATAAAAGTTTTTTTGTTTAACATTTCCTCCCCGCTGTCACTTTATTACAATTTTCACCGCTGGCATTTAACATTATGCCACGCCTATAAAAACACGATCATGATGTATCTCTCTCTATCTCTCTCTCTCTCTCTCTCTCTCTCTGTGGCATTCTCTGTCTCTCTGCAGGTTAGCGATAAGTTCCTGGATGCCTATAAGGTCGGCATTGTTTACTGGCCCTGCGTGCAAACAGTTAACTTCGCCTTTGTTCCGGCCAGAAATCAGGTGGTTTTCACCTCCTTTTTCAGCATGTGCTGGACAACGTTCTTGGCCTATGTGAAATTCCTACAGCTACATCCTCACGTCGATGTTGACCATCATGCCGTGGACATACACTTCTTGGAGATGTGAACGGAATGAAGCGAGCTTAAAATAATCCTAAATAAATATTAACTTAAACTATAATTATGTTTACAGTTGGTTTTATTTTCAGAAATTCAGCTCTTAAGTACAGCCCTAACCTCACTTTAACTGTCATTTTAATTGTATGTCATTGCGAACAGGTAAATGCACACAATACCCTATAATATACCCTGCATTGAAGTCAGCCATTAATTGTAGCTGATAAATGAGTTGTGATAAGTTCGGTATCTTTAGTTAGAGTCGAGCTGTGGCACACTCACAAACTCAGATACTCACAGTGACATGGGTCACATTCGCTGTTGTTGTTTTTTATCGTTTCATATTAAAGTAACTAATTAACGATCTGTTCTTTTCTGTTCTGTTTCCACACATCATATTAGAGAGGCAAATGTGTCTGGGTCTGCGGCGTGTTTTATGGCGCTCGTGGGAGAGCAAATGGTCTCTGCGGCTGCCACTGGGCATTGCATGGGGCTTAGTTTTAACGATGGTGTCAAGCATTTTACTGGCTAATATGCCCGGGGACATTAAAGAGCTGAACAAGACCGAACAAAGCCATAGAATAAATACTCTTTAAGACAGAGGAATTAATTCCGAATTTTTATTACGCTATAGTTATGGCATAATATAGAATGAGTCGATTGAGATTACTGATCAGCCGGTAGTAACTGGGCATAATCAAGATAAGTTGGAAAATATAAAAGAGGTTCTGATACGCATCATGAAAAAAATAAACACTATCCATACAAAAACTCATTATTCAAATGAATCTTAAAATTGTATTCTGATACTACTTATATTATCTAAGCTGCATAAAAAACAGAAGTGCCAAGTTCAATCTTGATAATAAAAAAAGATATGAGATTAATATAATTGAAGAGAAAGCTTAATTAACTCTATTCATAGCAGTGAAAGAAATATAGCAAAGTATATAATGTCTGCTAGAAGAGATATATCTATAACTAGTTTAATCACCATACACCGAATATAGTTCCACCTCATGGAGTCATTAAACAAATATTAAAGTAGATTTTACTTGGATTATCTAAACTCGACTAGCAAAAAATGAAGACAGAAATCGATATGTGTATAGAGTTTCCCTCTTTGCATCTGAAATAGTTTAATTAGAGCAGAGTTTAGGCTAACATCTGACAGCTCTGACATCTGCATATTTGCAATCAAGTTGAAAGCTCGATACGAGAGCTCGAAATAAAAGTTGGGCATCAAATTGACCCGTTTTATTTTACAGACGCGCTTCAAAGAGCCATATATCAAAATTAATATGGATTCGAGTTTGGTTTGTGCCTTTTTCGCTCTCTTTTGCCGTTCGCTTGCTGTTTGGGCTGCATTTAAATGCGAAACCATATTGGGAGAGTATCTGGAGGGGTTTTCAGGGATTCAGCGTGCTCGACATGCGGCGTCTGCGTGCCGAATGCGAGCTGAATGCATAAATAATGCCGATTTAGATTATTCTGAAACAGTCGGGCGAATAAAAAAATAAAAACAGAAAATAAACTACAGCCAAACGATGAGAATGACGAGGATGACAACGCAAATGACGACGACGGCGACGAGGCTGATAATCAGCCATAGGCCGTTCGAATTAGTATGGAAATTTATGCAAGGCGAGAGGCTGAGGAAAAGCGAAACCGCAAACATACGCACGCACAACCACACACACACACACACACACACACACACACTCACGCACATGTGAGGTAAAAAGTCTCTTATCAGTGGCCATGGAAAACGTGGCGCACTTCCTGATGACTGCCACTCTCCTCCCTCCCTCACTCTCCCTTTCTCTCTTTAGCCCGCACATCGTCCAGCTGCGAAAAACAATTCGAACTGAAAGTTTCATTAAATTCACGCAGCCACTCCCTCCACCTCCATCCCGCCTGGCCAACGGCGCTGCCTTAGCCAACGCCTGGCAAGGCAATTTCCTATCCACCGAGCGCCCATTTCTCAGTGTCGCTGCAGTCCGCATTTATTGTTGTTGTTGCTGTTGTTGCTGTTGTTGTTGTTTTATAGCGCATTAATTTCGAAAGTAGCGCTACGTGTGCCAAAAATCATTAGCAACGGAATTACGCTCAATGAAATGCAGTCAACGTCGCGACGTCTGAGAAGGGGCACGAGAAGGAGAGTGAGAGAGAGAAAGGGAGTGGGCAGAGGCATCAAACAAACCAACAAAAAAAAAGGGGGCAGATAATAAAGCGTGGCCAGGCTGAGTCTGAACTGGGGAACAGCGACGCGCCGGGTGTAGCGGAAAGCCAACCAAGCGACCCAGAGACCATCCCAACGGCAGCCGCTCGCAAAGCGCTGCTTATAAATTCACCCTAACGACAAGTTAAATGCCCGATGTCGAGGGTTCGAGTTTGACTTCTGGCTCAGCACTGCAAAAGCAGATAGCGGGAAGCAGAAAGCTAACTTACGGAGAAAAGGCACGTGCTAGTCCGAACTGCAAATACCCTCACCAAACTAAGATCTGAAATTCACAAGCGCAAACCTAGTGAAATTATCTGGAACTTAGTAAAAACATAAGTATACATTATATACACAATATATATTATCAATTATCCGATATCATCAATATTGAAATGAACAAAGGTTCTAGCTTTAGAGTCAAGCGATCGGCTAGTGGCAAAAGAGTCATAAGCATATGTACATTCGTCAGTCAGTTGTTTTTGAACTATGGACTATACACTAATGTAAACATATTTCTATCTCACACATATGAAACAATTAACAGTTATTTATTAATATCAATTGTGCTCACAGTCTTACCATTTGTAACGAACTTTGATAATCGAGTTGTACTCCAGAAGTTGAGTAAGCAAATGAGGAAATTGTTATTCAAGGAACGAACGGACATCCTTATTCACATAGTCGTGGCACAGTTAATGCCCTCACATCCAGTTAACAAAAATTTAATCAGCATAATCAGTGGAATTTTCAATTTCCCTGCGGGCACATTGGGCATGTGGCTTGCAGCTGATGTCACAGATTCGGTCCGGGCTTTGTCTCGCTCCTGAATGCGTTCTCGGGTATCTGGTGCCGGCGTAGGTGGGTATGGAATGCCAGCAGGGCCTGATGATAGTCCCAATTCGTCTCTCTCAAGAATTTACTGCTCCAGCGAAACTTGAGTTGCGTCTCCGACGACAGCAAGGTCGCCATCTCCCGTTCACTAGGACTTAGCGGTTCCGGTTGCCGCTCGCCACGGCCAACTCGGCTTAGATAGATGAGCTCATTGGCTATGCGAAAGTCGGCTGTGTCCTCGGATCTGGTCAGCACAAACGTTCGCATATAATGCCGCCGGTGGGCGGCTGAGCCACCCTCCTCGAAGCTGCCTGTAATGGAGACGCACAGCATACTCGGCTGGACCAGAGTTAAGTCCAGCGTCATCGTTGCCGCTAAATGCACCGTTTTGGGCCAGGATCCAAACATGTGAAGCACGGCTTCTCGACAGGCCAACAGCTGCCTGCTGTAGACTGCATAGGGCGCGGTCCTGCGGATGACATAAAAGAAACTTATGGATTGGGAAATAGTATCAGAGTGTCTTCACCTACCATGAGCTCAGCTCGGTGCCTTCCTTGGCCAATGTTAGGGAGACCTGCACATGCTCTTGATAGAATTTTTTCAGATCTGTCACCCTGTTGCTGCCATCGAATGCCTTCAGATAACGACGAATGATCTTCCTGATGCCCAATTCCGCTGTGAGTGTATGCGGAACCAGGAACGTGTCGCGTGGTTCAGGCATGATCTTTGGCTTGTCCTCGGTGACGGAGACAAGTTCCACATCGCTGTCGCTATACACGCTAGTATCCCCATCGTTCTCATTGCCGCTAAGGTTGACTGTGGGAATTGACGAGCTGCGTCTCACGCTTCGGCCGTTGAGCGAACAGAGGGACGGAAACATGATAAGGACCTGTTGCTCGTAGTTGCGGGGCAGCGGATTCCGCTTGATCGTGAGCTCGGTGAGATGAAGGCGCTGAAAGACGCGCAGCTCCCTCAGCGTCCTTAGCTCGTTGCGCTGCAGCGAGATCGACTGTAGGCGTGGCAGTCGCTGGTCCACGGCCCGAAAGCCACCCAAATGGCACATATAATTGTTGTCTAGCAGCAGGCGGCGCAGCTGGGGCAACTCCTGCTCAATGATGTCCATGGTTGCCTCGAAGCATTCGAATTGCTGGAGAGCACAGAACTCTCCGTTCCAGTAGTTATCCGCATAGAAGCGGCACAGATTCAGGCAACGCCTCTTCGCATCGTAACGGGACAATATCACCTTGCGCAGCTTCCATTTGTACGCCTCGTCCACCACGACCATGGGCGGTCGATCGTTGACGCGTACACCTATGACGGGCGGCTGATGTCCGCGCATCTGCAGCTCCACGGCCAGCTTGTAGCTATCCACATAGAAGGTGAACGTGGCACGTTTATCCCGCTCCACATCCTGCTCCCCACCTTCGTGTAAATAGTAATACTTGAGTTTTCGAGGCGCCACAGCCTCACGCAGCCTTTCCAGCACCTGCTTCACGGTGTAACCGCTATACTGGCTGAAGACCAGGACACGATACCAGCCATACGGACTAATGGGCACGGCGCAGCGCCAATGCGAACGGCGTACATAGCTTCTATGATTCGCTGGACTGTGGTTGCTTCGTGGGGGCTGCACAACAATAGAGCTTAGCTTATAGTTCTGGCTGTCGCCAGATGAGTGAGACTTATTCTGATCCTTCCTATGGGACATTGTAATAAGAACCGCTTTCAGTTCATCTAAAATAGAAGAAAAAAGTAAAAATCTGTGAATTAGGTAAAAACTTAGTATCAGACTTTAATTATAAACTAAAAACCCTTTGAACTAAAAATAAGTTATAGGATTATGGATACAATGAAACAAAGTAAAGAGTTGATGTATAGAAAATTAGTCATTCAATCAATTTAATGTTTCCTTTGTTTACTGATTGCAAATAGGGCTGAAATAGACAAGACTAGATGGCAGACTAAAAGCACACATAGTTTCATATACGGTTTTTAGTCCAAATCCGACTTATTTTAAATGCTGCACGCTGCAGTGCATATACCAATCACATACTCAGTTAGTTTGTTGACTCGCTGTCTTCACATGAAGAATATTTTTACCAGCTTCTTTAGTTATTTTATTCTATCCTTTTTTAGCTCCAACATTTTTGCCAATTTATTTGCGCTTACCGCCTCTGCGAACCCTCGCAAACATGCCCACAGACGCGCTCTTTGTCATATTCGTTATAATTTTCCACACAGAGACTCTCTCTCTCTCTCTCTCTACTAACGCCCCTCTACTCTATCCTTCAGCATTGGCCCAGGGACTCAGCGCCAACATCGGAGTCAGCGTTTGTCCAAGCAATTCTCTTGGCCATATGTTGCACACATTATGCTTACTTAACAATTAGAGACGCTCTTGTAGTTCCAGTAAATTGCTTTGTTCGCTTTATATGCCCTCGCCAGAGTAAAGAATGGGAGAGTACGAATTGCTGAACATGTTCGTAAGAAATTTCTGAAAGCTGGAATCACGAACTAATAAAAGGGCTGCAATGTTGTGACTTTTATATTTCATTCAGTTTTCCTGTAATTCAGTTATTCGACAATCCAAAACTATAGGATAACTGTTAGCCATGCATTCTCGACATCATTTTTGTTTTCTGCTTTAGCGCTTTTGTTTTAGGCGAGTTTTGCGGGGAGATTGGCACGCTGTGTTTGTACTTATTTTAAGAGCTCTTTGCTCATTGAGTTGAGTGAGCCGTGTGAATGGCAGTGAGTGAGCTTTAAGGACCAGTGGCCAACTGGCTTTGATGGTCAAATCTGTGTCCAGTGAATAGCAGCAACATCATCATCATCATCATCATAATTATCATCAACATCGTGAATGGTAGGCGAGCTATGAAACCCAATACCACGGCGACAATTGGAATGCATCCCACACAGAAAATTGAAACAAATCGAATAGAAAATCTAAGAATTGATCGACACGACTCAGTCTCTACCCAGTTGTCCATTATATATCTGCTGAGATATTAATGATTACATTCAATGCTATTAAATTGGTTTCTTTTGCTTTCGGCCTCAGATAAATTTCTTTATGCTTGATAACTCAGCGTGAACACACAATGTCTCGCCTTAAGCATATCGGACAGCAGAATGGACTGATTGCATGACAGGCATATACACTTAGAGAAATTATGAAAGCTTCTTAATATATTTAATTGAGGCTACACAAACCTCTACAAAATTCTTGAATAATAATTTGCTTGAAACAATTAATAATAAAGAGAAAGAAAACTTTATATATTCATGAATTGATTTATTAATAATTTCTAGTTGTGTAATGTGCATGGTGATTTCTCTCAGTGCACACACAAACTCGCATTGGAGGCGTTACTTTCTACCCTGAATGCAGAGCACTCGGCTCTAGTTCTTAGAGCCGGGCACATTGTGTGCTGGCAGCCAAATCAAAGACCCTTCTGCCCATTTACTGATAACGCACACACACACACACGCAGACACTCGGACACAACAGGCGGGCCCGTAACATGGCATTTGTTTAATGGATTAAAAATAATACGTACACACAATTCGGAAAGGGACAACGGGTGTGTTCACGAGGAGGGTAGAGAGGGAAGAGACTGATAATAATCATAGCACGTATTCAGCGTGGGCAAATGGAAAATGTGCGGCGTGTCATAAATTAATTTTTGGAAAATTCTATAGCTCGACCAATACCGAAACCGAATCCAAATTCAGCAACGTATTCCAATCCAGATGCCCATTAATAATAATAATGCCATGTCGCTCTGATAGACAGCCAGAAGAAGAGCCGCACAAAGGACTTCGCCGGGATAAAGGCAGGCTGCTTCGCTTATCAAAAGCGAGGCACTTTCATTCAAGTTTACATACTCGTTCACGAAGTGAAAAAAGTATATTAGCTGTCCGTATGATCTCAAATCCTTCCGCCGTCCTTCAAAGCCAGCGATTGAAATTGGTTACTGTCAGCAGTGAACTGTATTCCCTTCCTCCTCCGCCCACTTATAAATCATATGAGCAAAGTGAGGCGTGCAATAGGCGAAATTCGTACGCTTAAGACCGAGTATTATGCAGTCGGGTGCGCTTCGACACAAAATCCTTACTGGTTTTTTGTTTTTTGCTTTTGGGGTTGAAAGGCTTCGCAGCGCGGACGGTCGGGCGGCAGGCGAAATGAAGCCATGAAAAGAGCTTTTTGAAAATTATGCAAAAATCATGATTGGGCACTTTTTCATTATGCGCCCAGCTAATTAGCCATTCATTCAAGTAAGCAGAGCAGAGCAGGGAAAATGCTGGAAAATGCTGAGCAAACTGCAGACATCATTCTATGTTTGTACGCAAAACCTTTCAAGCAGCATCGTAGGATATTCATTGAATCAAGGTGTTATTAACAACTTATTACTGGGCCTTTACGTTCCCAAGTGAATTTTTCTTTTACCACGCTCGAAACTTAACGTTTTGTGATTAAAGATATTCTGGCTTTGGCTGTTCCTTAGACTTCATTCATAAACAGTTCTATTGACTTAGCTTAAGAGTAAGTAAAATCACTTCTAGCTCTGGTTATTTTTCACTCTTACAATATTTGCTTTTATTTCAGTACATATAGCTTTTACTTAGTTCCCAAGTTAATTGAAAAGTCGAACGTAAGCGCCTTTGACCAGGTTAAATGAGGGCGCTTAGTCAAGTCGACGCGCCTCATAAATTATAATAGATATTTACGATGAGTGCAAAGTCTTTGTTTGCTGAAACTTTAGTAGAGATTCCAAATAACGCAAATTTAAATGGCCATGTTTAGAGCAGTTGTCGCAGATGCAACTGGGACAACAGACCAGTTGGTTTAAAGAGCGCAGTTGTTGATAATATGTGGAGTATATTCGACAGACCTTATGAAGATCCCAATCTGCTGCCTTTGGCCACAGGTCCTGGGCCCGTTTTGAGCATATTGTTGGCGTACCTGCTCTTCGTGCTGAAGCTGGGTCCGTTGTTGATGGCGAATCGGGAGCCATACCAGCTGCGTGTCGCTCTGAAAATCTACAATGCCATTCAAGTTCTATACAACAGCCTGATTTTTCTGTCGGTAAGTGCATAAATTAGTTTCGAGCATCATTCACACACTGATCGTGTCCTCTGGTCAGTGTATGTACCTCGTACTCCTGACACCACACTACGACCTCAGCTGCCTGACGGCCCTGCCATTAGATCACGAGAAGAAGCATCTGGAAAGGATCGTCAACTATGCATACCACGTGAACAAGTTACTCGATCTAATGGACACAATCTTCTTTGTTCTGCGAAAGAGCAACAAACAGATTACGTTTCTGCATCTGATCCATCACACCGCCATGCCAGCGATTGGATATATAGTGATAAGACTCTTTGGATATGGAGGACACATTATTGTAGTGGGCATCTTAAATTCCCTGGTACACGTGGTGATGTACAGCTATTACTTCATTTCGGCTAGCAGCCTGGCTGTCAAGCACAGTATCTGGTGGAAGCACTACATTACCATTATGCAGATGGTTCAGTTCGTGCTGATGTTCTCCCACAGCATTTGGACCCTGATGACACCAAATTGTCAGGCAAATCGTCCGACAATCTACATGGTTCTTGTCTCTTCGTCCTTAATGCTCGTCATGTTTATAAACTTCTTTATACACGCCTACCCAGTGCCTAAAGGTAAGAAATTGGCTGGTGATAAGCTGAAATAAAATCTCGTCTACGCACTCTTTGGGAATTGGTGAATAACTCCGCAAAATTGGACAGCGAAAGAAAGAATGAAATCACCAAACTAAATATTCTATAAAAAATCATAAGTTTCATCGTTCAATTAATAATAAAATAACCGTGATGAATACAAGTCACACTCAGAGCTATGAATTCAAAGCACATATAGAACGCCCAAACCTTGGAATAGGATAACTAGGAAAACAGAGTAACCGGAAAACAAACATTTGTTATAGCTTTGTAGTCACGAATATAAATTAATATGTTTAAGATACTTAATATACCACACGCCGATCCCTCGAGGTTCTTTCTCGCTGATAGTCCGTGGCCTGTGATGAGTATATTGTCCTTCTATCTGATCTTTGTTCTGAAGCTGGGACGCAAGTTTATGGCAGAGCGAAACGCCTACGATCTGCGTGCTGTACTTAGGGTCTACAATCTCATGCAGGTTGTGTTCAATGCTTCGCTCTTCCTATTGGTAAGTCCGTCATTTGAAAAACTTTCAGGAAGAACAGTTTGCAGTAATTCAAGCCGTTGCAGGTAGTTACTTATTTGAGTGTATTTAAGGCCCACGATTTGCGCTGTTTGTTTGTTTTGCCTTTGGATCATCCATTGAAGAAATGGGATCGTCTGATGTGCTACGCGTACTATATCAACAAATATATCGATTTGCTCGACACCATTTTCATAGTGTTTCGCAAGAACTACAAGCAGATTACGGCTCTGCATATATTACATCATATCTTTATGCCTATTTTGGGATACTTTGTGATCAGGACCGTCGGCTATGGGGGCCATGTTATAGTAATGGGTGTCCTCAATCTCTTCGTGCATGCTTTCATGTATAGCTACTACTACATGTCGTCGCTGAGCTCGAATAAAAGCAAACTAATATGGTGGAAACGATACATCACCATACTCCAGATGCTACAGTTCGTAATTATATGTACGCACTCCGTTTGGACGGCGATGCTGCCAAAGTGTGAAGTGCCTCGTATGCTAATCTATACAGTATACTTAATGTCACTGCTCATGTTCTGTATGTTTACCAATTTCTACATACACGCCTATAGAAAGCCCAAGAAAACGAAAGCGGAGAAGTCAGACTAGCGATGAATAAAACTACAGAAAATAGTTTTATAATTATATACTCATTTACCGCTTTTTACCTTATTACCGGAATTATATTCCCTTGTAATTCGAAGCTTTAAATTAAACCTTTCCGAACGCATAAATGCTTCGATGAAACGCACTTGCAAAGTATTGTTTACATTTCAATTACTTTATTACATTGAAGAGGGTATCGACTACTCAACAGCCTTCATTCGCCTTTGATCAAATTGTATTTAAATTGTAGATGAACTAAGCTTACATATGTTTCAGTCATACTATTGAACCCTTTACATTTACATAGTTTGTAATGCATTTTAATCAGAACTATGAAACAAGTCTATGCAGTAATAGAGTCTTGTCGGGAGAGCCCGACCATGAGACACCCTGAAGTGTCTGCTTAAAGTGGCAGATGGTATCAAAAATTGTAAATGTCCGAAAAGATTCTCTCTTTAATGATAATGTCCCTGTATATCAGGTTTGCGAACTGATCATGAATAAACATATTCTCGTATGTAGTCTGTGACGCCTTAGTCTGCCTGTTGTATACATTCTTAATTCACAGGGTATACGATTTCCGTACAGTGGAATTAAGTCACATTTGACACTTTAAAGCAAAGCTGATGGGTATTGTGCATAAGTAATTGACACATATATAGACCGATTACGGGGGAAATATAAATGAAAGGCACTATTACATTGAAGCAGTCGCACAAGAGCTCGTTCATCGAGCATACGCTTAGTTGAAAGGATTCGCAGACACGAATTAGTATCGAGATGTTTAGGATATACGAAAAGCCGCATGCAGATCCCGGAGAGCTGCCCCTAACCACCGGGCCTTGGCCTTCAATACTCATAGTTGCGGTTTATCTGCTCTTTGTGCTCAAAGTGGGGCGCCAGTTCATGGAGACCCGACAGCCGTACGATCTGCGAAAAGTGCTGAAGGTGTACAATCTGATACAGATCGCTTATAATGGCACGATGTTCATAGGTGTAAGTCTACTTAGCTCGAATCGAAAAACTGTTTAAATCGACAAGGTTTCATTTAATTTACATAGATTAGCTATATACTCTTTGTAAGGAAACCGTATGACCTGAGCTGCATTACCGTCCTCCCACTGGATCATTCGATCAAGCCATTTGAACGGGCTCTGTGCTATGCGTACTACCTGAACAAGATACTCGATCTGATGGACACCGTATTCATGGTGCTGCGCAAGAACTACAAACAGATCACACTGCTGCACTTTTTACATCACGCGATCATGGTGCTGGCTGTCTATAATGGAATACGATTCAGTGGCTACGGCGGTCACTTTGTGATAATGGGCTTCTTCAATGTCTTCGTACATGCCGTGATGTACACCTACTACTACATATCGTCCCAGGTCGAGGCGGTCCAGCAGAGTCGAGCCTGGAAGCAGTACATCACCATTCTTCAATTCATTCAATTTTTCGCTGTGATGTGGCATAGCGTTCTCACCCTACTGAAGCCCGACTGTGAGGTGCCACCACTGGCCATAGCAGCCACTCTATCTATGGGCACGCTTATGGTAGTTATGTTTAGCAATTTTTACTTGAAAACCTACATATTGCCAAAGAGGATGAAGCAGAAATGATTCCAAGATCGTATTGAAAGCCACACTCATGTATATGTAGTCAAGTTTAAAGCGGAAGTGAATTTCAATAAATTTCTTTAAGTGAACGTATGCAAATTATTTTCTAGTAAATGTGTAAAATGAAGCAATTAAGTTAAATGCTCAGGCAAATGACAATGAGCCAAGCACTTATGTATTCTGTGAATTAAATAAAAAGAGGCTTCTTTAGAGTCAAGAACTCAACAGTTCGAAAAGCAAACAACAGACGACGCGCACTCAAAAGATGAAACATAAAACGTAGCCCCAGAAGCCCATAAAAACATAACAAACCACATTGTGCCAAGGCGCACTTAAAAAGCAAGCAAACCATCAGCCATCAGACATCAGCCACCAGGCACCAGGCACCGCCATCAACCGCCCAAACAGCATGTGGGGACAAAAGTCTTCAGGGTGAGTATCCCGACCAAACGCCATAAAAATTGCAACATAAAAATTAAACCACTAAACGCAGCGAAATTGCGGGCTTTGGGGGCGCTGATAATGTGCCCAGTTGAGTTAAGTTTAGTGAGTGCATACCCTAACTTGAGCTACACACGAATATTGACTAGCAATGTGACACAATGAAGAGTGATTGTGGTATTGCTTTCGATATATCCGCTATGTATACTATACTATATTAGGTAAATCCAAATACTGTACTATATTTAGTATATCCATAAATTAATTTTCCCCAATTTCACATTTTATGGATCCCAGTTCTTCGGATTTTGATGTGTATTCATCCAACACAATTGGGATAAGCAACAGCCAATCATCTGTTAAGTCAAGTTCTTGCCTTCTATCTTCAATTCAATTAATTCAATAAATAGTTGTTGTTCTAAAATGTTTTATTATTGAAAAACAAAATTAACTAATTTATCTTTCAGGTTCTTCCACCCAAGATAGAGTAAGGGAAAGAGTATTATGTCTTCGAGTTCTCATATTTCACATAGCTATCTTTTCTTCATTGTAATTTTTCTCGTGTGTTTGGTCGACTTTGACTTTGGAGTTTCTTGAAGAAGAGTGCAGCAAGCAGTTCATAAAGCGACCCCCAGTTAGTTGTTTTCAGCTGTTTCGAGTCACCCTCACGTGCGAGGCGCAACTGCTGCTGGGCTGCTGCTGCTGTTCATGTTGTTGGGATTTCGGTAATGATATTCAATAATAATACGAGAGTACATGCGCAAATTTCAAATATCGCATAATAAAAAGCACTTGCGCTGTGCCAGGACAAAATCGTCAGCATTTCAGACATGCTTCGACTGCGCCTTTAGAATTTAATGTGCTTATAATGCCGCCTGCTGGCACTTGAGCCCATTTCCCATGCCCGAAGAGCCAGGCGAGCTGAGTTCCCAATCTTGAATCCGATACGAATTCGCATCCGACTCGGCGCACACACGTTTGCGTAATTGTGAGCGCAACCCTCGGCGCTCCGCAAAATGCTGCCTCTTTAACGGCAAATGATGTCAATTTCAATCGCAGACCCAGTCACAGTCCCATCCCCCTGCGAAATATATGCTCATCGCGTTTTCCCTATTCGCACGAAAATTGAACTTAATTGGCGCGTGAAGTGAGGATTTCATCTATTGCTGCCAGGCAACTATTCCTTCGCCGAGCCAAGTTACCAGGACACATACACACGGCTTGGCCAAATCCTTGGCTCATTAAAATTTGCCATCGAGCATCAACACAACAATCGACCCACATACGAAAGAGCGGCCTTCCAAATAAGCAATCATATAATGGCCTCAGACTATTGCTGCATTGATGCTGCTATGCTTAAGCTAATATAAAAACACTAATTATTTTATATGATAAATGCTGGCATTTGGCAAATTTTCGTTTATTTTCTAATAGAATATAGATAGATAAACACATATAGCTATAGAGCATTGCTCTGCTGTCGATATGCCAGCTTAGACGTTCAGTGTTGTCTTCTGTTGATGCAGGGTATTTCATCTTCTACAATAATTACTGTGTGCCGCTTAGACATGTTTCCCTTTCAAAACATGCTTCAGCTAGTTATCTGGAGATCACAGAGTTATTTAAACGAGAAAAAAATGCAGCGTTTACAAGGATTTCAAATTTCACAAGAAATGTTTAAATTAAATATTCAAGTTTGAAGTGTTACGGTGCGACCCTCATGCTTCGAGGCAGGCAGGCAGTCTGCCAGTCAGCCAGGCAGTCAGGCAGGCATCCCAACTGATTAGCATAAATTCGTCTATGTCTATGTTGACTGGCGAACGTTGTCGACTTCTGTGCGCTGTTGTTGTTGCCACTGCTGCTGTTGTCGTCTTTTGTCAACGTGTCTTGCATGGCAAGCAAAAAGTTTAGCAGCCAAATGCAGACAGGCACGGACTTCTGGCAGTAGGATCTTGGTGCACGGCCTGGGACTGGGGCTGGGGCTGGGGCTGGGGCTGGGGCTGGGGCTTTTGGCTGCCTTGCTGTGACTGTGGCTGCTGCCACATGGAAACATGTGTCACTGAGGGCTGTCTACTTATTGCACGACTAATGTCAGTTGCACGGCTTGCCACGCCCCACACCCGCCCATGGCCAACAGTCAACAAAAGGTTGCAAAACTTCCTGGCACACAAAAAGCTTTTTAAACTGCAAAATGCAGCTGATGGAATTTCTTTGGGGTTGCACTCGAGTGGGTGGGGAATGTGGGTGGTGGCATGTAGAAAACTGGGCTGTGGTTTGCCATTCAAGCACAAATTATTTCCAAGCCGCTGACATCGCTGGGTGAAAAAGGACGTGCCTGTCGGCCCGAAGGCATATATATATATATATATATATATATATATATATATATATATATATATATATATATATATATATATATATATATATATATATATATATATATATATATATATATATATATATATATATATATATATATATATATATATATATATATATATGTCTTTGAATGGATTCTTTTGGCGGGTTTTCTTTAAATTCTCTTCGTTTTCGTTCTAATACCTCTAGGCACTGTGCATTACATTGGCCTCGACAGCTGTGAATCAAATCGTGCTTTCGCACCCAGCCCAGGCTCAAGCATTATCTCACGCATTGCATCAATTTCTCATAGCCTACACCGCCTACTAACGGCGCTCTAATTAACACTGTCCTTTCGGCCGGTGGCCCCAAAGGAATTTCGAATTGAGCCCGCTTCACATCAATTGCTTTTCTTGACTCTTTTATTTTCATGCTACACAAAGCTCTGAAACCACTTCTAATCATATTTTAGTGTAGCCCAACTAATTGCGACTGCGGTTGAGAGTGTTTGTTTGCATATAAATATATCCATATACGTGCGTGTATGTGTGTCTCGTTGACAGACGTTCCAACATTTCCAACACACAGCAAACTGCGAAGCAATTTGCACCTCAACTCTTCAAAATTCACAAGACTTTGTAAAGTTAAGGAAGGTAATGCGATAACGACTATGGCATGCCCTACAATACACTAAGAGAAATAAGAAGTTATTTTTTTTATTCTTAAATCTTTTGTGTGCTCTGATTGATTGATGATGATGATATGCATAGTCGGATAGCTAACTAGATCGATTGTGTGATTTAATGAACTATAATAATAAGCTATATCGATATATAAAGATATATATAAAGATAATATTCAATTAAATACTTAAATTATAATATTAAATTATATTCTGGCTGATTTATTTATTAATTTATTTGAATATTTAGGCAGCATCATCCATCTAATTTTCTCTTATACTACGGCGACCATGCAACCCCATTGGCTGCAGAGCGCTGTGGCAGAAGAGGAGTCAGAGCCCTAAAGACGTGTTAATGAAGCAGACATGCGGGCCAGAACTTGGGCGAAGTCGTGGTCGTGGTCGTGGTTCCTGGGCCTTGGTCTCTTCGCCTTGGTCTTGGTTTTGGTATTGGTCTCAGTCTTGGCCTTCGTCGTCGCCTGAATGAATTTGTATAACTTGCAAATCATGTTGACTGACGAGCAAACGCGAGAAATACGCTGCGACTGCCTGGGACTGGCACTGGCACGGGACGCGCCCGGGCAGCAAGGGAGGAGTCTGGGCCGAAAACTTTCAAACAGTGTTGAGCACTGCGAGTGAAACATATTGTGCCATACATATTATGAAAATGTGTCTGAGGTTCCATAAAGTGCAAATAGGCAACGCGGAGTGCGAGGCGAGACGTGAGGCATAAGGGGCCAGCAGTTGGCTGTTCTACTAAATCAACATCATTAAGTTTTCTGTTTATAAAGAAAACACTCGAGAGCATTGGTGCGAAGTCTTCTTACTTGCTTCTCTTTCGCTTCCCTGTAAATATTGACTGAATCGGGCATATTTGTGAAGACATTTCTGAAGGAATCCTATTCGGAGCTTACCATTCCTCCCTTGGCTGCGCTCTAAATTAATTGAGCGCACAGATACAATCGTGAAGTAATACAGTAAATAATTAAAACCGAAATACTTCTAGCAATTTACAGGGTATACAGCTGCTGAGCATATTGTTACAAAAGGCCTACTGATTTTTTATTGTTATTTTATTATTTCTTCTTTCATGTTCACTTGCCCAGCTTATGTTTACGTATTTGCCGTAGCCATTGCCATTGCCTTTGCCTTTGCCGTTGCCGTTGCCAATGATGCGATCAGTGTTATCTTAGGCGGACTCGATTCAAGCGATGCAGGCGACAAGGAAAGAAGAAGGAAAACTCCCGCCGAAAAGGCAAATTAGTGTGGAACTAAAAACCAAAAACTGAACGTGGTGGAGTGTATGGCTTGGCATATTTGCTTAGCCATTTTGAGCGAACTGCATTCACAAGTTACTTAGTTCATTTAGGCGTAGGTACGTTTGACCCGAGACCCCGGGCTAGATCAGGTGAGCCAAGGGAATGGGCAGGTGGTGCATATGTGCACATCCATTATGTGTGTCGAACGAAATGTGAAAGACAGAAAATAAACAACAAAGTCACGAAATTGCTTTGCACAATAAATAAACGAGAGACAGCAAAAGTATCTTAAAGATACAAATAACAAGATTCAGGCATGGCGCACGCACAGGATGTGACTGCGTCCTAGGCAGCCAGACAGCCACACAGCCACACAGCCACACAGCCACACGGCCAGATAGCCAGCCATATGAATAGACGCTCGCAATGCTCAAGCATGCAGCTCAAATTACAACCAGGCAAATGTTTAAATACTTGAGTGCCCCACAGCCCGGGCCCAGCCATCATGCCGAGCATATTAACTTTTACTTTGGCTCTCTTTACTTTGCTCTGCTTTGTCAACACAACAATTCACTTAAGACCGAATCGTTGTTGTTGCTGTTGTTGCTGTTGTTGCTGTTGTTGCTGCCAGTTGCCAGTTGCAGTTGCCAGTTGCAGTTGCCAGTTGCAAGTTGTCTGTTGCAAGCTGTCAGTTGCTTGGCTGCAGAGATCTTATTGCACATGAGAACGACACCAGCCCACACAATAGGCGCCAGAGAACGAAATAGAAATAGCAGAAGAAGCCCTTACCAAGTGAGCCCGTAAAGCTGCCTTAGTGAACATGTGGAGTGTTATATTTGTAGTACTCGATATTAGCTTAAATAGAGCATTAATATTCAACTCTTGTTATTATGACATTGACCTCTGGAATCTTATTATATGATACAATAGGATATATTGAAATATTGTAGTATTTAGCTGAAATGTTTCTTTGTCCACAATCTATTTAATGAGGCACTCTTAGCAAATTCCCACTTATCGGCGCCCTCTATTGTCAAAAGACAGAAGCTCGGCAAGCATGCAATGCCATAGAATATTGCGAGAGGCTGTTGTGGGCAGAGTAGCTATACAAATTATTTTGCTGCATACTTTTAGGCATTGGCTTTAAAAGTGAACAAGTGGAGCTCGCAACCGAATAGAGTCAGAGTCCAATGCAACAAATACAGCAATTTAAGTGTAATGTACATTTTCATAAATTTAAAGAGAAGCAATATTTGTTTGACAGCTTGAACTAATCAGCAGAGCGGAAAGCCATAAAATTCCATTGGATATGGCTAAGTAAAGTTTGATTTCCATATTTACGTTTTCACTATAGCTACACATCACTCGGGACACTCAAGAAAGATGGTAAGATCTACAAATGATCATAAAGATGCACTTGGAGACAATTAATAGAATCCACTTACCACTTATAATTTACAGCGATTGATGATAAGTGTTTTGATGCTCCTGTTTCTCCTAGAGCAGAGCGAACAGAGCAAGGAGAAACATGAAAATGGACGTTTCACCTCTCTTGCTAGGGATAACAAAGGTGGAGAGACGTCCAAAAATCCCGATGAACCGAATACTAAATTATGTAATAGTCTGGCCTTCTCGAACTGCGAACTGATTTTCAGGTGGAACAATTTGCATCTGAAAATCATGAAAGCGATAGCGGTTCGAATCACGAAGATCTTAGCGAAGTATCCTGCTGCCGCTGATAAAGTGTCTATCGTTTATACGAAGGTATGCGCCCATTTGTTCTGCAACGCGAACCTGTCGACAATCATAGACCGCGTCCTAACATTCCTTGACAAGAGGAAACATTGCCCAGAGGTAAAGGGCTACCACTCCGTTTCCATCTAGACTACGGCAGCACACGGGACCCAGTCCCCATTTCAATTTTAATAATTCTTCTATGACTTACATAGATTTGTTATCAAATAATAAATGAATATGTTTTTCTTTTCTCTCGAATCGGCATAAGTATGAAAGAGTTCAATTTGTTGTTCTTTCAGTAAAAGATTAGACTAGTTTTGGTGCAAAATCATTTTTAAAGTAATTGAAAAATGAGATAAGTGAGAAATGTCAGATTTTTATTCTACTATCTGAGTTGATTCATTGAGGCAATTGGGGAAATGCAAGCAATTGAAATAAAGAACCAACTGTGAGCTACATTTTGTTTTAGCCTTCGGCAAGTGCAATGATCGAATCTTGAACGGCATTAACAATAAAACAATAATTCAAGCAAAGGCAATGGTCTACTTAGCAGTAGAAATGAAACTCTGGATAGGGCAACTATAGCAGCTCTTCGTGCAGCCTACTTTTGGGCATTCACTTTAAAAATAAATAAATATAAAACATTTTTTTTTTTAAATATAAAAAGTGAGTTTTTCTGATTACTTCAAATAACCAACAAAGAGTCTATTTGGTTAGATAAAGTTCAATATTTGAAGTTTTCTGTCAAGATAAATAAAACACTCTTCACAGGATCATTTCTGTAGTCAGTCTTCCCTTACTTTCACACAAACTCTTAAGCCTCAAGGGAGATAGTAACGTCAAAATTAGTTTAAGTGTAAGCTTGAAGAGAAGAGCTGATCCACCAACTTCTGATACCTAGCCCAATTCAAACCTTCGAAAGGACTATGGATGACTCGAGAAAGTAACTCAAAACTGCTTAAAACTTAATTTTCTTCTGGTTCAAAGGGGAAACTAAATTAGTTACGGTAGGAGCCAAAGTCTTAGGCAATAAATTTATGAAATCAACTTAGTTTCAGTTAAGTTCTTCACTTTAATGTGCATGGACTAAATGGGTTTTTAGTGGAGTAAGCTAGACAGCTTGCGGCTGCAGCTCTTCTGAATTAAGTTCGGCAGCGCGCTTCAAGTTTGTCACGAACTGCAAATCCCGAACTGTTCGATCTCCAGACGCATCGTTGGCGGGCAGCAGAGCCTCGAGGATTATGGGCACAATCTGTTCGCCAACGGATTGGAAAAGTTGGGCGATCTTGATGATCGCAGCGGGATCGGGCAGACCCGGAATGCCAGCACGCTCGTTGGCATCGCGACGACGTCGCCGCCTGCGGCCCTCTTCCGAATCCTCAACGGTCTCCTCCGAGGAGGAATCATCGTCTCCGTCCCCGTCATTGTTCATACCATCGCCATCGTTCTCGCCCTGGGTTTTAAAAGAGGTTTGCCTATACTAACAAATGGAATATTGTTTCAGGGTTACCTTTGGCCGCGCCTCGCAGCTAATGCACAACTGCAGCAGCAGAAAAAGTGCTGCGAACAGCAACTGACGTCCCACATGGATTGCCATTGAACTTGCGATCGATGAGCGCTGTCAGCCCCATTTATATAGCCTGCAGTCGAGGCTTTGTTTCATTTATACCTATTTTAAGTAGGCTCCATTTAGAGTGAGCTTTGCATGTCACAAAGTGCCAGTAAATTGATCAATTTGCGTGGCTCTAATTCGAGCTGGAGCTGTGGAGGTGCGCTGGCACGTTAATCCAAAGTCTTTGGCCATGCCAAAAGGTCAACGAGTGCGAACTTGAAAGCGTCGCCCAAACTCTATTCACTTTCTGCTGCTCGTTTTGTGGGCATGGAATGCGCCAACGACTGCAAACGTTTTATTTTTTTGTGCACAGCCCTGCCCAGAATGCGAACAAAAGAAGAGAGCATGGGAACTGAGATGGCGAATGCCGAATAGTGAGTACCCTAACAGACAACTTTATCGATATATCTACTTAAAAGGAGTTTTCGATTATTTCCCCAATCATCAAGTTTAATCATCACAAATTAAGTCAGGAGAAGAAATGCATATATTTATATAAGTGTATGTATATTATATTGCATAATAAACAAAATACTAAAAGTTAAAAATATCTTTTCAAAAATGATCATCGAAGAAACAAATATAATTCAAGCTTTACATATACATTATCGTCGTTGATGTTCAGCTCTTCAGTTATGATTAAAGCTCAGGTTAATGGCACACTGGCAGGGTATAGCAAGTTAGCTGTCGAGCGAACGGCCGAGCAGCAGTGGCAATTCGCACACTCTCGCAGGTAAGATGCGATGCAACTCCATTGTGCTCCATTTGTGGACCAGGTAGTTTGTGTGCCGCAGCCACATAAATTGTAATTTAAACGTGCGTTCGACGTTGAATGTGGGGATATTGTTATTAAATCAGATGTGGCTGCTGCAACGGCAGCAGCACCAGCGCCAGCAGCAGCAGCAGCAACAGCAGCAAAAACAAGCAAAAGAACAGCAACAACACAGCGACAACTGAGTTAATTGGAATCGAGTGTTGTTTGGGCATCCATCGCAATAGCCGTTTCAGTTTTGATTGAGATTCGAATACGGATGGTTAGTAAAGTCGGAAAGAGTGAAAAAGCAAATAATTAAAAAAGAAAGCAAAAACAATTAAAATACATAAATCTAAAGAGTTTGTTGGAGTTCTAAATCTAAATCATATAATTTATAAAAAGAATTGTCTAACTGAATAAAACATATATATATAAATACTTCTACTCTCTCTTCTATTCTTGTGAAATAGTTCTTGTGCAACATATGTATATATATTTATACATTTAAACATTGCAAATCATTTATTATTATACTACAAATAATACAAAATGAATTTGTTTTCGCGCCTTAAGCATATTGGAACTGCTAACAAGGTGAGCTACGTGGCAAAATATCCAAATAACGTTATGCTGCCATATCATTTTAAATTGTGCGCGCAATTAGTTGGCGTTGCCACCTTTTCGTCGCACAATGGTCTATGGACTTAACAGACTTGCTCCGCATATGGCCGGCGCTCCTCCAACTAACAGCACATATTTCTTTATTCGTTATTTAAAAACATTTTAATTACAGACCTCGGTGACGCTACCTGTTACAGTTGCTGGTAAGTAGGAAAAACAACAAGTTTTCATTTAATTTTATGAATTAGTACTGTTTTGTTTTTAAAGATAACGTAACAGAACAAGAACTGAAATATGCTCGTGTTTTGTATGTTACATCCACTGTTAATGTTATACTTGCTGTTATGTTAGATAACATTTTCAAGTGACCATACTCATAGAAACTTTTATTTCCATCATTCTCACAGTTGTCGCACAAAATCAGGAAGCATCACCCGTATCTGCGGAAGTTTACAAAGTAATTGAAGAAGAAAGGTTGCCAGCGCACAGCAAGAACGTTCAACAAGGTATGTATGAAATTTGAAACTACTGTTTAACGCTAGCCGACACGCCCCCTAGGCTGATGTAACCAAAATTGCAAATTTCAACATCTGAGGCGAAAAGTAGTTGTGGAGGGGTGAGCCTATGCTTGTGCCTGTGTGTGTGTGTCTTATCGAGAGTGCGTTAAGATAAAGATAATGTGTGCACATGTCTATATTGATTTTCCGTTAAAGACTAGAGAAAAGCACAGCTCAATTCATTCAAGCGTAAAGCGAGTGACGTCAGCAACGCGTTCACAGATTTTGTTGTTTGCTTAAAGTCAAACAGCAGCAATAGACTTACGCAGAACTTGAAGAAAGAAAGAAGTAAATAGAATTTTATTTATAGAATATTGTGAAAATTGAGAAGAAATTCATTACCGTGTGCACAGCGTAACCCTAACCTCGAATACGTTGAAATAGCATGCGTCGATCTTAGAAAGGGTGAGATGTGCTCTTTCGAGAGCAAGTTCTAGGGGAGGGGTTCGGCCTATGTAATGTGCTACCTCTAAAAACACAATATCAAAATCTCGATAGTTTGGCATTTTTGCGGCTAGTTCAAGAGACTAAAAATGCTAGGACAGAGATAGTTCATGAAAGCTGCTCTGCCATGTTAAGCAGAAAAAAAGCCAAAGTGGCATCTCAGCTCTGTTAAGGGAAAAAACACGCGACGCGTTCATGTTTACGTACACACACATACACATATGCAAACTGAATTGATGCTAATTGATAGATGCTTACGTTATTTGCCTCAATCAACAGCTTTGTCAGTCGAGATGGTAAAGGAAGAGAATTTCGCGGCCGATGGCGCCGACGAGGAAATGTTGGGAGCAGGCGCAGCCGATGAGAAGCTTACGGAGCGCCGCGACGAGGTCAAATTCATAAAGGGCGATCAGCATAATGGCGATGCAAAGATTGACATCGGCAATCTCAATGGCAAGCAGGTAAGTGCGAGAGAGAGAGAGAGAGAGAACGATAGAAGAGATTAACACAGAATCTAATTCTCCATCTGTCTCTCTCTTTTGACAGGCTTTCACGGGCATGACCAAGGAGGAGCTGATGAAGTACGCCAATGATCCGTTCTGGGTGCGTTTGCGTTGGATATTCTTTGTGGGCTTCTGGGCCATCTGGGTGGCCATGCTGGTGGGCGCCATAATGATCATAGTAGGCGCACCCAAGTGTGCTGCACCGGAGCCACTGCCCTGGTTCAAGCGTGGATTGCACGCCAAGTTTGGCAGCGTGGCCGATGCCAAGCCACAGGACTTGCAGGCCGCCCAAAAACTGTTCGCTTCGGGCGCCATTTACGAGCTGCCCGCTGGGCAGACCTACGACGTAAAGAAGGCCGATGTGGAGGCGCAGATCAAGCAGCTCGTAGATTTCTACAAGTCCAGCGATGTGAAGGTCGTCCTCGACCTCACGCCCAACTATGTGGGCAACAATTCTCAGCTATTCACCGATGCGCTGGCCGATGCGGATCGTCGGGCTGCCTTTGTTTGGGTCGACGCCGGCAGCGAGCTGCCCAACAACTGGAAGAAGGTGGGCGGTAACACCAGCGCCTGGAAGAAGCAGGAGAACAGCTATGTGCTGTCGCAGTTCGAAGATGGGAACTACGACCTGAGGATGAACTCTACGCTGGTGCGGAAACAGTTTGGAGACGTGCTGCGCCATCTACTAGGACTGGGGGTGCACGGCTTCCGCTTGAAGAACACCAAGTTCTATCTGGTCAACGACAATCTGGCCGACGAGGAGATCTCGCACACGACCAAGGAACTGAATATGGTGGACTACGGCTTCTACACCCACACGCAGACGACATTCCAAAACGGCCTGGGCGACGTGCTCTACGACTACTTGGCCATGGTAAAGAATGTGTCGGCCGACGCATTCCTCTCGGTGGCCGAGGACATCATACGTCCCGAGTCGTACGTGCTGAGCCAAGCGGGCGGCGCTTTGGGCATAGATCTGCCCATGTACGGAGAATTCGTACGGACGCTCAGCTCCTCGAAGACGAACAAGAAACTGCAGCAGCAGCTACAGCAAACACTCGTGGACACGGCCAACACCAGTTGGCTGCAGTGGAACTTCGCCGATGTCTACGTGGACACCACCTCCCATCCTTCGGCACTGGCTCTGTTCATGTCTCTGCTGCCGGGCGTGCCCGTCGTGCCTGTGGACTCCATTGAGTACGCCAATGTCAGCGAGCAGACCTACAGTCAAATCCAACAGATGCGCCTCTCGCCCTCGTACATGCACGGCGAGCTGAACATCTTCGAGGAGAACCAGCTGATCGCCTACTCCAGGTAAGTCAACATCAAACAGACTCCCCTATAGAAGTGAACTCTTTAAGCTAACATAATTGTCTTCAACTCTTCATGCTTACCCATTAAGGCAAAGGTATATTCGTGATATGGATATATCATATTGAAATTCATTTATCTTAAGACCCACTCTATCTATCGAAGCTCTTCTCTAATCTCTTGGTCTTTTGCAGAATCAAGTCTGGCAGTCCCGGCTACTTCGTCATCTTCAATCCCACCGACTCGCCGCATCTGAGCAACTTTACCACCAGCCACAAGCTGCCCGACAAGATGACCGTCTCCTATTTCAGCGAGAACTTCAACAGCGGCAATGCCACGAACATAGCCTACTCGAGCAAGGTCGATCTCAATGAACTTAACGTCTCGCCCCACTCGACCATCGTGTTCACCTATGTTCCGGTCAAGACCGAGTAGAGGAACTCAGGAAAACAACAGCACAATAATTATACATGGTACAGTGGACGTTCGCTAAAGCAACTAATAGAACTTCTTGTTGAATGAATCTCGAAACCAATTCTGAGCCAAACTTTTTCGTTGTTTTTTAAATTTATCAATTTGTTAAAGAGTTTTTTCTGTAAATTCTAATGTGTTCCAAATTTTAGAAATTACGAAAATTTTAAATTTCGCTTTTAATTTCCAAATCATTTGAAACTCAAGTTAAACTTTGCCGTTTGCGTAAACAAATTATGTTTTCTTTGGCCTAACTTTCACTGTACCTAAACTTAGTAATCTATAAAACATATATATACACTGGAAAAAGAAAACTTTGATGACAATAGAAAGAAATGTGTATTGAGCCAGAAAGTTCAAGTGGAAAGAAATACTCGTTGTCGAAAAGAAAAGAAATTATATAGCTCTGTTAGCGTTGTTGCTTCAAAATATGAAAGAAAATATATATAAAGTATTTACCTGCTGCATTACAAAATACTTAGTTTAATTTCACTGGGAAGAATACTTATTTTTGGCACTAATCTAATTATAGAGAGAGTTCTCAAAGTGGGCCAAACCTATTATTCAATATATCAACTCAAAGAGACTTACTCGTGCGAAAATCCAGCTAACTCGAACAAGTGATAACGGACTGAACTCGGCTTGCCGTGCACTTCCCGCGCCTTGACTCGCAACAGTTGAGTTTATTTATCCGCAACAGTTGAGTTTGAGTTGCCGCTGACACTCAGTCGACAGCCAAAAATTCACAAATGTGCAACAAGGTTTTGGTGCAGTTGCATTTGCCTAATTTGTTGTGGCTTTTTTTATCAGTTTGATATGCAGTCCCACACACGACACGACCATCTGTATTGTCATATATGTATATATGCGCTACTTTGTTCGAGAAGGAACGCTGTCGTCAATGCTTCTCTATAAACTAACATCATTTATTTTCCAATCAGATTTAGTTCTACCAACTTGCAGGAGCCTATGGTCTAAAAATTGCACTGATATGTTATTAACAGCATGCATTTGACCTTAACACTAAATGTTAAATGTTACTATGCTGCTTATCGATAAGTCGCTGGCATGGTAGCTTAGCAGAGACACAATCCACTTTGCTTAACATCAACTGTTACCGCGCTGTTATGAGGCAACTCATCGATAGCTTAGCAGAGACAAAACCGAGTTGGAAAATTTGAATTGGGCGCGCCTAACCAAACGTACAAATATATATTTCTAAACTCGTCTTGCTTTGACGAAAACTTTCAACCACACGAAAGAAATTGCTACACATTCGGCATACGTGAGTGCAAATGTGGGCGTGGGGGGATTGGGGGACAACTTCCGAGTTTCAAATAGTTGCCCAAAAAGCTAGCGAAACAAAAGGCGAACGCGCAACCACAGACAAATAATCAAAATCGACAAAGCGAAATGAGGCAAAAACAAAGCGTCCAAAATGTTTTTAGTTTAGCTCGAGGCAATGGCAGCCTGGGGAACTGCTCGGCCACAGGGCCAGAAAGGATATGCGCACATGCTAATGTGATTAGATACACACACGCACGCACACACGCGCACACACACACGCGCGCACACAGATACGATACTGGCTAACATACTTGGTTTCGCTTTGGCTAAGTTGTTAGAAGCAACCGCAACATGAAGTGCAGTTGATTGCGGCAAACCAGCATCCGCAACAACTATAACAAGTAGAATACTGCAAAACGAGTGTCATCGACTGTGCAATACTCTACTTCGTAAGATAGACAAATATAGATTGAGAATTTATGTAAATATATGTACATAGATATATTTGTATATATGGATAGTGTGAGAGCTCTTGCAATCACTAACAACTATATTTGCCACAAAACTAATATGCTCTACTTCTATTGGCTGCAGCGTATAGCCAGCAGAACTTTAACATTTGTATCTGAGGGATGCGAGATGCCAGCCATGAGATGCAAACTATTGTTGTGCAGGTCACCATCATTATCAACATGTTTATCATCATCATCTGGCAGATGCTGATGATCATCATCACTGGCAATGGAAAACTTTCGGCCCAGGCCGCAGCTGGCTGCATAAGTATCTGTAAGATACAGAGACACAGCACTTGCACTTGCAATTATTTTGTCGCAACAACTTTTCCATCAAACGCAGACGCTGAAACAAAACCCTGGACGCTCGCTGCGTCCAGCCAGGCCGAACTAATTTAATTGCAGCATGCAACACCCGCCACCCAACGCCCTGTGCAGGAACAGCCCCCTTTAAAGAGCTCAACCCATTCGCTGGCGAAAGAAACTGATTGATAAGGCATATTGTTCAACTCATCAATCCCAGTTAATATGCCAGCATACCTAACACAATACTTAATATGTAGGCTAGACATTTTGATAGTCCTTTATATGTCACTCAAAGCCCTGACTATATTGTATCAGCAACATACATATCTCTCAATTTATTATAGACTTTTTGGATAAAAACATATATATTTCTCGCACAGTTACCTACAATAGTACAACTGATTCTCTAAAAAGAGAGCTCAAACTAGGCTAGAGGACATTTCCTAGTATGACTAAGTCTCACTCTCTCACTCTCTCTCCCTTTCTCCATCTCTTTCTCTGAAAGCTCGATGGAAGTTTGCCGAAATCCATATGCCACATATGCAACACAAAATTGCTATCGCCAACAACAACAACAAGAACAATAAATTGCTTCACACAGCTAATTTGTATTGATTTTTCATCACGTTCACATTTTCATTTTTCCATTTTTTGTCATTGTTGTCTTTGTTGTTTGTTTGTTTTGAATTTTCCCATGCATAAATTTTGCATATTAATTGGAGCGACTGTTCGACACGACACGCCACCAACTCTTCGCTTGCCTCCTTCTCCCTGTCTATCTCTCTCTCTCTTTCTCTCTCTCTCTCTTCTATAAGTTGGCCTAAAAATGTCATCAGGCTTTGATTAACATTTTGTCCGCGCGCTCACAAATGAGGGTCCGAAATGTGTTTTGTCCACTAAATGAGTTGCATCTAATTGAGTGACAAAACAAGGCAACAACATCTACATCTACAACAACAACAACAACGACAACAACAACAACAACAACAACGACAACAACAATCTATTCTGCTGTTCACAAACTGTGCCAATTTGTTTTAAAATGCATCAACCTGGCGCTCAATCAGTCCCCAACCACAAATTCGTGTCCACCTTCTGATCCCTTTTGCATGGCGTCAACTGCATCGTCCTGCGGAGTACGTCCTGCCTCATGCGTAGCGCCTGTTCTGGACTGTTTTTCAATTTGCATGCAAGCGTCAATTACTCGTCCAAGCCGTTCCAAGCCCAACTCTAACACAGTCAACAACGGTGGCATCTAGCATTAACGGACAGCTTGAGTTGGCAGAACTCTGAAAGAATGTTCTGAAACTGAAAATGAAACTGTTCTGACTGTATAGAAATAGAAACAAAATTCAACTAGGCAATTACAATTAAAGTAAATATATTTGGGGAAGGTTTCAGTTATATTCTCATGTATTATAATACATTTCGAAATAACTCAAATACTACGGAAAATATTTAGATTTAATCCGTTTAAAATACTCCTTCAATGAGTTAAATGAGTTTATTGGTTATTTAAAATGATCGTCCTTTCGGACGGAAGGATCATTTCGCTTGTCAGTCTGGGTGTCCGTATTTCCGTCTGGCTTCTGTCTTACGCATAGTGCTTCTTCTGCCTGTCACTCAGGCTATTCGCTCCAGCGAGTCTTCACTGCACTAAGCTTTATCTCTGCTTCACTGTAACCTGTTTCTGCTGTCGCACACCTTCTCTGACAGCCCCTTCGACACCCTTTACATGTGCATCAGTTGCTTAAAAGGTTTGGTCCTTTGCTGTCTTTTATATGCAGATTGCCTTCGCATCCTTTTTCAATATTTTCTCTTTTTTGTAATCGTGCGCTTTAAATTACTTAACTGCGCCTCTTTGATGGTATCTGGATGTCCGAACTTTTTCTTTTTTCTTTGTTTTCTTTTTTGGCACCCAATTTGTCATTAAACCCAATTTGCTGGGCCTCGCAAATTCGACGATTTGCAAAGGCAACAAATCAGAATCGTAAATGATGCGTTCGATACCTAAAGATACCCTGGCGCTGGCAACAAGAAGAAGAAGCAGAATCAAATGTTGCTTCTCACTTGCTCGCAAAGTCAACCGCAATTAGGGAGTTGCTGCTAATCAAATTTAATGTGCGGACCATTAGGTGCAAATGATCTCAAATAACCAACTGCACGAGAAGAGGACAGAGTGGGCCCTTCAATAATTTGACAATTATACTCCATGTAAAAAGTGTAAGATATTGGTTTTCCGATTTGGTATGCCCTCTGGGGAGGCACACATGCATATGCATGATCAATAGAGGAGTTCACTGATTTACCATGCTATCAATGGACGTAGATATATCGAACTATGTTTGACCTAGAGTCATAAAAA
Organism: Drosophila paranaensis; assembly: GCA_035047545.1. Classification (NCBI taxonomy): domain Eukaryota; kingdom Metazoa; phylum Arthropoda; class Insecta; order Diptera; family Drosophilidae; genus Drosophila; species Drosophila paranaensis. The sequence continues at coordinate 18,962,706 of JAWNPL010000173.1, read as the reverse complement.
CGAATAAATATTACATATTTCAAGATATAGTATTTGCTAACTTGCCACGCCCCTAGTGGATGTATCTGGCAAATGTTAGCTCTTTATCAATTGAGAGTCCCCACCATTCAAATGGAAAGGCGAACAGTGTAAAAAGTAGACATTCCACGAAACCAATATACTCTTTTACTTCATCAATGAATATCAGAAATCATATAAGCAGTTTACTAACAGCCGACATGGCATATAACGCCTGTATGATCCAATACTGCAATGCACTCGATTCGTATATAGAAACTAGCAGCAACCAAAATACGTACGCATCTACACGGGTCAAGCAAGCGTTTCAGCCTCGCTTACACATCTGGAAACTAGCAATAGATTTAATTTCAGTCTAAGACTATTAACTATTACAAGTACAGAGAAATTAATCGTTATCGTAATCCCTTCACTTCACATATTATCTGTCTGTTATCTAATTCCCAAGCTGAGCTCGATTCAAGTGTTAAGTTCACATGTCAAAGCTGCTGTCAATCGCGCAACTAGTTAATCATTAGTGCCAACTACTCAGACAGTGCCCATTAGAATTATTCACACGTAACAGATGAGGAGTAGTCAAGGGGCTGATGCTCTGTAAAAAGTTGGCAAAGAGCTAGAAAGCGAAGCTAAAAGAGTATTCAATCAGAATTAGAGATAGAAAATATAATTCTTGGTGTACGATACCAATATACCCTTCCTCAATTCTGCATACAGGGTATGCGAAAGACAGGAGCACGAACCGGGGTCAACGTCAACGTCAGCTTCATTCTCTCTCGCCCAGCCCAGTGATCTGGTCGGCTTCTGCGGTTGGCAACTCAAATTACTCTTGCTGGGCATCCGAAGGGGGGAATGAGACTGAATATGGGGGGAGGGCGCGATTGTTGTTGCTGCTGTGGGGGCAATGTTGTCTAAGTCGTGCGGCTTTGAGGTGACAACCGCGACAGCTAAACGTCAATTTGTATAAATGTTTGCAATTGCAGCCGTATCGCGCTTTGCGGCAAAGTTGATAAAAATAAAACAGAGAGCGCGCGAAACAGAGAGAGATGAGCCAACAGAGAGTAGCAGGGCAGGACAGGGATAGTCAACTGCAGTTGCAAAAGCAATGCGAGAGAGACTTTCAGAATTTGCAAATCATAAATAAATATTTGCCGGCCAGTTTTAGCTTTTTATTGCCTTTTCCCTCGGGTTTGGGCCTCTTTTTCGTGGCGTTCCGCGAGAGGCGCAAAAAAAGAAACAAAACAAGTTTTGTCGGATGCACTCCGTGCTCTTACGCCATGCTCTTCAGTAATTGATTAACAGCGTCTAAGGGGGGCTCGAAAAGCACGTGAGGTAGTTCAGTATAGTTCTTTGGGTAGCCAGCAAAGATATTGATGCTCCCCAAAGAAGTTGTTCGCACTCTCTTGTTGACAACGGAAAGAACATGTATTAAAAAAGTGTTACAAATGGTTGTGTACACTGAAAAAAAAAAAGAAGTGAGTTGTGTGCATAAAAATCTGTGGCATGAGATCGTCATATTTTAATATATTTTATGCTAAGCGCTATGGGATCGTTCATTCTCCCACTCCAAATGTATTATATGTACTATTTAATGCATAATTCTAACTATCTATTAATTACCTAACTATCAGTCTAAACATCTTTATACCTGTCTAATAATCTACATATTTTATCTGTTTCTGCTTATCTCTATATTTAACTATTTACTGCTTGTTTACAAAATTATTATTAGTTATATAATTAAATTAACTTATCTAAAATATATATATCTATAATATATGATTGTCTATAACCAAATCAAATATAGATTGATCAACATATCAAATAATTTATTTTACTTTTAAATTTCACTTGCAAAAAAAACCTATATGAGCTGAACAGATTATTTATTTTGGGCAATCATTTTAGAACAGCAGCCGGGCACATTCACATTAGTCTTCGACTAAGAACACTGAAAGTGTCGTACTTAGCTGGGAGCAGGAACGAAGGAAGCTTTTAAAATGAGATTAGTGAGGATCGAATGAGCGCAATTCTTTACAGTCGCATCAGCAGACAGCCTCGGGGCTTATGATCAACTGAGCCGACCCAAATTAAAGACTGAATCGAAATGCACGAGAGACCAACTTATCGGACAGAGAGAGAGAGAGAGGGAGAGAGAGAGGAAGCGTGCTCAATCACACAACAGACGTCAATGTACGGCAACAAAGTTGCTCCACTTAAGTGCCAAAGAAAAGAGAGAGAGAGAAAAAGATAAGAGACGTACAGAGAGAGAGGAAGCAAATCACAGCCGGTAAGAGCAAATCGCAGAACGAGTGCATTTATATGCCGCCTCTCGCAATCTTACAATCTCTCACTCTCACTCTCTCCCTCTCACTACTATCTTCCGCTCTGTGACTGCACTTCGCACTCAATATGCGGATCCATTGACTTTCAGTTCACTTTTGCTCTGCGAAGATTGCTGTAGATTGAATCTAAGAATCTGGCCGCCTTAAACTCTCATCTTTAACTATCATTCTAATGCAAACTCTCTCTAATGCAAATAATTTAAATAATTTTATATATTCTGACTCAGAGTACTGCTCGTACTCGAAGGTAGAGCATTCGAAATGCGTTCAGCAATTTGATATTTTTTCGCGCTGCAACCGCATTGCAAATACAATGGCAAAAACATTGCCAGGGGGTCGGGAGTCGAGGCGTCTGTCGTCGGTTGCTGCTGCTGCTCGAGAGAGAGAGAGAGAGAGAGAGAGAGAGACATCAGTCGCGGTTTGCCGGATTCGAAATCCAAGCAGAGCACATGTTCAGCCAGTCGAATGGTCGTGGCCGCTGGTCGTGCAAAATGTGGTGCCAACTGCGCTATAAGCTGAAAGCTAAAAAACTAAACCTGTAAACAGTTGCCTCCACAACCAGTTTGATTGCAACGATCGTCCTTAGCGGTCGCCGCTGCGTCTCCGTTTCGGTCGCCGTCTCGATCGCCGTCTGTTCGTTTTCGTGTTTGCATTCGTTAATGTTATTTTGTGATAGTTATGTGATAGGTATTTGCTTGAGACACACACGAGACAAAGTCTGATCTCCTCCACTTGAAGCATGCTAAGGCTTTCCGAATTCTTGTGCCATAAATATATATTATAATGATAAGTGCATAATGCGACGATAAATTGATGAAAAATGTTAACTAAATTGTTAAGAAGTGTGATTTTGTGACTTGCAACTGTTTGCAGCACGTTGCCCTACGTGATCTTACGCCTGAAACCTGACACAGTCTCTCCAAAAGAGAGAGAGAGAGAGGATCTCCCTCTCCAGCTGCTGTGCTACTCTCCCGCTCTTTCTCTGCCCATAAATCTCTCGCAGTTGATCTCTTTGGTTATGCAAGTGAAACGCGCGCCTCCCAGTATTTATGGCTGCTCCCGCCAATGGGTAAGTAAACACTGAGTTGTGCTTGGACTGGCAAAAGCCCTCGCCTCCCTTGCCACTGCAGTGGGCGTTGGTGATTGCCTATCGTAAAAGGCTGTCTGCCTATACAGATGCCACTAGCTTTATATAAACAGAAGTCCAGCTAGTATCCACCGGCCCTACACAGCCTAAGTTTATTTACATACAAACTGAATGCAAATTGTGCTTAAGCTGGTGCCTAAATCCTGAGACGACAACTGCATAAATTATGCTAAGGTCAGTTAACAATGAGCAAGGAGTTCAACTAACAGAAATCTAATCTTGCAGCTTACAAGAGTTGCATTTCGATAAGACAAACTCGTAACAACTTTAGCTTAAAGTTGCCCTAAAAAGAGAGAGATAGATCAAGATAGAACTTAACGAGTTGGGGTGCTCTACTCTGCAGTGCTTGACGAGGAGGTACTCTGTGATCTGGAGGTTACCATCAATAGTGGACGTATTTTTAGATATAAGTTATCCTAGTCTCTTTCCATCTATAGCTATGGTTCCTTGTGTACTGTCCATAGTTTTTAGCTAGTCTCTACTTCATATTCAGTTGCCTTAAAGTTAGTAAGGGTTTCTCTCATCCCATGTACAAGTCGCCTTGGTCTCAAGCAGTTCATTTGCTCAGTCCACAGTCCCTAATCTCAAATCTGTAATGTTTGTTTGTGGGTCCTAAACTCGAATCTCTATGATCTCTTAACATCCATTTTTGTTCAAATTTGCGCAACTCATATATATATGCCCTATAGTAAGCCCTAACAGGGTATTAAAACTTTAGTTTGGATTTACAACAAAACTCTGCAAATCAAGCCAAAACACTTTTGCAGTTAGCCTAATATCTTTCTCTCTCTCTCTCTCTCTCTCTCTCTCTCTCTCTCTCTTTCGGTCTCTCGCAGAGTCAACAAGCTGTAACATATTCCTTGCATACTTAATATTGAAATCTGATCTTAATTCGATTCGATCAAAGAGCAGTTGCAAAAATCAACTCGCTTGGATTTGCATAGTCCGCTAACTAGTTGCGGGATGGACGTGCACTTCAGCTAGACTGAAAGCTGGAGTGGGCTGGGTGTATAAAAATGCCAGTCGACCATATCGCTGGGCATGATTATTTTGTCATGTAGAATTTTTATATATTATTTGTTGCTTGTACATTTATGGGCGATCCGCTAGCAGATCACGACCGTAGCCACCCGTCCCAACTGGTTTTTGTTTAGCTGTCGTTCGACACGTAATTAACTAAATAGAATTGTAGCTTGTGACTCCCTCAGCACCCACTAAGTACTAAGTACTGAGCACTCCCTCACGCTCGGAGAGCCAAAGCAAATAGAAATTAGCAGCGACATGCGAGATAAGCGATCGTCTACACAGTATGAATGCAGAGCGACACCATTTGGGCGGGGTCGGCGCCAGGGGCACTGAATTGCACAAAAGAAGAGTGCTCTATATATATATATATTCACATTCGTTATCGGCGATCTGTCGCATGCTCAATTACCTCGCTCTTAACTAAATAAAGTGCGAGCTCTTTGGAAGCGATCGCTCTGCTGAATTGCCACTTGATTTATTTAAAGATTGAAATTATTTATACTGCAGGAATTTGTCGATCGACAGCTTATCAAGCAAATGACTCTCTGAGCCAATTATCTAACTCTCTGTTTTATTTTGATTTTTTCTTTGTATTCTATACCGATAAGCAAATGAAACGTTTGTGATCAATGAGCTTGCCCATTATAATAAGCATTGATCATACGCCCCATATCACAGAGGAGAACTCTAAGCATTGGCAAGCATTTTCCGCAAACACTGAAGAGAAACGCACAAATTAAAAGCAAAATAGCAAGCTAACCTAACATCAACAAAATTTGCAACTTAACAGAAAAGCCGGCAGGAAGAACTAAAGACTAAAACACTGCGTGATGCAACTGCAACCAAGGCGAACTCAAACAAGTTGCAAGCGACAACGACTGAGTCGAATCAAACTGCAACAGAGAACAGCGAACAAAAGCAAAACAACTACAAAGTGCAGCGCCGGCGAAAGCGGCAGCAGCACAAACAACAACAACAACAACAACAACAGCAGTGACAGTGTGACAGCCAGCCAATGTGTGTGAGGCTGCCTATGTACAAGGGCGCGCCTGCATGTCTGCGTATGTGTTTGACAGCTAGTGAGAGGGGCAAACCTGTTTGTGTGTGTTGGCGCGTGTCTCTACATCTGTGTGAGTGTGAGTGTTCGTGTACGTGTATGTGTGTGTGCACAGCCCCCAAAAGCATTTCTCCAAATGCAGCGACGTCGACGTCAGCGGCAATCGCTCTCCGGGCTTTGGTACCGTTTCGTCGTCCGTTGCATTCAGTCGTTGGCCGCAGTCGTGGCCCAAGCAAACACAGCCAAACATCACACACACACACACATACAACAACTATTTCTCACACATACACTTGCGGAAATTCGCTGCCTGCTGCGCTCGACGATTTTTGAGTTCTTCGCATCCGCGTCTTGGGGCCCAATGTGAGTTGCCTTGCGCACGTCAAAGATTTCAGATCGAACAGCAGCAGCAACAGTCGCAGTCGCAGTCGCAGCCGCAGCCGCAGCAGAAAAAGCTCAGCTCGCGCGTTACGCGAATCGGTACAAAGTGTTAAAGCAGAACGAAAGGGCATTGCCTAACATACAGATCGATCATATCACTCTATTCACTTGTCGGAATTAATTTCTCCCATTTTTTTTCTTATATCACGTATCGATTATCGTTTATCGCGCTCGTTGCCGTTGCCGTTGCCGTTGCCGTTGCCGTTGCAGTTGTTATTGTTCTCGTGCGCGATTTGCCGGCGGCGATCGTGAGAATAATTTCTAAAGTGATTTTTTGTTTGTTCTGTGACAATATTAACTGCATAAATAGTGTCCGCCAATAAATGTAGAGCTAATAAACAGAGTAAACCTATAACAATACAAGTGCCAGTGCTTAAAAATATATATTGTATAAAAACATACATAGAATACTTTATAAATCTATCCCAAATCAGTCAGTTGAAACTTTCATTAATATTGCTATAATAATCGTATTTATTCAACTCTAAATAATGATAACAATAACTAAATAAATAACATTAAACGCTTTTTCAATCTGTATACTGCATAGAAGGTAATCACAACTATATTGAGTTTGCCTATAACATTTCAATACACTCTTTTAGAAAACATAATCGTATTAGAATCAAAGCTTTAATTATTTTGCAATCATAAATATAATAAATCAGTTTTTTTTATGCAGTGAAAATATATAGTTAAATATATAAAATATATATAATTTTGATCAAACATGATTTTTCTTAAGCATAATGATTAAAGCTTCAGATTCATTAGAATTTCTGTTTCTATTTCATATATTTTAGGGCTATACAAAACGTAGGAACTGTTATTTTATTTTATATACGTATCCCACAAAGATATAATTACCAAATATATTATTTCATTATATTTTCTATGTAAAATACTATTTAATTGAAGGTTCTCCCTTGGAAAATATTCAGAATTGAAATTGATTTGAAGTTTTATAAAAAAATACCTCTCAGAGAAATAACTAAAATTTTGTCGATGTAGCCAGTAACTAATACTTAATACTTATAAATAAAAGTCATATAAATGTCACATAAATGTTTGGAGTATTTCATAGTTCAGATAAGTAGGTGTGGTCGAGCCATTATGTAAACTCAGCTGATTGCTCAGCTCCACCCTTAAGTTGTAAACAAGATTTAAAAATTTTCAAATATTCAGCTGCAATTATTTTTTTATTATTGCCCATTTTATTCCTATTGTAACTGATGAGGATGTGTGTTTACAGATTATCAATTAAACAACATTTTGGACTAATTTTGTATTTAGACTTAATGGCCTATCCACATGCAATGCCAGGCTCCAGCTATTCCCCTTTCAATTTGGATAATTATGAATACAATAAAATCAAAATATTAATAAATGAAAAATTAAAATCTCTCTCTCTCTCGCTTAAAAGTGCGTGAAAAATGATATGGTTAAATAGTGCAAAAATTCTTTACAGAAGAAAATAAGCAAAATGCAATTTGTTAAACAATGCGAACGGAGCGTGTCCGAACAGCGTCTATATAGCATTCTCACAAGCAAATGCAAATCTACGGAAAATTCTTATACTGCAATTTGTCGGCACGCCTGACTAACGGACCGACTGCCTCAACTGACTGATCGAAGCAGCGCTTACATCAGCACAGAGAATTTGTACTTATTCGTAAAAATGTTGAAAGTTGTGTTTTGCTTCTCAAAAATCATATACCTATGTAATTCATTCAGATGTCTGCTTGATTATATTGCTGCTCTCTTGTGAATCACATTGCAGATTTTAGAAATATTTAACAGTGTTTTTAATCGTAGTATATATATGTATGTACCTTAAAAAACACATCTACAAATATGTATAATTTATTATGAATTTATTATCCTAAAATCACTTTGTCGGTTAAATGTGCTTGCCGAATTCGTTCTTGTTCTTAAACAATATTTGATATCAGTTTTTATGCAAAATCGGAGTAGTATCGTATCGGAGTAGTAGTCGATCTAGGCACGTTTGATTATAGCAATATTATATAATATTCAAGTAACATATGTAGGATCAAATCCCTTTGTATTTAATTATGCATTACTTGACTCAATTTTTTTAAAAACATATGTTGTACAACATATAATTTTTTTAAAATATAAAATAAAATATAAAATAATCAATGGGTTCAGGGTATAAAAATATTTCAACAAATAGCTTGGCTTAGTTTACTTCAGCATGCGCATTTTGTCTTAATTATATTTTCTAAATTATTTTAATAAACTTACTTTTTCTGAACAATTTAAATAAGATAAGAGTTTCACAATAACAAAATAAAAATCCTCGCTTCTTCTTCTTCTTTGCAGGCAACAATTTTTCAATTTGTATCAAAATATATAAAAGTTTAACTAAATATTTCAAATAGTGGAAAACATATTTTGGATTTATAGAAAAAAAGAAATAAAACACCAGTAAAATATATTAAAAATAAATAAAATAATCATATTAATAGCTTAATCCACATTTAACTTTAAACAAAATTATCAAACAATTATCAAACATAATAATAAAATATAATATCTATTCAAAATTAATTAAATAACATTTTGAAAGCAACTTCAAATCAATTTAAATAAATTTGTAAGCCTATTAAAATACATGGTGCGCGTTTATCCACATAAATAATTAAACACTTAATCCAATAATAATACTAAATTAATTAAGTTCAATAAAAAAAATGCTACCCACTGGCTACGGGGCTTGAAATCTAAAAAAGGCCAATTGAGTGAACGACTACTTCGCATTACGGTCAGAAATTGAAAGGCTGTTAATAGAGCGAGTGGATTTGGCATGGTTTCTGAGGAGAACTGGAACAGCGACACAATGTCCGACTCGGACATGATCGACTCGAAGAACGATGTGTGTGGCGGCGCCTCCAGCTCCAGCGGCAGCTCTATATCCCCTCGGACGCCGCCCAACTGTGCGCGCTGTCGCAATCACGGCCTAAAGATCACCTTGAAAGGTCACAAACGCTACTGCAAGTACCGCTATTGCACCTGCGAAAAGTGCCGCCTCACAGCGGACAGGCAGCGTGTTATGGCGCTGCAGACAGCGCTGCGTCGTGCCCAGGCGCAGGACGAGCAACGTTCGCTTCATATGCACGAGGTGCCGCCGCCGGCGAGCTCGACAACGGCGCTGCTTAGCCATCATGGCCACCACCATCATGTGCATGCCGCCCACAGCCACACCCATGCACACCACGGCCACGGCCACGGCCACGGACACCACGGCCACGTGCTGCACCATCAGCAGGCAGCAGCAGCCGCGGCCGCAGCAGCAGCGGCTGCAGCAGGAACCGCTCCTCCGGCTCAGCCACAGTCGCATCTGAGCAGTGGCCACAACGGCACGGCGAGCTCTCTCCATGGCCACGGCCATGCTCACTCGCATGTACATCACGCCCACATGGCTGCTGCATCGTCAGTGGTGCAGCAACAGCAGCACCACCACCATCAACAGCATCACCAGCAACAGCAGCAGCAGCAGCAACAACAACAGCAGCAGCCGCCTCATCAGGCAGTTCTTCGATCTCCCTCGCACAGCGATCATGGCGGCAGCGTAGGCGCAGCCACCAGCAGCTCTGGAGGCGGCGGTGGCGCAAGCTCCAGCAATGTGGCAGCCGCATCTAGTAGCGCCTCCGGCAGCGCAGCTGGCGCTGGCAGCAGCGGCGGCATCAGCGTCATCACCAGCGCCGATCATCACATGTCAACAGTGCCAACGCCTGCTCAATCGCTGGAGGGTTCCTGCGACTCCTCATCCCCATCGCCATCATCCACATCAGGCAACGCCGTGTTGCCCATCTCCGTGTCCAGCACACGCAAGAACGTGCCACTCGGTAAGTGCTCAAGCAACTGATTCACTTACCTATTTGATGTTCAAGTTGAGATTACCAACGGAGCGAGGCTTAGACTAAAATAATAAAAAAAAAAAAATTTGTTTATAGTCAGAAAATATTTAAAAATTTAACTAATATCTTTTAATCACAGAGATCCCTCTATGTTATGTCAATTTTTCAGTCAATGATTCTTTACATACAAAAAATATTTAAATTAGTTTTGGCTGGTAGAACAGAATTGTTTTCTATATTATTGACGACTACAATATTACTCAAGTTTTAGCTTTGAACTCAGCATAAAATATATTTCTGTTATTAAATATAATTGAAGACCCTGATATGCGAATTGGGAACAAGTCTTGCAGATATTAGTTGAATATTTCTCGATAAAGAGCAGATTTCCACCAGAAATTAGACAACATATATTGATTTCAGCTCTTTGAAGTATGAACATTCTGGCATTATTTATGCAAAGTTCGAATTTCCACCTCATTTATAATATATCATGAAGAGAAAGATTTGGCAGACAGGCGGTGTTGCCGTTCAGTCTGGCAACTAAATGTTTTGTCACTTCAAGAGAGGGACAACAATGCAACCACTTATGGAGCATAGCTCGACGTCACGTACTTATCGGGAGGGGCAGTCGGCCAGTGTAGCCTGCAACAGGCCTAATCAAGTTGCAGTTGTTTATTGTGGCAGCCAACACTGGCTGCCGAGGGACATGGGGCAGGAGCTAGCTCTGGACAGCTGCCAACAGGCAGTGGCAGCCTCTGACTAGAAGATACATCACAACAAAAAATACGCCACTAATTGTTTACTGTGTGAGAAAAGCCAATTCCATGGTCACGCTTCTGGGCAACAATCAATTATTCTGTCGCATCGAAGCTGTCAACAGATTCGTCTGAATAAAAAGCTGACTAATTAAATAAGTCACATAGAAGAAAATTGAATTTTAATTTAATTTTAATATTTATAAAAATTAAATATACGCAGCAAAAGTTGCTAAAGACTAGAGTGACTCTCAATAACAAGCTATGTCTTTTAGGCATGATTATGACTAAGACTGTTAAACTAAGACATAAAACTTCAAAAAAAGATAGTCTACTACAAAAAGATAGTCTTTACTGACTCGACTGTTTGGTGACTCTAAAGATCAAATGCGAGATGAATTGCGGAAACGTTAAATCCTGAAATTCCAACTGACGCAATTGCCAGAAAGATACTTCTCACCCCGACAGACATTTTTCATATACTTACGTTCAGTCTGTGAGCAGAGCACTGCATGATCTGAATTTGACACTTACGCAAGTTTCTGCTCATTATTATAATAATTACTCAAATAAATGGTGTAGCACAGAAAAGCAGGAGCCATTCAAAAAAATAAAAATAGCTTAAAGCCACAACTATTTGCGACAGACAGAGCTGTGGCACGCGTAGTTCGTGCCTACAGAGAGATCTCTAAAATTAGCTGTGAAATCAAGTCAAATTTGAGGCAAAAAAAAAAAAGAAAAGAAAAGGAATTGAGCAAAGGCGCCAAGAACTCCGAGCCAACTCTGACGCCAAGTGCTTGGCGCGTGGTGTCTCTTTCTAGTCTCTCGAGAGTGAGTAGGCAGAGCTAACTGAATGAACGTGAAGTGCAACTTAGTTGCCACATCTCGAAAAAAAAAAAACAAGGCTCAAACTGAACAACAAGTTTGAGTCGAACGGGTTAGGCAAAGCAAGGCAAGTCGAGGTCCATTCAACAGATTAAAGCGAAGCCGAGACCGTGGGTGCAGGCGAGGCAAGCGTCAAGCCTTAGCTACCGTTTGTGTGTGTTGCCCCACGTTCGAATCTCCCCTGCATACGTAGCATTGTGTCTGCACCCGGCCTGGTAATCATGGGTATAATCATGGGCTTATCATGCGAATGAAATGTGCTGTGAAATTGCTGCGTGCCTGCTGAATGTTGTATGATGAATGCTCATTCTGCAACGAGCTGACAGCCCAGACGGCCGTGCACTTGTCTGCAATTCAACTCAGGATTTGTATGCACTCTGTGCGATCAGCAATTAGAGTTGCGAACCTGGCCTAAAGAGGCGTTCGACAAGGCTAAGTGCCAAACAGCTGACACTAATTTTATGACCAGCAACATTGTTGGACAGACCGAGACATAGGCTTTACGACAGGTGTTATCTGTCTTCAGACAAATGGCTATGGCTACGACAAAGATCTGGCTAAGTGATTGTAATGAATGTATGAAGAAAGATGTAATCGATTGTCTATTGATAATTGTTTTTATTGATTGATATCGATTGATATTTTAAACCGAAGTTCAGTTAGCTAGAGTTGGTGAATAACAGTGGTTAGATTTTATTATCTGATCACAGAACAAACTTCATAGCTGACAAATCAGTATATAGAATAATGTGAGTCATTCACAATTTGTGTGAGTATTTTTTCACTGACTATCAAGTTAGATTGGAAAGAAAAAGACATACATAAAAGTAGCTTTAGATAGTTAGGACTATATAAGACTTGAGAGATAAGTACCAGTGCAACAGTCAAACCTTCTGTTTCGTAGTGCCTGCTTATCTAGAAATACAAATTCCAAAAGTTCTTTCTCTTTATTTTTAATAATAATTTGAATTACTTTTGCCACAACAAATTCGCGGAACACATAAAGTTCTTAAGACGTCTATATGACTTTTTGGTCTCCTCCTCTCTCTCTCTCTCTCTCTCTCCCTCTCTATCTGTCTTCCGCTCAATTTAGAATTTGAATCGTAGCCCTCGTCTACAGTTTAAGCCCTATTCCATTCGTAGTCACGTAAATGCAACTGCAACTGCAACAGCAACGCAACTGCAACTTCGCCTGTAATTATGTGAATGTGAATGTGCTATTTGACTTTTTGCTCGGGGCTTGCCAAGTAGTTTAGCAATCGTAAAACCTGGCTGCAAGCTTTTGTTTTTGTTACTTGGGTGTATGGATGGACAGTAGTAACTGTATAGGGTTTCAGGGGTCGCCGTCACGGGCTCGAATCGTTAAACAGTAAACGTCAAGTGGCCCGGCATCGATAGACTTTGGCTTCAGTTAATTAATTTAATGCGCTTGCGCTAATTTCTGGGCTCTCTCATCAAGACAGGCAGCGCGCGGTGCCATCTCTTAGCTTCCTCAACTTTGGTAGCGTCGCTCTGCTTCTGCTTCTGCTTCTGCTTCTGCTTCTCCTTCGTCTTTATTCTTTTCGCCAGAAAATCCGCAACAAAACTTTGGCGCGCTCGTAAAAATGAAGTTGTAAAATGTATTTTTGTTTCCCCTCCTTCTTCTTCTTCTTGTTCTTCTTCATCTTGTCGTTGTTGTTGCTGTATTTTCGATTTCATTTCAAATGGCAGCCATATCTTGTAGTAGTTGGTAGAATTGCGCTCAGGGGCGGTCCAGGGCCCACAAAATCGAGCTGCAGCAGGCCACACGAGCCACCAACTCAGACAACATCAGAAGAAGCAGAGCTGACAGGTCATTTCCTTGCCTAATTTATGAGATTTCCAGCTAATATGTTGGCATTACTTTTTAATACTTTCTGGCGGCGCTTTATTAAAAGCCCGGCTTATGGCTGTTTAATCATCTGGTCAGAAGCAATGCCAATACCAATTGACTGCTCGAGAAGAAAATTATAAAAAAATAAAAAACAAAAACAAAACAAAAAACATTCTCTTTTAGCTTGAAACTATAAAAACATGTTTTTTGTGCAATTAAAGTTGCTTTTATGAGCAGAAAATTAGTCTAGACGGGGCCAAGGGCCTGAGCCATGCCCTCTACCTACACTCAACCATATATATATATATATATATGTATATAAATATATATATTTCGCTATATATGCCCAGCTGCCTATTGAACCCATGCTGTTGGCTCTTCGATCCCCACGCCTTCTACACTGCATAACATTTTGAGTGCTCACGCTCAGAGTCTGAAAATTAAATTATCCATCAACTTATCATAATGATATGCAAGTGCTCTATAAGCCCGAGTAGCAATCAGCCGACTCGTTTGCAGCTTGCTTTTTAAGCATCTAATTGATTTAAATCGCGTGGCAAAAATGCTGACTTGTGGTTGAAGCTACCCTAATTCGTGTCTTCATTTGATGGTTTTGTAATGTTTCCTAATTATATAGAGCCCGATGTGAATGAAGGATCCTAAATCCGCATTTAATTATACTACAAGCGAGAGAACAAGGTAATATTCGAGCTAATCTTTATTATATTACTTTATTTGCTTGCCCTACTTGAGCACGCTGATTGCTTTAATAATAGCATTTAAGTGTAAAAGAACTGTCATTAAGAAGGGCTCACCTCAAGGATAAAAGAGCCTTGTGGAAAGAAGCCAAAAATTAAATATATAGTATAATAGCTCAATATTTGCATTCCGGGGTAAAGTTACTGGACGATAATATACAACTTTCCACAGAATAGATAAAATTGCTCATGAAGTTGCGCTTGAAGTCGTTCTTTTATATATCAGGCTATATGTTGATCATCGGATAATCTTTAACAACAACTTTGTATGATCAAATCAAATGCAGAAGACCAACTCATATTATTTCAAGCTTTATCAGTTTAAGCCTTATGGATTAATATTCGCTATGTTCGCTTCTAAGTTAAGCTACATTTTTAACCTGCCGCAATCATAAATCATAGACATCGGCTGGCGAATAATAGAAGCGACAATAAACTAAGTACTTAGCACCCTGGCTGGCAGATGCCAACCATAAATATTGGCTCAGGCATACATATAAATCCGCCTCAGGCCGAGTAGCTGCAGTTGCAGTTGCAGTTGAAGTATTTCTTATCGGCCATATGACGATAAATTGCGTGTTTGCGCAAATGTAAACAGAGATTGGAGGGCTATTCGGGCAGTGAGTGCCAACAAAGAAGCGGCGTGAGGCATGCAACATGTCAATTAGCAGTGCAACAAGTTCAAGTGAAGCAGCCCAAGAAAAAGTTGCAGCCAGCGCCTAGCCGCTGAATTCATTATAAAGTTCAGGGTTCTAATTGCCGACATGAATGAGGCTCTTATTACTTGATATTTATATCATACAGTCCTTCAGTAGGAGATTTGGTAGAAAGCTTCGAGCAAAGATCGGAGCTCTGACTACAGAGTTGTAGCTGTGGCATTCTCTGGGCTGTAAGGCTTACAAGTCGGATTTTAGTTTAACAATCTTTCGATATTCATTCACTTTTAAAGTATTTATTCATTTTAATTGTCAAATATAATTATAGCTGATTCTACTTCCGAGCTTACATTGATATTGTATACTAATTTCGTGAAAGTTTATTGATATTTGGAATATATAATGATTTCAGGGTTCTAATGACCAGCTTACCTTTGAAAGTTGTACACAAATGCTTCAATTGTTCGCGATATTTAGCTGATAGTGATAACTATTGATATATTCATAATGTTATTCATATTATCTATAATTATATTAATTTATCCAACACTTGAAATATGCAAATAAATCAGTTCAATGCTCTCCCAGCAATCGTCAAAGTACTAATTTCTAACCACACGCAATGAAGCAAAATGCTTTAAATACAAAGATCAAAGACTTAGAGAGCAATAGAAAGAGAGAGAGAGAACTACAAGTATCTGGTCAATAATTCAAATTATTAATGAGCCCACTTCAAGTCTAGGCAAAGTCTGGGCTGGAAGTCTGGTTTTGAGGCGCACGCATACACACACACATATATATACATATATATTATAGCCTTTCCAGTTAGCTGAGAAATTGTTACGACGATCAGCTGTTTACGAACAAGTCTTATAACAGTCAGCGGCAAATGACGGTCAACCGGTTGCAAAAACTGTCGCGCCGTTTGCATTCCTAGTCACACACACACACACACCTAGAGACTATCAAACACGCGCACAGATCTGGGGTTAGCTTTATACACATACCGAATTGAAGCTTCGACCAATTGAGTGCAAATGAGTTGCAGGCCATAGCAAAAATATGCACAATTTTACAACTGCCCAGTTAAGCTGGGGTCAATAAAAACCCCGCCTGCTCGCGTGTGGCCAAACGCTAGGCATATCATCAAAATATGCAAATTAATTAAATTAGATTTCCAGTATTTTTTCGTTACAACATAAAATGTATTAGTTATGGATAGAAAAGTATTTGATCCGGATTCTCAGTAAGGATCAAAGCGAACCAGTTTTCGGCTCTGATTGAATATTTATATAACGTTAGACAGTTTCTTAATGGAAAAAGTCGTTAGGCACACCATTTTGTTGCGCACAAGAACCAATTAGTTGGCTTCAAATTGTAAAAATGTGTGCGAAATAATAAATAATTGCAGGAACATGCATATTTATAGTTAACATAGTTGCCCCAGCCCATTCATAAATATGTATAGCACGCTAGCAGCTAAGGGAAGCAGTTCCTCAGATAAACTATGCACGCGTCAAAGACCTGCCAAGTTTTGGACAGGTTTGCACAGCTGCGTTAGGTGATGGCCCCATAAATGCTGAATGGTTTTTCAACTAGTTCAAGTTCATGTGCTCGACTTTGTGCCGGAATCGGAACTGGTCGGGTAACTAAGTAGCTGGCGAATGATTCATGTTAAGGTTCAGCTGAAGGTGTTTTTCGCTTTTCCACAACTTTTTATATGGCAGACGGAGCCCAGCCCTCAACGTGGCCAAAAGCTTTGCGTGCTCAAACCAAATGCATTTAATTGTGGGTCCACATGAGCTGTCACTCGCAGCTTCCACACTGTCACAGTCGCATTTGGGTTCATTAAAAACTTGTTGCCATTTCAATTTCAATATATAAATTAAACAAGCTGCTCAAATTGTTGCTACAAATGTAAATTTCAAATTCGAATTCAAATTGAAAACGCAATCGAAATGGAAATGGAAAATGAGAATTACATCGATTGACCACACGGTAGCTGCACTCCAGTGCGAGTCAGTTGTGTGCTTTAAACAGCTTTTCAAAGCCTTCACAAACTGACCATAAAATGCTCTTAAAAGTGTCTCAAAAGTGAATGGGACACTCTCAATGGGCAAAGTGGGTTGCCCAAGGAGTTGGTTGAGCCACTTTGAACCCCAAAAATGTATTTCTAAATAATTTTGAAATAAATTTTTATAAGTTACATAATTATAAAAGTAATTTAAATAGATTTCTACAGATCATTCTCAATTATGAGCAGACCAGTGTTGGTGAACGTCTGGGTTTACAGTCCCATCAACTTTTGTTTTCTATTTATGGCAAAGTAACTGATAAATAATTAAACTTGACAGCAATAAAAACGTGACTATAAATATCTTCGCCCACGAATAGATTTTGTTTAAGGCTTTTTCGCACTTTGTTTCGGGGATTGCCAGTGTTGTTAAACGACAGCATCTGCAGGAATTGTGCAGTAATGAAAGCGCTTCTTTTTTTATTCATACATGAGTATATTAACGCAAGCGCTGGCATTCGCACGGAATGGACATGGCTATTAAACAGCAACTACTTAAACAATTTATTTGCTTTTGTTGCCATCATTAAAATTGGCCACAATTTGCTATTTGCTATTTGCTATTTGCCAAGAATCAGAGCCTGCCCACACACCGAAATGCTCACAGTCGAAATGCCCATTAAAAGTGGCCAACGACTCTGCGAATGCAGCTCGCAAATTTTTAAGCGCATTTTTAATTTATTTTCCAACATTTTTACAATACGAACAAACACATTTTTCGATGCCCACAGTTGGGTCGAGAGAGTTTTTCAGACTCTCTCAGATGCTTGGGCCTTTGCTTTGCATCAAAGTTGTAAATGTCGCGTCGAGTCATAAATTGTGCATGTGTGTGTCTGTGTGTGTGTGAGATTATATGGTGTGTAACGACTAGCAGCAATACGAGAAAACATGCCCATGAAGGAAGCTCGAATCGCCGCAGTCACAGCGAAGCGAACGTGCGCGCCTCAAAGGCAAATTACGTTGCGCAGACGCATTTAATGAGCTCCGCCGAGTCGCGCTGAGTTGAGTTGAGTTGAGTTTAGCTGAGTTAGCCCGGACTCGAGCTGAGCTGCATTTTTTATGATTTTTGTTGAATTGGGTATTGCTTTTATATACGATCTACTGAAAGTGAAAACGGGCATATTTGTTGTATGTCAGGCAGATCCAAGAGAGAACCAGCTATGCCCGAGTTTATTTTTTGTTTTCTTATTTTCTTTCGGAAAGTGATGACAGGAATATTGATTTGTAACATTCATTAATATGTATCAATTTTAAACTTAGTCTTTTTGCAGCAGTTTATGTATATTTAATTAATTAAATATATATGAATATCTTCCTTAGCATAGCTAGCTATGAACAGTGCCAATGAACTGAGTCAAATAATCCAATTTTTTCGTATTTTTTTATATTTTAAGAGTCAGTTTAATTGAGATGTACAGAAACCTGAATGCAGGGTATAACACAGTCAGTTACATTTAATAAATCCTTTCTAGATTTTTATATTTTGAGTATAATCTTATACAAATTCTTTTCTTTTTTTAATTTTATGACATTATTAGCGCAGCAGACAGTAATGCCTCGCTATGACGAAACCTAGGGGCTAAGCAAAAAACTAAAGAATACTTGCCTTGCAGATAATAAGAAAAGGCTTTAAAAGTTTTACAGCTTAGGCAAATTTTCTTAAGCCTACGAAACGTGGATCTTAGCGTTGTTTGCCTGTAGCTTGTATTCTTATAGGTAATCAACTTTGGCGCATTTCTAAGTATCATTTAATAAAAAACTTTTTGTTTTTTATGCCATGTCAAAGGTCGTTAGTCGCTTTATGGCTGAACGCAAGGATTGGCAATCCCTTTAGCTAGGTGCTAGGTGCTAGATCCCAGCCTCTGCGGCTAGGCCCTTATTTTGTCTTCTTTTTTTTTTGAAGCACATTATTGGTTTGAGATTTCAAACATAAAATTATAATTTACAACTTTGTTGTTGTTGTTGTTTTGTTTCTTCTGCTTTTCGCATGTTGTGCTGTCAAAACATAAAACAACGTGAAGTCTTTTTAAGTTGATTTTTACAGCGCGTAACTTTGTGAAATGCGCAGCTGAAAAAGCGACTCGACACCGCAGCAAAGATGTTGAACGGACTCTATATGGCAGAGGAGCAGAAGCAGATCCTGAGTCCCTGACGTCTGACCAAAAAAAAAAAAAGAAGTAATTTAATTAGCTTTGCTTGTGGCTTGGCCATGATTGCCCCTTACCGTTTTAATTTTGTAGCGCTTCCTTTTAGGCTTTATGCTTAAGTTTTATGATCGAAGCACCTACAGCCAACTTTTCAGGTAGTTTAATTGCAGGCACTCTGTTCGACATTCCTCAAATATATTTAGCTTACATAACACCTATGCCTTAACATCTAAACATCGTTACTCATCAAACTGCACTTTAAGCGATCACTACTATATATATTACTAAAGAGAACACAAAACTGTGTAAAGCTTTCTCTCAGTGAAGTCGATTTGAAACGATATACACTTGATAAGCGAGCACACGAAAGCCGACCACTTAGCTAGTTGAGCATGCAAAACTATTCGTGGTACCCTAACTTTGCGAGCTTGACCTCTACAGTAGCCACCAAGTCCAATATGGGCCACAGCATTAGTCGAGTGTATCCAATGCTAAATAGGTATTATCACGTACTACCTCTATGTACAGTACAGTTATACTGTATAATATATATGTATATTCGCATATTGCATAATATAATCATCGATGGCGTTATCATTATGAAGTCAACGTCTTGTTGTGGATATATTGCTATTGTGATAGGACTGCGCACAGGCACAGTGGTTGCCACAGTTTCATGTTCACTAAAAGCTTTTAACTTGATATTTTCTAACAATGTAAAATAGCTAAAAATAGCTAAAAATTAAATAAATACTTTAGTTTTAAAATTAATTTAGTGCGATAACAGCGAGAAATAGTGGTTGTAATAGTTGGCATTGGCCAAAAACCTGTTATTAAAGCTAATCAAATTTGAATATTTCGAAAAACGAGTTGTCTTATATGAATATTATATTGTTTACAATATATACATATATATATTTAAATATGTAAGTTTGGCAACATCTGAGTACAGTGGTAATAGAAATATTTTCTCCCATTGAGCCATGCAAAAAAAAAAATAGATTTTTTAGAGTTATTCAATTTTGATTTTTTTTCGTTTAAATTAAAAAAAAAGTATATAAATAATTTTAGTTTACACAAAATATATTAATTATTATTTACATAGTTTTTTTCGCATTAAAATTATATAAATGTCACTTATTTATTTTATTTGCATTCAATTTACTATCCGGTTCATTGATGAGTTTTTTCTTGATATTTTATCTTTTTTTTCCACTGTGTAGCGCTTGCATTGTTCACCTTGAACTTGAATTGTGTTGCACTGCTTCTCCATATATATAGTTATATATTTAAGCACACATTCACATACACTCACACACACACTCACGTAACCCACTTATATATGTGTCGCGATTTTTATTTACATTCGTCTGTATGCAAAAAGCAAACGCACATGGCTCTAGAGTCGCCCCCGGGGCCAAAATGCAAATACAAACAGTGAGAAAAATGTTGAAATGGTTAAGATATAATAAATTGCATATATAACATATACACTATCACACTAAAATATATATTATATATGGCTTATAACAATTTAATTTATATACATTTTGATTATTTAAGTAACCTTCGGAGCTACGTTGAACGATTGGAACTGTCAGCAATTATTTAAGATTCAATTGAGAAATTTTATTAAAAGTATTGAATAATAATTTATTTTAAAAATATTATGAAGTAAATTATTTATCAAATCTCTGTTTACATATTAAATTCTTGCTATTGAATTAAATTTGTAATTTATTTTTCTAATATATTGTAATAACTATTTTCATATTTACAAATAGAATAAGCTGTTCTTTTTAGATATGCCTAATTAGGTAGTCTACTATTATATTATGTGAAGAACATTATTACTAATTATTTTATCTTCCCGCAATCCGAATCGCTTAATAATCAGAAGAGATTTATGACTTCTGATATACCACACACGCGTAGCTAATGGGCCGCCCGCCAAAAGCTTTTCTCGACCATTTTAATTGTTATATAAGTAAAGCAAAGACAATTCAAATATTTGTCTCAACAGAATTTCTTTTTCACACAACAAATTGTCGGTGCCATATTTGAGAGCTGCAATGAATTATTCTTGCCAAGAAAACCCGCACAATTTAGTGCCACACACACATACACATGTGTGAGTGTGTGTGTGCGTTTGTATTTGATTTTCATTGTTTTTTGATGAGCTTTTTTATCAGCATGTCAATTTGTTGGCCCCGAGTCTCTGGCAACACAAATTACACGCCACATTATAAGACAATAAAGCACGTAGCTCCGCTCAGCGTCTGGGCCCTGTTTAGTTCCGGCCAGCTGGTCAGCTCCAGACAACAGACATATATATATAGAGTGCCTGCTACTGCCGCAGACACGTCTGACCAATTGGAAATTCATTTTCACACCCTAGACAACAGACATTAAAATTGACAAGATATGAGTGTTGCTTATTTATGGGCTAAAGGAAAAGCTCAACGCTACTAAGTACTGGCACTATAAGACTAGCAACTGTTAAGGTTTGTATTCAGCTTTAATTGAATCCTAAGTTGATCGTTAGGAAATCGAATAAAATATTGCATCTGCCCAGTTTCCGAATCGGGAAAACGGAGCAACAAAGCAACTCTCATACTTATGTTAATATAATAAACAATAAATTACTCTTAAAACTGCAATTCTTTCTACCATCATCTAGAAAGTTATTTTCTATAAATATATACTTAAATGGAAATTACGAGCTCTTAAATTTATCTCTGTGTTGGGTGGGAATCAGTTACTGCATTTGGTTTTCAGTCAATCAATCAGTTCAATTAAAATACGTATTCGTAATATGCCTTTGGCAAGAGGTTCACGCAATAAGTCAGTCAATCAAACACTAATACGAATGTGTGAATGCAGTAATCAGTCATTCAATCAAGCAGACATTTATAATATTCCATATATAAATCGGTCAATAAGTGAATGCTATACATAAACAGGCAATCTATCAGTCTATTATTTAGTCCGATCTATCAACCAATGCATCAATCAGTCAATTATGCAAACACTTGTGTATACGTCTGTACATCGCTGAATCAATACATCCGTAAGTTAATGATTGATAAGGCAGGAGAGCTTTAACACATATAGAACTATCAGTCAGTCTATATCACACTTATGTACATAGCATACATCATGTTATCATGTTAATATACCAACAATCAATCATCATCACTGAGTATGCTTCCCACATATGATAGTCAATCAGCCATTCAATCAGGAGTTAAACTTTGTCTTTAAAGTATTTATAGATATTTGTGTAGTAACAGTCAGCGCATCAATCAATGAGTCAATCATCCTCAACTTGAATACATTTTTTTATAAATCTAGATGCGTTTTCCCACAGATACTCGGCATTAAATTGTATTCCGAAAATAAAATGCAGGAGTCTCTACATACATACATACATACACATATAAAAATTCAAATGCCGACTGGGTGATCATAAAGAAATTATTGCAAGCTAACGACAAAGTCGAATGCTTTTGCTAGTCCACACACTCACACTCGACACACACACACGCATCAGCTGTCTGGGGCTGCTCTCTCGTGTGCATAGACTGAAGCCCCCACTTGCATCCATCACCCGTCTTATCTACGACAGTTGGCACGTGTAAGCAATTTCTATTATAATCGCTCAGCAAATGCAATATTCGCTCACTCTCCCACAATCGCACTTCTGCTCTCTACGCGTCTCTCACGCTCGCGCTCTCTTTTTGTCAGTTTTGCCCTGGCAACAAGTGCAAAAACTGCGCATTGCCTCTAATTTATGCTTGTTTGGTCATTGAGGTTTGCGGGCTTTGCGAGTTGCAGTATTTCTTTTTTGTGTGTTTCTTGGGCGGGGTGTTCGGGGAGGCAATAATTTACATATTACGCATACGCAGCGGTGTGCACAAGAAATAGTGTCTAAGGCGTTGCAAGCGCCTTGCCTAATTTATGGGACAACAATTCGATAAGCCTCGAGCCAAATGCACTTATTAAGCGATACAATTATATCTATAATTGTTCGCATATTTTAATTGCGCCCTGCAGCTTGCGTATATTTAATTTTGATTTATTAACTATGCAATTTGTGTCATTTTAAGGAGCAAATTTATGGGTGCAACTCTATTGGCTTGAATACATTTTGGCCAAGCTAAAACTGCACTCGAGTCCAGTCTCAATTTTAACCACAATTAGGCGGGTTTTCTTCTCTTTGAAACTCGCTATCATAAAGAAGGCTCTATAAATTTCATTTTACGACCAATATATGCCGCGCCAATCTGGTTCCTTTTCACACTTATAGATAGTGTGAACAGAGTATATTCGTGCATCTAGCTGTATGAATATAAACGCAAAGTCAGATTTGCTTTATGCTTTTCGCTTTTCAATTGCATTTATCTTTGTTAACTCCTTGAGCGATTATTACGCAGTCAGTGACACCCGATTGCAATGCTCGTACTTGTTTTAAGCTCAATAGCTTCATTGCGCAAATATGCGTGAATCATGGCAATATGCCATTAATCTAATTATTGGCATTATTTATGAATCTTAATTCATTTGTGAGATCATATCTAATCAACAGACTTAAGTTACGAATTTTATGATTTGGATTACAGGAATAACTTTTCCTTTCAATTGAAAGCTTTATGTTATACATGAACACTATCCTATTCCCACTCTCTTACTCATAAGTATTACAGGTGTAGCTTGTCAGCGCCCATTTGCCCTTCCACACAAACACTGCATAAATAATTTACATAATATGATGCACGAACTCAACCGAAGTGCAGATCAAAAGCCAATCTATGGGATTTTTTCAATGTGCGCGGGGTTGCGGCCACAAATCAATTGCCAGCGTGAAGCAGTGTCCTTTGAAAGGACACAAATGGTCGTCGTATCAACTGATTTATATCACAGTCACAGCAATTAACGCGAATGTAAAGGGCGGCAATAAAAGAGCAGCGCAAAGGGAAAGCCAGCAACAAAAAGACAAAACAGAAAGTAGTAAAAGCTGAAAATATAAATGAAGAGCATACTCCGCTGGCAGATGCGCTGTAATCAACCACTTTCCTATATAGTTAGGTGGCAGATATAGAAATATCTAGACTAGACTAAAGATTAGATACAGCCACTCAGCCATAAATAACTTAACATACACAAAGCTCTAATATATTTCTTATTATGCTACAGTTCTTCCGGCTCTTAAAACATTTATATACCCCTTTAGCAACATCTAATGTCTACTGAGTATACAAATCAACGTATATTTTCGGTGCTTTTCATTCCTAATTTTATGAGTGTCAAACTCAGGCGATGCCAAAATGTAGGAAAACCTTTTGCACAAATAAACATATGTGGCAGCAATTGTTGTTGTTGTTGTTGTTGTCGTGCAAGTTGAACGTCGTCATCAACGTCAACGGTTTTGGGGCGCTCGTAAAAAGCGCAAAGGAACATTTTACGACGGCACAGTCTAGCAAGCATTTGGCGTCTGTCTATAAGACGAATTACAGCTAAAGTCTTTGTCCCTCTCTGTCCGCCATGTAGAACCGTGTCTAAAATGCGGCTGCTGCTTTTTGCCAGCAGCAATCGAAATCGTGTATGAAATTAGTTAGCGAACAGTAGCTAGAAGTTGGCTCAAACACATTAGCTTTGCCCGTGGACCACTTAAGCTGCAGCCAATTGCCAATTGCCAATTGGCTTTAATGGACAGCCATCTCACATACAGAAATCTTAATATACACAGCAAAAAGTATGCAACTTCTAACTAACAAAAACCAATTTCGTGCTTACAGCATACTAATTGATGTTTATATAGGAAATTATAAATAATTTATAATTACATTTCGATAATTGTAAATTATAGATATAGAAAATGAAGATTAAGTATGAAAAGTCAAGAGTAACATCGCCTCTTCCAATTGATTGACTAATCAGCTCTTCTCTCCCACCTTCCTTCCTCTATTGTAAGCCAAATTTACTTGCAGTGCAGTAGTCAAAGAAGCCCTTCATTGGGCGAGCTGACAACCCTGGCAGCAGATAGATAAGCACACATAAGAAGAGGGCAGAAAACACCTTGTGCAACTGTTGATCTTCTGGCTGATAAGTGATAAGGGCGCATGTGTATTTGAAAGTGAAATTCGCGCAGCGTGAGCTGTTTGAACAAGTGCCAAGGGCCGTGAGGGCACTGAGGCACTGGGCGGGTGTCAAAGAAATTGCATTTCATCGACGTGTCTGTCCACAGCTGACAAAGGCAACACACACAGAGGGCAGAGCGGGGGGGAGAAAGACATGTGACAAATGAAACAATGCTTAATTATTTAACTTGAAGCAACATCATCCAGAGTCCTATGCCCCGCACAGCTTTGGCAAAGTGTGATTTCTAAATTTATATTGAAGTGGTGGCCAAACACTTCTGGGCTGTTGCCTAAAAATAAATTTCAATTTCTGCGCAATTCCAAGCCAATTCGTGGCGTTATTTATGGTGCAGCAGACATCAGCAAACTTGACACTTCATTTAACTCCCTAACCAATGCCCAGGGATCTCTACCGGAGATCTAATTAGGTAGGCCACTGAATAGTTTGCGCCAAGTCGTCCCAAATGCAATACAGACAGCCAAACACCCGCCTAGATTCTGGAAAAGGATATTATTTTCGTCGATAAAACAAATGTTGTAATATTGGGTTACATCAAGTTTTTTGAAGTCGTGTTTATAGATCATCAAACTTTTGAGTTAAGTCATAATACTTTTTTTATATATATTCTAGACTCTCAGAATCCATTAAGTATAGATTGGTCAATCTAAATGTAAGACGAATCAGAGACTCTTAAGTTAGCTAGCTAAACAGGGCATCTCATAGTCGTTCATTTGGCAGCTGAAGGAACGGTTCGACTTTGGTGAGCCATTGTCACTTGCGTGATACAAAGCTACAAGCTGTGCACAATTTAAATGCAAAAATTAAAAATGGTTCAATTTGTATTATATTTCTAATATATTTATATTTGTGTATATGCAATATATGTGTATATATATTTCTAATACAAGTTCCACTGTATTGTATATATTAGCGTTGATTATAGCTGAAAAGTAGGCACCTGACATTTGACTGACGCAATTGAGTGCGCAGGCAATAAAATGCACAGGTTTATGGTTAGGCTGCAACTAAAACAAAACAATATTGCAAATATATTTTATATGTACATCTAAATAATATATATATTCATGGAAATTATATAGACTTCGACTATACTCGCATATGCATTTCATTTATTTATTTCGATTCATTTTGGGATTGAGCTGAAATTGTTATTATTATGATTTGCCTTTGATATTTTGCCTGGCGCCGACAGAGTTGCCAACATTATGTAAATGACTGTGTGTGCTGGGTGTTTGTTGGGCGTGTATTTGTCAGTGTTTGCAAAGCAACACACACACAAGCGACTCGGCATGCCTGGCACGTGTAATCCATAAACAGTTGACGTAGTCCCCGCGCGTGCTGAAAAGAGCACACACACACATGAAGGGGTTCGGCAGTGGTTGGTAAATGCATACTCTACATATACGACAATACACTGAGCGAAAAGAAACTATTATTATACATACTTTTTTATAATCAAAATCTAATTTGCGGATTTGACTGAAGTATTTATATATTACGGACTGACTGCACATCTGAACATATATGTTAGTGCACTGAAAATTGATTCACTTATTATATGTCCGGCTGGCACTATATAACTTGATAACTTATCAATAATCTAAAAATATATATGAGCAGAAACACATTATATGCAATTTTCTATCTTTATTCTGTGATTTTTCAGAGTATATGCCAAACTATAAAGCTGCTTGATTAATTATACATATAATAAATAAACGATCACAAACATTAATCAAAGCAGCGAGTACACTGAATGATTAATAGATAGCAACAAATAAATACATATATAAAGAGGAGCATATTTGAAGATTTATTCAAGATATTTTACGAAAATCAAACATAAATACAAAAAAAAAAAAACTAAAAATAAACTGAAAGTGGATTTTACTCTCTAGCCCTTTTTTCAAGTGTATAAATTGCAAATAGATATACATAGATATATATACATACATATATAAATATATATATATATATATATATGTATATACATATTGATAAATAAACTTCTACGCACTTGTGGCAGCAACAGTTTGCCATCGCCGCCAAGTGGCAAATGTCTCGGATGATGATGGCTATTTCCACACATACACACACACACACACACACACACACACACACACACACACACACACAGCTGGATTGTTTGCCCTGTCAGCGTATCTGGGGTTCTCATTTGCTTAGGGCGATTGACAGGGGAAGGTGTGCAAAGTTGTTAGCTTAGCGTCTATTGCACTGATGGCACGACCTTGAGAGTAGAATTCCAACTGGCTAATATGAACGCAACTTAGTTTAAAGCCCATTGCAATTTGATTAAGTTCTCTTTATTATCATGCTCTTAATAAAACGAGAACTATGGCTAGTATTGTATTGAAATTTTAAATATGAGCCAGGATCTACTTTTTTCAGGGGATATTCTCAATTACTATAACAATAATAATAATGCTTTGGGGCTTGCCTGCTATCAAGAATACATTTTATTTAATCAATATATATTTCAAGGGTATTCAATGTACCAACATGAGAATCACCTTATAGAATTATGTATACTATATATGCATATACATTACGTCGACTTACAAAGTTGCAAAATTCAAAGAGCAAATCAAATCCATATATATGAATATAAACCTATATATAAATAAATATATAAATAGTTTTATATATTACAAAAAGCAACTAAATGCTTAACATATGCTGTGCACATGCAGTTAGAGATTAGAAAGCATTGCTTCCTGAATACCCTGTATATCTCCTATATATCACAATAATTCAGGTGATAAAATATTTAAAAACTATTTTATTCTTATCAAGAGAGGTTCTCTTTCTATTTATATAACCTGAGTTTATATACAATATAATCAAGTTTTTATTCCAAAAAGTATGTATATGTATGTATACATAACCGGACACAGTTGATAAGCCCTCAGCCTACACATTGATAACAGAACAATGGAACCATAGAGCAGTACATGTAAAATGCTACCCTAACAAAAGTTAATCAACCTGTCTAATATTGATAAAAATTATATGCTAACTTAACTTGGACAGAACAAAAGTCAAATTCAAATAAACAAAAATGAAATAAAAAATAAAAAATAATAATTTCGCGATCGTAAAAAACAAATTGCCAGCAAAAGCTTGTTAATTTTGATAATAAACTAGAGAAAAATGTGAAAAACTAGAGGAAGGGTTTGAAAATAGAGCCAGGTGTTGGGCATGGGTAACGTGTATGTGTGTATATATATATACATATGTGTGTGTGTGTGAGTGTATGTGCTTAAATATAACTGGCACGAGTAGCAGCCAAGAGCGTTTTACAAGTTCAAGTGAATTACGACTACAAGGAGATGACGGCGACGTCGACAACGGCGATTACGAAAATGACAATGACAGAGACCCAGGGAAGGAGATAAAGCGAGAGAGAGAGAGAGAGAGAGAGAGAGAGAGAGAGACGTAAACGATGCAGCCAATGCAGATATAGAGACAAAAGCCAGTGTATTTTTGTATTTTTACTTTACTTTATACTATATAAGTCGTAAAGTTGCTGGTAAATTACAAACGTTTTAATTTTGAGATTAAAACTGCTTTCGTGCCAAGCTTAACAAGCTTAACTTGGCTAAAAGCAGCATTGCCAACTTCCGCCATCCGCCATCCGCCTTCCGCCTTCCGGGTGCCAAGGATGCGTGACATCCTTATGCCCAATCCAGCATAAAAAGCGTTCCATGCGACAAGCAGTTTTATTAGCGTTTACTGCATTTCTTGACGAATGCACAACGACTATCCCTCAAAAGGGGGGGAGGCATGCCCCGAAATGGGGCACAGTGCTTTGGTGCAAACGAGCGACGAGCTACGGGCTCAGGTAAAGCCATGTTAAGCGTTAGTGGCTGCTAGATTTAGTGCAAGCCAATGAATACCAAATAGAAAAGCCAGCAAATACCTTGCACCACGACCAGCAGACTTTACACCTGTCGCATAAAACTGACTATAAAGCTGAACAGTTCTTAGAACTTGCTTTAATAACAACTTGCTGAACATGCAGTGCTCTACAGTTTGTTTTATTTGAAACTAGATTAACATTGAAACTAGTTTGGTATATTGCAAACATTTTTAAATACGAGAAATAGAAGTTGTTCAATGCTTGGGAAAGGAGATGTTTATATAATAATCAATCAACTTAAACTGAAACTAAGTGTTTCAATTGTGATATTAGATCAATCAATCTTTTAGTCAGAACCTGCTTGAGTGACAATCGACCAATCAGTATTTGTATCTTGTCTAATTTGTTTACTTAAATATATGTAT
Source organism: Drosophila paranaensis (assembly GCA_035047545.1). Lineage (NCBI taxonomy): Eukaryota > Metazoa > Arthropoda > Insecta > Diptera > Drosophilidae > Drosophila > Drosophila paranaensis. Next base: position 18,933,194 of record JAWNPL010000173.1, on the reverse strand, counting down.
AACTGCGAGTCAATCAATCAATCAGTCAATCAAACCGTTTATTTTATGAATGAATAAGTGAACATATTACTCGAATTCTCAATCGATCAGCTTTTATATATAAATGTTAGAGTTTGTCAATCAAAAACAAGTAAGAGACCGCTCGACTAGGGTATACCCTGAATCATGCGAATTACCGCTATTCCGTTACTTTTATATACATATGTATATGTCTGCTCTCACACACAAGCGCAAGTCGCTGCCACGCCTCCTTCTGCCTGTTACATACATTTCAACAAAAACATTATACCCCGATTTCCCATTTTCAATGGGTTCAGGGTATAAAAACATAAGAAGTTTATAGAAGTTAAAGTGTATCAATCAGCATATTGAATGAGCTTAACGACCATTAATGCATTTTTGAATCAATCAATCAATCAGTTACTCATTCCAGATATATATACGTTTAAAATATATATATTTCAGTTTATTAGAGTTTTGACATTATTCAAGATAGACAATCAACTAGTCAGTACTTCAATAGGTCAAACTGAATACTAAGTTGATCAAGCTGGTCAATCAGTTACTAAATAGGTTGATTGACAGCGTATCCCTTTAAAGCAATAGTCAAACTTAGCTAGGTTTTCGACTACACAATGCCAAACATCATGCGCTTTGCCTCCTCTGCTCTCACTGTGTCATTCTTTGGCGCCTAATCAGTTTTCCCTGCTGTGTCTGCTGTGCCACAAGCCTCATTAAAAGGCTTTCCCCTGCTCCTGCTGAAGTCATTTCAATTGTCTGTGCGAGTGCGTGTGTGTGAGTGTGTGTGTGTGTGCCAAGTCCAGAGCAAGTTGAAATATCCTCTATGATTCGGTAGACATTCCACCGCTTGCTTCATTTGCCGCATTGCTCGCTCGCCGGGAACTGTTTTGCATCAATTCGTCTCCTTTTTTGCTGTGCAAGCTGCACAGTCAGTTCAGTTCAGTTGCCATTTTGTGGATATTTCGATTTATTATTTTTTATTGCTGTTACGTTTTACGACTTTGCCGGCTGCAAGCTCGCCGACTCCGACTCCGACTCGAACCGGATGCTGCGTCAAATCTACAGATATTCTCAGATATTGCCACTCCGTTGGTTTACGGCCCTATTTCTCATAGTCATGCATTTTCCGTGAGACAAAAGGAATCTTATCAAAATATTTGCCAGTCGCTCCTTATTGCTCAAGTTAAATTTACAACCTGCTTGCAGAACTGCAGATGAACCTTAGGCTAGACTCCTCGAATAATTTTCAGTAAATCGAATTTAAATTCGTTCAAATGTTAAATTTTTTAATATAGATGATAATAATATCGAAGTATAGTTTATTTCAATTAAATGATAACTCTTATCTTGCCCATAGCTTGATCTCGATATTAGTTTAACAAAAGTATGTTATTTTCTGCAGATATAATCTATATGTGTAAGAATTGCAGTTGAGTAAGCCAACCTGCGCAGTGTGAAGCCCCTATCAAACCCAGCATAAAGGCGGGCCTTACAATATATATATATATATATATATATATATATATATGTATAAAAATAAAAAAAAGAGGCCGAGCAATGTAATGCCTGCAATTGGCACAAGACTATGTGCACACACACACACACACACACTGAGACACTAGCAGTTGTATATAAAGGATTCTGCGGGTGATGCGCTTCAGGAGCAGCTGCAGCAACACGAGCAACTTCGTGTTGCACACAAACTCATAAAAGGCGCAAAAAACGACGATGAAAAACTTTGCTAACGACTTAAACGACGACAAAAACGAGGACGAAGGAGCAAAAAAAAACACCAAAACGATGCTGGATTGTACCGAAAAAGGATTCGGTTGTAGGAGAGCCAACCAGAGAGAGAGAGAGAGAGCGAGAGAGAAAGTGTGAGAGAGTGAGAGCACACAGCCAGCACATCGAATTGAGAGTAAGCTGCACTTGGCACAGTAATAAAAGTAATAATACCAGCAAAACCAAGCAACTATATAGACAACATATATACACGATATATGTATATGTACTAAACGAATATATGTATAATATATATAGCTGCGCAGAGTTGCAGCTCGTTTATGCGCGTTAATGGCATCGTTTACTGGCTAACTGTGAATGTGCGCCCATAAATGGGTGTGGCGCTTACTGTTGCAGCTGCAACATGATGTGGCATCAATTGGCCACAAACCCATCCGATAAGATGGGCGTGGTCAAAAGCATCTGCGGGTCGCATCCCGCATACTAAGAAAATGCACTTCGAATGAAAATAATATGACGCGCAATCGTATATCATTGGAGTCTTAACTGATGTATGATGGTTCAGTTAACTAGCAAGATAAATACAGGTGAAATGCATAATTAGATCTTGAAGTAGGTCGACTGACAGGCAGTTTCTATCGAATAAAAGGACAGCTGTGCGAAAGTAATAAAAATATATTTTATATCTACAAATTTTAAGGTGCATATCTGCAAGAGTAAATAGATAATGTAGTCATATAATCAGCAATAATAATAATAACTAAATTTATAAACATATAATAATTTATTATATTAAACAAAAATTGTACATAGGCATACGAAAACTCCATTGCATAATATGTCAAACCCAATTAGCGTTTAACTAATTTTCTCTCACATATTTTCACCTGCATAAAAGTGGCCGAGCTAATTGGCCAATCAAACAGTTTTTCTTTTTCTTTTTTTTTTTCTTTCTTGCGGCAACAATAAATCAATTTATTAAATTTATATGCGGTTAATAAAATAATTTTTAGACATAAAATGCAAATGGAGCCAATGGCTAATGGCTTAATTACTAAATTAAAAATGGCAGCGTAGAGAGACAACAACAGCAACAACAACTATTATAATAGATAACGACAACAAGAGCAAGCAGTGCGTGCTAGCTTGGTATATACACGCACCCGCACACGCATACGCATACACATACACATAGTCACATGCATATACGCGTACATACACAAGTGCACGTGTATACAACACAAATTATGTAAACTAAACAACAGCAAGAACAGCTACACACGCAAAGTATAAAACACGTTTCACACGCACGCACGCACACACACACACATACACACGGGCACTTCGCTCACCAATGCAAAACGTGCGCCACACCAACACGAGCAGCAACAACAACACAGCGCCAACTACTCAGCGCAGCAGTTGCATACAACATAACAACAGCAACAACAGCAACAACAACAACAGCCACATAAAAGGCGAAAAGGAGAAGAGAGAGAAACATAATAAAACGGGCCAATGACTATGAAGCTCCGCCTACTACGGAAACTACCGACGACGACAGCAACGATGACGACGACGACGACGACGGCGGCAGCGCAGCAGCTGCCATTTGTTCCAAGTTATTGTTGTTGTTGTTGTTCGTGCTGCTGATGTTGCCGCTGCTGCGCTGCTGCTGCTGCTATGTAGGTAAAAAGAAGAGAAAAAAATGGCAGCGCATTAAGTGAACATAGCGAGTGCAGAAGAAGCGCAGCTAAAACCCGAAGCAGCTGACGAAGATTGGGCTAGAAATGCAGACAGCAAAGCGGCGAATTAGAGCAAACGTTACATTTATATAATAAATACATATATACACTTTGAGTAAACATATATATAAATATATATATACATACATATCTGCATAAAGAAGTCGCATTTAAATACTTCCTTCTATCTGTATAATTATTATTTCAGAAGTTACTTTTCTGTTTAATAAGTTAATATTAAATTTTTTAATAATGAATGTCTATTAAAGTTAAAAAATGTTGATATATAAGTGTCTGAGCTGCTTGTAGCAAAAGTATATTATCTATATTTATATAAATAAATATATACATATATTTAATTTATCTATATATTTAGAGATATGAATGATGTGAGCATTAAGAAGCCTCTCTTATAAAGCGCTTCTTCCCATCACATACTCTAGAGCCAAGACTCAATGACCCTTAGGAGTCTCACCTGCTAATTAAAACCTAACTTGATCTACAACAAATAATATATTTTTGCATGACTCAAACCCTGTATTAAATAACCCAGAAGTTTCGCTCTTGCGTGCTCAGACAGTTCGCACTGATAAGACTTGACGAGATCTTCCGACCTATTTTCCCCTCTGCTGATCTCAGCTCGCAGTGCCTATGGGAGTGCCTCAGGCACTGTGTATTATGTATTGGATTTCATTTTGTGCCTACGTTTTCACCGCCATGTTTACATTGAGCACAGCCACGTCTGACAGTTTCAATGGGGTCTCATTTGGAGAATCGTAAATAATAAAGCAAAAATGCGCTCAAGCAGCTGAAAGTTGAGAATATCAATGGATGTTGCGTATACGCAGCGCTGTCCGTCTCCAATCTGCGTTTATTTATTTATGCTGATATTTCGAATGGGTCTCAGTTAAATTGTTTATGGCTTTCGCTTTCGCTCTCGAACTTTGTATTCAATTTCAAGTGGATACTCGAGTGGCATGAGAACGTGCGAGAATTGAGCCAATGTCATTGAGTGTCATTTGTAAATCGGCTTTGTTTGCTTTCCTTGCAGGCCAGGATGTTTTCCTAGACTATTGTCAGAAGCTGTTGGAGAAGTTTCGTTATCCGTGGGAGCTGATGCCGCTCATGTATGTGATATTAAAAGATGCTGGTGCCGATATCGACGAGGCTTCGCGTCGCATCGAAGAGGGTAAGCCAAAAGAGACAAACCACATTAACAATTTATTAACCAAATGAGTCAAAGTCAAAAATGTTCTATGAACTGCGATATACCTATATCTATAATACATTGCATTACATACATATCTTTCGATCTGGATAGGCCAATATGTTGTCAATGAGTACTCCCGTCAGAACAATTTGAATATCTATGACGGGGGTGAGCTACGCAACACAACGCGGCAATGTGGATGATAATTGTTCTATTAATCAAGCTAAATATTTAATTCAAGAGTAAAAAGCTTAACGGAAATTACATTTTATCTAGTTATTTAAACCTATTAGTTCTCGTCGACTTCAATTTGAATAAAAAGAAAAGCAAAAAACAAATTTAATATTTAGCTTAAAGCTTCAGCAAAACGCGCGCGAGTTGGGCTTTGAAACTAAACTTTAACACAAAGAAAAATATTGAATAAAACGAAGAATTGACAAACTTCTGTAAATATATTCGAATTTAATGTAAGCGAGCAACTTTTACTTGGATATTATCTTCAATCAACAAGCCAAATACACAACTCTTCAATCAACATACTCTGGCATTGATGTCTCCACTCAAACTCTTCAATCAACATACCCTATAAACAATGATGATGACACTGATGATGATGATGATGATGATGCTGTCCAGCTACTCTAACTACTCTACAATCAACATACTCAACTACTCAACACTCAACGCAACCTCTTGTCAAATCTGATTGTTATTCGCTCTTTCAACTATCCTCTGATCAGCTCTAACAGTTAAGATGTGCTAGTAAAAGTTTACCCGAACGGTTGTTTAGCTTTAGTTCAAAAGATCTACTATCAAGGTTTGCTCTTAAGTTAGCTTAAGTTAAGCGGAGTTTGGGTGGACCAAACACCATAAACAAAATCAAATATTAATCAAATATTCAAAAACAAAAGAGTTTTAAAATCTGACAGCACCATAGTTAAGATCAAGGCACACAACTAGTTGGCTTTATCAAAAGAGAAAAGCTTTGCGAAGAATTTCAGTTTCATTGCTTATTTGGTCCAGCCTAGCCCGAGCTCTAGTTTGTTTTATTGCTTTAAGCTTTTAACTTTAGACTTACAAATTGCTTTAAATTATTCATTTTGAGACTACTTTTCAGATGTTTGATACACCCAATTAAATACACTTTTATAACTATCCATAGAATTCCAAAGTTCAATAAGATCTTGGCTAATACAAATACAGAATTGGAATTAGCCTAAAAGCCTAAATAGTTTCGATATTTATACTATGTAAAAATACAGGAACCTAATAAGATATTCAGTCTTGCTAACTACTATAAATGTTCATATAATGTCTAACGATATCAAATTATTAACAAACTATGTATAAATATTGTTATTGATCTAAGCAGTTCATAATGCATATGCCAAGTTACAACTACAACAACAACAACTAAATAATTCAATGTAAAAACAAAATAAAAATATTTTCCTTAAACAACAGTCAATGGCTAGCACTAAGATTGAGGTTTTCCATAGCGATATTAGGATGGGGCCCATAGAGGGCATCATCAGGTGCCTGTTTTGTGATTTGGCGAATAACATTAAAAATTGTAACGATTGCTTTCTCAAGTTGTTTGCCATTTCATCAGAACCGTTACACGTCCCGAGCAAATGAAGTTGCAGCTGGAGCTGGAGCTGGAGCTGGAGCTGGAGTTGGAGCTAGAGCTGCTGTTGTTGCTGCAGTCGCCGCTGCTGGCGTCGTAAATGCATCATTAAACCGAAAAATGCATGCGAAAAATTTACGACATCGCCAACACCGTCACTGAAAGGCTTCCAGCTTCAGCTTCAGCTTCAGCTTAGCTCAATCCCAATCCCACCCTCTCCGTCTCCCGAAAGGCATTTCCATGGGAAAGCTGCCAGGTAGTAGCTACAATAATATTGCAGCATCGTTTGCTGGCACTAAACACGTTCATCCAGGTGGGATGAACCGACGGCAGCAGAGTATACCATGAATATAGTAGAAGCGATGGGTCTGTCGACTAGGGAGGGGGGAGAGCTGGAATGGGGCTTACTTCGAATAGGCAATGCGACGTGTAAATGTGTGCGCTATAAAGCTTAAAAGTGTTTATGCTTGAACGGTTGACGGGTTGGCGCTATATAAGATGGGTACATAAAGATTGCAAAAACGATTTAGAAACGAAAAGTTCTTAATTTCTATTGTTATATATATTGGTATGTATATAATTATATACATTTACTTTTAAAGAATTTATATTATATTTCTCTACTATTATTATCGCCAAGAAGAGAATTCTAGTTAGAGTCAATCCCATCCAACTAAAACTTTCTATTCGTGGATAGCCTTTAGTAAGCCCATTGCTCACAGCTCGTTGCTTTTGCTTACACTATTTATGATCGTTCACGCCCATTTAGGCAAATGAGTCAGCTTACGGCAGTTTTTATGACACATTTCTCATTCTTGTTTCGGTCATATTTTAAGCCCTGTCTTTGCTATGTAAGCCCATAAAATAGAGAGTGAGAGCGAGAGAGAGAGAGAGAGATGCAGCTCATGATGTGGAATGTATTTTAACCCTGCCCTCGGGACGAATACGCCAAATTCCTTCAGCTTAGCAGTTGGGCAAAACAGAAATGAGTGGTAAGAGGAAGACGTGGTTCTTTTTGCCAATGCTTATTAAATACTATAGAAAAGCGCTGCCAACATCGGGAGCAGCAGCAGCAGCAGCAGCAGGAAGCGAAAAATTTCAACTTTACGACTTCATATTGTGGGCGGGTCGTAAAAAATTGTGCAGCGTCAACTGCCAGGGCCAATGCAGCGCTTGTGCTCATGCTACTGACATTTTACGGCTCGACAAGTAACATGCGTGCCCCCCAACTAGTGCCAGACATCAGATAGAGATACACTCAGAGAATTATTCTGGGCAAATCAAAGAGAAACATCCTCAAAACTTACGCAGGATCAACTTATGGAGTTCAAGTTTCAAAGTATAAACCTAAATCAATTGACTATTTGCCAAAGGATCATGCTAAGCTTTTAGTGACATGATTTTCTCTCAGTGTGTTGCGAGCCATGATATATTAGTGCTGACTGCTGGCAACTCCTTGACTGCTTTGCTTTCCGGCTTAATAATAAGCAGCCAGTTTGTCATAACTGTGGCCTGGACATGGCTACTTCCATGAAACTGACCGAGCTTTAGCTGATTGTTGCTGCTGCTCCAGCTGCTGTCATCTGCTGTCGCCTGCTAACCCAGTGAAGCGTAAAGTTATTGCCAAGGTTTTGTGGCCTGCAAACGTGCTGATTAAAAACCGCTGCGGGCCACACAGTGCCTTAGCTAAGGCAAACACTACAAATTTCTAGAGCTTATCTTAAATTGCTAACAGTTAATTCAAAATGCTTTAATACATTTCAAATATTAAATGAAATAAATAAATTTGGAATATAAATTTAGATTGAAGCTTAAGCTTTTTGCTCTATAATTAGAGTAAGAGTTAAAAGTTAATTAAATCAAAATTAATTTGAGTCTTTCTAGTAAGCAGCCTTCAGCTCTCTTTATTGGCTGCACCACCCACCCACTCATAAAACAAAGCCTTAAAATCAATTGTTTTGAGCTGGAGTCACATTTCAATTTAAAATTGCCTGTTCAATAAGAACTTAACAGTCGTTAGCCGAATCCGTGAGGAATGGCTAAAATAAAAAGCTTTCAACTCTCCGCCGGCTGCTTTCATACGGAACTTTGACCTGCTCAAGATGCACTCACTTAATTAATCCCAACCCAGCAGAAATTTTAATGTACGGGCTTGTTCAGCAGAGTTTACGACTCTTTATTTCGGACTAGCATTAGTATGGGCATTAGTTTGGTACCCAAGTTCCTTGGTCAAGTACATAACTGTTGGCTTAGACTCCACATACAGCTCTATGTATGTGCGTATGACGCTTAGCCTGGGCCTGGGCCTGTGGCACACTCGTGCGTAATATCCCCGTGTGCCTGCCTCGGCTCCGTTTAATGCATTCTGCAGTTGGCGGAAGAAAAAATCCCATTAAAATTAAGTAAAATTGCAGCAGCAGCAGCAGCAGCAGAAACGTAATCGTAAAAACTTGGCATTTTGATGTTGCAGCAAGCAGTAAAATTTTGAAAAGTTTTTGCCACATAGATAAGTCGATGTGGGGGTTGGGACTGCGACTGGGACTGGGACTGGGACGGAGACTGGGTGCGAGGTGTTGGGTGCGGCAAACAAAGGTTCTGCCTCCAGCGGGGGTTGGGCTTAACAGAATGGGTTCATTGTGTGCGTGTGTGTGTGTGTGTGTGTGTTCGAAGGTTGCACATAAAGTGCATGCCACAGCGATCCATGTGTGTGTGTGTGTGTGTGTACCTTGGGCCGGGACATAGACTTTTAGTGCCCGGGCACAGTTAATGTTATGGCTTCAATAGTTTATAAGTCATGTGCTGAAAAGTGTGAAAACCCAGCGAAATTTAACGATATAAGCCATAAACTCGTCTACGTGCGAGGGCGCATATATGTGTGTATATATATATACATATATATGTATGTACATATAGACCACATATACATATATTTACATACATATTTTAAATCGCCCAGAATTGACTTTATCAGCATGTTTCCGATGCAGCAGCAGCTGGTGTAGCTGCGACTGCCACTGCCTATTGTGTGGCGCCATCTAGCGTCGCCAGGGTGACCATATTTCACGATAATTTATTGATATGACATTCTGTTCGTCTCCACAGCGCGTGTAGAAATAAACCGAATCGTAGCGCAAATCTATTACAACTACTACACTCCGATGACCATTGGACTGCACACGAGCGGAGCGCCCATGTACCTGACCTACCCCAGCATCGAGCGCTATGGCACCCATTTTACGCATCTGCCGCTGTCACAGATCCGGCCGCCGACGCCCGAACCGCTCGCTCTCAGCCGGACGCCGCCCAGTCCAGCTGGTGGTGACGTCTCTGCGTCCAATCCGCAACAGAAGCAATCATCGCGTCCCGCGAGCAGCAATGGCACTGCGCAATCCGCCGCCTCGCCCCATCCGGTCACGGCAGTGGCCACGATCACAACACCCGGCCATCATCAGCAGCGTTCGCGTTCCGGCACGCCCACAACGCCACCGCCGGCGCACAGCAGCAGCAACGGCGCCTACCATCACCAGCATCATCATCACCATCATAGTCATCACCATGGCCAGCATCTGGTCAGCTCCACCTCCGCCGCCGCCATTGCGGCAGCAGCAGCCGCCACGTAACAGTATCGCCACGTTGCTGCCGCTGCGGCAGCAGCTGCGGCAGCTGTGCTCTTTGTGTAAGTAAAAGCCAATCAAGCGGAACCCAATTGTTATGAGGTAGAGTATCCAATAAACCTAATAGCTATATGTGCCCGCCCCCACTTAAGTACAGTTGCCTCCGGTGCCTATTGACGACTACTCAAAGCAAACGAAGAACTAAATATTTCATTTTAAGTTTGCAAATTTTAGAACATTTCGGCTATAATATATGTAGGTATATATGGGCAATCTCAGCACTAACCGTTGAGAATTGAGAATTGACAGTTGAGATCTTAAGACTCCCTTCCTTTATTCGGCTTAAGCACAAATACTCTTTCTCTGCTATATTTTATAGGATAGAGTATTTCGGCTTCGACTCGCATGCGAATATTTTGTATTTTCTTTTGAGCTTATTTGGCATGCAGGACCTGGCGCGCAGCCTTTAATCAAATCAATTTCGCAGCATAGTTTTATGTATACAATTTAAGTTGGTTGCCTGCCACGCTTGCCGCTTGCCGCTTGCCGCTTGCAGTTTTCATTTTCATTTCCATTTCCGGCGGCTGCTGCTTGCATTTCCGGTCTGCGCACGAAAGTATGCAATGGCTTTTTCATCATTTCGCCTGATGGCTGCAACGTGGCAACAAAAGCTGCTGCAGCTGGAAAACGCACACACGCACACACACACACACACACACACACACACACACACACACACACAATTCCTCTTGGCTGCCACCTGCCCCCCTCTCCTCTCCTCTGCTGCTGTGGCACGTCTCTTGCTTTTGTGCTGACAATTGAAGCAATTCGCCTTGGCCAATTGTTGTTGTTGTTGTGTTGTTGTTGATGTTGTTCCTCTTCTTGTCATTTAATTTAGGGGCAAGTGTTAAATTTCCATGCTGGCTGGCATTTTAGTTTATATTATGCTTTCAACATTTTGTTGCCTTTTGTTTCAAACGCTCTCTCGCTTTAATTAAAAACTCAAGTGGCGTCAGCCAAATAAAGAAGAAAAGGGCCATGGTACGGCAGATTCGTCTCTGGTTTCTCTCTCGCAGTCGCAGTCTCAGTCCCAGTTCCACTCCTCCCCACATTTATGTTTCGCTGCCACAAATATCATAATGTTTGCTGCCACACATCAAAACTTTTGCACACACAAATTTTACGATGCCCAGCGAACACTTCAGAATGCATATTTCAATGTCTGTCTGGTCGAAAGGTAATAAAATATACGCATTTTGCAACAAAACGCAGCATCTAAATCTTGTCTAGAATTGTTCGGTTTCCGTGCTATCCTTCGATTGTTTGTGCGCCCTTTCGGCACATTAAAACACCAACTCCAACTCGACTCGACTCGACAACTACGACTCATCTCATCTCATCTCATCTCATCTCATCTCTTCTCCTGGTGGCATTTCGCATCAAAGGCGCATCGTGAGTTTTTACGAGTGCATCATAAAACTGGCAACGCACGAGAGCGACGGCTGCGGCTGCGGCTGCTGCGTGAAAATATTCTTTTTATTCTTAACTTATACAGTTGAGGTTTTCCTTCTTTATTTTTCATCGCCTTCTTCATTTTCTTATATATGTACATATATAGCATGTCCAAGTATTTCTGTAAGCCTAGCCGAAGGGCTACGGAACTCACTTTTGGCTGCAATTAAATTGCGCACTGCGAACTACAAAGTCGAACGACTGCAGTGGGCAAGTTGCAAATGTGTGGAATATGGAGGAAACAGTGATGCAAAATTCAACGGATCTAGCCAAATCTAGCCTTTTTTGTACCTAAATTAGCTATAAGGCGCACAGAGGAAATGATTTGATGTATTTTGGTTGGTTTACTTACGTAAATTTATTTATTTTTATATATTTTGTAAAATTAAAATCTGATATGACGACATGAAGGTCTATAAATGATATATATGTTTAAGCATGTATTGAATTATTATTATAAATCAGCATTTAAAGAGTTCTCCAAATAGTTGTCTATGTAGCAACTGAGCTAAGAGAATATAGATTAGACCAACTCAAAGCTCGATAAATATGAGCGATAGATTTTCGTTATGTATATAAGTTTCACAGCTTGAGCCATTGTTTCCTTGATTGCCATGCCTCGAGTTGCAAACTATAAATTATTATTGACTAAGCTTAGGTCCAAGTGAAAGTGTCTAAATGTAGTATTAGCTTAGCTGAATGTTCTTCTTCCAGTCTTCAATATCCATTCATTCTTTAAAAAAACATTTTTTTTATACATATACTTTTTTATTTATATTACCTTACGTAGGACAAAAGTTTTGATGACTCGGCTTCCGTCAGTTGCTTCTGTCATCTCAGAAACTAACTTGAATTTGTTGTACTCCGTAAGGCAGGAACTTTCATTCAACTAACATCAGAGTTCACTTAACTCGCCAGTTTCGCGAACAGAGTTTCAGCAGATCAAATTTATCAGCAACTGAGCAAAAATCAACAACAATTATTCAGTTGAAAATGCGGCGCGGTCGTAAAAAGTGCCGAACAATGCGAACATTTTACGAGCTGCCCAGGCTCCTTGCTACAGGCAAAGTAGCTCCAAGCAGCTTCAATTCCTTGGCTGCATTTCATTTGTTTCACACACACACACACACAGTGAGAGCGATATCCTGGCGATTCGTTTGACTGCTGCTTCACCTGCTTGCCCCAAGGAATTGCAATAAATGCATAAGTTTCCATTTAACGATATTTTGTTACCGTTTCACACACCTTCTGGTCGTCGTATAAAAACGTGAAATGCTTTCTATTTTCATTTCATTTTCCGCTTTTCCTTGAATCCTCGTGTGTGTGTGAGTGTGTGTGTGTGTCTGGGTGGGTGTGCGTGTGCCAAGCCAATTTTCTTCATCTCAAATTGTTGTGAACATTTTGCTCGCAATCTATTGACGAATATCGCTCAGCGAACGAATATACTTAATTATATATACTAGCCATAGCTAAATGCATCTGAATGATCTTGGCCGCCAGCCAGCGAATTCTTCAAGACTTTGACGGCTCAAGCACTTAATTGACTGCAGCATTAGTAATCTCCTATATGCGATATATGACATGGGATTTCGTATCGAATATATATATATATATATATATATATATATATATATATATATATATATATATTTTCTCTTTATCAATATCTTCATTAATATATATTGATTGATTAAATTTTGATTGTTTAATCACTCAGCCATAGATGGAGAATTCACTCTGATTGATTCTGCATTCACTGATTGATTGATTGGTAAACTGATTGAGTGACAGAATGAGCTGTAGATAAGGAATACACTGGCTGATTGATTGACAGACTTATAGACTCTTTGTCTCCTTGAGTGATAAACAAGACACTGCCCAATGCTAGCTGTATCGTTTTGTTACTGATTGATTGACTGCGTATAGCTCAGACTGACTGATTGACTGATTGACTGATTTCTCCTGTGCTGGAATGTTACTGGTCCATAGCCCACATATCGTTAGATGAGTGATATCTTATCATCAGCTCATCATAATATGCACTTAAAGCAATATGAAAACTTTTGCATTTCTTTCTATCTTTCAATTTGATTTTTAAAGCCTCACAACTTTGTATTGCTTGAAAGATCATTTCATTTCACGCAAAAACAGCACTCATATCTAGTAAATATGTATATATTCTGCAACAATAAACCAAATACATTATTTTGTATGTATTTAGTGCTTTTGTGTTGTCGCACAATTTCCGCTGATTTCTAATTTCCGTTGAGTCGTCATTAAAAAAAAAGAAAAAAAAAAATAGGAACTCAAACAGCAAATCCCTTATTTTTTTAATGCCCGACTCCTCAGTCATCAACGCCGAGCGTCATGGGGCCCCGTCCTCGAGGTCGAGGCGGACCATAATAAATGCAATGCTTGCCATAAAAATCAAAATAAAAATAAAAATAAAAAAAAAACATCTTAAGAATAACAAAAAAAAAACAGAGTGAAAGAAGTTATAGTTTTGCGAGCGAGTTTCGAAGTTTCAGTTTCAGCTTACGCTGCTCGAATTTCGCCCCGTACACCCTCCTCGCACCCCTTCGATCCACTCCCATCTAGAATATAATTCGGCTTGTGTTTATTGTTGTTCGCCTTTTTCGTTTGGCTTGCGTGTTGGGCGCTCTCCAGTTTTTATGGTGCTGCGTTACGCCGTTTTTTGTTTCGTTTTGTTTTGTTTTTAGTGGACACGCATTATTAAAAAATAAACAATATGTAGATGATGTGAGAGAGTAGCTGTCGAGGAGACGTAGTGTCCAGTGCCAAGGGCAGAGCCAGAGCCAGAGCCAGAACCAGAGCCAGAGCCAGAACCAAAAGCCAGTGACTCGAGTAAACCGCGCCTGTGCTGCCCTGCAGCACTCGTTCAGCTACTCACTTTTCAGTGGAAAATTTTTGTGGCGATCGTAAAAAGTTGAGTCGAGCAAATAAACAGAACGAGTGTCGAGTACTGTGCGCAGGATATACAACGAACTCAGGCATACTCTGAAGGGAAAATTGATAGCCGAAGCCGATGAGACTAAGGCAAATATTTAGATTGTTATAGGATTAAATCAATCAACGATGGTATTCGATATCTTGTGGAATCAATAAATCATAGAATTTGCTCTTATGATCGATATTATAATATATGATCGATAAATATATAAGATAACTAAAATCAAATTGTTTAATATAGGATGAATTCATATTTATAAATTGGTGTCTTTTTATCAGAAAAGTCTTCAAGCATAGAGCTATAGAATAGACTCATGACTAAGTCAATTGATATTTATTTCTATACAGGAAAGAAGAAGGTCACAAAAATGCAGATTGCCTTCTTTTGAACTTCAATATAAATGTCTGAACAGAGCATATATACTTATATGCACACGTTAACCAAATAAATGGTCTTAAAAACCATATATACCCCGAATCTATTCAGGGTATGCAGCATAATAAGTACTCAAGCGCTAATAACTCAATTGGTCTTTCGGGGACTGTGTACTTTAAAAGCAGCTCTGCAGTCTGCTCGAGGAAGAGGGCAATTGGAATGGGAAGGATTTGCTATCGAGGAAGTGCACAATAGATCATATATATACTACTTATTCGTTTGTGTACATATTCGATACACTTAAAGTGCTTTTCAATGTTCATTCAGGCATTCATTTGCAATTAGTTCAACGGCGACAATTGAAAATGAGCCGTGGCCAAAGTTGATGGCTGCTGCTGCGGCATTATCTTAAAGTGCATCATAAAAATCACATTTGGCATTATAAAAGAAGTGAAAAAAAGAACAAAAAGTGAAGAGTCAAGATAAGCGCAGCTGCGCCTGGAATCAGATATGTGCCAAGCCACGGCAAGCCAGTCATAGCCATGTCATGGCCTGCCTGGACACCGTCCTGTTCCGTCTTCCGTCTTCGCTTTGCTATAAAATTTGGTTTTACGAGCTGCTGCTCGTTCTCATTTACCTTCTCGTCCTGCTGGCCCAGGTGAGCGCTGGTGAGGATTGTGTGCTTTGGCATTACAATGATTTTAATGCCTTTTATGGGCCAGAGCAGGAGACATTGCACCCATATGGGCACGCCGCTGGGATTATGGGATTATATACCAGGGCGCTCGTTACCATTAAAATGGTTTTATGCCCCAAGACTCGGCTGTAGCAAAATCATATTGAATTTTAAGCTAATTGCTAAGCAGGCAGGCCCCCAGCCCCAGAGCTGGTTTCCCTTTTACGATTTTACCTTTCAACTAATACTTTTCGCTCATTTCTCTTCCACTCGCCGCGTTTAGCGATAATTAAAAACTGGCTGACCTTGGAGCCTTGGCGACGATCTTTCAACTGAACTCGACTACAACTCCTCCGTGGTATAGATCTACAAAAATAATATTAATATTAATAATACCTGTAATCATAATTATTATATGATAATCCCACACACACACACACAAACATTATTTTCTCTAAACTAAACCTATGACATGCATGCAAATACTATAGCCAAATCTGCAATACCCTGCAGAAGGCGAGGTACTACAGCCTAAAGATATATACATATATTCAAATTGATCTCAACTTAAGTCTAAAGCAAAGGTAATCAAACTCAAATGTGCGCTACTAATAATAATAAAAACAAAAAATATATATATATACATATATATTTAAATAAAAACATATATATACAGTTGATATAAACAAAGTACAGTGAAAGCTCTGTAGAGCGAATTGCCAACCATTCAAAAAGATGAAGAACAATCATGAGTATATATTTTCAAATAACTCTTAATTTACTTAAAAATATTTCAATTATTAAAAATATCCATTTGCAACTAAGCTTTTAAGCCTTTGTTTTTTTTTTATACATGTATATATAAATTTATAATTTATATTTATAAAGCATCGATGAAAATAATGAAATTAAATCTGTAGAATTTTCATTTAATTAAAATACTTTAATTAAAATAAAAATGAATCTTCAAAGTTTTTAATTAACTTCTAAATTAACAATTTTTGATTTTTGAAATTTTTTTAATTTTTATTGTCTGCAATTTTTATTTCAAAGATATATATCTTTTATTTGATTTATCCGGAATTTGTTTTAAATTTCTAAATAAATATTAATAACCTTAAGGCAACTTATTTTTTATTTTCGCCCTAGGCAACTTTCACTGTACTTCCACTTAATAATCAGAAAGCGCTGTTAAATATTTCAGATTTAATCAATATATTTAAGATCCGAGCAGCACTTCAAACAAACACACACACACACACACACAAATTAAACGATATCCTAGCCCTAAGTCCTGGCACCACGTATAGAGAGCACCATTTGATAGATTCGAAGAGCATTTGGATAAATAATATTATAATAATAATATTAATATGAGATTACAAAAGCTTGCATCAATCAAAAAATGTACTTTTTCTTTAAAGAAATTTCATATTTGTATTACTGATTTATTCCTATTATTAATTTTACCCCTCTCAACAAAATGTTACATTTCCTTGGGCTGTGCGCTGTCGTGTTGGAAAGGAAAGCAGACAGTTATCTATTATATAATTCCTCTCTTTTTTGTTTACTTTTAAGCAATTTGTAGCCTTAAGTTAGGATTTACAAAGCATATCCATAGAGATATATATTGCGTATTTGATTGTGTGTGTGCGTGTTACTTAAGATTGACAAGAACCAAAAACGTTATGCTATTCAAATTGTAGTTGAATTTCTCATTCATTTCTTTTGTATTTGCTTAAATAAAACAATTTGCTTTCATCTAACTAAGTAAATCAATTAAACAAACTTAAATTTAAATTTAAATGCAACTCACAAATTGTATCGTAGCTTAGGCCTAATGCAAAAATCATAAACAAATTTTAAATGCTTCAAAAATAAAAGTTTCAATTGAATAACTAGATTCGTTTCACTGTAAACCAAATGAAAAATTTTTGTGGATTTTCAGAAATGCCTCGCAGTGCACGGGATTTGCTTTACATGCCAAAGAGACCCTTGAGGTCGTCAATGGATAGCTTGGTGCTGACCTTGCCCGTTAGCACACCATCGGCCAGCTCCAGCTTGCGATCCTGCAGTACTTTGATGCGCTGCTCGACGGTGTCCATGCAGACAATCTTGTAGATGATAACATCTTTCTTTTGGCCAACCCGATAGATGCGATCCTGCGCCTGTGCCTCCAACTGAGGATTCCAGTGCAGATCGAGCAATATCAAATGATTAGCACCGATCAGATTGAGGCCAACACCGCCAGCCGTTAAAGAGAGCAAGAGTATGCGCTTCGCGTTGCCTGGATCGTTGAATTCGTTAACAATATCCTGACGATTCTTGACGGGAATGCTGCCATTTAGCGACAAGGTCTTTAGATTTTCCTTCTCTAGTAGTTCACGCAATATGTCCAACACCGATGTCCACTGGGACACAATGATAGCTTTGTCTTTGGTCTTCAGAATGTTTGACTTCAATATCTCTAGCACCTTAAGCATTTTGGTTGATGGCCGCTTAAGATTGAAGACTGGATTGCTGCGCTTCAGCACATTCTGCGAAGCCTTGGCAATACGCGAATCGTCGCCACTGCGCCTACCCTGGCTGGAACGTCGCGAGCCTGTAGATTCGGTGCTATCATTAATGGTCATCTTGTTGAGCTGGGCCAGCAAATCGATTTCTGGAGCATAGCCATCACTGTCATAGTCCATTTTGCCAGTGCCCTCCTCTTCCAGCATCTGCATATGAAAACGAGAATTAAACCGGATCACATATCAATGAGTTCTGAAAGTTTACCGCATCTATAAGACCAGGATGACAGCATATCTGACGGAGACGCAGCAGCAGCACCAGAATCTCATGGGACTTCACCTCCTTGTTGTGGCCCGCCATGCGCGAGAATTTCTCATGCATTTTATAGTAGGCACCATTCGGATCTTTGATCTGATTGTAGGTGGGCTTGCGTGCATCACTAATGAAATTGGCATCCGAATCCTTCTCGGCGCGCTGGAACAGAAACTGTGCGAACAGCGTTTGCGAAAAGGCCATGACTTTCTGATAGACATTCATCTCATCCTTGTCGAGATTCATTTCGATCAAGCGGATTTCCTTATTGGGCAAGCTATTTAACTTGCCATCGAGCTGCAGCTGCACCTTGGTCCGCCTCAACATTATGGACTTCATCAATAGATTAAGCCTATCCTGGCCGCCGGCGCTTTTGTTATCGATCCATTTCTTCCACGTGGCCAGATCATCAAAGGGAGAGCAACGCAAAAATTTGAGCAGCGCATAGACATCCAGCTCTTTGTTCTGGATCGGGGTGCCCGTCAGGGCCCAGCGATATTTGCCAAGCAGCTCACTGACAGCCATCGAGGACTGCGCCTTGTGATTGCGCACCACGTGCGCCTCATCCAAAATGATGCGACGCCATTTGACGCCACTCAGTGCCCCGCCAACTTTCGACTCCCGAGCAACAATGTTGTAGGTGGTTACCACGATGTCGTAGGTGCGCAGATGTTTGCCCTTTGACTCACGATTGTTGCCATGATGGACGCAGACCGTGAGTTTATGACGTGAAAGCTTGGAGGCAACCTCGCCCTCCCACTGACGCAGCAAGCTCGCGGGGCAGACCACCAGGGTGCCGCCCTTATAACCTAAAGAACATAAATTAAGTTCAGAACAAGAGCTGTCGAAGGTAATGAAGGACATATGACCGATAGGCATATAATCCAAAAGTCTATCAAATACTTACTATCCCTGCGGCCCTTGGATGTCCAGCCGCCTGTGCTCTTGCGCTTCTTGCCAGGATCTTCGTCATCGTCACTGCTAGCAGATTCGGCGCCAGCGCCGCTCTCCTGCTTATTTTTACAAGCGAGCACCAGTGATATCATTGTTAGCGTCTTGCCAAGACCCATGTCATCGGCCAAAATGCCGCCACGCGGACGCTGCGTCTCGCGCCAGAACATCCAGGCGAGCGCATGCCGCTGATGGTCCATCAGCTTCACCTTCAAGCCATTTGGGTCATCGGCAAGCACATGCTCTGCCGGACAGCCTTTCAAGGAGCCGTGTAAATCCTGAAAGCAAATAACACAGCATGAGAGGCAAGCTCAAACAGGGGGCTCAGAACAGACTCAGCGGCCGGGTCAGAGGTGTGTGTGAGGATTATAATCAGCGCGTGCCAATGTAAGACGACCGCACAGTAACTCGTGCCCAGACGCCAACAGTTAGGGCACACGTCTCAGATATCCATTCTAGCAGAGCTCATCATGCGAAAATAAAGACAGTTAACCGGATGGCAATTGGTACGCACCTTGAGGGAGTCAATGGTGAGAGCCTTCATGGCGTTGAAGGTGGCCAAACCTCTGGCGCCCGTGTGCGTGGGCTGTATTTGATTGACCGCTTCGGACAGCTGATCCCAGTTGAGCGCGTCGGTTTGTGGTGCACGTGGCTGTGTGACCTTTATTTGCGGCTTCTCCTTCGTTACGGTGAGACCATTCAGATACTTCTTCTTGATTTCAATATCCTGACGCAGCACTTCGATCCGCTTCTTAATCTGGGTGCCCTTGTCGGGCAGCTTGTGGGCGACCTTCTCGTACAGCTTCTCTGCCTCGTTTAGCTGGACGCTCATTTCGGACATTTTGCGCTGCTCCTTTTCATAGAAATCTTGCGTCACCTGCTGACCCTGGATGCTTCCCCGTCTCGATGGGGACTTCTTAATAGCCGCCTTAATTGTGGGCTGTATTAACTTGTTGCCGGACCGAACCCTCGGTGCTTCGGAGCTAGTGCGTGGCGAAAAGCTACGCGATCTGCGATTCGATGAGGACGTCGATGCCCTCGGTTCATTTTCCTTGTTATAACTGTCGTCGTTATCGGTGCTGCTAGATATCTCAATAGGCACTTCCTTATTGCTCAATATCAGCACATCGCTGCCCGAAGAATCGTTGGAGGGCGACTTGGGCAGCTGCTGTTGATGAGCAACGGGAAACAGCGTCGAGTGCAGCGTCTCCTCAATGCTGCTCACAAATTGTGTGCTATAACGCGGCGACTGCATGCCAACGTCGGTGGCCCGACGATAACGATCGGCAAGCGCCTCTGCACGTTCGACGTCCTCATCAAAGGTCTCATCCGTTTCATGTGTACTGCCGCTGGTATTGCCTTTTTCCGATTTTCTCGATTGCTGCTGATGTTCCCTCTCCTCATCGCTGTAATCTATCTCGCTGGAGCCATCGCTTAGATCATCAGGGCGCACACCTGTAATGCTCATGCGCGTGCGCGGCGACAGTGCGCGCTGATCCAACTCATCCTCTTCATCGCTGTCGGAGTAAATCACAGCTTTGCGGCGAGCTCCACCCTGGCGTCCTTTTCTTCTTGGTTGCCCCAGCTCCGTGTCATCAGAGTCCGTATTCGAATCCGAATCCGCAACAGTCACATTACTAGCACCGCTGTAGCGACTGCTAGCAGCGGCACGGCCAGCGTTGACGCTGCTGCGACTTGAGCGTCCTTATGAAATACAAAATAGTTTTGTATAATCAAATTCATGTCTATTGATTTTCTTTACCTGATGTGGTGTTGCTAACGACATCCTCCTCGTCGCTATAGAACTCCTCACTCTCGCTGCTCATTTATGAATATTTATATTGCGACTTTTATGAATATCAAGCAGCTCGCTACGATTTAGGCGCCAGTAAATTTCAACAATGAGCTGTAAATGTTGCCGCTCTTTGCAAAGCTGGCAACAGCATGTCGAAATAAGGCCGTTTTGTTTATGACATCTGGTCACACTACAGGCAGGTATGCAGCCTGCAGTATAATAGTTTCATGAATGCTGCCACCTAACTAAAAACAATGTTGCCATAATAGCACTGCCCCCCTAACGATAGTTACACGATAGATGGGTAAGTTCAGCAGTACGGTCACACTTACGACACGGTTATATTTAAATTAATAATTATTGAATAATTTTTATTCTGACAAATCGTAAAAAATGTGGAAACAAATGGGGATGCTGAGGAGCAGCCTATGCTCACTTCTTAATGATGTCCTTAATGGCAGACACAATGTTCCGAGCAGAGATGCCAAACATGTCAATCAGCACGGCCGGTGGGCCAGATCGCGGCACAGTTGGCACAAACAAGTGCTTCACCACGAAATTACGGTGCTCCGCCAGAACGCTAAGCACAGCTTCGCCCAAACCACCTTGCCTGCAAGAAGAAATATTGTTTTAGCTTCATAAGATCCAAGCATCAGCCGACAGGTACCAGACTTACTGATAGTGATCCTCGACAACAACCACGCGACCTCCGCACTGTTTGGCATGCTCCAAAATCAGATCCGCATCGAGTGGCTTGACAGTGAAAGGGTCGAGAACACGGGCCGTGATACACTCTTTCTCCACCTCCTCTGAAGCGCGAATGCACTCCTCCAGCGTGATGCCAGCGCCAATAAGCAGCACCTCATCAGACGGCTTCTGGCGCACCACCCGGCCGCGTCCGACAGCGAAGGTGTCATCGTTGTTGTAGATGACACATGTTGCGGGACGCGACGTGCGGATAAAGCAGACGCCCTTTGTGTTGGCAGCCAGCTCGACGGCACGCTCCGTGCTCACCGCATCCGAGGGATAGAAGACAGTGCTGCCGGGAATGGTGCGGAACATAGCAATGTCCTCCAGGCCCATCTGTGAGGGACCATCCTCGCCGATGCTGCAGCCACAGTGGGAGCCGACAAAGTTCACATCCGTTTGTGAGATGGCTCCCATGCGAATCTGATCGAAGGCGCGAGTAAAGAATGTGGCAAACGTGGAAGCGAATGCCACAGTGCGGCGACGACAGGCGGTGCCAATAGCCACGCCGACCAGATTCTGTTCGGCAATGAAGCACTCAATGTAGCGATCCGGATAGGCGTTACGCAGCTTATCGGAGTACGTCGAGTTCTTGGTATCGCCGTCCATGGCAATCACACGATCATTGTCGGCTGCCACCTTGGCCAGGGCGGTTCCATAGGCGAAGCGAGTGGCCACCTTTTCGCCAAGCTTGTAGTTGGGCGGTGCGCACAGCTTAATGTTGGTGATGTCCACCTCGGGCGCCAGATTGCCTTTGCACATCTTTTTGGGCACCAGCTTGACAAGCGGATTGACAATTTGACTCTGCAGACTCTTAATGGCGCCCGCGGCCTTGTCGCCCAGTGGCTTGCCATGCCAGTTATCCTGATCCTCAATTGCCGGCAAATCTTTGCCCTTCAGCGTCTTGGCAATGATGGCAGTGGGCTTGTTCTTTGTGGTGGAGGCACAGTGGAAAGCCTTGCACAACTCCTCCACATCATGGCCATCCACGACGAGGGCGTTGAAACCAAAGGATTCCAGGCGCTCCCGATACACATCCATTTTGTGCTGCAGCGAGGTGGGCTCCGACTGGCCCAGCCTGTTCACATCGAAGATTACGCAGAGATTGTCTAGCTCATAGTGGGAGGCAAAGTGCAGAGACTCCCAAATGGAGCCCTCGGCCGACTCGCCATCGCCCACAACCACATACGTGCGATAGTCGGCCTTGTCGAAGTTCTTGCCCACGTACGCCATGCCAGCGCCCATGGCCACGCCCTGGCCCAGAGACCCAGTGCCGACATCTATGAAATTCAGACGCGGAGTCGGATGACCTTCCAGGTCGCTGTCGATCTTACGCAAGTTTTTCAGCTCCTCTACGGGAAAGAGACCAGCCTCTGCCCAGGCAGCGTACAGAATTGGACAAGCGTGTCCCTTGGACAGCACCAAACGATCACTGGAGGGATCACGTGGATGCTTCATATTCAGGCGCATCTGCTGGAAGAACAGCACGGACATGATCTCGGCGATGGAACTGCATGAGGTCGGGTGACTGCAAGCAAGAGTGAAGCAATAAATCGGATTAGTTTACAATGGAATTAGATGATATAGAGAGATATGCGATAGAAGTTAGAGGACAACAGAAGCTCTACAAACCAATCCAATGAAGCAGGATTGACAGGATTTAAAGATTGACGAGATTAAGATAATTACGTATGCTATATATGCTATTTAGAAATATCTAGCTTAGATATTAGACACGCTAATACAAGTTTATTGAGTGCGTGGCCCTGGAATCGTTTGTGTACATTAATTTGATATGCTGTGAATACTCCAAAACCAAAATGGAGGCTCGTCTTACCCACCACACACGTGTCTGTATTTCTATATGTATGCGTGTGTGTGTGTGTGTGTGTTTATATAAATAGATCTTATCGCAGACACATTTTTGTATACATTTGGGCATTGGAAACCGGTTGGTCGTTTTTGCACGCTTTGCAGAAATAGATCGTTCGTATTTCACATGGATTTCAATAGAAGGGCCCTTGGCGATGCCCTCTGCTCGGTAAAGAACTAATGAAGGTTATGTTGAATATTCGAGAGCCGGTCACCTCTATAAAGTGATCATATCTTCAGCTGACGTACCAAACAACTGTAGGTTATCTCTCAAGCGAGGGGAGAAACAGAAAGGTCACAAACACACACGCATGAATACATACATATACACATACACATACATATGCAAAGTGCGGCTAATCAGTTAAGTGGAAAACCAAGATCCGATAACAAATGGCAACAATTGTAATAAAATGCATTGAAAGTATTTTATGATAAGCTCGTAGTGCTTATCGTGCATTTAGTTTAATTACATAAAGGTCATAAAAACGCCAGAGCGTCAAGCAAATTAAAGGGCATTAAAAATTATGATTCCATTGTTTTTTCTTTTGTTATTATTATTGTTGTCAAGCGTTGCCAACTGGTCGCAAAATTCAAAGAGCTTTCGAGCACTGAAATCAGTTTGAAGCGGCGACGGCTCACGCATGCTATTGCTTACACATGCATGTGTATGTGTCTGTGTGCGTGTGAGTAAGAGCGTAAAAACTGGATATGCTTAAAATTTACTAACCAATTAGCTAAGGCTGACAAGGTTAATGAAGGTTAATCAACAAATTGTTATAAATTAAATGCAAAATAAATAAATGTAGCTTATCTGCAGTAAGTCAAATAGCAACACA
This sequence comes from Drosophila paranaensis, assembly GCA_035047545.1. NCBI lineage: Eukaryota > Metazoa > Arthropoda > Insecta > Diptera > Drosophilidae > Drosophila > Drosophila paranaensis. Next base: position 18,908,670 of record JAWNPL010000173.1, on the reverse strand, counting down.
ATCCCACACACGAACAGGCGCACACACACACTTATGCATGGGAATGTGCACAGCAAAACGTGAGGTTTTTAGAACGGCGTTGCATTGGGCACAACACGTGGCCTGGCAGCCTTAAGCCGGGGTCACCTTTGAAAGTTGAGAGTCGTTCGAGTGTGCAAGGTGCACAACTATTCCTCAGGTGATATGGTCTAATGCTTACCCAGACTTGGAGGCCTCCGTCGCGTTGATGGAATGAATACGCAGCTTGTGGGCCATGTCCTTCAGGTCCTGCACAGTCTTGGCTTCAGGCTTGTGGTACGCCATTCTGAGTTCGATTCGATTACTTGGCGGAGTTAATAGAACTTTTTGAAACTTGCTGCTTGTCAACCAGTTGGCGAAACTTGTACTTTTGCAAACGGTATAAACAAATTGTGCCGTTCTGATAGCTCAAGTTTCTTCGATAGAGAATTTGTCAACGGCGCTGAACCTCTGCAGCCGGCGGCTAGAATCAAACTGCCGACACTAAATATCTCGTTCTGTATGGACGCAATTCTGCCTGAATTAGGCGACGCTGACGTCGCAATCGCAAGCACACGAAATGGAAAGCTTTGAACTGAAGCGCGCTCACCGAATGGGCCTGGTTTGCTTGTAGCTAGAAAGAGACGGAGATACATACATTAAGTTTTAACATGCTTTCAAGCCCTAAACACTGCAGCGTGAATAGGTCGGGTATATTTTCTTTAAAATATAAAATAAGAAAGGTTCGACTAGCGCACAATATGAACAGTTCTCACTGCAATTTTATATCAAACTTCATTAGATTTGCATGTGACGCAATTATTTTTATCAATTAAATATGTACTTTAACAGCAATTGCTTTCAACATTAGGGATGATATAAAACTTTAGACACTAGCCACGTATGCCTTCGATAGCTCAGTTGGTAGAGCGGTGGACTGTAGAACGGCGCAAGCAAGAAATAGATATCCATAGGTCGCTGGTTCGACTCCGGCTCGAAGGATTCAATTTTTTGTGTGTTTTTCACTTTTTAATTTTTTATTGAAATTAATTACACACCTGCAAATTTTATGAGCACGATGGACACTTAAATTTTGTTACTTTAAATTTTTGTAATCTATTCTACAAGAAAAAAACGTAAATATATTTATTTTGCAGGCCTAACGTCAGAAATTGATTTGCCAATAATAAAGTTTGTGAAGTAAAACCTAAATTCAGACGCCTACGTTGTTAAAATATGCATTCACTGATAAACAAGACATTTAAAAAAAAAACAAAAAAAAGTTGAATCCTTCGAGCCGGAGTCGAACCAGCGACCTATGGATGTCTATCTTTCGCTTTCGCCGCTCTACAGTCCACCGCTCTACCAACTGAGCTATCGAAGGCACGTGGATGGCAGACGCCAGAAACCACATTCATTGGGGGTCTGATATTGTGAATTTATGTGGGCGTGGCGCCGTCGTCTACTTACGGGGGCGAACGAACACAAACAAATTCGGACAATTTAGCGTGTGGTTTTATTCTCGTTATGCGCACAGTTTGAAATAATTATTACTAAATACAAATAAATATGTAGATCTATTTTGAATAAATGTATTTATATAATATTTTTAATATCATTTTTTGCTTCTCTTATTGATTTAACTAATGCATAAATTAGTTAGCAAAATAGTTAACATTAACAATACATGGTTACATTAAAATTTACACGTTCTTCATTTCCCTTATGTCTTTTGGTACAATTTTTGTTTAAGACTCTTGCAGTAGCTCTTTGTTCGAAAAAGTTGATACTCGTTTAGTTTTTCTAGTAGCTTAAATAAACTTTTGACTACATTTAATATGAATTTATAAAAATAGGCAGATGCTCTAAACCATCATGGGCTTCGAATTGATTTTGTGCACATTTAAAAACGGTTCTTGTTTAACGATTAACAACATTACAGTTAAAGCTGCTTGGCGTGCACAGAGATTGTTGTTGTTTTTTGTTTTTGTATATAGACGAAAGGATTATGTTATAACGTTATAGTTTCTCGATATTAAACAAGCATAAATAAAATGAATGCTGACTGGAATTTGATATCTGACTATGAAAATCAACAATAAATTAATTCTGCATATATAAACATACTGAACAGAAAAGTAAACAAGGATAAATACACTGAATGCGATATCACTAGCTAAAAAGCGATAAACATAAATAAAAGCGCTATAAAAATTGAACATGAAATTATAATACAATCATAATGACGAAATGGCTCTCGTTGATCGTGGTTAGTCGAGGGCGATGCCCTGCATCCAGGCGCTCAAGTCGCTGCCATCGGATTCCATGATGATCTCATCGGGTTCGTTATTAGCCAGCAAGTACTGTGCCGCCGTCCGGCCGCTCAAGTAGGCGCCGTGCACGGTGGAGTAAAAGCTGGAGTGCGTGTGCTCACCGGCAAATACAATCGCAGGCTAAATGAAAATGAGAAAAGGATAAATGTTTAAACGGACTTTTGGTGTTACTATCGCACGTGACGCACCTTCGTGGCCTGCGGATTTGCATAAAGTGGCTGCGCCAGATTCTCAATATCCTCCTGGGTAGCACCCACCGGTATTGAGGTGTATGCGCCGCCTGTATACGCCTGCGATTTCCAGCTGGTACTAAATACAAAGCCAATCATTAACCACGGATTCGGAACTTGAGATTAGGGCAGCTCTACTTACCACACACACATCTTGGGCTTGGGTACGTAGGGATCCTGCAGAAAATTGCGCAGGATTTCAGTGCATTTGTCAGCGACTACCTCGTGCGGCAATGTTTCCATGTACTCCGCTTCCCGACCCGAGACCCAGCCCAAGAGCAGTGTGTCCGTAATCTTGGCAAAGGAGTAGATCTTCTTGTACCAATTCTTGCTGAGATAAGCCTCTGTAGCGCTCTCCTCCTCGCTGACCGCATCCTGCTTCTCATCATCCCAGAGCAGCATCACCTCCGAGACGGCCGCACTGAGAAACGGACGCTCGTAGACCAGAAAGATTTTGTCCACAGTGCCAAACATGAGATTCTCAATGGATTCTTGTTTGTAGTGCGGCAGCTCCGGGTCGAACAGTGTTCGATGCGTTTGCTTCAGCACGCCCAGCGGTATGGTGCATATCACATGCGCCGCATGGAACACGTGTCCGTTCTCGCAGTCCACGCGCACTGCGCCCTCAGGCGCAAAATCACAATTGCTGCTGGCATTCGACTCAACGGAAGCGCCACGCAAAGCGCTGCTCGCACCCGTTGGCATTTCCGTAACGGTCTTCTGTGAATCATCGGAATCCTCATTCTCGGAATTCTCATCGACAGTCTCCAGGCCGGTGAATGTCTTTTTTCGTTTCCAGTGTATCTTTTTCACCGGACACTTGGTCATGATGGACTCTTTGGGTATGGGAGCGCTCAGAGGGCGCAGTATGGAACTGTAGCCTGCGGGCAGCACAATATTACCGCCCTGCAGTTCCGTATAGCTGCCTGTAAGGGGATAAAATAAATGTTAAGACTCTTTCAAGTTCACTCTAAGAATTGTCTGCTCACCCAGCTCCAGCAAATCCACTTCGTTCATATTGTGGCAGCCCGTAATGCAGGTCTCGCGCTTGAGCAGACAATTGAATATCAATTGCTTCAAGCGCTTCTCCTTGGGATCCTGCACCGAGCTCAGATAGATCTCAATCTCATAGTTAATGTGCTCCCCCACACTGTTGATGTCCGGCGGCGGGCTGTACTGGCAGAGGAAATACTCATCACAGCGGCGTAGGAAGCAGACGTACGCCTCGTAGATCTCCTGCAGTATGCTGAAAGGAACTTGATGCCCGTCCTCGGTGGTGGCCACCACTTTGTGCGGCTTCGGTACATTCACAACGCTGACTAGACCATGATGCACAGCTATTTCGAATATTGGATTGCCCAGGACGCCGTGAATCCAATTGGCGCCCAGTTCCACCTGAAAGAAAAGGTGTAGTTAATTGTATCCATGAATTCCACTGAATAGCCCTAATGTAAATTTTAAACATTTTATATTGAAAGAATGTTTTTCTACTGAATACCCCTAATGAAAAGTTACTTTACAGAATCAAAACATGTTAGTATTTTTATAAAATAATAGATAAAATGCATTTTACTTTCCATGAGGCTAGATAAGAACTGACCTACATATATGATACTAAATATTTAAAGATCATGCTTAATAAAGACAATTAACTTGTCTAGCAACTGTTAAATGCCGTTTTAGCTGTCTACGTGATTGTTAGCCCGTTGCTAAATGCAACGCCCCCTTAAACGTCATAATTCAAAAGTCTTATCTGAAAATTAATTAATTGTATAACAATTGAAAAAGAAATTCAGCGGGAAGACTCCGTTGTGGCTACTTCCGTTCAAAAACAAAAACAAAAAACACATAAAAACACCAAAAACAACAATTAAATGGCAAGGTGGCAAGGACAAGGACAATCTATACGCAATAGAGCAGGCCATACTCCAAAGGCAATAAATTAGGCTGACCATAAAACAACAACAGCAATAACAAAAATATATATATTCACATTAAATAATAAAAATATTTTATAAATCTTATTAATATAAAATAATGTTTTTAAATATTATTGATTTCATCTACATATAATCTTTTAAATTATGCAAAATTTTTAACTTATGGAAAAATCTATAATTTTGTATTTTGTAATTTCATGTGCCCTTCCCCTTTAACGTTGCTCAACAGCAGCAGGTTGACAAAAATACCAACACACGCCCCTTCCTCGCACATAGGACTGTCGCCCCTTTTGCGGCAGCCGACAACACAGCACACACACATATTGCTTCTTACATAATGCCCTCTGCAATACCTTTTGATTGTTGCCGAGTGGTATGGACACAATTCGCCCGCCCACTCGGCCGCGCGCCTCCACTATAAGGAAATCATCGCAGCCGTTTTGCAACAGATGATTGGCAGCGGACAGGCCAGCCATGCCAGCGCCAATTATCAGAACCTTCACATTTGTGATGCCGCCCTGAGCGGTGCCTGTGCTGGATGCAACGGCCCCATCGTCGGCGACGCGACCAGCAGCCGCTGCCGCAGCAGCCGCCGTTGCTGCAATATCGGCCAGGCCTTCTTCTGTGGGTGATGGCGCGGGCGTTTTTGGCTGATTATCAACCATTTTGCTTTATCTCACATATGCAAATGAATTTTGCGGTTTTTAATCACTTTTGGTGTTTCGCGTTTGTTTTTTACTCCTCATAGCGTTTCTGCGTGCACATTTCTATATCGCGACGGCCACGAACTGTTTTGACGTTTCGTTGACAGCGCCGTCGAGCATGATTGGTGTGGTATAAGGGGGCGAAGATCTCACGCAGATGTACACAGCTATGAAAATGCGTTGAATAACTAATTTACTGGTATACTTAAGCATTAAATTGCATTGATTATTGCATTTAATAGCTTGTTTCGAAGTTATTTTCACATTTTCATCGCAAAACAAGGATAACAGCTGTGAACGGCCAAGCTGCCAGACTGTTCTGTATTCAATGTAAACAATTCGCTCTTGTTGCCCGATAGTTTGAGGCCAACGTGCTGGCAGCACTGACCTAACATCTGTAAAAGTTGCATTCCTGTTTGTTTTTTTTTTTATTTCACCACACACTCGAAATGCATTAATATTAAACGAATAATAAACCGTGCAATTCGCCAGTTAAGCGTACGAACAATGTGAATACGCCTGTGTCAGACATTAACAACAAGCATCAAGATGACTGACGCCTACTGTTTGTCCAATTTTATTGATTTTTCACAGCATTTGTCACAGCCGCTGAGGCACAGCAATCGGATCAAGGTAAAAATTTTGTTGTAACTTGATACAAAACACGGTAACTTAGTTGTTGACTTGTTAACTCCAAACGACAGTATACATGCTTTGATATCTCTGACAACTATATCATCTTTGGAGCCACCTCCGGCTCGCTATACTTCTTCAATCGTGGCGGCAAGTTTATGCACCTCATCCCCAATAAGCATGGGCCGGTCACACACCTGAGCATCTCGGCCAACAACAAGTATGTGGCGTTTGCCACTCAACGCTCTCTGATCTGTGTGTATGCGGTGAATCTCTCAGCGCAGGCCGCACCTCAAGTGATTGTCACTCACCTAAGTGCCGATCAATCGGTGCAGGTGAGCTGCATCCATTGGACGCCGGATGAGAAGCAATTCTACTATGGCGACACACGGGGCCAGGTCAATCTGGTGCTCCTCTCGTCCTTTATAGGACATAGCCTGCTGTTCAACATGTCCGTGCATCCACTTTTGTATCTGGATGCGCCTGTTGTCCAGATCGATGACTTTGAATCTCTGCTCCTCGTGTCGAACAATACCAAATGCATTCTATGCAACACCGAATACGAAGAGTACAAGCAGGTAAACCACGATATACGGACACCCATGACCATTCCTTCTACTTAGCTAATCGGTGCTTTTGCCTGCAGATTGGCAACCGTCCACGCGATGGCGCCTATGGCGCCTGCTTCTTTATATCGCCACAAGAGTCACTGCAGCCGTCACGCATTTATTGCGCACGTCCTGGCACGCGCATCTGGGAGGTGGACTTCGAAGGCGAGGTAGTGCAGACGCATCAGTTCAAGACAGCACTGGCCACCGCCCCAGCCCAGATACTGAAGCCTAGCGACGGCGACGCTTTCGACGATGACGATGCGGACGCACTGGAGTCCAACGATGAGCTCCTGGACTATCAGCCGCAGCAGCTGCAATTCTCCAAGCTGCAACGTCTGGGCGAAAACTTCCTGCTGAGCTACACCGAGCTGGGGCTCTACATCTTTGATATGCGCCTCTCATCGGTGGTGCTGTGGTGCAACAAGTTCGAGCGCATTGTGGACTGCCGCGTCGCCGGCGCCGATATCTTCGTCTTCACCCAGACGGGCTCACTATACAGCGTGCAGCTGCAGACACTCCAGTCGCACGCCCTCTCCCTGATACAGCAGTCGAGGCTGCCCCAGTGCGCCCGACTGCTGCGCCAGCACGTCAAATACTTTGCGGACAAAGCGCGGGAGAACTACGAGCTGAAGCAGCTCAATCAGCTGAAGCAGCTGCTGATCGAGCGCCAGCAGTACGAGCTGCTCAATGATATCTCCGTGATCTTCGATGCCATTGCCCAGTGCACGGGCAGCGCCATGGACACTCACAGCTCCGGCGGTAGCTCAGCGACAACGGAGAGAAGCGTCAGCACGACCGGAGCAGGATCTGGCGTTAGAAGTGGAGATGGAGTTGGTGGCGTCAGCAGCTCAGCGCCACCCAAGGGCGTTTATGTGTTGGAGAATGCATTTTGCGATAATCTGAAACAGCCGCCCAAGTCGGGACATTTCAAGGATGCGCTGCTGACGGTAACGGGAAAATTCGGCAAGAACATCATCAAGTACAAGTTCAACATATTTGCCGAGGAGCAGCAGCAGCAGCTTGTCCGTGAGCTGATACCCGCCAGTGAGCGCTCGCTGCCTTTTAAGGACATCAAGGCACGCTACGAGACGCAGGACGAGGATGAGGAAATTGTCTGCCGCAGCAGCAGCAGCAACGGACGTAAGCGTGTTCCGACAGCCGCACCACACATCAGTCCGGAAGAGAAGACCATCTACAATCTGTACTTGATCCACAAGGGCGCCAAGTTCAGTCGCACCCACAGCGTGGAGCGTTATCGCGCAGTCTTCGATGAATATGCGGCCAGCGAGCTGATGCAGCTGCTGACGAAGCTGGGCCAGGTGATGCGGGAGCATGGCGATAGTCCGGAGCAGGCGCAGCGCAACTGCTATGAGATGTACTTCAACTATCTCAATCCGGAACTCATCTGGGAAATGGACGATGCCATACGAGACTACATAGCCAACGGATTGGCCCTGCTGAATGCCGACGTGGAGATCGTCCGCTGCAGCCACTGCAGCTTTCCTCTGCGCTTCCAAAATGCCTGCCAGTACCATGAGCTGGGCGCTGTGCTGCTGCGTTACTTTTGGTCCCGGAACGAGCAGCTGAAGTGCTTCGATGTGCTGCAGTCGGTGCCGGCGCTGCTTGATGTGCTGGCCAAATTCTATCTGGCCGAGCACAATCTGGACAAAGTGCTGCCCATTGTCTTCAACTATGGTTCCGTGGAGCTGCTCCAGGATGTGGGCAGACAGCTGAATAGCGCCGCTTGGGCGCGCTGCTTTGAGCGGTTTGTGGAACTGCAACGCGGACGCCTGATCTGCGTCAACTGCGAATGCGTCAGCAATGTGGAGGAGGAACAGCTATCACGGCACTTCTTCTACACATGGAACTGTTTCCTCAACGTCGCCCTCGACCACCTGACGGCCAACGAGACGCTGGCCCTGCTCTTTAAGTGGAGCTCGTATATACCCAGCGATGCAATCGATCGTGAGTTCTACAAGCGCTGTCTGCTCAAGGGCTGAAACTCGATTACAATATATATATTTATAAATATAATGCAAATAACGATATTTATTGTTGAAATGTTAGCGGCATGCAACTTGCAACATTCCCAGGCCATGATCCTAAATATATATACAAATATATATGTATAAACTTTAGCTAAAGCTACAGCCAATACCAAAAGCATTTATTCTATATAAACATATATACATAAATATAAACAAACAAAAACCAACAGAAAAATACAAATATATTTACATGTGTATCCATTGTATGTGTTTGTTTGTGCATAAATTATAATAAAGCCAATAACACTCTGCATACATCCTTGAATTTTGCTTCAAGTTTTCGAAGCCTGAAAATTAAACAGTCTACACACGCACATAACACAACAAATTTTGGCATAATTCATACAAAATTTCAACTGCAAAGCAAGCATTTCTCGAAACTAACAACACCAGCCCCACAATAGCGAAGGGATCCACCATTTTTGAGAGTTTCTTAAGGTTTTCGCAAAAACGAAAGAGTTTAAGGCAAAATTCGAGAAACGCTTTCAAAATACAATAAATATAAATACAAAATTTTAAAACAGGCGACTGTAACGGCTTCCAGGACTTGAAAAGACAATCGATTGACAGAATCGTGAAGTGAAGCGCGAAGCGGGAAGTGAACTGTCTGGTATCTTATTCTATGCAGCTCTGCCATAAGCAACCCTGTACACTGCGATAACGATAAGTAACAGCGCTGACTCACGCGCTCCCATCACCAATTCTCCACCATTTTTCCCGTGTGGCTCGTTTTCGCCGTTGGTGTGGATAAGACACGCGTCTGAAAGCATAAAAAACGCGAAAGCGTACAAAAAACCATACATTTTAAGCACAAGCATAATAACTGGCTTGTAATTGTCAGTAGGCTCAAGTAGGCCTCGCTAAGCATATGAACATTAAAAATTCTTATTGATAGAAGGAACTGACTGTGAAAAGTACAACCTCGCTATATCCACATAAGAACGTAGTAGCTTGTGGAACGTAAGAAGTTGTCGAAAAAAAAAACTGAAAGAAAAACGTATAGACACAAAGTGCAACACAAACATAAAAAAAAAAAACAATTTACAAATATTTTTTTTTTGGAAATTGCAAGTGTGCGCAAAATCAAGAACAATTCCAAAATTTTCCTAAACGGAAAGAAAGAAAAAACAAGCAAGTGATTGGAGGATAATATGAGTAATGCTATTAACCAAAATGGCACAGGTCTAGAGCAGCAAGTAAGTATTGTACTTGTATATGCGAATGTAAAATTTGGTGCGGTGCAGAAGAGGGTACATAATGGAAAGAAAAAATGTACATGTACCACTGGTGTATTTGTGTGTGTGTTAGCTGTGTCAGCTAAAAGTGTGTCTATGTGTGAGTGTGCATGTGTGTAAGAGTCGGCGATGCTCATGCGGTCTGCACACGATTATTGAACAGTGTTCAGTCGGCTTCTAAAAAAATTTTTATTGATTTCATAACATAAAAATCGTCTGACCGTGGAATTGGGTGCACTTTTACATTTTGCAACGAACAGTGGCTCTCTCGTATTCGTACTTATGTATGATTGTGTGTGTGCTTGTAAGTTCACTTCATTTGTGCAATTTCTTTTGTATAATTTTTAGCCTTCCTCCAATTTGACATGTTCATTGCTGTGGAAATGTACTTGTATGCGTGCGAGAGTTTTTCTGCGAGTGTATGAGTGTGTGTAGCCGCAATTCTAAACCAGTGCATGTAAGAGTGTGTGTGTGAGATTGCGGCGTTCTCTTTGCATTGCTCTCGCTCACACGCATGTGGAAGCTGAGTATATTTGTAAAAACAGGGTTGCCAGACGGTCATGTAATCTGTGCCCTGTGTGCGACTACCACCATACGGTAGACAATAGCACCCTGTAAATGATTGTATGGCGAAAACAAGTTCCACATTTGTATAGTTCCACGAAAACTTTGAATTTTGCTTATGTGTGGGAGGCAACCCATTGTTTTTGTTGTTGCTAAGCCGCTGTCAAAGCCTCTCAAACTAGTTGCGCTTATTATTATCGCAACTATTGTGTGTGTGTGTGTGTGTGTGTATGTATGTATGTGTGTGACAGTAAGCGTCGCGCTCCGCATAAAAAAACATGTTGCTAACCGGGAATACCAATAGAATCGCGAGAAGATTGCGGTTTATTTGTGTATATATGTGTGTGTTCGTGTCTATGTTCAAACGAATAAAAACTTGTTATTACAAAGTTCTCTTTGGTAACGGCTTCGAATTCGTTGAACTTAATCGCGCATACGTGTGTGAGTTAAAGTTCGGTTTGTTTATTTTATATGCTACAAAAAAGTTGGCTTAAATGAAAAGTGACATCGGTATATCTATATATTCTTATTAAATTTTCTAATTATTTATCGTGGCTTTTTCAGGTTGCTGGTCTGGACTTGAATGGCGGCTCGGCTAACTATAGCGGCCCCATAACAAGCAAGACTTCCACTAATTCTGTCACTGGTGGCGTTTATGTACCCCCGCATCTTCGAGGTGGTGGTGGCAACAACAACGCGGACTTAGACAATCAAGGCCAAGGCTTTGATTCAGGTGCCGCACCGCAAAGGGACCAGCAGCAGCAGCGCGGCGGTGAGTATCGCAGAGGCGATCGCGGCGGAAATCGCGGCTACAATCGCCAGAGCGGCGAATACGGAAGTTTTGGAGGCGGCGGTGGTGGCAGGCGTGGTGGTGGCAACCGCTACGAAGACAATTATAACGGTAAGTGAAATCAGATTTTAGTAGAGTTTTCAGGGTACAGGATCCACTTAATAGATTGAAGCAAAAAATAATCACTTGTTATGTTTAATTGCCAGGTGAATACGACTCGCGCCGCGGCGGCGACTGGAACCGAGGAGGTGGTGGTCGAAACTTTGGGGATCGACGCGGACCATCTTACCGCGGAGGCGGAGGTGGCGGCGGCGGTGGAGCCGGAGGCAATGGCCTTAACGAGCAATCGGAGGAGGTGCAGCAGCCACGCAATGATCGCTGGCAGGAGCCTGAGCGTCCCGTTGGTTTTGATGGCGGTGCCAACGACGGCGGTCCACCTGGCGGCGGCGGTGGTGGCGGCAACAGAGGCTACGGCAATCGCGGGGGCGGCGGTGGCTACAACAGTCGCTGGAAGGAAGGCGGCGGAGGCGGCAACGTCGATTACACAAAGCTGGGAGCACGCGACGAGCGCCTGGAACAGGAGCTGTTCGGTGTGGGCAACACGGGTATCAATTTTGACAAATACGAGGATATACCCGTGGAGGCGACGGGCCAAAATGTCCCGCCCCACATCACATCGTTCGATGATGTGCAGCTGACGGAGATCATCCGCAACAATGTGAATCTGGCGCGTTATGATAAACCAACGCCTGTGCAAAAATACGCAATACCAATTATAATCAGCGGACGCGATCTAATGGCGTGCGCTCAGACCGGCTCTGGAAAAACGGCTGCCTTTCTGGTGCCGATCTTGAATCAGATGTACGAGCACGGATTATCGGCGGCGCCGCAAAGCAATCGCCAGTACAGCCGACGCAAGCAGTATCCGCTGGGCCTGGTGCTGGCGCCGACCCGTGAGCTGGCCACCCAAATCTTCGAGGAGGCCAAAAAGTTTGCCTATCGCTCGCGCATGCGTCCCGCCGTCCTCTATGGCGGCAACAATACTAGCGAACAGATGCGAGAACTGGATCGCGGGTGTCATTTAATTGTGGCCACACCCGGTCGCCTGGAGGATATGATAACACGCGGCAAGGTCGGATTGGAGAATATACGTTTCCTGGTACTGGATGAAGCCGATCGTATGTTGGACATGGGTTTCGAGCCCCAGATACGCCGCATTGTCGAGCAGCTGAATATGCCGCCAACCGGACAGCGACAGACTTTGATGTTCTCGGCCACATTCCCAAAACAAATTCAGGAGCTGGCCAGCGATTTTCTCAGCAATTACATTTTCTTGGCCGTAGGACGTGTTGGCTCCACTTCGGAGAACATAACACAGACTATATTGTGGGTCTACGATCAGGATAAGCGTTCATATTTGTTGGATCTGTTGTCGTCGATACGTGATGGGCCCGAGTACTCCAAGGACAATCTGACGCTCATCTTTGTAGAGACGAAGAAGGGCGCCGATTCTCTGGAAGAGTTCCTCTATCAGTGCAATCATCCGGTCACCAGCATTCACGGTGATCGCACCCAGAAGGAGCGTGAAGAGGCGTTGCGCTGTTTCCGATCGGGTGATTGCCCGATTCTGGTTGCCACAGCTGTGGCGGCACGTGGTCTGGACATTCCGCATGTGACACATGTCATTAATTTTGACCTGCCCACCGATGTGGAAGAGTATGTGCATCGTATTGGCCGTACGGGTCGTATGGGTAATCTCGGCGTTGCCACATCGTTTTTCAATGACAAGAATCGCAACATTTGCTCCGACCTTCTGGAGCTTCTTATCGAGACCAAGCAGGAGATTCCTGGCTTTCTCGAAGAGATGCTTAGTTCGGATCGCGGCCATGGTGGCGCCAAGCGTCGTGGTGGCGGTGCCGGTTCACGCTACGGCGGCGGTTTTGGCTCACGCGATTATCGTACAACTTCTGGCGGCGGTGGAGGTGGCGGGCGCAGCGGTGGCATTAGTGGTGGAGGCGGCGGTGGAGGTGGCGGTCGCAGCGGTGGCGCCGGTGGTGGCGGAAACTATCGCAGCAATGGAAACTCGTATGGTAAGTTTGGTGAGTGAACTGCGCACATTATCCTTTCTTGCTGTATATATTATGATGATGTTCATGTTATTACAGGTGGTAGCTCTGGCGGTGGCGCCTATGGTGGTGGCTCGTATGGCGGATCGTACGGTGGCGGCGGTGGCTCCCACTCGAACAATGGGCCGGATTGGTGGGGTCAATGAGCAAGGCTTGTCAGCCAAAGAGGCCGGCAGCATCTACAGCGACCACATCATCCCGACTAGCGTCAACTAAAAATGCAGAAAAAAAAGAGGAGAGATACATACAACAGAGAAGAGGAATGACAAACACGACCCAGGAGGAAGGAGGAGTGGGAGCCGAAGCATGAATAGAAACAAGCAGAGCCTCGATGCGAAAATCTTTTGATAAACCAATCGATAAAACAACTTAATTATATTTGCATATTATATATATCCATCTATATATATACATATATGTATATATATCTATATATATAGGGGCAGCAAATGTGAAAGAGAAACTGTCTGTGCGCAGCGTAACACTCAAGACACACACACATACACTCACACGAATACACAAACACATATATAAAATCACCTACACCAAAACACCTCCACACCCACACACATTAACAATAGCAAAACATTACAAATAAAATAAAATTGTTTAAAAATAATATTCAACATATTCATATATACATATATGCTGGAGAAACAACAAACATTACACACACACACACACACGAAGAAAAAACTGAAAAATTGTAGTTTATAAAACATACACACACATAAACAAACAAACAAGCACACGCATAAAAATAGGTTCATTAACAAATAATATTAATAATACAAATTTATATAGATATGCTAGAGCAAAGCTTCACGAGAACGTGAGCCAGAATCATTAAGGATTTAATATTTAAAAACGGGACAATTCATGAATTACTTGTGTCCTTTCCCCTACAAACGCATCCTCTCGCATGTTTTTCTCTTTCAAATATTGAAATCGATAAAGATGAAACAAAACAAAAACATAGAACTTTAAACGATAAGCGATTTACAATTGATGCAATATTGAACATCAATGATTTTAAAGAAAACAAAGCATAACTATTGCAAGTTATATATATACATAATTATATACATATATACATATGTATGAAAATATAAATCACGAAATACGACAAAATCATTTAAAACCAAAAAAAAAAAAACAAGTTTGCTAAAAATAAATTGAATAATTTAGCAAATGGAAAAACCGAGAGTTTTATTTGATGATTTACAACAAAAGTTCTGAAGCTAATGAGGTGGTTGGCGTGACATTACGAATTTGTAGTACAGTTTGCAACGAACTGATTCAAAGAGACCGAAGACCATTTTTCAATCGGAATTAAATTCGCAGCTATATATATTTATATTAACCTAAATCGAACTTTCATTTTTTATAAAGAATAGAAAAGAGTAAGGGTATAAGATCTTCGAGACTTTCTCTATAAGACTACGGCAGAGAGAAAGCGAGGGAGTTGATCGGGTTTGCCTTAATTGAACTTAGTGTGCTGATGCATCCGAATGGGCATCGGCGAGCAGAGCATTCGCATATGCGCAGCTGTTTTTTTATTTGGAATTTCAATTTGTCAGCAATGTGTGCGGATTCCATAAATAAAGAATTTTTCGCAGCGCACGCTACGTCCGCTCTTCAATTAACATAAATTTGAACGAAAGCTCGCAGTGGATCGCATCAGATCGGCGGGCTGGAAGCAGACTCGAGCCACTAATTTGATTAGATTAGGAAAACCTGATTAGTCGCTGGGCTGCAGTCCAAAATGAGGAGCTGCCTTCTTTCAGCTGCTGCTGCTGCTCGCAGCTATAGATAAATGGAAGCGTCTGCTTGCTGGCTGACTGAAGGTGTGTTTGTTTATGCGACTGCTTGGAGCTCATTTATTTATAATTTTTTTTTCGCTCTACGTGCTGGCAGTTGACCGCTCAAAATGCAGAAGTCACAACGCGGACAATGCTGGACGCTGCTGCTGCTCGGCGCGCTGATTATCTCGTTTGGAATAATGTTCAGCTACTGGTATCTGGTGCCGCGCCAGATGCACTTCTGGCAGCTATTCGGGCACAACGAGAGCTCAGTCGAGGAGCCAGCAACGGCGGAGCTGAAATTCTTTATGCCGCCCCAGCTGGTGCCCAAGGAGCTGAAGCTGAAGCGCGGTGCACCTTATATATATCAGATACTGCACTAGCTATTTCAGACATACATACGTACACATAGTTTGTATTCTTAAACTACTTTAACAATAAATTACAAGTATCATTTAGAGTAATTGGGGCTTAGTTAGCATCACAATCACGCAGGGTCAACCATGTCTTGGTCAAGTCAAACGTCCGACTTTTGATTGAGCGCCGCATAGCCAACGGGAATCTCCTTCATTTCGGTTTGCAGGCACAGAAACTCGCCGCCAATGCACATTATGGTCGCCGTGATTACGTTGAGCAGCCACCACGAGGCGCTGGCTGGGAAGGAGCGATTGTACCACCAGCAGATGATCAGGTGCAGCAAGTGGAATGTGCAACTGCGGGAAAGTGAGAAGGTCCATTAGAAGCAGCGAGGGGGGTTGCCTGATTGATAGCTACCTGAAGTCAAGGCAGAGCTTCGCCCGACGCACAATGCACCAGAGCGCCAAGGATGCGACAAAAGCATTTATGACAAATGCGCAGATCACCAGACGACCGCCCAGATCATATATATGTATTTCCTACAGGAACAGCACATTAGGAAGACAACACACAGCCGGTGGACACTGTACTCACATGGTACTCGAATAGATGATCCAATGTATAGTTGTCGCCAGACAACTTGTTGGCTATGAAGACGAGCAGACCAAGTGTGAAGTACACGCAGCACTGCATGGACACAATCTGTGATGTTAGCAGCGTGGGATCCCATTGTGTGTTCCGAAATGTGCCACCTTTCATATTATTGTTGTCTATCTTTGTCGCATATGTGCGCTGGCTAATTGGTCCTGAGATGCAAAAACAAAACAGTAAAACCAAGGCTGACTCACCGTCGGAGTTGACAAGTTCCGTTCATAACTAGTTCAAAGTAGCTCAGCTGTTAACTGAAACGAACGAGCATTTTACATACAATGTATATTGGGCTAGATCAATATACATATGTACATATGTATGTATAAGCACACATAAGAATTCATACAGTTGAAGCTCTCCCAAAAATGTTCTATATACGATACTAAAAAGATATTGTTAATATTTCTATCAATCAACCCCACACGACCGTTTGAACAGGACAAGCACCTGTTAGCTGCTGTTACGAAAAGTACAATATTTCAATATTTCAGTTCATATCGGTCCTAAACATGGCGCAAAGCGTGCGAAAATTTGTAAGCTTTCACATTTTGAGAATTTAAATAAATGTCTAAAAAAATCATTGAAATTGCAGAGCCGCCTACGATCTCTGGGCATAGTAACAGCAGGTGCCGCAGCCCTGTTCACGGGCCTAACAGCTTATCACAATCAGGATCGCCTATGCAACGCCTTTGTCATGCCCGTGGCTCATTTCCTGCCCGCTGAAGTAAGCCACAATTTGGCAGTGTGGGCCTGCAAGCACAGGCTCTACCCTGCGTCTGGCTACACGGACGATCTAAATCTGCATTGCTCGTTCTTTGGTCGCCTCATCAGCAATCCGATCGGCATAGCAGCCGGCTTCGACAAGAATGCGGAGGCCGTCATGGGACTGAAGGACTTGGGTTTCGGCTTTATAGAGGTGGGAAGCGTGACGCCCGTAGCCCAGAGTGGCAATCCAAAGCCGCGCGTCTTTCGCTTAGCTGATGATCGGGCCATAATCAATCGCTATGGCTTCAATAGCGAAGGCCATGATGTGGTGATGAAACGTTTAAAGGATCTGCGTGCGCGCGAGGACTTTAATGCTATTGTGGGAGTAAATCTGGGCAGGAATCGCGACACGATTGCTCCAATTGGCGACTACGTGAAAGGTGTCCGTGCCTTTGGGCCCTACGCCGACTATCTGGTCATCAATGTCAGCAGTCCGAATACGAAAGGACTACGTAACATGCAGGGTAAAAAGGAGCTCACGGACTTGCTGACAGCAGTCAATGAAGCTCGTGGCAAGCTTAAGGTGAACCACAATGTGCCCATACTGTTGAAGCTATCGCCCGATCTGGAGCATCACGAGCTGGTTGATATTATTACCGTCATCAGCAATAAGAAGTGCCGCGTAGATGGCCTAATTGTGTCAAACACCACCCTATCCAGGGATAAGATTAGCGATGTCTCGTTGGCCAGCGAGGCCGGTGGCTTGAGTGGCGAACCGCTGCGCGAACGGTCCACCAGGCTGATTGCTCAGGTGTACGCGCTAACCCGGGGCAGTATACCCATCATAGGAGTGGGTGGCGTGGCCTCTGGCAAGGATGCGTTCGAGAAGATCGAGGCTGGCGCCTCGTTCGTCCAAATCTACACAGCTCTCGTGTACGAAGGGCCCGATGTCGTGGAGCGCATCAAAAACGATCTCTCACTACGGGTCAGTGAATTGGGCCTATCCAACGTCAAGCGTGCTGTTGGTTCCAACTACATTAAATATTTGCCTTAAGCCATCGTATGAAAACAATAAAATTTGTGTGTATATTTTTATAACAGAGCGTTGGTCCACTTAAAACTACACGTGCTCATTGGCGCGTTGGACGTTGAGCACCCGCCCGTCGAGGACATGTGTATTCTGGTTGCTGGCACTGTTGTAGGCGTCCCTTTCGCTGAACATCACGAATCCGTAGTGTCTGGATAAGCCAACCTTCTTGTCAAACACCACTCCTGCATTAGCCACATGTCCGAAGCGAGAGAAGTATATGCGGAGCTGCTTGCTGCTTACGGTCCAGGGTAAATTTCCTACAAAAAGCTTGTAGGAGCTCCGGACCACGCGGGCGGGCATTTTTTTCGCGATTTCTTTACGTAAGTCTTCAAAAGTAAAACTCATTTGCTTATTCTTTTAACAATGTTGTAAATATAAGAGCTAGTGGCACTGCTGTTATTAACAGTGTTTAGGATCGTAATAAGTGAAAACTAATTGTTCTTTTCTATAGTTTGAATTTAAAATTTGGTCACTTTCAAGTATTTTGGAATACAAAAAGCAATTATTCCTTTTGGATAATAGCTAGAGTACTTTTAAATATTTAGTTCTTTAAAAACCGCAAAGTATTTAAAACTAACAGAGCTCTGTTACGTGCGGACTACTGAGTGTGGCCGTTCTGTCACAGCGCTGTTTTAATATTTTCAGTATTTATCGATAGCGATTTCAGTTTGTCGCGTGTGGTCACATTACATATTTTGTTGCATTGCTGCCTTTTTAATGTTTTTTAGTCTATTTTTATGTAAAGCGAAAGTGTGAAAATCTAAAGCGCATAGATGTGCACTCGAGAACTAAACAAATAATTGAGCTGTGCACTCAAGTATAATCACCCATAAAGTGTGCGGCGTCCGGTTATGGTGTAGTATATGTTTTGCCAGTAGTTTGCGCTGAGAAAATATTTTCGGCGCCCCCTTTTAGCAACGTGTATTTGGGGCGCGGCGCCCACCTGAAAAGAACAAAACAACGTCAATAAAGCGACGTTCATAATCAAATTGCTATCCGATTTACCGCCAGGCATACACGATGGCAGAAAGGCCCAAGAATTTATTTGCAAGTGAGTAATTTTTAGCTTAAAACTGCCCACGCACACGACCATTCACACAACCGCACACACACATATATATTTATATACGCTCTTACATGCACGCACACACATTTACGAACCCTAGCACTGACGCATTGGTTGGGCGCAATGCAGTTGATAAGCCGTAGATCATAAATAACCACTTTTCCACACCTTATCTTAATGATAGCTGGGCCGAGCCGTTCCCGTATACCGCCTGATCAGCTCAATCTGAACCAGTTGAGCATACGCCATCCGCCTTCGTCAACATCGTCGACATCGTCCGGTTCGACGTCGTCTGGCTCCAGTTCCTCGTCGCAGCAGAATAATGTGGCTTTACGGTTTGGCGCCCAGCTCAGCTTTGTGCCAGCTGTGCCGGTACCCAGCTGCAGCAGCCACAGCAATAGCAACAGCAATGCCAGCACCAGCACCAGTGTCATCGGCAGCAGCACTGCCACAGATCGTCATCGGGAGCGAATTAGGCAGCAGGCCTGCGGCAAGTTACAGTTTGGAGAAGGTGCCATTAACACGCATCAATTCACATCGGATGATCTAGAGGATTTGGGCGAGATTGGACGCGGTGCATTTGGTGCAGTTAACAAAATGGTATTCAGAAAACTGGACAAGGTTATGGCTGTGAAGCGCATTCGCTCTACAGTGGATGAGAAGGAGCAGAAGCAGCTACTCATGGATTTGGAGGTGGTTATGAAGTCAAATGAATGCATCTACATAGTGCAATTCTATGGGGCACTCTTCAAAGAGGGCGACTGCTGGATATGTATGGAGCTAATGGACACATCGCTAGATAAATTCTATAAATACATATTCGAGAAGAAGCATCGACATATACCTGAATCCATATTGGCCAAGATCACGGTGGCTACTGTAAATGCCCTAAACTATTTAAAGGAGGAGCTCAAGATAATACATCGCGATGTCAAACCGAGCAATATTCTTTTGCATCGTCGCGGCGACATTAAACTGTGTGATTTTGGCATTTCTGGGCAGCTAGTCGATTCCATAGCCAAGACAAAGGACGCGGGCTGCAGGCCGTACATGGCGGTAGGTTTGCAATCAATAAGCAATCTTTGTCAGCTTTCAATCTGTGTCTTTTGCAGCCGGAACGCATTGATCCGGAGCGCGCTAAGGGCTACGATGTTCGAAGCGATGTTTGGTCTTTGGGCATTACATTAATGGAGGTGGCCACAGGCAATTTCCCCTATCGTAAATGGGATTCGGTGTTTGAACAGTTGTGTCAGGTATGCGTTCGTCATTGCAAAAAGGTTTATTATTAGATGCAAACCATATTTTATTGTAGGTTGTGCAGGGTGATCCGCCGCGTTTGGATACATCCTACAATGGCATGGAATTCTCCGTGGAATTTGTAGACTTTGTTAACACTTGGTAAGGCTTGAATATACTTGGCGCATAGTCAAAATACTTATGTCACTTAATGCCCACAGCCTGATCAAGAAGGAGAGCGACAGACCCAAATATAGCCGACTGCTGCAGATGCCTTTCATACGGAGAGGCGAGAATAGCCACACTGACGTCGCTGCCTACGTGGCTGATGTGCTCGAGTCCATGGAAAGCGATGGCATTACGCAGTTTACAACTAATCAGCCCGCGGAAAGTTAATCTGAAGCGAGTGAAACTAAAGTCATAAATTAACTAAGCAAAAACCAGTAGCAACAAAGGCAAATTATTAAAACAAAAACAAAAGCAAAAGCAAAAAAAAGTAAAAAAATGCAAAACAAATATTGTTGTCTACTTTGTAGCATTCGTAGTAAACGTAGCGCGTATTTTGTTAAAGTCAAAACAAAACAAAACAAAAAACAACAGCGTGTAAGTAAGAAAAGTAAAATAACAAAAAATCATAAATAATTTGTAAAGTGCGTATATATATTTTGTATTTTGTGAGTACTGTCGAGGAAGAGATGTGTCTCAAAATGTTTTCGTTTTTGTATTTAGCGGAACATAAACCAATGCCTTTTCCCTTTAATTTAAGTGAGCTAGCATTTGATGAATTGATGGCTTTTGTTTTAATTGTTAACTGCAAAGCTGGCAAAAATGAAAAGCAATATTTGTAAAGATTTTACACACGCAAAGTAAATGGAAATTGTTACCTAAAAAGCAAACTATATGAGAAATGCCAACTACGAAATAGCCATAAACAATAAGCAAATGCAACATTCAACATATAATTTATGTATTTAATTTTTTCGATATAAAATACAATATTTTATGATCATTTGTAAAAGCTTTAAATATTTGCCAAGTGGCTGCATTTTTAATGAATTGTAGAGAAAATTATGCAACTCGATACAAAATTATTTCAATAAAATATAATTCTAAAATTAATTACAGACCGACAGCTACACAAGTTTTTATGCGTAGTAATTAGTTTGTAAGACTTAAAAATATTTAGTAAAAACAAAATACAATTGCAGCTTGTGAAATATATAAACAAAATAAATGTATTGTGCCTAAGTATAAACAAAAAAACAAAAACAAAACAAAAATATAAAAAGCGATATCAAATGAATACATAAACAGTTTAATTAAATGATAATATGTAATACGCGGCAGTTAGTTTATATGAAATACCAGTTAGCCAAGCTTACACACACCACGCTTATACACAAGGCTATGCCACACCCTTCTATACATACACACACACACACGCAATTGCACCGTCTAAGCTCCCGTCTCAACAAAAAAGAAAAGAAAAAAACAAAAAAAAAAGAAATGCCAATGTCTTTTCGATTAATATTTATGCAAGCGCTAATGTGAAAGGAAAAGCAAAAGTTTATTTTGTAAACATATACATAAACTTATATATTTATAGAGTATGCATAAAGAGGAGAGTGTAGGAACAACAACAGCAACTAAAGCTACACACAGCGTCCAAAAAAAGAAGACAGATTAAATTCACAAAGAAAATATTTGTGTGCGCTCGCTGCATATTTATGTATGAGATGTAAGCACATACATTTATTTACATTTTTTAGTTGCTAGTTTTTTTGGTTGCATATAATAAATGCATATTAAGCCCCAACAATAAATAGCAACAACAACAACAACAGCAGTTGAATATTAAAACACAAATATTTTTGTACTAAGCGAGAAAAGAAAACAAAAAATGCTTTGCAATTTAATTTGCTCAGTCAAACAGAAGTTTATTTAAACAATACATAAATAACTATGTAGTAGTGTGCTAATTCGGCTAGCCGAAGCTTGTATACCCTTGCCATGATTATTTGGTAGATCGGCGCATGGTTTCGATGCCACTGCATATGCAAATGAACTTGATCTCGAGTGGATTTTCACTACTTTAAGCTGATCTTAAAATAAATGGATAAATGGATAAGGATATGCACAAGGCAAATTATGCATAGGATAAACTAAAACACTAAATATATACTAATAGAGTACTCGTAACTTCACCTTACCCTGCCGTAGAATCGTAGTTGATGCCTTAAATCAATGTGCTATCTATTGTATTTGAATTGGCGAATTAACTAAATGATTAATGATCAACAGCAATCGCAATTAGTAATGCAACAACAGAGGCAATGCAATCGCTGAGTCGCGAGTCGTCATATTTTTGTTGACAATAAATCGTGTATAATTTTTTAAAATTCTTAGGCATATGCTGCAAATACGACGACAGTTATACATAAAATATACAAATATACATCTATATATGTGTATACATATATATATATATATATATATATATATACATAAATTACTATGCTGTCAAGTTAGTTAAGGCATATCGTACTTAGAAACCCAATCAGAATGAAAGAAGAAGTATCTAGGCTCTATCAACTACTAATTGGCTTTCAAATGATCCCATGGTCTTTTAACTAATATTTGCTTAAACAAAACAAAAGGTAACTCCTCTAAAAATGATAACTCAAAGTGAAAATCGCAACGTCCAAACGAACATAAGAAAATATTCGCATAAACTTTTTAAACATACTTAGCTTATCCTCACAAGCCTAGGAATTAAGGGAAGCTCGATGAAGTACGACATACATATATGTATATGCTATATATAGTATGTATCCTAGAGGGCAGAGATGGGCTAAAACTTATTAAATGGGTCACTGCTGGACCCCAATCAAAGTTATTGCACTAAGTCTAAGCAAAGCAACTAACTAACTATACAAGAATAACCAGCTTATAGCTCTCTCAAACTCAACTCGAGACAAATCCAAATAAAGTGAAAACAAAACACCACAAAGAAAAAAAAAAGAGAAATTAAAACTTAAATTTAATTAACAATAAAATAATGGAAACAACTAATTATGGAATGAGTAAAAGCGTGCACGCACGGAAAACAAATTATATTGTTAAACTTAACTGGAAGAATTTGTATAAAGCAACAAATGGAATAGTGAATAAATAATATATTTGAAAACTCTAAACAACTCCTCGCCGCACCTTTTTAATCCACCCGACAGCCATATTTAAAATAGATAAAGGCGTACCATTAATTAACCAATTAGTCGAAATCAGCTTATAACATGCAATGCCATATGACTTGCTGATGCCCTACGGCCAGTTCCAATGGGGCTTATTGGCTTTGCTGGTAGTTAGAGATGTCGATTCCTGAAACTAAATGGTATTTGAGTCTTATTATATCCAGAAGTTGATTTATCTCCGCTTAGAACTTAAGTTTCTAAAAATTTGTATTTATTATCATGCTAAAATCTTGGTAGGAGAATACTTTTCAATACTACTGTATGCTTATATAAAACTATCTTGCAAACATTTAAAATTTAATTGACATAAGGGAGTGTAAGAAGTTTGCTACTTGCCACTAAGCAGACTGATTTTGTTGATTTCATTAAATAGATTTCTATTTAGTGCTGCAATACTACGTTCGAAGCATATTGAAATTAGAAATGAAACTTGATTCAGCTGGTAGTTAACTAATTCAGAAGTTCGCTTATCTCGGCATATATAATTTCATTATTCTAAAATCTCTATTAGTTAATAGTTTATGTAGGAAAAATGTAAATTGAATCATAAATGAATTATGCAATGTCTGAAAATCTGCTTAATTACATTCACTTTTAGCATTTGCCTATAAGCGAATTCGTGTTGTATTCTCGAATCCTAAACAGAATGGTTTTTTGGTTGTCAAGTTTTACCGGTTTGTGGAGTGCCCATGGCATATTATCGACTGGATGTACGCGGTCCGCATACCAATGCATTCATTTGCGTAGAGTCTGGAACGTGGCGGGCATGGATATGGGCGCATTACGGAGCCCAAGTGCGTAATCTTTCCGTCTACATATACAAAACTCAATGGGCCGAGCTGCTCCAGCCCCGGGGTCTCAGTATTACTCGGAGCGTCATACGCTTAACACATTTTTTAATTTGACTTAATTCCCATTCGATACGATTCGACCCGATTGCCAGCTCTTGGCAGTTCAACGACATGCTGGCCTGCATCATTCTGGTCAGCTGGCTGGCTTTGTTGTGGATCTACTTTCTGTGGAGTCGCAGACGCTACTACAAGGCCGCCTGGCAGCTGCCGGGACCCGTGGGCTGGCCTTTCATTGGCATGGGCCTGCAGATGATGAATCCGCAGAGTAAGTGACTCAAGATCTATCTGTGAGCTGCAGTTATAATGTTTGCCACAGCCTTCCTGCAGTACATGGATGGACTTTCGCATAAGTATAAGGCGCCCTTCATCTCCTGGATGGGCACAAATTGCTTTCTCTACGTCAACGACCCGCAGACCGTGGAGCAGATCTTTAATTCGACTCACTGCACCAACAAAGGCGATTTCTATCGCTTCATGAGCTCGGCCATCGGCGACGGACTCTTCACTTCCAGCTGTGAGTACACTGCAAAAGCCAAAAAAGAAAAAGAATGGAACTTATACGATTTTATTTAGGGATTTTCAACTACATTTCCGACTTTTATAGGTCTCCATTGGAATAAAATATTTGTCAAAAACTTTAATTAAATTTATTATTGTGTAAAATACTTTTTATAATTTTTCTATAATTTATTTCGTAGCTCCACGCTGGCAAAAGCATCGTCGACTCATTAATCCCGCCTTTGGCCGTCAGATCCTATGCAATTTTCTGCCCATCTTCAATGCCGAGGCGGATGTGTTGCTCAAGAAACTGGATGTGGAGGGTGTGCAGCCTGGCAAAAGTCTCGAGATATATCAAATACTAAAGAAAATCGTATTGGAGGCGGCGTGTCGTAAGTATAAATGGGATTTTCTGGAATACATGCGATATATGTGAGCCTTGACTCTCCTTTGGAACAGAGACAACAATGGGCAAGAGGATGAACTTTCAGCACGATGGCTCCGTGGCCATCTTTGAGGCATATAGTGGGTAAGTTGTGGGAGAGAAAACTATATGCTGAATGAACTAACCGGGAAAGTGAAAGAAATATGTGTGACAGAAAAGCATGGAGCACGCACAGAGATATTACCCAATGCATATATAATGTCTACTACATCTAGTATACAGTTATAGCGTATACAGTGTAGTTATAGCGATTAGCTACGATTTATAGAAATATATATATGTCAAAACAGATACAGAAGGAACTATCTCCCTTAACTCGGCTGTCTCTGCTCATAAAGATATTTTTTTTCTGCTAAAATGGATATATTTACGCAAAGTATATAAGAAATTAATATATTTGATTTAATTCTTTTTCCTATTTAAGCTTGACTACTTAATTCAGTGCACAAACTAAGCACACATTTTATAAGCTCCTCATTCAACCCATACGCTCGATTGCTTTTCAAAAGTCTCTCAGTGACTGTGGGTCTGTTCGCGAGTGGCTTGTTTATGTCAGAGATATTATCTTTGGTTCCCCCGCCCCATCCGCCTTGTTTTAATTTACCTATTAGCTAATTACAATCTTTCAGCTTCGCTAGCCATTCAGCCATGGCTAATACCTTGCGACATGAGGCTCTCTGCGTTTCCGCTGCTGTTACCAGATGGGTGGGGAAAGTATTCTAATTCTCCCGCAGCTACACTTGGAGAAAACTTGAAGTTGTTATTCTCGCAGTGGGCTTTTGTGTGGATTCTTCTCAAATATTTCATTAATTATGTTAAATAAAATCTAAAAAGGCATAGCCCACGCCCCATTCAAGTCAGAATCCCAGTTTGAGTCGATTTTATTATAGCTTATAGCTGATTTCTCTGAGTGTAGCTTAACTTTTAGCACTACGCAGCAACGTATTCATATTTTTTTCAAGTATAGCTTAGCTCTGAGCACTACATATGCAGTTTTTTCTTTTTATTTTCCCAAGTGAAGCTCAGCTCTTAGCACTATGTCATTCCATTCATTTTGCTTGCAGGATAACGGAGGTGTGTGTGAAGCGGATGCTGTCCCCCTGGCTTTACCCGGAGCTTGTCTATCGATGGTCGCGGCTTTTTGACCGACAACAGAAGGTCGTCGGAGTGCTGTTTGGCTTTGTGGAGCAGGTATGTTAGTGGGCGTGGCCCGCCTTCGGCTCGCTTGCTGTCTCATGCTCATGACTTGCTTTCCCTTGGTGCCTCGTCAAACGGCACAGCTGCTGCAGCCAGTTGTATCTGTTGTGGGCGTGGAAGATACTGATGCTAACAAGCAACTGGAGGAGGAGCATCATCAGCATCAACAACAGCAGCAACAGCAACAGCAACAGCGTCGCATCAAGTCCAAGTCGATATTCATTGAACAGGTCCGGGAGCATGTGGAACGAGGCCAGCAAATGAGCTGGCAGGATGTGCGAGACGAGGCCAATGTAATTATTGCGGCGGTGAGTAGGTTCCATAATACATAGGAAGCCAATTATACGGATGATGTGCGTGCTCTTGATGTTAGCTAGGGAAAAAGTATTAGTCGCAGTGCTTTAAAGAGCTGATTTGAAGAGTATTCTTACATAACTTGACTTAAACTACAGAAAAAGGGCTTAAGTTAGAGTTACTCTATTCAAGAATACCAGTTGGCATTGTCTTAATGAATCACAATCAATCAGTCAATCAATTGCTTAATGTTGAGAACTTATTTTACAGTCAACTGATAAGCTTAAGTGAAGCTGAAAAGCTTTGCTTATAGACTAGATCATAGGAATAGGAATTGGAATAGATCATAGGCGCGGATTGTCCATTGATCAATCAGTCAATCTTTCAATTACATTCAGTCTAATCATTTGCAATACTTTAGACATTCGAGACTACCTCGACGGCCCTGTACTTTACCATCTTATGCCTGGCTATGCATCCGGAGTATCAGGAGAAGCTGCACGAGGAGCTTTGCGCCGAGCTTCCGGAACATGGCGACATTAGCATGGAGCAGTTGGAGCGACTGAGCTATACGGAGATGGCCATTAACGAGTCGATGCGTCTGTTTGCGCCTGTGCCCATGGTGCTGCGCCGAGCTGGGCAGGATTTGCAGCTGCGTCGCGACGATGGCGTCTACCTCATACCGAGCGGAACTCAGATCGGCATCGACATCTACAACATGCAGCGAGATGTGCGCGTTTGGGGCCCATTGGCCAGAACCTACAACCCGGAGGCGCATTTCGGGCCAGACGCGCCCACGCATCATGCCTTCGCCTTTGTGCCCTTCACCAAGGGACTGCGCATGTGCATCGGCTATCGATACGCGCTGCTGCTGATGAAGCTGCTGCTGGCCAAGATCTTTCGCTGTTATCGGATTAGCACAGCTGCACGGCTAGACCAGCTGCTGGTCAAGGGCAACATCTCGCTGAAACTTAAGGAATATCCGCTCTGTCGCGTGGAGCGTCGGTAATACGTGTCCTCTGCCATTTGTGAGTGCTCCGTAATTTTCCAATTAAAAGTGTAATTTTTGTTTGTAAATTGCAACGCTGTTAATGCAATTTGCTCCAAACTTGTACAATAATTCAATTATGCTAAGGGCTTCGTTAACTGCAAATTGCCTTCTGCTCCTGCTACCTCTCTAACGGCATTCATGGCCAGTTATGGCTAGCATGCGCCACGTTGCGTATACGTAACGCAATTGATTTAATTGCATTGAACTCGACAAAACTCTAGAGTAGTCAAAGTGTGCTTCCTGTTGCAACTAATCATAAAATAGAACAAGCATATAGTATATATATATATATATATATATATATAACTCGTTCGACTCGCTGGCAGGTGCTGCCACAGAACAGTTTTCCATTTTCTATTAGCAAGGCATCCATACGGCTTCATTAAATAAACGTTTGTTTGTGTGCACAGATGCATGCTCTATACATATGTATATATATATATATGCCTGTGTGTGTGTAAATATATTGTTTGTACAGTAGTCAGTGCCTAAAAGCAATATTTGCCTTTCAGCACTTCGGGCCGAGCATCATTGAAATATTTTACAGAACATTTGCGACACGCTTAGCATCTCTTTGAACCACTTTGCATTTGCACGCTTTATGAATTTTTATTTTAATTTTTATTTTTATGTTAAAGGCATGATAATATTTTGATTAAATTGCTTGACAAATATGCATATTAAGAGGGAAAATATCAAACATAAAGACTCTATTTCGAAATTGAAAAATTTCAAATGATTTTCTTTGAGACAGAAAAGTTAATTTATTTTCCTTTCATAATGGCATTCAATCATTCAGTTTGGCTTTGCGTGGCTCGAGGTCTGCTAAATGAATAAATTGCCACTGTTGCCGCACTCGTTGCCGTTTTGTGCACTGAAATATGCATAATTCAATGCCTGCCACCTCCCGTCCGAGTCCAGCCTCGAAATCCCCTTCAACAGGAGTCGTCTGCATTCGATGCCTGCCGGAAGCCGTACAACGGGCCAAGCTCTGGAAAAGTACGAGAAAAATGTATGAAATATGCTAGGATGGGCTCGTTAACGCTTCAGAACACAGTCAACAGTGCGCTGGGTGGGCAATGGGCGGCTTGTGGGCGTGGCAGTTGAGTAATCACAACATTAATCTAATACGCGTGTTTAGTGCGGCCAACGGGCATTCAACTTAATAATAGCTTTTTAGCGCTTTGCAATAAGTAATTAAATCATTTCCAACAAATCAAACGAGACAAAGGCGGCCGGCCTCCTTAGCTTGAATGCTTGGAGGGGGACCCTTAGCTTTCGTCCTGTTTCGGCGCTCTGCGTTCTGTTCTGGCTTATTATTAATGAACAAAAGTTTAGCAAGTTTTCAATTAGTTATGCGCCAGCCATACGCCGTCTTTCCGAATAATCAGGACAAACGGCGCGTCAGCTTCGGTTCGTCTTGGTAATAAAATATTTAACTGATATCCTTAATTGACTAGCAAATGACCTATTTGTATAACAAACTCTGGCACTGCCTACAGCTTTAATTCGAGCTAGCCAGATAGGCCAGGTGTGCGTTCAATCAAACTGACATTGCAAGGATTCTGTGTATAAATAAAAGCAGGCAGCTGGCCAAAAGGCCCCTTTCAAAGAGATTCTTGTTTGCACACACATATAATGCAATTTTAATGAGAAAAGTTCTCAAGTTCGTAGCGAGACTCGTGGCACGTTTTTGAGTAGTTGTAAATATTATTGAAAGAAGTTAAACTGAATGAAATATTAAAGTGCAGCTTTTATTGCTTTTTTAGACTTAATACATGTACATATGTAATTATACAATATATACTATATACTATACAATTGTTTTGTTCTTTAGCAGTTTCGAGAAAGAGAAATTAAGAAATGTATGAACACTGACAATCAGAATATGCCACATGTGCAGGCAACGATCGATTCAAGTTTGAAGTATAAATACAAATATTTAATAAACTTCAATTAATTTGTTGTTTTATATTTCTATAGATATCCGGCATGATCTTACGTGACTCTAATGATTTCCTAGATTTTTAAGCAGACTTTTTTATTATTCCTTAAAATGCAATTCAGCAATACAACATACACGAAACGAAATGAGTATATTGGTTTTGAGTAAAGTCCGTCCTACTGTCCGTCTGTTCGTAAGAGTTGAAGCCATTTCGACGCTATAGCAGACAGAGACTTGAAATTTGAAATAAAGTTCTACACTCGTGTATATTCTCTCGTCTGATAAAATGTCAAAATTTGCCCGATACGCCCATGTGGGTCGTTGGCACGATCTTTCTGCTTTCGCCACTCTCGTGACACTAATTATTGACTTCGGGCTTTAAACTGTTCTGTAAATATAAATGCCACACAATTGTGCGTTACACTGATATGTTAACAGAGTTGGGGAAACATTTAATTAAAGCTTACACAACTTTGCAGTGTGATCCCCGCGGTTAACAGCCTACCTTACACACACACTCACACTTACAATATGCAATAATTTTGTTCCCGAAGTGTGTGTGTGTGTGTTAATTACAGTTAAACATTTAGCAGGGCAACCCGCATGTGCGTTAACTGCGGACAAGGAATAAACAAGAGCAATGCGTATGCCGCTAAAGCCATGAGGGTAAACCGCATTAGCACACGCACACGCACACTCACACGCACACTCACACGCACACTCACACGCACACTCACACGTACACTCACACGCCTACAACAACAATGGATGCTGGTTTTAGTTGCTGCAATCGTGAGCCTAATTAAGTTTACTTGTATTTTACGAGACACAGCCGCAAAAAAAGCATAAAGTAACAGAAATCCTTGCCAAATAAAATACTTAGCCAATGGCCAAAGGAGCTGGGGTCCTGGCACATCAACGTGTGCTAATGCTAATTGTTATTGTAGTTTGATGTGCATTTTGCACCAACTGCAAATATATGTGTATGTGGATATGTGTGTTTATTGGGTAACAAACTTAAAGTGGCTGCCGCTTTACCTCAAATTGAATTTGGCGATGTGTGAAGGCGTTGCCAGACAGTTTCAATCGCCTAACTCAATTTGGCGCCTCAAGAAGTTTGTGCGGAACTTCCCCTGCCCCTGCCAAATAGTATGCGAGGGCATCAATTCCTACTACTACTGTCGTGCATGGGCATCAACTGAAATCAGTGCAAAAATATTTAGCAAAATTGCATTAAAAAGTTAACGAAAGGCTGGCGAAAAGCGCAAATTTGTCAAAAACTTTTATTGGGGTTAGTTGAGTTAAGTTCTGAAAGTCCCAAAGTTGAGCCTTAGCAAAGAAATGCAAGAACTTTTAGAGCAAAGCGATGTAAATCGTTTTATTTCGGGCATAAAGACAGCAAGTTTTTGATTCAATTTAAAGCTTTATTTATAGCCGATGATCACACACAATTAGCCTTTCTGGAATTTATTTGACATATTTTGGTATAGTATTAATGCAGGGAATATACAATGGATAATAGACAGCTAAGTGTTGGTCTGTACGTAAGTTTGAAGATTCTAGATGGAAATTCAACTGGGTCTTATCCCATTTTCGCTGTCATAGTGTCCTTTCTATGACACTGGCAACTTTTTGTTTTTATTATTATTATTTTCATTTTTTGTGACAAATTGTTTTCTGCATAAGCTGAAGCTGAAGCTGAAAATAATGCAAACTTTTAGTTATTGTCGAGCTGCGAGAACTGTGAACTGCGACCTACGAAGTGCGAAGTGGGCGGAACTGGGTTGAGAGGTGAAGTATCGAAGCATCGGACAAAGTTTAAACAGAAACAAGCAGGGCGTAGCTGTCAACTGGCATGGGGCTCACAGGAAGCGAGGGAGGGCTTAAAAAGGCAGCCAGAGCTGACACTTCATTGCGATCTCTCGCGCTTTGTCCCGTGTCAAATGGCAAACTTTTTGCTACGCGGCCGTCGCCTGCGGCTGCCGCATCGCATAAATTAGCCAACATGAGGCGAGGCGCGTGACTGTTGAGCGCAACCCCTTTCGACGTACGTAGATCCACTCACCGACCCCCCGCTACCCCTTGGCACCACACGCATACAAATGACTTACTGATTGACTCGCTGCGCGGACTTTAGTGGCCGCGCGCTCGCTGCAAATTAGCCGTGTTCGCGTGGTCGAACGGGTCCGATGTGAAAGCCATTCGCACTGCAGCCCACAAACACCACGCTCGGCCCTTCGCCTAGCTCAGCTTCATTTGCAATTAAAGGGTAGCCTCTGTTTGCCCGAAAATGGCCGGCGCAATTAATTAAAAAGTTTGCTGCAAAAAGTGCATGGCCAGCAGCTGTGTGCGGCGCAGCGGGGCTTTTCACTTTGATGGATAAAACTCTAAAAATATTATTGCAGCTGGCAGTAAACACGTGGCAGCAGCCTGGGTCTCTCTCTCTCTCTCTCTCTCTGTGTTTCGCGCTGTCTCTGTGTGGGTGTAAGTTGAAATTGCGCATACGGCAGGTGGGCTAGTGGCAATAGTTTCGCAAGAATTTATTGCAAAATATTGAGTAAGGCGTTGATTTTTATATGAATATATACATATAGTATATATGTAGACTTGACGCTCTACACTGGCAGATTATAGAGCAAAACTCATGAGAGAAAAATCTATCTTGTATATACGACAAGCTGGTCAGTGGCAAATAAACTTTCAAAATTCTTGAGATAACTCAGTGAATTATATTGATGGAGCTGTGTTGAGGGCCACTCCGCAACAAAGTAAAACTTTTGAGTTTGAGTACAAATGCAAACTAATTGAATTTTTGTTCGCCTACGTTCGACGCGAACGCTGAATTCATTCTTGTGCCCGGAACGAAATTGTTGCACACTGTTGGGATAATGAGGCATGAAAAGCAGCAGCAACAACAACAATAGCAGACGAAGGGACTGGCCACGTTTTATGTCTGCTCTACAGCTACTTGGCCAAATTGTTGCCGGGTTGTAAAAAAAAGTTTACAGCGCGCGCCTCAGTCAGCCCAGCCTGGACTTGGGCATAAATTTCGCATGCCATTCAGCTACATGTGAAGTCTTCACTTGCGGCTCCCATTGCTGTTGCTTTTGATAAGATCCTGGAAAAGATGCTACAGTCTACCTGCTGTGATTTATTCAATCAACTTGTGCGTCGCGCCAACGGCTCAAGTTCCTTTTATTATTTAGACATCTTTTGTACTGCTTGTTGCTGCCTCGGCTGCTGCTGCCTCGGCTGCTGCTTTTGCCTTATGCGAATTTAATGTCACATGGCTGCCTTAGAAGAAAACGTTGTTGCCACATTTAATCTGCATAATTTTTATGGTACAACAACAACGGCAACAATTGGGGCACATGCGATGCCGACGGCACACGTGTCGTATGCGCAATATGCCAAGCGCTTTACATATTATGTTGCATACTTCTGGGGTCTGATTTATTTAATTGCCCACAGCACACGAGCCGCGAGTAATGAAAACAGAAAACAGAAATTGCCAATGATTGCCTTAATGAGCAGCACGCAAAATAATTCGACAAGTTGTTGTCCTTGTTGATAAACCTCAATGGCAAATAATTGAATTGATCAGAACGCTGAGTGTCGAATAATCATCAGCTAATCTTGTTGATCTATGAGAGGTCATCTGGCAACCTACGAATCAGGCGAATATGCACTTTTATTTCCCATCGCTTGCCCTTTAACCCTTAGGCCTTATATATATGCACTCAGGATTAGCCTTGGCCTTAACTTTTGCCATTGAACGGCCACAAGTTTAATTGGCCTTGTTAATTAAAATAAAGTTGATTTAAATGCTCGTCATGTTCAGCTGTTAATTCATTAAATATTTGCAATGCGATTGTTGCAATTAATTTAATTGACAGCCGGGCTGCAGCAGTTGCGACTTTCTCTACGATTTTCGCACGCAACTGGTGCAACAAGTCAGGCATTTAATATGCTAATTGCCGACTGAATATATAGAAAGCATTGCCGAGTCATTGCGGGTGATATTGACGTCAAAGGAACTCGCTTCTGCTCCACCCTCTCCTCATCTAAGAGCCAATTGCTGTCGCACGAGCAGCTATTCGCTATCTCAATCAGCACAATTGATTTTCATATTCTGTGGGAATATTTCAAAATACAATTGAAAGCGAAATAAGTTTGATAAATAAAAAAGAAGACATTTGTATTTACTCCTCATGTAGTTCTTGTTAAGTTCCACACATCTATAAATGTTCATTCATTATCTTAGCATTTAAGCAAACAATTTAATCAATCTTTTGCCTCAAAGATATAACAAATTTAATATCTATCGCTGTTTGCATTAAAACAAAAATAAAACTCAAAGTAGATTTGTCCATTAATGACGGATTCAATTCATATATTGAAATCATTTTGTAGTTCATAAGCATTTATCTTTTTAATTCAACTAGTTATGCTAGGCAACTATATATTAACTGTACGGCAGGAGAGCAAGCTCCCTAATATTGAACAGATTTTACAGAAGGCCTATAAGCCTTTTACCGCTCTAAAAACACCAAGTGAAACACCAGCACTCTGACGACGACTATTTAGTGGACTCCAAGCGGGTAATTAAACATTTTCCGAACTTAACGCCTGGCCACGCCCACTAATAACAATTAGGACTAGCAAAGCGCGACACTTGGCTGAAAACTTTTAAAAGCTCATTAATGCATAAATTAGGCTTCGCCCCAGCCATTAAGAAGGCTTTTTTCGTGCAGCCATTTTCGTTTAAATAGCGGCGCAGCACATGGAGATGAGCAGTTGAGGCGCAAAGTGCTGAAGGCATGGCTAGTCTGCAGTTCCATGGTGGCGTCGATGAGAATGTCGGCTATGCCGCAAGGGATTTGGACGTGCAGCGAGTGACACAGCTGTTCGGAATGCACCTGAGGATACAATGGCTCATTGGAATGATGCCGATGCCGTCGCTGCCTGCTTGGTTGCCCGGCTGGCTGCAGTCTCTGCTGCGTCTGCTGACCGTTGGCCATAGCCTGCTTGTGCTGTTCGTAGCGCTGCATCTGGGTCTGCTGTTCAGCAAGACGACACTGGATGCGTTGCCCACGGGCAAGCTGGAGGACATCACCGATGCGCTCACCATGACCATCATCTACTTCTTTACGGCGTATGCCACCAGCTATTGGTGTCTGCGCTCCAAGCGCATGCTGAGATTTCTCGCCCATATTAATCAGGGATATCGACATCATTCACTCGCCGGCGTGAGCTTTGTCAATATGCACTCCACTTATCGCTGGTGCCGCAGCTTTGCGCTCGCTTGGCTTGCATCCTGCCTGGGCGGAGTCATCTGCTGGGGCATCACGCCTTTGGTAATGCGCAACAGGACGCTGCCGCTGCGCTGCTGGTATCCCTTCGATGCCATGGATGAGCACTTCTACACGCTCGTGTATGCCATCCAGCTCTATGGCCAGATCACTGTGGGCTCCATTTTCGCCTATGGCGGCTTCATGTTTGTCTCCCTCTCTTTCCTGCTGCTCGGCCAGTTCGATGTGCTCTACTGCAGTCTCAAGAATCTGGATGCGCACGCCAGGCTGCTTGCAGGCGAGTCACTGAGGGCATTAAGGTAGACTTTATCATACTTTTACTTAATTTCTTTGAAGTTAATGGCACTTTCAACTCAGACTTTCAACTAACAATACCTGAACTCATGATCCTGTCACTGATTTATCGATACTTACTTTCGTTCTCGCAATGCTGTATGATATTTTTTGATATCCTAGTTTGCTCATTTGTCTTTCATTGCCAGTGACCTACAGCGCGAGTTGCTGCTGGATGATGCGACCTGTGAACTTGGTCAATACGCCGTGTTGAAGGAGCATCCGACTGATTTGAACAGCTTTGCATCGACTCGCCGGCAGCCGCCACTTAGCCTGAGAAAGGCCGCTCATGAGGCGCTTGTGGAGTGCGTGCGATTGCATCGGTTTATACTGGGCTGTGCCGCAGAGCTGGAGCAGCTGTTTAGCCCGTACTGCCTGATCAAGTCGCTGCAGATTACGCTGCAGCTGTGTCTGCTCGCCTTCGTGGGCGTGTCCGGTTCACGGGAGCCGATGCGTGTCATCAACCAGCTGCAATACCTGTTCCTGACCACCATCGAGCTGCTGATGTTCACCTACTGCGGCGAGATGCTGCGCCGGCACAGCATTCGGGTGGTGGAAGCCTTCGGTCGCGGAGCCTGGTGGCAGCATGCGCCCGCCATGCGCAAAGATGTGCTCATCTTCCTGATGAACAGCCATCGGGCAGTGCAGGTCACAGCTGGCAAGTTCTACGTGATGGATGTAACTCGGCTCCGATTGGTGAGCAAATCAGATAATAGCTCACGCGATTATGCGCCTTCAGACTTTACAGTTTCCAACTCTTCTAGGTTATCACGCAGGCCTTTAGCTTTCTGACGCTACTCCAAAAGCTCGCCGCCAAAAAGACAGTTGCCGAGTCCTAGCGGCCTGTCCGCTTAACCCCATTGTTTGGCTGTGCTAATATTTATTTAGCTCATTAAAAACATGTCAGAGTAAAATGCAAATAATATTTACGTACGTTTCCGCCTCGCTAACGCATTTGCTTAACAATGGGCCGAGTGGGCGTGTGGGAGCTCGTGTAAATGCCAACGCGCATCTACATAAATATATGTGGATTTAACATACACATAAGATATGCCTTGGGCCTATCTGTGATAAGAACTTGGCAAACAGCAAGTCGAAGCTGTAATGCTCTCTACAGTCAGTCGACTGATATCAAGACTATATATCAAGACTATATGTGTCTATGCAACGAATGGCAAAAAGCTGCCAGCTGCTTGCAAATTTCCATCTGCAAATGGCAGAAAAGTTTCACGATTAAAGCCATTCGCATGCCTAAGCATGCAAGTGTAATAATAATAATAGAAGTGACAGTGAAAATAGCTAAAAGCTTGCTCAAGTGCCATAACAAATAGGAAAACCAAAACATTCGCTGCGTCTATCTTTAGAGCAAAGTTTTTCGGATTTGCCAACAGCCTAAAAGTCGACTTTAATTTTGGTGTTCGCGCGTCGCACGTACGAAAACTTATGGAAAAGTTTTCAACTCATTTGCGCTTTGTATTTTTCATACTGCCAAAGACAGAAGCACACATACACACACACACACATAAGTTGGCATATGTATGTGTGTGTGTGTGCTGGCAACGCGTGTATTTACAGTGAGTCATTTGTTTCTGTTTTTGCTGCCGCGTATTTTGAGGCACCCACGTTCAGCCATTTTGGTAAAATACCCATTAAAAACGAATAAAGGGGGAATATTGCAATGCAGTCACGCAAAGGGTCAACTGCGTTTGCATGCACTCCTCAAAGATATGGACCGATCTTAACCAGACATTGCATTCATATAGAATTTTTGCTGATGAATAGGATAGGATTCCAGGGTAACTGCGAGTGCAGCACTTTGTGCTCTGTGCTGTTTTTGCCTGTATGCTAGATTATTACCTTTTTGCTCATTGTACTTTTTGGTGTTTCGTGTCGTTTCCGGAAATACCTTTCGCTTTGTCGATTTGTTCCTCTGCCGGCTAACTACCTTTATGCGTGTCTGCCGGAGAGCCAGACGTCGGAGAGCCAGGGAGCCAGAAACATTTATATTACATGCCATTTGATAAGCACAGTGCACAAGAGCAGCTGTAGATAAATGTGATTGCCATATTTCGCTGTCATCCATGCAGAAGCATCAGCAGCAGCAGCAGCATCAGCATCAGCAGCAGCATCAGCAGGAGCCATGCCAGCCAAGTCTCAATTGAGCTGATGCCAGTAATGAGACGAAATGCGCCCTGGATGAAGTGCTTCGATATCCAAGGGAGCAGCGTTTTGCATTTAATGCCGACTGCAAGCTGAGCCTTAAATTTGCCCGATGGGAATTGCTGGGTAAACAAATAATCAAATCGAAATGGGAAACTGATGGATTGAGCCAATCGAACCGAAAGGCCAATAACATCTGCCGCACCCAAAGGACAAACAAAGCGAGCAGCATTGATTGTTCATTTGCTGAACGATTTCGCAATTTTCTGGACTTTAATTAGTTTTTACTGCATATTAAAATATACAAGCGAAGAATATGTTGCTATTAAATTCATTTACTGTTCGGTGTTGTTCAACAACGCAACAGGCCAGGGCTGCCTTTCATGGAAAACCCAAAATGTTTGCGGTCCGGCGCAGAAATGCGCGAAAATATGTTTATAAACTAATTTGTTTTGTTTTCGAGTTGGCCTCTGTGAAAAGTTGAGTGAATGAATAACAATCTTCAGCTCCCACTGTTTGAGGCCATTTATTTGGATAGCGAATGCCAGCTGTCTGTCAATGGCCTGGCCTGGCAGCCTGCCAGCGAGTCAGACAAATATCTAGGCCCGCATGGCATTTGCCATTGACGAGCCAGCGCTGCAGGCAGGGACCTGTCGACAACTTTGAAGTAGTCTCCGCCAAATTAAATTAACACAAAGGCATCTCGCTTCAGCATTTTCCACTGACAGCTGGCGGCATTTTAATTGAAAGCAATCAATAAAAACGCGCCAACTCTTCCAGCTTTCGCCGAAAAATTGCTGTCAGCAGAGAGTTGTAATGGAAGCGTTTACCATCAAATATATCAAGCTGATACTTATACAGCACTCAGCAGACAATATAATTCTATGGGCTCGGTCGGACACGGTCTTCTGTCTTATGAGCCAGTTTTATTTACTGATATTGGCAGCCTCAACAGCTACCCTTAGTTAGCTAAATATAAACTTGTATTTTCTAAGAACATTAAATCTTTGCGGCGTAAGAAAATAATACGTCTTTTCAGGACTAAAACATTTAAGGCTTTAATTAGCTAATCCAAGATTCTTGAGCAAACAATGAAGTGTTGCGTGTGTAATATTAAAATTATAAGCAATGTAGCTTTCTTCGATATTATCTTTTACCTGCAGTCAGACTGAGATTCGTAAATCAGGCATTCATAATAAATATTTCCATTTTCCAACACTTTCTGCCTTAAAGCGTTGCCACCTGGTTGCATTTTGAGAATATGATATGTGACAAAACAAGATTCATTAGGTTCAGTTAAGCATGCTCAGTTCTAATTATATTGTTCTTCACTCAATAACTGCTGTTTGAGATACAGGTGTGAGATTTTCCTGACATTCGACTTCAATCAAATTCACACAATTTCCTATTGTCTCATATAATCAAGGAAAAGAGGCCTGAGGACTGCGTATTGTAGAACCTCACGACTAATTAAATTAACCTGTGAATATTAAATTTTCTACTCGTGCTTCAATATTCTTGTCTAAAATTCAATGTAATATCTTCAGGCCGTATCACATTTAATTGGCCCGAGCCACATGTCGTATACGTAATATGCGTATGCTTATTGCTGTTGTTTGTGTGGAATGCTTTTGTCAGTTAGCTGCTGTCATAAATTGCGAATAGCCAGCAGCGTCGTGTCCTGCAGATGAACACAAACACAGCCAGACTTACACACACACACACACACGCAAATTGAGCTTGACAATTGAAATGACTAAACAAAAGGCACATGTAATTTCATATCTATTCAACCAGGTAAATGCAACATGTGTATGAATGTGTGTTTGCTGGAGGTCCTTTAAGCTGACTGATATGCTAAATACAAGAGTATAATCAGTCGTTAGCTAAGCGCGTTGAAATGCAAGCACATAATTTCATCGAGGCCAGCAGGCTTGTCTCTGATTGCTGTTGTTCCCTGCGACTCTCTGGCCGTTATCTGCATATTTGATTGTGATTGGCACAATGCTATTATATAGGTGCTCTGCACCTCAAGCTTAAGCAACTTTGCCAGTGCAACTGAATTGCATTGTTCTGGAGCCGCAAAATCGAATTGTCGATAAAATGAGCAACAAGCAGCCATAAGCCATAAATCAATGCAATCGGGCGCACAGCAAGGACTCGCTCACCGAAACGGACCTCCTGCAGTTGATGTATGGGTATCTCCCTTTGTATTTTTATTTTTTTTTTTTTTTTTTACAAACAATAAAGAGCCAACTGCAATTGCTGAATACCCTGCTGTCTGTATATATCTATATATCTATATATATATATATATATATATATATATATATACTATTACTAACTCTGTTTAAATATTGCAGCGAGAAATCAACTCTGGAGGTACTTTTCAGTTATTTTGATCAATCTGCAGGACATTGTCAAGTCGTTCT
Source organism: Drosophila paranaensis (assembly GCA_035047545.1). Classification (NCBI taxonomy): domain Eukaryota; kingdom Metazoa; phylum Arthropoda; class Insecta; order Diptera; family Drosophilidae; genus Drosophila; species Drosophila paranaensis. The sequence goes on along the minus strand of JAWNPL010000173.1, from coordinate 18,868,783 downwards.
GTTTGCAGCATTTATTCTTTTGCTTGTTAGCTTTTTTCATGCAATTTAACCAAGAATATTTCACGCCGTTTTCGTTTGCTGAACATAAATATAAATAAAAGCAAGCCCACGTGGGTGTATGTACAAATACGTATGTATATGTGCGTATGTGTGGGTTTTCACTTACATGCACTGCTGCACACTGAGCTGAGTACGCGAAAATCCCAGCATTAACACAATGCACAAACATTACATACATAAATACATTTACATATACTTATGAATATACATATAAATAGAGAGAGAGAGAGAGAGAGAGAGAGAGAGAGAGAGAGAGAGAAAGAGATAAGCAAATATGGCCTTTAAACTACATAACAAGGCCCCTTGGGCAACATCGTACCTTGTCAGCTTATGAGATTTACTTAGAATTCAATTAGTGTTTGCCATTATGATTGCCTTGATACCTGATCCTCATGGATTTCACTAACTCATGGCTAATTTGTTGCTCAACTATTGTTTTTGTATAGGGTTACCTAAGTGCTGTGTGCTATATTCGCTCGGAGAGCGCCTAAAAGTGCACTCCACAGCTTTTATTTTACTTCGTTGTTGTTGCCGCTGGCTGCCCTGAGGTGCAGTTGAGCGCAAATTTTGAAGTTGCCTTCGCAACGCCGTCAACAACAACAACCACGAGCAAACAGTGGAAAAGCGTTTATTGAAGTAGCTTCCACTTTATTTTCGCGCTGGGGTCGCAGCTGTCCACGGCTCCACGGCTCCGCGGCCCGCCTCTGTGCTTTACGAGGCCCTTAAAGCTGAAATAGAATTAAGAGACGCTGAGTAGTCGCAATTTTTGGACTTTGCTCACTTTTTATGGCTTTTGGCCGCCACTTTGTTGGGATTTACATTACGCATTTTTTATTTTACTTGTTTTTTTTGGCTAGCCAAAACTTGCTCACAAATTTGCGGGGCATTAGCGAGCATTAATTTTCCAAGTACCTTCTAATAATTATCATAATTATTATTCAACTAACGATGATCCCTTTGCAGCAGCTGTAAACCTGACCAACTTTTGCACAGTCGGATGTTCCATTTGCTGTAGTGGGCCTTTGGGTCGTATGCGCAATCTGCATGGTAGCTGCATATTAAAAATGCATTCAGTCATGCTTAATAGTTACATTAAAGGCTTAACTTTTAAGCCTTGTTTTTGGACGTGAGGTACCTATTTTCCATTTGCAGTCCTGTTAAAGTCCCAATTAGCCGAGCTGATTTAAGTATCTTTAAGCCTTACATTTGTTCCTCTCTCAGCGCTTCTTTCGCATTTGCATTTGTACACTGCATACGTCCCACGTACCTCAGCGAATTTAAGTATCTACAAGTCTTCTAGTGGGTTCCCTTTCAGCGCACTTGCAGTGCTCTTGAAATCCCAATTAGCCCTGTTGTATATTATTTTTCAAAATCTGGTCACATTGTCTGCTAGTTCAATGAGCAAGAAATTTAAATTATTTACCAGCTATTAATCAATGGAACAATTACACCACAAACATTTATTTATTTATAGCCGAAGCACTATTTGTTTGGCATTATACACTGAACGTGGTATTGCCAATTATTTATATATATATATATATATGTATATATATTCATTCATTCGTTCGTTCGATTGTTGTTTAATTGAGCGGAATTCTAAATGAGCGCATGGCCTTGGCTGGGAAATATATTCGCTTGGGTTTGGGATTGGGCCGAGGACCATTAATAGCACTTCAATGCACGGGCTGAGTGCAGTTGGGTTTTGAGCAAATAATGTACTACGTTTAAGGAAAACAAGTGTTTGGTATTGTTCGATTGAATGCACATTTAATATAGAAGTCATAAAAGCCTTCTCAAAACACACATAAATTTACATTTAGTTAAACATCAAACATGATCGCCAATATATGTTAAACATATTTTTATATAGTTTTATTTGATATTTCATATTTTATATTTCATATTTATGTATAGTTAGTTTTAGATTTTAGTGTCTTTGACTGTGTTGCAGCTAAGTCTATATTTATATATTTGAATTTATGTTTATTTTTATTTATTTTTATTTTTATTTTATTCCTATATACACATACATTAAACAAAAACGCGCAGAGATATGTCATTTACGATCTTAATTACGTTTCGACTTAGTTTATTTTGAGTTATAATACTTGTGGCTGGCTTCTCTAATAATCGAATAAATTTTAAATTCGATAATTTATCGATAACCGATTTGGTTTTTACTGGGAAACAAGAAGATCTGCTTATCGATAATGCGTCGGTTCTACTAGTACTCAGAGCACTTTGATAAGTTCATTCAATAGCTAAACTAATTTTACACTAATCAGATCATAGATGTTTAAGTATATGTATATACGTATATATTTATCTATTTAGCACACCCTATGGGTCTTATTGTGTCTATGTGTATGTGTGTGAGCGTGTGTGTACGAGTGTTTTGATATCTATCTTTTTCTTTTGTCGTATATTGTATATACAGCAACAGTTTTCTAAACTTTGACATTCACAGTGCCTATCGCACAGCTACTTACAGTTTAACTAATGCGATTAAGTATATGCTTTAATACAGTGCTTAGCTGGAATGCATCTGTGCAATGCTTTTCTCGTAGCTTAGCTTAGCTATTGGTTAAAAGCGTTTTGTGACAATGCTCTCCCCTTTGGTAATATTTGATACTCAAACTAAATACAATGGGTATTCAGTATATATATACACATTGATTAACTATTCTATATATAATGGATAAATACATTCAATTAATTCGGTTATTTACTCTGATTGCAGTTAACATTCATGAAGTTTAAATTCGTGTTTGCTTAGCTTATTTCAAATGTGTTTTTTTTTTTCTTTTGTCATTTAATCTCTTATCAACGCTGTGTATTCAATTCAATAATTTTAATATGCTGTGAGTTAAGGTCAAGGATCGGAAGGGCAAGTACATCAATTCTACAACAATGATTTCTAAGCAGAGTCAAATTTGATTTCTTTTCTGTTACGCAGAAGGCAACATATGTTGGGCGAGTGTCGAACGGAAACGGAAGTTGCCGCCAATGCGTTCATTTCTCTTCGCCTTCTACTTCTACTGTTTGCCCTGCGGCCAGGCTATTAAAGTTCAATGAAGTTTCAACGGCGTGTGACACTTAGGCCCAGCCTATCAACGACCCAGCCCCTAAGTTAGCCGGAGACAGACTTGGCGTCGATGAAGTGAGCTAAAATATTTCCTCCGGCCATCAAATGGCCATAAATTCTTAAATGTCGCGTTTCGCCCTGCTCGTCTGTTGTCTCCGCTGAGAATTTGTCAAGCTCTCCACCTACTCGTGTCTTAAAAAAAAGCACTAAAAATGTCGGAGGCGCGCGCTGCAAAGTGTTCTTCAAGCTCTTAGCGAGTAGGTGCTACTAATGGCACCATTACCTGCTCCTGCTGCCTGTCTCCCCCCCCCCCCCCCCTCACTCTCTCTCGCTATATATCAGGCCGCTCTGTTGCGAATTTGTCGCTTACTTTGTAGCCACATCACAAAATTACGCTTTAAACTTGGCCCACAATGAAACTTTTTGAGCCAAATAGCTTTCATTATGGCTGCTGCTGATTGCTGTTGCGGCTGTTTGATGTGCCTCAAGCAGCTGTTTCAGCTACTCCAGGGCCTCTTGGAGGCGGTGGCCTCTGGCCGGGGCGCCATTTACGTGACCAGCTGAACATTTTTCATTTTGCCACAGAAAATAAAACCAAATGAATCAACTTTTCAAATAAAAATGGCAATCTGTTCAATACTACCAGCAGCAACAACAACAACAACAACGACAACGACAACAACAACTGCTTTTATAGACATTGTGTACGTGTTGAGTTCAGGCAGGCTACTCACATTTGCGGCCCGAAAATGTGCCATAAATTAAGCGCTTAATTGTGAAAATCGGCGAATAAACAAATAAACGAAAGTTGGGCTTATATTGATTGCCATTTGCCTAATCAAATTTATGGCAACGAAAACAAATATCAGATTTATTCAAGGACTTTAACAGAGTCAATTCAATTTTCATGCCATAAAAATATAAGAACCAAAGCCGAATAAACTGATAAGCTCCTCCGAGTCGTAGGTCTTATCACTCAGACACTTTCCTCACGAAGGAGTTTCAAAAGGAGACTCGAAGTAATGGCAGGCCAAGTCGAAGGCGAATTTCCGAGTGCCACTTATTTAATTGATATTTGATTCAGTTTTCAATCTCGCTAAGATTTTCACTTGCGTATGAAGTGAGTTCGCTCTGATATTGGCTGTATGTATTAGGTCAGTTTCTGGGCTCTTTTGCTAGGTTCTACATTGAAAGCTAACTAGATACAGTTTGAGTCCCAGCTTCAGCTTGAATGACTAATCTGTGTGCGATGCTCTGTTGTTTCATAGTTTCAGCCACATGCTCATAATCAGCCTGAGGGCTACCCTGTGTTTAATGGCAGCAGCAAAATACGAATTCCTTGCATTTTCTGACTTGAAATTCCTTTGACGCACATTTGCGAAATCTGCTCTGCTTCGTTTAATAATCCTATAATGGAATTGCCGAGCCGCAGGGCAGGGATAGGGGCGAAGGAGGTTGATGGGGGGCGTGGCATTGAGCAGACAAACTTAATACACCTTGAGCACCACAATTAGAGAACTATCTGCCTGGGGCGCCAAAGCTGACCAGCTGGCTGGACTCGGCACGAATGCCAGTGGGTGTTTGGTGGTTAGGTGGTTGTTCGTTCGGGTGGGCTAACAAGCAGTTGACTGGTTTCGGTTTGCCTGGCAAATGTGCTCAATGGCTGTGCAAATTGAATTTGAAATTAATTAGAGAGTTAAGCCTTAATACACACCCACACACACGATTCGACCCGGCCGTGCGTGCTGTGTGGCCTGTGGACGCTTCCGAAATTTAGAGGATGGTCGTCGAATCGCTGTTCGATTGCGCCTTGCTCGAGGCTGGCCGTTGCGCGTGTGTCCTGGCATCAGCAAAGTCCACGCCGGTGCACTTGATGGGCGGCGGTTTGAGATTTGTCAGAGGATTGGCGTTACCCTTGAGCTTGCCAGGCTTGACGGGCGTCTGCTACCTGCTGGGCCGCCAGGCGCTGCTGTTCGAGTAGCGGCAGAGCAGCACCTTCTTGAAGGCCTGCCTAAACACCTTGTTGAAGATCGTATAGAATATGGGATTCACCATGGAGCTGGCATAGCCCAGCCAGGTGACCACGTCGAATACCCAGTGGCTGATGCGCTCCTCACACTCCGCGCACACCGTCGGCAACAGGTTGAGCACAAAGAACGGCGACCAGAGAATGACAAACGTAAAGAAGACCACGCCCAGCACCTTGGTGGCCTTCTGCTCCAGCCGTATGATGCGGCCATGCCGCGACGAGTTCCGCGAGATCACGCTGGAGTTGCGCGAGTGATGCGAGCGAACTGTTTGCTGCCGCTGCAGCAGACATGGCGACGAATGCGGAGTCCGCGACTTGCCGCCCTCTCCGCCGGCCTGGTAATTCATGTTCTGGTGGCTGCGCAGTGTCGCAGAGCGGCGTAACGGCGTTGTTGTTGTTGTAGTTGTTGCTGTGCTGGACGCCGTCTTGGTGGGTGTCAGCAGCAGCGAGGTGCGCGCACCGCCAAAGCTGCTGCCGCGCCGTCGATGCCGACTCGAATCCCAGGTGACCACCGATGCTGTCTTAGAGATGCTCAACTTACGCCGGCCGGGACAGGGCGTGCCAGGCGCGGCCAGGAAGCCGCTGGCGTCACTATGCACCGTCAGGCAGCTGCCCGGCGGCTGGTGTGCCGAGTTCGGTGACAAGGTGTTCGCCGAAGCACCACCAACTCCGCCGCCAGGAGCAGCTGCAGCCGCTGCCCCCACACTCGCGCTGCCGGTGAGGGAGCTCTTGTTTTTGTTGCCGCTGCAGAGGAGCAGCTCCATTTCGCTGGGCGAGCTGCTTACAGCGGTTGTCGTCTGCGTGGTGGTAACCTTGAAGGCGGACGATATGATCTTCACCTCGGCCGTTTTCACACAGCTCTGCAGCGGCCGATCCCCGAAGTACGGACAGGTGCACACCGATGGCAGCTGCGGGTAGTCCGGCTGATGGTTGGAGCTGTTTGGATTGGCTTGTTGTTGTGGTTCCGCCTCCGTGTCCGAGTGGCAGCTCTTGCTCATGGACGAAGATTTTGATGTCTTAGCCGCTTGCCTCTCCAGCTTTTCGTCGTCATCATCCTGGCCTCCAGCCTCCGCCTCCTCGTTGTCGTCGTCGTCCTGGCTCTCGTGCAGCGTCTTGTGGTGCGTATAGAGTGCATTTTTGGGCAAGCTGTTGTAGCGTTTGCGTCGTCCTAGTGCATCCTGATCTTCATCCTCGGCATCCTCGCTGCCAGCGCGTCGCTCACGGCCAGAAGCTGCTGAAGAGGCGCGCCTGCGACTCTTGTACGCGCGCAGCCTTTGCGACAGTTGAGAGAGTGTGCTGCCAGAGAGAAGGAAGAGAAAGAGAAAGGGGCGAAATAGGAGAATATAAAGATCAATAATTAAAGCTGGCACATTGTAGTATAGCTAAAGCTTCTTAAGGACTTATTTGCCGACTCAAATTCCCATATGCAAATTTTTTGTATTCCCATTTCAACTTCCAAAAATGAACAAATTTTTATCATGAATACCGTTAATTTTATTTAAGCTCTAGCACAAAAAATTAAACTACCCTTTTTTTAACAATATTTTCACGCGCCTTTAAGCTTTTTTCGTACTGAATTTATTTTATTTCATTTTGTTTTATTTTTTTTGTTTAATTAAAATTGCTCAGTCAATTGGCAAACAGAGTGCCTGAAAGCATGCAGCCTGTCCGAAAGCGTGCACACCCTCACACAGATACACACTCACACACACGTGCACACACACACACACACACACAAACAGTCACACATGCAAAACACCGCACGCTTTGTGGTCACCTGGCTTTGTCTGTGCAGAAAAGTAGGCAACACTTTTTGCTGTTTGCGTTTACAGTTGCGACTCGAACAGAATCCACAAAATGCGCTTTGTGGCGCTCCCTGTTGTTTTTACCCCACTCTCTCTCTCTCTCTCTCTCTGTATCTCTTTTCTTAAAGCAAACACTTTTGTGCTCGCTGCTGCTTTCGGCCCGCTCCCCACGCTTTATTCTCATTTGGAATTCATTTTAATAAAGGGCACGAATTTGAGCGCTGGCTTTTGCGGCTGGCTTTCAGCTTGCCGCATGCCGCCATTTGTTTTGCATGCAAATGCTGAAGCGGCCGCAACTTCATTTGCGCCTAATGAAGGCGTCGCGCTACAGCTACGGCATGAGCTGGCTGCGAGTGTTTCCCGCTCTCATTATGCATCCTTGACGCTTTCTGATTTGTTCAGCGTGAGACGCGCGTGCATAAATTGCGATGCAGTAAATGACAGTTGCCAGTTGCCAGCTGCCAGATTGAAGCTACTGTGGCGCGCGGCTAAAAGGTGCCCCATCTCATTATGCAGAAGCCAAACAAAGCCAAGCAGCTGCCAGTCGAGTTTGTTATTGTCTCAGTCACAAAGGAATTAAACAGCCGCCAAGCTCATCAACTCAAGCTAACTGCCGGATCGTCACCCAACGCTCCCATACGCAACCTCAGCCTTCAGCTGCAGCCGCAACCACAGGCACTGTCTCTGTTTGTGCACGTGATTATTTTCTTTTGTGTCAAAAAGAAAACATGAGAAAAAATGCAGATAATTAAATAAACTGTACTTTATGAGATTTATTCATGGTAGAGGTGGTACAGCACCACCTATCTAAACACTGTAAACACTCTGAAATATCTGTCTATATTCCGTACGTATAAAAGAAAATTTGCATTGCGTAAAGTGAAGCAACAGACTTCATTGGCTAGCCGCCTGCTTGGAGTTCCCGCCAAGAATACAATGAGAAGACATATAGTCAACAATTAAAAGGATCGAAGTGTCACAAGGGCGGGCATGGCAGCCAGAAAGCGCACAATTTATACTTTTTGCATTCATAAAAAAGGACACCGAAAAAGCGAAATCCATTTATTGATTGGGAAAATTCGTTCCACTGTCAAAAAAGCGGCCAAATACGAAGGCCAACATAATAAAGGAAAAAACGGCAGCAGCTGAGCAGGACAAAGGGAAAACCCATACAAAAAGTTGCAGTTGCCGTTGGGCATTAAAGTTAATAGCATAAAAGAAAATCGAAATTAACTATTAAAAATATTTTTTAAAAATTGCTTAATACATTTTTTCGATAGATAAATGAAGTTGTTGCAGCTCTGAGCTCATTTGTCGGAGGACAATTTAAATACTTGGAATATCTATTAAGCAAATCTGTTAAATACAAAATTTAATTTGTTTTCTCGTGCTTTTTTTCTTCGTCTGCTTTTTAAATGAACAATTTTAATTGGGTTTTTGCTACTTGTTCATCGTCATTTTCCAACAGTCAACTAAAATAAAATGATTTGACAGAGGAGCAGCGAGCAGTGAGCGTTGTTGTTGCCAAGCGTGGCTAAAATCACTTAAGGGAACCTTTTTCTGTTGCTTCATTCAAAATAAACGAAAAAAATTAATTATTACAGAAAATTTCACAACAATTCAAAGGCGGAAGGACAATAAAAGGCAAAAGCCCAAAAACGAGACAGGCTGGCGTACCGAAGGGCAGGGGAAGAGAAGCCCGAAAGAAACTAAATAAGTACGAATTGAGCTGTTGGCTTGGCTTTTGATGCGGTCAAGCGAGAGGCGGCCCAACGGGGGCGTGGTAGCACCGACAAATGCTCGAGGATAATACGCTCGTTCTTTTTACGTGTGCGTGTGTTTGTGTACGGCATTAATGTTTGCAGCTGTTTGGCCTTTTGTGAGCCAAAGAAACCTGAACTGGCGGCATTTAGTTGAGACCCAGCCAGGAGGTGCTCTCTCTCTCTCTTCCTCTCTCTCTCTCTCTCTCTGAGGACGTTTATGTGTGTGCATTTCGCATGGCAATTGAGTTTCAAGTTTCAATTGATAAAGTACAAAAGTAAGATATATAGCTAGTTACACCCTGTAGCCATAGGAAAGGATTTATTGCTCACTAAGCGAGCAAAAGTATTTGAAGACAAGTACGTACTCTGTGTGTCCTTGATTGTCATAGATAATCAGATGGATTTCCTATAATTCAGAATATGACTACAGGATATCTCTAAGTCTTCCTGTTTCACTGTTTTGTCTTCGATTTGAAAACTCTCAGTGTTGGACTCAAAGAAACGCAAGCGTCTTTAGCTCGAGTATTTTCTAGCAGAAAGTCTGATTGTTGCTTTTCTTCATTTCTGCATTTTGGTTTTTAGTGAAACGTCCTTTTCATGCAACGTCCTAATTTTCGCTTTAGAACATTTTCAATTAGGTTTTCCGCGCACTTACCCATCGCTCTGCTCGCCCAGCCGGCTGCTGGCCAAGGAGTTGCGCGTGCTCTCGCGCTCCAGACCGAGCGTTGTGCTGGACAGGCCCAGCACGTTGCTGCCCTGCCTACCCTTGGGCGACGTTTGCTGCAGGTAAGTGCTTCCATGAGCATGCTGCGAGTGGTGCTGCTGCGGCTGCGGCTGCGACTGCTGCTGCTGCTGCTGCTGCTGCTGATGTGTCGAAAAGCGCTGCGGACTGCTGGAGTAGGGCAAATTGTTTGAGATGGAAAATTCGGATTTTGTGGGCGAGCCCGTTGTTGAGGACGAGGCGACAGATTCCAGGCCACGCGATAGCTTCAACATCTCCGCCCCGAACTGATGCAGTGCCGTCATCGTCGTGGGCGTGGGCTCCGGTATGCTAATGGGTAGGCAATGGAAACAGTTTCCTAGAGGGAAATGACATCACAGTCGGGTAAGTCTGGCTCTTACCTGGAATCGGGCAGCCAGAGCTCGTGATTATCCAGAGTGCTGAGATCCGTGTCCGTTGAGTTGGCCGAGTGGGCGTGCAGCACCGTTGAGGGCTGGCTCTGGCCCGGCTTCAACAGTCGGCGCCAAGTGCAGCGACGCTCTGCAATCGAATAGTAAAGAATAAAAACCATTAAGCTGCAGTCGGGGCAATCATATGCTAGGGCTCAAAAAAATCACATGCCCGCTTTAAGCCAACTAAATGCGCTTATAAATTCGCACGACTACACACCCACACACACACAAATTCACAAATACATAGACACAGGCACAGGCACAGGGAAAAGCTTTGCTACGTGCCTGCGCCAATTTCAGCTGCCTTACAGCAGATTTAGCTTAAAATAACTGCACGGAAAATAACACACTCGTGCCCTGAGCTGTGGGCATGACAAGCCTTTTTATTGATCAAAAATATCTGCCTTCGAAAGTGCTTAAATTTGTCATATTTCTATCATAAAAATATAGGTATAGTAATTCTCGTAATTACATTATGAACGGGCTAATAACTTAACATAGTCAACGGCTGTTAAGATAACATATGTTAACAACAGAATTTAGGCAATAGAATGCTTTTGGCTGCTTAAGCAAGAACATTGCTTGCCTTGTTTTTGATTGAAAATTGAATATGTAAATATTTAAATAATTAAATTTTCATATTTCAGAGGAACTTGAAGTCTTCTGATAAATGCTCAATATTCGCTCTTGTATACCGAAAATCAAGAAATAATTGGAGCATTCCACTGTGCAGTCTCGCATACACACACACACATTGAGAGCTGCATTAGCATTACAGGACCGTCGCAATGCGCTCGGCTCACTGCTCGCTGCTCCTACTCCGCTTCCCCATCGTCGATTAGCTATCAAACGGAACTCAACTGCAATGCAGCTACAGCGGGAGTAGGAGCAGGAGCAGGAGCAGGAGCAGGAGCCGAAGCAGACGCAGAGGCAGAGGCAATCGCAGTTGCAGTCAGTGCTGAAAGCCCCATTAAATATGTTTAGTTTTTATTTTTATGCTCATGTTGATTTCGATTTTGATTTTATTGATTATTGTTATTGGCACGCGAATTGCGCTTCCGAGTGCAGCCATCGAGATTTTCATTCGCAGCGCTTAACCTGAATGCACAAAGTGCGCAAATTATGTGCTCGAAAAGTGTTATGGGGATATCAGAGTACGCTTTCCGGACTAGCAGATGCAGTATTCGCATTCGCAGTTGTGTGCACATGCCCAGCACATGCCAATTAAGAACATATTCCAAAGGCTATTAAATATCTCACCCTCGTCGAGAATTTCGCATAATATGAAATCAATCTTCGTTTGCAATTGTACATTATTTTGCACTTGGACTGTCGGGCTCACGTAACCTGCCGAGATACACTCGGTCCAATGCCTGCGCTGAATTTGGTTATAATCCCATAACATGCACAAACCAAATTCCTGTCGATGGCTGAGAGTGTGCATTACGGTGGCCTAGACGCCCGCGCATGTCCCTGCTGTCATCCTGGCTGTTTGCGTGCCTTCGCTTTGCTGCTGCCTCCACCCCCATTGGAAAATTTGTAATATGATGTTTTGGCTAGCTGCAAATCATATTAAATGTCGACAGCTGGGAGGCACTGGGCGTGGCAAGTGTCACAAATTTGCATATGCATATGCACTGCGAGAAACGCAGAGGTAGTTAGAAGTTCGTGTCAATATACCATGAGTTTAGATACTTAATAGCTTCTATCATTACATTGAGTAGAGGATATTCGACTAAAGCACGACTTCGGTTAAATTATAAAATGGTTTTGTTGATTGGATAGATATACAAACACTTACCCAAGGCTGGCGCCTGGCCCAGCCAGCCGCTAGCCCAGCCGGGCGTGACCGCCGATGTGGGCTGGCCACCGCCCAGGTTCTGGCGCTGCCTGGCCAGGAGTCGGACGGTCAGGCAGTAGGTGAGGAGCATCACGCCCAGCGGTATATAGAAGCAGACAATAGAGCCGACCAGCTTGTAGACCGGATCCGGTATCTGACAAGTGCCATTCACCAGCACCGAGGCATGATCCTGTCGAGAAAACAGGATGTTAAGCAAACCAAAAAGGTGAAAGATTGCATCCTGCGGATGCTTACCTTTGAGTACATCAGACTGAGCGGCAGACTCATGGCGATGCTCAGCAGCCAGACAAAGACAATCTTGAGCGTGACGCGGCGTCTGGTCTTGTTGCGGCCAAAGCGCATTGGATAGCGCAGCGAAAGGTACCGATCCACGGATATGGTGCACAAGTGCATAATGCTGGCCGTACAGAAGAGCACATCCAGGCAAATCCAGGTCAGGCAGTGCTCCGAGCTTAGGGGAAAGTGGCCTGCAAAAGACGGAGGAAGAAATGGATAAATAAGTTTATCTTTCACTTTTATTAGGCGGAATGTGCTTATAAATACCAATCAAACAAGAGTCGTCGAGTCGATATTGAACGACTGTGACATACCCTGCACTCTACATTACTTCGGTGTTGAGAGCTCTATGTATTAAATGCCAAGTGTAACCGATATACCCTTTTCACGTTTGAATGGGTATCAAAAGGAAAATGTAATGGTCCAAGTGGCTGCCTGCAATATTTTCCAACTAGCAACCGAAATAGCCGGCCAACTGTCGCTTGGCCATTTGATTTGATTTCTTTTTGCAGTCGTCGCTCCCTTGCGTTGCGGTATATATGTATTGTGCCACCTTCGGCCTTATGGCCACGACTGCCGCTCTTCCCTGCTGGCTTATGCAACACATTTGCGGCAGCTCAACCGGAACGCCTCTCGCGACAGTGTCGTTTTGCGCAGCTGTTGGACGTCATAACTCAGCGAGAGATGCTCGACAAGCCAAGGATGGCCGACCATAATATGTTCTACAGTTGTATTGTGCCTCAGAGACGATGCTGTGTCTGTGAGTGTGTGTGTGTGTGTGTCCGCCGTTCCGACTTATCCCTAGCGTATGTGCGAGTGTTTGGCAAGATTTGTGTGCAGGATTTGGGGCTGAAATTTGACTGGGCATGAATATTGTATTGCAGCTGATATAGGATTTCGCTGGGACTAGAACAATATGAAATGTACGACTCGAGCTGCGAATGTGAGTATATTTAAGGTATGCAGACAGGTGATTTACTGAGCGGAGCATCTGCAAATATATTCGTAGACGATTCGTATTGTATTGAGCCTCTAACGGTATGGCTCAGACTTCAGTGTGGCCCTTGGATGAATATCTTGAAAGCTTAAGAATCCCATTAAGCATAAAATGTATATACCCGCTCAATTCGGTTCAGAGTAAGTCCCAGTAGTAATAGGTCAGCAAGAAGTTATCAGATTTGATTTCTCTGCTTCAGTATAATTCTAAATCTATAGTTATTCATCTGAGTAACAGGATTGACAGCTTGAACGCCCTACATCGTTTGCTCTAATACTCCATCAACTGACTTATTCATCAAATCAGCATACCGTTACCTCTGTGACACTTTCCTTTACCTACTGAGCCGAGGCAAATTGCGCTGGCAACATGACAAACTGGCAAACTGCCTGCCAATCAACTGTTGCTGGCTGACGACATTCATAACTCCTGTTCCGTTGGCCATCAGCATTTGTCAACCCTCGGTAAAAGGCGCTTCAATTGCAAAGCATTTGACCCAGGCGAGCGTACAATTGCCTCAGTCGCGTTGTGGGTGTTGCAAATAGAAGTGATACGGTCATTGAGTTGGGACCCGCAGCGATTTATGAAGGGCCTAAAGTGTCAATTAAATCGATTTGGGACGCCCTTAAAGCCAACGCGTGGGCAGAGCCATTGAAAACAAATTTGTTAAAGCGCCGATTCAGAGGGAAGGCAGCTTGAATTAAATCTATATATATATATATATATATATATATATATATATATATATACATAGAGCGGGGGCAGGTGGAAGGTAACAGACCTATAACGGATACGCATGCTACCAAAGTTTCGTTTCCTTCGATTCCTGTTGCTGCGAGCACCAAAAAAAAAAAAAAGCCAAAACACAAAAGGGCCAAACTGCATGCCTGAGGTTGGGAGCTGAGGTCCTGGGTTTGGGGTCTGCCAGCGACTTGGGGGATACGCTACGGTTTTATTTGTGTTTGGTTCTCCTTTTATTATTTTATATATAGCGCTCTCCCTCACCCCGTCTCTCCCTCTCTCCCTCGCGCTCTTTTTATTTCTTTAGTTCAGTTGTGTTGTGTTTTGTTCATTCACAAAAAACATTTCAACTTACAAATGCGAAACAAATTTCAAACAAAAGCGCAAAGTTCTGGGCTGCAAATAAATTTTTAGCTGATTTCTTTTGTGTGTTTTTTGTTTTGTTTTGTTTTGTTTTGTTTTGTTTTGCATACTCTATGGGGAAAGGGGCCGGGAATTGTCTAAGGGGGCCCATAAAAACTAAACTCAAACACAAATAGGAGCTAAAAGCTGGGCGTCACAACTTGCCAACCGAAATGACTTTCTAAATGCGTTGAAACTTATTTAATTTGCAGCAAGTTTTAGTGGGTCAAATGGAGGGCGGCCAGTCCTAATAATGACTTTTATATTTGTCAAATCTACTTACGGGCCATGGCCTCCTATGCCAGAGCGCCCGAAAATCAACTCATAACGGAAATACGATGAAATTTCGACTGCTCTATACAAATGCCCTGCAACCAGGGCAAAATGGCTATGCAGTCTGTTAAGGGGCTAATTAAAAGAAGCGCAAAGGCTAAATTATATTTTTTATATTTACAGGCAATCTTAAGATTGAAAGTGGAATATATATTGAGAGAGATTCTTAGACTACAAAAATTTAACTGATCGATTGTATAAATCTTTTTTCATAATAAATAAAATATATATATATTATTTAGGGTATAGCTCTGTGAACACCATAAGATAGCCTAGTTATGACGAATGAGATATCTCAGTATTTAATCAATTTAGTTCTTATATCGTTTACACTAGTCGATCACCAAGTGCTACAGGGTACGTTCTAGTCGATCACTCTTAGCATGAGCCCTGTTCTGTTTCATTTTGCGTCGCTTTTTGGCGCGACGGATCGCTGCTTATGACAACATAAGCTGTTGTAGCTCCAGCCCAACAAACCAGCAGCAACAACAACCAGCAAACAACAACAACAAATATTTGAACACTTTTCTGGGTTGGCAAACAAAACGCGTACAGCGCTCCAAACGGTCAGAGGAGGCAACAATGAAGCTCTGCCGCTGCTGCTGTGGGAATATGCCAAAAAATGATTTATGAATGGGCTAAAATGCGCAGTTGTTGCTGTTGTTGCTGTTGTTGCTGTTGTTGCTGTTGTTGCTGTTGTTGCTGTCGTTGCTGCTAAGCATCGATTTCAATTTGACTTGGAGCTTTCGCTAGAGCAGCAACAGCAATTAGATACATTTTGGCAAAATGTTTGCAATAAGCTGAAAGGATTCCCTCCTAATTAGCTGAAAGCGAGCTTGTTCAGCCAAACGAAGTATTTGCATGTTATCCATCAGGCTTGCTAGCCCAACGAGTTCCATATCAAACTCTTCAATTTCTGATTGAAATCTGCCTGCGACGCGCTTCAATGGCCATAAAATTAAATGCGTAAATCCCAAATCGCAAATCATAAATCCTCAATCGTAACCAATCAGCGCAGGCAAATATCAAATACATAAAACCCGAGAGCGGCAACAACAACAGCCCGAAACAACTTGTAGAACTCGACATCTCAATGATTTGTGTCAATAAAAAGCTGACAAATAAATGTACATGCAAACATAACAACAACAACAACAACAACAACAGTTGACTACAAAATATAAATAAAAATAAAAATATGTGAATACCAAAATAAAACGTTTTGTGTGATATTTTGAAAATATTCTCTGCGATTATAAAATAAGCCGAATAAGTCGAATAAGCCCAATGCTGGGCTTTATTTGGCATTGTTGCTTTTGTCGCTCATGTCACGCACACTCGCCCGGCCAATTCGCAACAATAACAATTTCCAATAACAAATCGCAAAAAGGCAAAAGGAAAAAAAAAAGAAATACTTTTCTTTGGCATATGACAGCTACTCAGGGACTTCAGGTCTGCAACTTTGGGGGTCCCCTGTCGCGCTGCACGGCTAAAGAGACAGCTGGCAGACAACGCGCTTCTGTTGGCCAGGAGGCACACACCTACACCTACACACACACACACACACGCACCAACACACACTGTCACAATTTGCCGCACATGACTAATAATCAATCATTTAAAGTGTTGCCTGCGTTTGAGTGCACGTTTTAAACCTCCCACATAATTGGCATGCTTGCTGCTTATCTCCCTCACACACACACACTCTCTCTCTCTCTCTCTCTCTCTCAGTCTCTCTCGCTCTCTCTGTCTGTCTGCGAGTGAGTGTGTGTGCGTTAAGTACCCGCGGCGCTTGTTGACATGTTGTCACCTCCGCTGTCAGCAAATTTATGAAATGGCATCACAGCCAACTCCATTTCCTGAGTTTGCATTAGGAAAAGACCCCACTGGGTTTTGCAAATACACGCACACTTATGTACACACAGATATATATATATATATATGTATGTGACTGTATATTTAGAGCTAACCTTTTTTTATACACCTCCACTCTGCTGGTACACACATCGTGACTTTTGGCGCATCTGCATGTAAATATCAGTTTCATTTCTCGCGCCCCGTTGACATATTTGCATGCATATGCATATGAATTTGCTGACACACACACACACACACACACACACACACACACTTACGGAGACTCAGATAGATTTAAAAAAATACGTATATATATATATATTTGCAATATGTATTCACTTGTATCTCTGACCCCCATGAGATGTATTTTGGTTTGTTTGCCGTTTCCTCTTTTTTATTGGAATCCACTGTACCCACTGAAAGTTAGTGAACAGGGTATAACAGTCTAGAGACATTTTCAGAGATTAATTTATAGGCACTAGCTTGATCATAAAGACGATACTATAACGAATGCCGGCAATCTCTTTACAAGCAAAAATCTCTACAAAGCGATTATTAATATATTACCAATTACAATGTTAAACGTAGTGCTGCTCCTGCATAAGGTTAAATGCACATGTACTCTACATAATCTTCATAAATATATAATAAATAAACGAGAAACATTTATTTAAAAGGGTATCTGTTAACCAATCACTCGTAGGCTTGCCACCCGTTCCTGTTTGATACTTGTAATGTGGGACTTTGTGTCAGCTCAAAAACTGGAATCGAATGTTGTCGCAGCTGCTGTTGCCGTTATTATCGTTGTAGTAGTATTTGTGTGTGCGTATGTGTGTGTGTGTATGTTTTGTGGTCGAATATTGGCGCTGAATGCGGCGACAAGTGTTGCCATGCGGCAAATCTCCAAAGGCTGGCCATATGCTGACAGCCAGCCATGATGAAAATATTGAGATCGGTCTGAGTGTGGAAGGACGCAGCGACAGTACATGTGTGCACAAATAAGCTCAATTATGCAGCGTAATGATAATTTAATCAAATAACACACACACACACACACACACACACACACACACACACACACATACTCGCCTATATCACAAATCAGAGCTTGCGACATGTGGGCAGGTGACAGCAGAGTCCACTGGGACAGGCCGTGCAGCACAGCATTAAATACGTAATAATAAGATGAGCGAGGTCTTAGGCGAAGTCTATTCGACACATTTGCATAAGTGAATCAGATATTGAGTCTAAATATGCAAATATTCTGAGAGAAAAGCTGGAACTATGCGACAATTGCGCTTTAACAGAGAAATTATCTAGATTATCTGAGTGGCAGCTTCAGCTCGTCAGGGCCAAGTGCTTCGCATAGCATTGAGACACATCAAACAGTTAAAGCTGTTTTTCTCTATGTCAGGCGGTGTGTGTAAAAAGCGAAAGGAAAAATAAGAGTGTCAGTGGCATAACAAGCGGAGGCCAACAAAGGCCATGTCCTGGCGGCCCCATGCGGAAGCCAAAGTCATTTGCATTATTGCCCCCGTGCCACACGCCACCTGCTGAGTCAGTGTAAGGCGTATGCGTAGAGTGCGCACACCTGTGTAGCCGTAGCTCAGAGCGAATGTCTCGACAACTTGAAACGAAATCGAAAGGCAAATGCCAAAGAACACAAATAAGAGGAAGACTCGACAGGCGCCCGTTCGCAAACTCAAACTCAAATTGCGTAAAATTTGTGCATGAAAATATAAAAAAAAAAAAAACGATGAGAAGTAAATAGAAAATGGAGAATAGAAAATAGAAAATAGAAAATAGGAAAGCAAATGAGTGGCAGCAGCGAGCGCAGCAGAAGGAGATCGAGCCGAGCGCCGAGGCCAAAACTAACCAAACAAGCAGCCACATTTCCCTGCAGGCGCCCCAGTTCTAATGGCTTTCGATTTCCGCTTGGCACACCCCCTTCCCTTCCCGGCCTGCCCCTAGACAAGTGCCTTTTGAGCTGGTGGCAGTCAACGCTAGCTAGAGTCCATTAAATAGTTTACTTTATGCATGGCAGGCACATTTTACCCTACAGTTATTTATTTGATTTGCCGTCCATTTGCTGCGGATGATGATGGCGATGATGGCGATGATGGCGAGATGACGATGACGATAACGATGATGATGACGCCGTTGATGAACCCGTCAAAAGGATAAAGCAAACCATAGGCCACAGCAACAACACAATGGCCAAGAAACTATGTAGTCGAGAAGCCAACACCAGCTCGGCCAAGTTCATATACTCATTAATATTTCAATGCCACGGGGTCGCCCAACATTGATTTTACATAACAACAAATGGAACTAAGTCCTTGGTTGAAAAGTTGATTCCCTGATAGGATCAATTTACATATTTACATCTTCTTTCTGTTGAAAATAAGAAGTAAACAAAACAAAAAGGAAAGTCCTAAGCGGTTCGTTATTTATTTTTTCATTCGATTCGCTTTAAGCTGTTTTATTATAAAATCTGAGATAAAGAAAAACAAATGCTTTGCAAATATTAAAAATATATAAAATATATTATACCATATACTTGGGCTGAAATCCAGGGTGTTTGATACCTGGAATTATCTCAATTGCTGCATCCTTCACATGTTTGCTTAAGCAACTCGAAAGAATAACCAACACGTGTGCTGGCATGTGTGTGTGTGTGTGTGTGTGTGTGTATTTATATGTACGTATCCTGTCTTGGGTGATGCACGTAGTCACCGCATGTTCCGCATTGGCTTTGCGTTCATGTCCTCGTGCGCGTCCTGCCACTTGTGCGGAAGTGTCTATCATATGCATGTTAATAGCTTCCCCAATGCTCGAATTTAGCTCAGTCGGCGTGTATGTGTGCGAGTTCATAGTTGAGCTTTGGCCTTTCTAATAAATGGCCAAAGAATTGTTTTGTGCCCGCAAACTAAGGATCCCGACTACGATTAAGCTCACAGCTCAACGCTTTTGATAAATGATTTTCATAGAATTTTCATCAGCCAATCGGAGTGCGCGCCGTGAATCGGGCAGAAGCCAAAATCAGCTCAAACCCGATTTGAAATCTCACAAGTTCCCTGAAATGCCAAGCAAAGCAAACAAACACAAAGCAAACACGACGAAAAATTCAATTAAATCGGCAACAGGTTTTTCTTTTATATAAATTCATTTGTATTATAATGGGTAATCCACAGAATATTTAAAAACACAGCAGTCGGGTCGCAGAGGAGCAGCAGGCCACAACCTCAATCTATCTCTATGTTTCAATTTCCTTCTCATCCACACACACACACACACCACGCAGACAGAGATTCAGTCTGCTGGTCGCTGAGCGGCTTTTTTCGCTTTATTTTCACACTTCAACAAACTTAAGCGCTACACAAATACATGAATGAGGGAGACAATGAGAGTATAGAAAGAGAGAGAGAGAGAGAGAGAGAGAGAGAGAGAGAGAAAGAATAATACAGACTCACATCAACACAGTGCATAAAACACTAGGGAGCTCTCTGTCTGTCCCGCTCTTCCTCTTGATATACATATTAATACTCTTTAATATTAAACTTTTCCCCTTTGCTCTCAGCAACTCGGAGTCTATGCTTGATTCAGGTTCATTCATTTGTAGTCGTTAGTCGAGTAAAACTGTGCTTTGTTTCGGATTTGATTTCTGATTTTTTTTTTAGTTTCTCTTTCAAGCTTAAGCCGCCAGATAAACTTGAACTCTGCGGCTCTGTGCGGCTTAGCACTCGGATCTAGCTGAAGAGTAGCGAATCCAAATTTGGCTTCACTTGAATTTGTTTAACGTCGTTGTAATTGCTGCAACTCTCAGTCATACAAAATTGTCTTTTTTTTCTCCCATTGGCACTGAGCTCCCACGATTCGCACTTCTTCTTGTGGCCTGGCCGCATTTTACTTCTGTTTACCTTTTAATATTTACACAGAATTTTTCATTGCTTTCTTTTGCATTGTTAACGCTTCACTTAATTCGAACAGCTACCTATGGTGATGGTTGCAGCCCTACTCTGTCCCGCTCTCTCCCTCTCCCACACACACTCTCTTCCTCTGGTAATGCTCACCCACTTTTGATTCCACTTTTGATCTGGCAGCAGTTGTGGAATCCTCTTACAGGCTCTGCATGAAAATGGCTCCAGTTTCGACTTGGGCTACAGCTCCCCCCCCTCGCCGCCCTTCACTGCCAGCGTAATATTTGATGCAGTGTCATTAAGTTAAGCATCCATCTATACTCCAACAAGTCTATTCAAGCTTCTGCTTCAGGCTGGCAGCTTATACAAATTGCTCGTTGCCTCATTATACGCGCTTTTAGCGTTTCATTCAGTTTATTGTGTGTCTATTGCAGCAGCATTTTCTTATTTTAGTTGTGTGCGTGTGTGTGTGTGTGTGGATGGTGGCGTGTGTGTGTGTGCGTGAAAGTTGTTGGCAAACTTTTGAAATGGATTACAAAGCACTTGTAATACCTTTCGCCTTACGTTTGAGTTGCTGCAATTGGCAAAGTTATTGCAACTTTGTTTAAATAGCCACGGTGTTTGGATATTGCCACGCCCATGCGCCCTCAGGCAGCTTTAAGCGCCTTCCAACTTATTGATGTGCACTCAGCATTATAGTTCTCTTGCTGGTCTCTCTGTTGTCGTTGTTATTGTTGATTGTCTGCTCCTTGCCAACTTTAGCACAAAGTTTTGCTCCACGGTGAGAATTATAGCAAATTTTCGTTGCATCTTTCAGGCGCACGCAACGGTTGAAGTCACAAGCAACGAACTTGGACGATCGGGGTGCAATTGTTTGCATTGGAAAACTTTTGGTTGGCAGTGTTGTGAAATGTATTCTATTGAAAATATACTAAAGGGATTACACTACTTAGCAAAGTCTCATATTTTGTTGACTTTCTTCTTTTTTAGAAGCATCAAAAGTAAGTTCAACTATAAATGACTCGACGAAGAGTTGCTACTAGTGAGGTCACTCACTAAACAGTTTATGAACTGTGAGCAGATACATTTTTTTGTTGAATTAAGTATAAGTTACTTAGTTGAAAGTTTTTATAATCTTTAAATATTTAAATTTGTTACTTTTTTATTTTTTTTTCATATTAAATACTATAGTGATCTTGCGCAAAATAGCTTATCTCGGCTTACTTCAATTTGTTAACCAAAGCAACAAGAAGAGCAACAGCTTTAACAGCTCAAGTTGTCAGCAATATACGTCAAAGCACATGCAAAGATATTACATAGTTTTCTTTATGTCCATAAAAGACCCTCGCTCGCTCGCTCGTTGGTCCCAGGACACATTGAGACGAGCCCAAGCAAATTTTCCTTTTCGACCGTCTATTTTTCTCATGTGATAAAATAAAATTACAAAACATCGACGAGCTGAAATATGTAAGCAATAGCTGACAAAATTCATATACAGCCCAACCAATATAATTTATATTTATGCTTGTGCTTTTGGGTAGGGTTTGGGACTTGGACTGGGACATTTAGGAATATGCAATTCAGCATATTTGTTATTTTTTTTTTTTTTTTTAGTATCATTGCAAGTTATTGAACCGCTCTATGAACTGTGTAAACTCTATATAAAGCTGAATTAAATTTAGTTTTACTTTTAGCTAAAGCGAAAGCATTCGAAGCAACACAAAGACATTTGAGTGCTGCGCTTGCAAAGAAAATACTATTTTTGTCACGATTTGCTTAAGGCCAAGCAGTTATCTGAATATAGCAAATAGTATGTAAATATATATATACATACATATGTATAAGACTGTCATTCAAATAATAAATTATGCTGTTGTAAAACGATTTCTGCCTTTATCCAATTGCCACCTGAGTTTATTTACTGTTATATTTCTACATTCCTGCTGTTATGTCTCTCTTCTCTCTCCCTCTCATCTGAGTTGTTATACTTTTTTGGTTCGCCTGAAGTTGAAATATTTGACTGCAGACTCAGCTCGCAGTTGGCCAACGGCAGGCTGCAACTCAAGTGCAGGCTTTTGAATACTTGTTTCTGTGTGCGCCGAACAAAACTTTTTGCATAATTTTCATAATGGGCACGCCTAAAGAGGCAGCCTTCTTTGGTTGTTGGCTGCAGACAAGCATATGTTGGCTGGCAAATGAAAACGCCTTCATGCCAGACTGCTTGGCCCCGTCTTGATGGCACTTCAAAATAGCCCTGTTTAATTTTATCGAGCATTTATGCCGAGCCTGTCAAAACTTTGCCTGCCTGGTCTATAAAACGCTCAGCGAGGGCTCTGACTGCATCTATTTTTAGTCACTTTCAACTGTAATTGCGGCTGTCCGCCGTACAGAGCTTTCCCAGTATTATGATTTATGCATAATTGAGGTAAATTGTCCGCTGACGAGCTTCACCTTTCACCGTAATTGCCGTCACTGGTTATGCTGACAGCTGCAGCTATTTTAGATTTCTATATTTGAATCGCAACGCCGCAAGCGACAGAGTTCAGTGAACTGAAAGTCCATTCTATATGTGAAGAGTAGAGATTAGCTTTATTTTCTTTTGGCACGTATCAATTTTGATGTTTGTTTGGCTGAAAACTGAAAACAGAATTAAAGTCCGACATGCGGACGTGCTCTCGGTTAAGCAACCAAATCAAAACCCAAATTAAATTTAACGCTCAAAACATGACACCTACACAATACACATAACCTCACAATTGGGCACACATAACCTCACAATTGGGCACACATAACCTTAAAATATTACTATGGTATGCATGTCTCTCTCTCTTTCTGAATGTAAACATGAATATATGAACATACCTATATACACATGTATATATATATATAGCTACATCTGTGTTCATCTTGGTCGATTGTGCTGTTGTTTGCTCAACTGCTTGTGTTACCATTTTAATGAAAGTCCAAAAATGTGCAAAACAAATAAACAGCAACGAGGCAGAGGCAGAGGCAGAGGAGGGGCGTGGCCGGCTCTGGGCAAAGCTTGGCTAACCAAGAGCTGGCTGGACATGTGCTGTGTCCATTTAATTAAATGAAAATTGCAGTTGTTCGTGCAATAATTGAAGTGCCGAGAGTTTCCACATGCCAAACGGGAACAGCTATCAGTAGCTCAGCAAAAAATGTACATGCAACTATACATATGTACGTACATACATACATATGTAAGTCGAATATATATATATTAATATTCATGTATGATGTAAACTAGCCTTTCTGATTGAAACTGAAGGGCAGTGGTAAATATATTACTGTCGAGTAGACAGCAACTAGAAATTGGGGTTTCTGCTCCGATGAATCCTTCGGTCAGCAAATTAATTATAGAAGCAAAAGCAGAAGTTAGTGTGCTGTACTTCAATTAGGGAATGCATACAAGGTCAGCCCTAATTATCTATCACCTAGACGGAAACCACTTACTAGGCTTTGAGTTCAAGAATCAATCAACTCAATTATAGGCAAATGTTTAGTTATGCGAAATGTAAGCCACAAACATGTGCCAGACCGAGCTTCTCAATTCCCTCTTCCTCTCTCTCTCTCTCTCTCTCTCTCACTCTCTCTCTCTCTTCTCTGAGTTAGTTCATTAACCATCAAATATTCACAATTAAATACATTTCGAAGCTAATAAATACACGTCATAATCAAAGCTTAGTTATAGCCAAGCTTAAGCGGAAATCTCTAGGAGTCTCGTCCAGGCGATCTATTAACGTTTCTTGGATTTATTGCTGTTGTACTTTGTTCCTCAGGCTTAGCAATGCGCACTTCATTTATCAGACTTTGACACTGACAGGACGCTACGGCCGCGCGTCCAGTTTCACTCTTTGAGTTGATTAACGACGTGGCGCCCAAAAAAGAATTTATATATATACAAAAAAGAGGACTTTGTAAGGCTTCAGCTAGTTAGCATAGTGTCAGCAGCAGCAGCAGCAGAAGCGACAACAACAACTTGGATAATAACTGAGCCAACATTGTGGCACTGTCAAGTCATATTTCACTTTTAGCAACGCCCACGTTGGGCAAA
The DNA here is from genome assembly GCA_035047545.1 of Drosophila paranaensis. NCBI lineage: Eukaryota > Metazoa > Arthropoda > Insecta > Diptera > Drosophilidae > Drosophila > Drosophila paranaensis. The sequence continues at coordinate 18,844,403 of JAWNPL010000173.1, read as the reverse complement.
TTCAAATGAAACGTCATATTGTATTTGTGTCCAGCTCTGTTTAGTGGCTCGGCCAGGCGACAAACTACGAAAAAGGAAGAACATGGAACAAGTTAACAAGAAATAGGACAGCGAAGCTAAACATTTGCGTGACAAGCTCGACAACTGTCAACAAACAACTCGAACTAGCCAAACACCCACACACTTACACACACAAGCATATACAAATGGCGGACAGCACGTGCTGTAAGCGTCATACACGGCGTATGCGTATTACAGTTGGCTCAGCTGTTGGAAACTGTGCTCGGCACATGAACCGCGAATTGGCCCGCCATAAATAATTATAGACAGCCAAAAAATAATAATATACGACTAAACGACGATGCCAGTCACGTTCACGTTGACGTTCGTTGGCTCTGAAGTTTGAGGGAGTGGATTTTAGAGACTGCTTATAAATATTTAACAATCGCTTTGAGGAATGCCCGCAGAAGACGTGCACAAATTGGAATTATCGCCGCCATGACTCTCAATTAGTAGCGTTAAATTGTCAAAGCTGACATTCGCAGGGCATCCTCTTCCTCTCCTTCTGCCGCTCACGATACTGAAGCTCTGCTGAGTCCTGAAGCCAGGTGGCATCGTTGTAATCTTGTTTGCTGCTGTTTTGGCTTGGCTTGGCATCGCTTGGCCCGACAGGCACTGAGTTCTCTCTATACATTTTGTTTAGAGATTTTGTTGTTGTAGTTGCTGTAGCTGTAGCTGTAGCTGGTGCTGTTGCCGTTGTTGTTGGCTGTTATCATTTAATATCCTGTCACTTAAGTGTTGCCGGGACGAAAGCTGAAGGCGCATTTTCTATGCGACAATTTGTTTGGCCCGCATGGCGTATACTTGATGCCTTTCAAAGTTCGAGCTCGATAACTGCTTAGCATATATATATATATATATATATATATATATATATATATATATATATATATATATATATATATATACATACAAATATATATATATATTTTTTTATAATTTTTTATTTTATTTTATTTTGTAAATAAGTTCTTGAAGAGTTTTCGTAACGAGTGAAGCAAATATACAAACTTTGAGCCTCAAACAACATCTCATCTTTGTTTATACAATTCTGAGGAGCTACTCAGAAGCTATAAGTCCTTATATTCCGTGCTTTTAGCATATTTTAGCTCGAAACTCTTTTTGGCTTACTGCACAGATTTTGTGTATACATCTTCTCAGCCCTACGGTTAAAGTTGTTTTTCTATTCAGTCAATTGCTGGAAATTAAATTACGCCCTTTCCCCTTATTTACTTGGGTCTGTGGCCTTTTGTGCACTTTTCAGCTTAAACTTTGACAATTCAATAAATATACAAAACAAGCAGAAGACGTTACCTGCAATTGCCCCCAAGCCAATGCGCGTCGACTGAGCTGACAAATGCGACTACGAAAAGTATAGCATACTTTCCAGCGCACCAAGAATGAAGCTCTGTTGCGAGCTGCAGTTGTGCCTTGGGGCCTTCTTCGCACTCTTTGCAATGTCAGCTCGGCACATAAATTACATGCCACTTACTTTGCGGCAAATGAACTGCCGGCTATTTTGAGGAAGTCACGCAGCCAGACTGCCAGGCGGCCAGGCAGCGCGGACCCGACCAAGGCAATGTCAATGGCCAATGCCTGCGTTGGCCCCAACCAAAAATTAAATATTAAATCGACTACTGAGCGGGGGCGATTAAAAATGCAGCGTTTAATCCATTAGCATTATATGGCTCAGAAAGAAACGAAACCAAGCTACTCTTGCGTAAATTACAAGAACAATAAAAATATGAAAGGCAGCGCGACTCGGTGTCGTGTTGAGGAACGGGGCGTGCAGTGTAAGCGCATGCAACACCCACAATCCGCATGCGAAAACAATCGATATTCAAGTAATTACAAAAGCCTTGAAACGGCGCCACAATTTAAACACCCACTCACACACATGCAGTTCCACTCAATCTCGCAAGGTGCACTTTCATCTTGCGGCTTGCCTTTATACACATCGAGCTACACATGGAATATTTTTAAATTTTTTATGCAGTTGGAAAAGTATTACACGTACTTGAGACATTGAAATTAGTTATGCCCTGAACCTAAACAAAATGACAAAAGGAATTTCTTTAAAGACCCAAATTAAAATATACAAAAAGATTATGTCAATGCTTATGTTTCTTTTTTTAGGTCAAACATTTCCAGCTGAAGCCTGTAAAAGGATTGGCATTTTCCGTTTAAGAATTCACAAAACAATTTGAGTAGATTTATTTATTTGGCAATATATAATTTTATAAGAGGATTATCCTAACCAGCTTTCAAACTGAATATTTTTGAAATTAAATTTAACAATTTATTAATTCATTTATTTGCAATCTGTTTTCATACCAATAAGGAAATTGTTAAAAATTCAACAATGAGTCGAGAATTGCCTCACAAATAAAAAATACGATTCGAAATCTACCAATAATATTTTATTAGAATCCAACTAGATTAGTTAACGTAATAACTATATTCCTACTGTAAGGGCATACAATGCAGTGCTCCAAATGTGCTCATAGAGTCACTTAGTCAATCACTCAGTCACTCAGTCAGTCAGTTAGTCAGTCCTTTTAAGACATACCTCATGTGTGACCTGGTCATTTGGCATTCATGTAGATGTTGCTGCCACAAAGTAAAATACGAGTGTGACGACTGTCTTCAGCATATGTAGACATATGTATGTGTATGTGTGTATGTGTGTGTGTGTGTGCTTTGGCTATGTCCATGGCTTGGCTCAATTGCTCTGACATTGACTGCCAAGGTAAGCCAAACAGTGTCTCGGTCTTGGTCTTGGTCTTGGTCTCGGTCTTGTGCTTGAGCTTGAGCTTCACCTGACGGCTTGCCTGTTGTCCTGCGTTGTGATATACCTCAACCCAAGTCCTCCATACCCTTTCCGCTCTCGTGTACTATTACGACGCCCCATTATCGTGCTGTGTGCGAGCTGCCTAACTGCCTTGACTTGTCCCTCGTTTGCTGCGTGTTTATTTTGCGCTCTGCAATGTCTGCCGGCTGTTTTTCTGTTTACCTGTCGGTTTGTCTCTCGCCTCCACTTATATCTATATATACACACATACCTCGCTTGCCTCGTACCTTCCAGCTATTTACAATTTAGACACAACTCAAATATTATTAATCTAATGGATACGCAAAAACGATTTCGCTGCAATTTGCCACTCTCTACCCCCTTTGTTATTATTTATTTAGAATGGACTCGCAATTACCAATGACCTGAGCACCTCACTTAGCCAACAGTGCTGACAATTTGAGTTCATAAATAGGAGAGCACGGCAGGTGCCGTGTGCGAAAAGCAGAAATGCGAGAAGCGTAATCAAATAATTTAAATCTATATTTGGCTTCCACTTATATTTTGCACTCAGAGACACTAGATTTTCTGAAAAGTGTAAAGTGCAAGCAATTTTCGTACAGTAGTAAGGACTAACATTGATTTTATTTACGCTATCAGTCAGTCAATCCATCAAGCAGTTTATTCCAACCAATTTCAGTTTTAGTACATAATTATAAAAGACTTAACTCAGACTTTACCTTGAAGTCTTCCTACGTATGTCTGAATCTCAGCTATAATTGGACCGAGCCCTCTCGAGCTATGCAGGCATTGCAGTTTGTCTGCGAGGCTCGAAAAATGTCTGAAAAATGTAATGCCTGCACGAGTTGGTAGCTCCGTCCTTCCGCCTGATTTTCAGCTACATTTGTAAGCGGATACAAAACACTTAACAGCTAACAGGGACTTTGCATCGGCAATGAGCGGAGGGCGGCCAGAGCGCTCGCCTAATGGCAACATATGCAAAATGGCGTCGTCTTAAAGACACAAAAACTACAACGAAAAATGGAAAATGTGAAACTAGCTGAGTTAAGCTGAAAGTGAAAACACGGTGGAAAAGCTCCCATGTTTGCTGGCCATGTGATTGATGTGCGGATGCGAGACAGTCGCTCAGTCGCGTGGGGCGTTGTCTGACCACAAGCAAAAAAAAAAAATGCGAGAGAGATTGTCAAAAAGGGTTCGAGCCCCGTGCTAGCTAGGCCTCCCAGCATGGCAGATCTAGCTTAAGCCGTACGCAATGATTGTGTTTTAAACAGAGCAGCAAAAAGCGTAGCAGAAACTTCATTACGTATACGTCCTGTGGTTCTGGGCGAGCCCCAAAAATTAATTGGCTGCTCGGCACGAGTCGACAGCTGCCATTTTGGGGTGCCCTCGATTCGCTATGCGTAGACATGTCACCCGCCTCTCTGCCACACCCGCCCGCCATAAACCCAGTGCAGTGCAGGTAGCTTAAAGATTTATGATAAAGTCAGCCGCGTGCTAGGCAAAGCAAAAAACTTTGCCAAAGTTTGGCATTAGATTTCGCAACGCCTCATTGCGGCTCGTTTATCTGTGAAATGAATGAATCTGAGTGCCTCCCAATCGAAGTAAATGTGTTTCATAAATCAGTTTCGACTCAATTTCGACAGGAAAACTTTGGCTAAAGAGTGCCATGAATCTATTTTAAGTGAAAATATCACGTATTCCTGATTGTACAAATAATAATATTATTTTAAAATAATAGAAAGGAGAAAGCTTTGGAGCAATAGCAAAAAGAATAAATAAATATATATATATATATTTATAAATATTTATTTTCGGTAGAACCAAAAGTTCACCTTGATTCCCACTACAAATTGACTTTATGCAATACTTTTGAGAAAACTTTCACAATTTGCTCGACATTTCATATTGGGGAATAGCTTCTGTGAGCTGAACGCAATTGAGCTGCGACACATGCTCCAAAAATTTGTTGTTTTCGGTTTAAAGCTGTCCCCAGCGAGTTCCATTTCAGCAGCTCTCTCGCTCGCACGGCTGGCGACACGCCTATTGGCACACTGGCCGCCCACTGGGTGCGTGTCGCAGCTTAAGCGCTTAAAATGCTTTTTGACAACAACTATAACAACAAGAGCAGCAAGCATTGAAATGATAAATTTGCTTTTATCCCGCTTTCTATTGCTCTGGCAGCTATTGTTGTTGTTCTTCTTGTTGTTGCTATTATTGCTGTTGCTGTTGTTGTTTATCTTCCATTTCTATCCAAATCCTAAGTACAGTTCTACTTCGTCGTCGCTCTGTCGTTGTCTTCTGCTACTGCTTCAGCATCTTCGTCGTCCACCTACTGCCTTGTAAAAATTTTATTGCCTACTTTTGGGCTGGTGGCAAAAATCACAGTGCTGCCAATTTGCGCTCAATTAATTATGCTCTTTATTTTCGTCTGTTCTTTGTTGCTGTCACTTTCTGCTCCTCTCATTTTATTATTATTATTATTTGTGGTCGAGTGTTTTTTTGGGCGACCGCCTTTGTGTTCATTATACGTCGCTGCTGGCATTGCCACTTAATTTATTTTTGCTGGCGTTCGCTGACATTTTTCACATCTTTTCAGTTTTTTTTTTTTTTTTTAAATAAATGATTTTCATGTTATTTTCTTTTTTTCACATTTTGCATGATATTCAATATTGCTGGGCGTCGCGCATCTTTATGCCCGACATTAATTGCACTTACAGTTATTAATTAGCTGACGCTTTACGCCAATTTATGATATAAATTAATTATGTAATTATAATTGGCGCAACTGCAGAGGGAATATTTACAGTTTATGAACACATCTCTCTCTGTGGGTCTATTTGAGGTGTGCTTACAAGTGCTTTACCTGCAAGCACTCGTGTTGCGCCATTTCAGAGCTATATACTTAAGTATCTGTTGCATTGCAGAAATATATTAATTTATATGTATATTTATATATATTTATATATGCATGATTGCTTTTCAGCTGTACCAGTCCACTACGATCCATTCTCAATGGGTCTATGACACAGTATGCAAATTCTGTCTGCAGTTTTGAAGCTTTGACTGCCAAAACTGTCGCACAAGTTATTTTATATCCTCTACTCTTTGCAAAGCCAAAACTGGATTATATTGAAATTCAACAAAATCTGGTAAGCTAAAATAGAAGCGGGTATGTAAGACTAAACTTTTCGACTTTCGACTTATGTTGATTTGAAGTAAGTAAAAATTCAGATGTCATGACTCTAGCCAGAAAATATACTGAATGATTCGAGCTTCTCATCACACTACAGGGTATTTTTCAATAATAAAAAAGCTAAAGTTCTGTTCGCTTTTTGCTACTGCATGCAGTAGTTTTCGCACTTGATATAACAGGCAGCCATTTGTTTGCACAGCAGGAGATGCCACGACCCTTGCCTTGCTCTTCCGCCCACACACTCAAAGATCGCTCGACTGCATTGCTCACTTTGGCCATGCCATTTGCCAAGTGGGTATATGCGCCTGCAGGTGTGCTTTTCCGTTTGTTTGTGTTTCTGTCTGTGTGTGTGTGTGTGTATGTATGTATGTAATGGCTCCCAAAGCGCACAAGCAATGCTGTCAACATGCAGCCGAGGGGGCTAACGGCTGCCAACTGACAGATGCTGCTGACGCCCCTGCCTGTGCCTGTGCCTGTGCCTGTACCCGTGCCTGTGCTTGATGCCTTCTCTGCTTTAGTACGAAGGCTCATCCTGGGGGTTCACTTTCAAGTGTTTCTTCTATTTTGCCACGTCTAATGCAATTTTTATGCTGCACTGGCGCCAAAAACGCTTCCGTTTGCTTCCATGCCGAGCATCTGTTTGGCCATTGTCTTCGCCAAGCTGCGCTTAACAAAGGACGATGCGCTTATTAAATTGTCTGCACCCCACAAGCTTTATATATATGTATGTATGCATGTATATATGTATACACGTCTAGAACACCAGTTTTCCAGTGTTTTTCTGCTGCTCTTCGCTGCGTTTATTCTGGTTTTTGTTTAGTCGCTTTGATCGAAATATCTGGCGCATAATGCAATTTACGCGGCGTGCTCCGACTTCGCTTCCATTGACAGGCAGCTTCATTATAGCCGCGCCGCAGAATGCTGCGTGTCAGCGACAGCGAAAGGATGTCCAAGGACACGCGCTATGCCGGTTACGCCTTTGTCTGCATGCGCCCGTGCCTGGCCTGACCACGCTGATTGCAAACGCATTTAACGAGCATTGTTATACTCAAGATATAAGTAGAATCGAATAAGCGTAGTTTAAAAGCAAACGCAAGCTAGGTAAGGTAAATTTAAAAAAAAAATGTGAAGGGTCTCGTCAGACGTAGTCAAAGGACCTTTGTTAAAAGATAAAAGTGGACAATAAGTGAATAATTTAACGTTAAAACCTAAGCAATAAAATAACGCGCAACTGCAAAGCAAAACAGAGTTCCAGCTAGTAGTAGTACTAGATACAGTTGGACATTAAACAGATCTAAAACTATTTTCATTTATCAAAGAGGGAAATTATTATCAAATCTATTATCCTGGCTTCAACACCAAATATGTGAACTGTAGCATATAAATTCTCTTATTAATGACAAGGATCTGTTCAGTCTCATAAAAAGTATACAAGGCTCAACGATGATGTCGATCATGGATGGCCGTTGCCCAGCCCCTTATGAATACTAAATAGAATCCTTTTATTGAATAATTCTGATATGCATAGCAGCAGCAGCAGCAGCAGCTGGAACTTACCTTTAACCAGGGTAAGGATGCCGAGGGGCATGACGAGCACGGCGACCATCAGATCCGTGATGGCCAGCGACATCAGAAAATAGTTTGTGACATTCTGCAAACGACGTTCCCAGGCGATGGCCAAGCAGACCAGGATATTGCCTGCTGCCGTACCTAGGACCAGCACCAAGGCGAGCAGGGCCCAATAGTTATTGGCAGCCACGGGCGGCGGGGGGGGAGTCGGGGTGGACATTGCGGTTTCATTGCTCGAAGTCCAATTGGCCAACATCTGTTTGCTGGCATTTTTGCCAGAATCGGGCAACTGCCAAAGCAGCAGATGCTCCAGCTGGTCCACACTCATATCCAGAGTATTCCAGCTATCCTCTTCCTCCGAGCCATCTTCGGCTGCGCTGTCGGTGTAGTTGAGCGTTGCATAAACGTCCTCCTCCATGGTCCTAGTATTAGTTTTACTTTGCTTTACTTGGATTTTTCCAGTTGATGTTGTTGTTGTTGTTGTTGTTGTTGTTTATATTGTGGTTGATGTTGCTGTTGTTGTTGTTGCATAGTAATTAGCCAGCGCATATGCGATTGGGGAAACAGCTTTCACGTGCCAATTCAGATTGCAAAATGCGCCGGAAATAGGCGCCGCTGCAAGGAGACACGCCAAGAATGCAGCGGGTGCAAATGTCTGCACACGAAGTCTTTCTGTGGCCTCAATGCCTTTCGGCCAGGTTCATTACGTTGACGACAGCCCGGCGGATATTGGTGGCAAACATTTTACGGCGCAAAATTACCGGAAGCTACGCGCTGCAATAGAGAACAGTAAATGGCAATGAGAGGTTGAGTGAAAGCTTCAATGGCCACAGGAAGAGCGGCTATAAAAACAGTTATATTATAAAGTAAAGTCAGCCACATGCCTTGCCGACAATTGATTGATATGATAGAAGAAAACAGCCAAAGCAAGGAATATTGCAGTAACATGGACGGGGCCACCTAATCAACTGTATAGAGATGATAGTATATGTCCATGTTGAATGTAGGAATATCTATGCCATCAAATAAACTTATTTTCCCTATAAGGAACTGTTCTTAACGTAGTTATCATAATCACATATCACATTAAGCATATATTGTTGACAACAGTGTCGATCCTACTTATAGCACAAACTTGAATATAATAAATAAAAACTTCCATCCCGAATATGCGTGATAGAGAGGAGCCATTTCTGTGGCAACCAGGCAAAGATTGTTCAAATCATATTTTTCATTGAATTATTCTGCTTCATCAACTGCATCATCATTGACATACATCCTTCCTGCCAGAAATCTACATTAGAATTTCCAAATTGTTTCGCGTTGAGCAATTTGTGCTATTCATCATAAACAAAAAATAAATGACCTGCAATAAACAACGAACAGCGACTAACCGAACTCCGCTGCTGCACTTGATTTACCAAAAAAAACTTTGTCAATATTTGCTAATATTTCATTTCGATTGAGGAATTTGAAATATTTTCTAAATATGCACAGCGAGTCAGGCCGTATGTATGTGTGCTGGCAGGAGAAATGTGTATAATAAATTGAAACATATTTCAGAATGGAGCGTAGGATCAAAACCACAAAAGCCAGAGCACAGAAAGTCGCATACAGCCAGAGCTGGAAGCACATATGTATATATATATATATATATATATATATATACATATATATATATATATATATATATATATATATATATATATATATATATATATATATATATATATATATATTTATTTATATATATATAGAACAGTCAACAAAAATTTATTTCCACAATTTTCACACACAAACCGCAAAAGAAACTTTCTTCTTCTTCGTCTCTGGTTCAGTTTACATGAGAGCGGGCTATTTTTGAGGCCGATTGGCTTGTGGCCAGGTCAGCAGACCCCAAGTGTGTGTCCGAGTGAGTGTATGTGTGTGTGTGTATGGAACACTCAATAAACAGTAACCAGAAACAAGCCGCAACAACAATGACAAAACAATTCATGAGTAGCAAATGGAGCAGCGCTTGGCAAAGGACTCGCCTCGGCAGCTTGTTGACTTTACGAGTGCCCTATGTCGCCCCGCCCCCAGCCCCTTTTAGTGTTTAGCTGTCTGTCTGTCTGTGGAGTCCAATGTTCAAGTGTCAATGTTGTTGTTAATTAATTTTCCTAACTGACTGATGCATGCCATAGATAAGAGTCAACACCTTCAGTTCCCAGCTCCTGGCTGACCTGAACTCAAGTCCAAGTGGCCCGTTCAGTTGCTTTGATAAACTATTTTGTTGTTTAGTGTTTTTCATTGTTGTTGTTGTTGTTGTGGTGGTGGTGGTGGTGCTACTGCAGCTAGCTAATGACAGTCAAACGGCTGTGGGCGTGTGTGTGCGTGGGTCGAGTGTTTAAATTTCAAGCTGTTCCCTGTTCGTATTTATAAATATATCCTGAAGCTAAGCTGGGGCATATACCGCTTAATGTCTGTTTAAATGATGTTTAAAATTAGAGCGGCCCCCAAAAGTTGTCTAGCTGGCAGCGCCTTGGGTCCCGAGCTCTGTGAGCTGTGCTGCGAGAGCCAAGAAAAGCTTAGTTAACTTCGTTTCTTTATAAAGAGGAGGAAAATGTATCCATTCTAAACATTCTCTTTAATGTCCCAAAGTAGAATTCATCTAAAACTTTAAAACGTGGCCACATAACGTATTAATCAAGCGGCGTGAAGCGGGGCTAACAATTTGCATAACATAAACTTAGATTAGTAAAGTTGAAGTAACTTCAAGTTCTGTATTGAGGAAAAGAAAACGTTAACAGGATGCAACTTGTTAACTAACTTGGGGAAAGCGGAATTGAAAGAATTTAATTACTTTTGTTTCTCACTTTGAACTTGAAAATGCTTCGATCAAAAATTAATTGCTTATAGGAAAAAGTAATAACAGCTTAACACCCGGGATAAGGTATTTGGGATCAAACATCAGCAACGTTTACACTTTTGTTAGTATTGGAAGACAAACAAGAGGACATGCAACATGATGAAAGAGGCAAGCAAATAAAGGATAGCGTTTTTTCGTTTCGTCGGTGAACAGCAACAGGATATTCCATAGTCATGCCAGCTCAAGATATACACCTACGACCATCAGATATATATATATATATATTTTTTTTTGCTCTATACTATAAATGGCATGTCAGCACACAAAGCGAAGTCAGAGTCGACCCGGGCCCATAATTATTTGTGTGTGTGCGATTCCCGTGTTTCCTTGAGTGTGCGCCCGTCAATGTCGGCCATTTGAACATGAATTGCACAAAGGCCGAACACTCTTTATACATACATATACAGAGAGCTCGAACTGTATCGAATAAAAAGCAGCGCGCGTACCATTAGTCATATTAATCCCAGCAGAGTCATTAAGTCGTAAAACTGCGCAAGGTAGCACAATGCCCGCAAATGGCAGCCCGCTCGATCTGTGGACTTTAGTTTCTGCATTTTTCCTTTTTCCTTTTGACTGATATGAATGTATCATTCAAGTATTCACAAACAAACAAGGATACTCAAGGATACGCATATACATACACACACAGACAAATAAGTTGTCAGGTATTTGGGTCAAATTGGTCATTCGCTGTGCTGCCTGCTTGTGGTCGGTCAACAAATGAATAAAGGCGACTTTAAGTTGCCCACGTCGTATACTTAATTTCAATAATGTGTTAAGTATGGCGTAAAGCAAACAGCACACAGCCAAATTAAGGTCTCCAGACATATGCAATACGTAAAGCATTCTATGACAATTCACTTTAAGAAATTGCTTCCACTTGGAACTAATGTGGGAGTTGATTAAAGATTAAGAACTTGTAGCTGAAAGTCTGGACTTTTATTTGAAAATTCGCTTCGGATAAAATTAGCTGATAGCTGATTGCACAAATATAAAAGAGTATATATAGAAATCAGAAAACTAAACTCTTTTGGAGTTTGTGCAAAATTATCAAAATTCAATGAAAGAAAATATATTTTCATTGAGGAAGAAAATAATATAAAAGTAATATATATATTAAATAAAATACTGATATTTTACGAAGATAATCTTTTTGAGTCGAGAGTTAAGAATAAACTGATGTTGAGTTCAAAAGCGTATTCAGTTGGAATTAGCGAGCTTTAGCCTGCCAGTGTCCTGGCCTGGTATGGCTCAGCAAACAGCAAATGCAGCTTTCCACGCAGCAGTGGCTGCTGTTCATCTCAGCAATTTATGTGACTACTCGGTATAAAACTTAAATTGCTTGTACGCCAGGTAGTGAATGTTTTATATTAAAGTACTTTCAATGCGACAGTAACATTCACACACACACACACACACACACACACACACGAGGCACACCGCAGCTCGGCTGTCAACGGGGTGTCAGCTGGCATTTCGATTAGAGCGTCGACAGCTTAAGAGCGCATTTAATTTAATTTAATTTAATTTAATTTTCGTGCTTTATTTATTTATGTTTTGGTGCTGCCATCAAAGCGGTGGGCAGCATTAATATTTTCCGGCCAATTGAAATTTGAATTTCGATTAGGCGCTGGGGAGCCTGCCAGGAGCTGCTGACGCGAGCTCAACCTCTGCAAATGCAAATTAATTTCTTTTCGTTTGATTTGATTTTTCTTCTTCTTTTATTTGTTGTGTAATTTTGTAATTGAAATTGGAAATTGATTTCTTATTTTGTTTATAATTATTAAATTTGCATTCGAGCCTTTCAAGTTTGGCCAATAAATTATAAGACGCATATGCCCAACATGCTCTGCAGGAAGTGGAAAACTGTAGTCTACTTTTGTGCGCTGATGTAATAGCCAAAATGCCTTTTTACGAAAGTTTGCCCGTTTGCCAAAAATTCGACTTTCTGTGCGCCGCACCCAACTGACAGCCAAACAGAGCGACTCTCGGACAGACAAACAGCTCCTTCAGCGATTAATCACAGTTACAGTTGCGTTTTTACGCAGTTCCCGCTGCCAGGCAAAATATATAATCATAGAGTATAAATATGTACATACATATATATATATACGTTCGCTTGCAGGTGAGGCAACAAATTAACATTTATTTGTAGGGCGCCAGATGACGAAAACACTTCATGCTTAAGTCAGAGTTAACAACAGGAAGTCGCATTATAGCAGGAAACTTGTTACGCACTTGCCCAATAATTATATGCCCTTTATTCGTTTGGCAGTGTCACGCGGCTATTAGATCGAACAACTATTGGCATTCAGGCATGAAGAAGGACAGTCAACGATATGAGGCTCAAGGGTACCCTCACACTGTCATACAACTGAAGAGTCGAGCATATGAAATAGCAATCGAAGCGGTAGTTGCTTATCATTTTACAAGGCATCCATTATATATAGTTATATATTTTGAGTGTAAATATTTTGTTAGAGCATTTGAGCTTCGCTCAGCTGTGTTTGGCGAGGGCATGGACTATTTTCGTTCACGGAACACTTTTGCAATGCGCCATTAATCACCCTGAGCTTAGTTTTCGCTCGAGCCTCGGCAGCTCCCTCTGCAGCACTTGCACCCTTCTAGGCCATAATTATTTAGTTGTCATAGCGAGTTGGCACTTAAAACGTTAGCTAAATTTACACATGCACTCAGGACGAGTCAACAGCAAGAAGAAGAGGCATCAAACAAGGTCCTCGAACCAAAGGCGGCGGCTGAGGCTATCAAGGATGTGTGTTAGTGTGTGTGTGTGGGCGTAAAATCGGTCGTAGACTGAGGCGTGACTGATGGGGGCGGCAACTCTAACACTTATCGTTCATTATTATCTATCTGTGTATTCCAACACACACACACTGACACCCATAAGGACTCGCACACACATAATTGATTTCCTTGCAGCGGAGACAAAGGCGCCTGGACAGGACATTGTTGCGGGCATTTGGGGCGCCGCTTGCTTGCTTATATTTTAGAGAACTGCTCCACGAGCAGACATTGTGGGCGTGCCATTCTTGGCTTGCGATTACAGCGCGAGGACATAAATTAAATTCGTTTTGGTGCGGCGAAGGAGCGGAGCCAATTAAGAAACGATGCTGTGGCCACACACAGAGAGAGAGAGAGAGAGAGAGCGTGTGTGGGAGAGAGACAGAGATAGGTAGCAGATCATGTAGGTTGTTGTTGTATCGTGTGTGCTAGCCCTTGTCCTTGTGCCGTTTTATTAGCTATTTCATTAGCTGCCGTCGCTGCAAAACCCTCAGGAGCAATGCCCAACAGCAACAGCAACAGCATCGGTAACAGAAGCAGCGCGGCAATTAGATGCTTGCTAAATTAATTATCCCCGTCCGTCGATGCCCAACAACCACGTTGAGGCATCGCGCGATTCCAGCAGTTACGCCGCGTTTTAAAACGCTAACGAAACGCTCGCAATGCCAGTGCCATGTCCAGCAGCAAATGGCAGCCAGCTAGGTGGATAAGCTAATTATCCTTCTTCGCTAATTCACAACAATCAATTGAAAGCGACGACGCGCGTACTCGGGCTATGCTTAAGCCCAGAATAAGAGCGCGTTTCCAAGCGCCAGAGGGACGCGAGAAAGCACTTGAAACGCGAAACGTGAATGTTACATTGTTTAGCGACAGCTCATTTGATTGCTTAGACAGCTGCCACGCCCACTTGGCTACAGCCGCCTCTAATTGCCATGCAATTAAACACAAATTGACAGTGGCAAAACAATTAGACAAACTGCACAATGGCAAGGATACAGCGCCTCTCTGGGAGAGGACTCCAGAAGTTGGCGTACACAATGAGACGTGACAGGAAGCACACTCACACTGACACTCACCCACACACACACACACAGAGAGCCACTCACCCACACACATGTGTAGCAGACAGTCATTGATTTGGGTCGCCGCTGGGCAAAAGTCAAAGCCAAAGCTAAGACAGAGAAAAGGGGAGATCAAGGAAAGACATACATTGTTCAAGACCAAGAGAGAGAGAGAGAGAGAGAGAGAGAGAGAGAGAGGGAGAGGTAGAGATAGTGGGAATGAGAATGAGAATGAAAGAGAAGGCGAGGACACAAACAAATCAAATCAAGTAGCTGAGGATGGAAAAGCATTGCAAAAATCGTTGAATCGTTGGATCGTTGGGGTCTCCGTCTGCCTTTATCTCGGAAGGACATTGGAACCCAAATCAAATTGAGATTTATGAGCGCAACGATGTGTGTCTAGGTCAGTATATTGTTGTCATTGTTGCTGTTGTTGCAGCTGTTTACTTCAATTTTTCATGTTGTTTTCCATTAATTTATGCCGCTGTCTACTTGCAGGCCGCGTCATGGGCCCTTTACACCTGCCGGCAGCTGACCGCCCTTGACCATCGACAACAACAACAGCAACAACAACAACAAGGGTATATTAGCAACAGCAGGTGCGCAAATTGTTATATCAGCCACGCTCGGCAGGCAAAAATATAATATCGGGCATAACACACAATATAAATAACAAGTAAGAGTGCTCTAGTCGAGACTGCTCGACAAAGAGATCCCCTGAACCCTGCGAAGAACTGCGATTCCTAAGAGCCGCTAACATTCTCCGTTACTTTTATATGTATGTACATATGTAGCAAGCAATACATACACACACACAGACGCACGCACAAGAACACACACACAGACGCACGCACCAACACACAATCTGCTAACTCTGCATTATGACTCATCAGCTTCGCTGCTGCTGCAAGACGCCGATAATATGAGATATTAAATGTTTAATAACTTTTTTTCTAGTCGAACGATTTTGATCAAATTTGTGGGGTGTGATCATGACATTCATATGTGTGTATGTGCCCAAGCACAAGTCTCTAGTACTTGAAATGCGTGATTTAGCAATTTGAGGCGAAGGGGCAATTTGAGGGCGTGGCATCCAAAATTTAACAAAAACCGAAATTGCAGAAGGCTCAAATAACACTAAATGCAAAATTTGAAGACTCTAGCTAGAAAGATGAATTAAATAGAATTTTATAACTAAATGAAGATATCGGTTTTTAATCGATAACATTAAAACGATTATAGTTATCGAATATTTGAAACAAACTCGATCGAATCGTACAATACACGGACTTCCAAAAAAAATTTGAAGTCTCTAGCTCTTATATCTTCTGAGATCGACGCGTTCAAACATACGGACAGACGGACAGACGGACAGACGGACAGACAGACAGACGGACGGGGCTAAATCGACTCGGCTTCTCTCCCTGATCAAGAATATATATACTTTATGGGGTCTGCCACGCCTCCTTCTGCCTGTTACATACATTTTCACAAAACCATTATACCCTTTTTTCCCATTTTCAATGGGTTCAGGGTATAAAAATAAAGGAAAAGGGAAAGAGGAAAACGAAGCTATAAGAAAGGAAATTTATATAAAGAACTGCCGAAGCAAAGATACTCTTTTTCCATTTCTCCTTCTGTAATGTATATAAATTTAAAAATTTCAATTAAATTCACTTTAATCAAAGGTCGAGTTTCCCATTCAAACTCTATTTCTTAAAGGACTTCTTCCATTCCTTCATACTTCATCTCAAATATACGAAATCTAATCAAAAGTCTTTAGTTTGATTCATCTTGGGTGGATTAAACCCCACTAAAACTTAAACTCTAGTCTCTGTCTCTAAGCTCTGTCTGAGCTCAACTAAAAATATCTGCTTAGCAAAAGAATGTATACTATATATAATATGGACTCAGCTTTTTATAAAAAAATAATATAGGAATGCCCCAATTGGCTAAGAGTGTGCTACGAAAATTGTCTTTTATTGATTTGGCCATGTCATAAGGATGATAGGCTAGAGCTGCTGCTGCTGCTGCTGCGGCTGCTGCGGCTGTTGGTGTTAGCCCAAGGATAATGCGCCGTTTCACTTCTTGAGCGAAAGCTAACCTGCCTTCACGAACAACAACATTTTTTTTTTTTGATGACATATTTTGCTATTTGCGTGCATCAATTATTTATGCCCACGCACTCCCACTCCCACTCTTCTCGTCCTACACACCGCCCTCTGCACGCCTCTCTACGTGGCCCGGTGCACGATTCGATTCGATTTGTGTCATAAATTGGCGGCTGACAGGGGCAGCAATAAAAATAAGCGGCCATAAAATTCAATTATAGCCACAACAAGTGCACAAACAGCACTGAATATAGATACTCAGAGCCAACCACATATACACAACCACACATACACATACACACACACACACGCACACACACATACAACCCGTGGGTACTCTATGCGCAATCAATGCAATCAATTGTGCATGCAGCGAAGGGCTGAGCG
This sequence comes from Drosophila paranaensis, assembly GCA_035047545.1. Classification (NCBI taxonomy): domain Eukaryota; kingdom Metazoa; phylum Arthropoda; class Insecta; order Diptera; family Drosophilidae; genus Drosophila; species Drosophila paranaensis. The sequence goes on along the minus strand of JAWNPL010000173.1, from coordinate 18,827,500 downwards.
GGTTGCGACGCGCAGCATAGCTCGACTTTAGCTGCAGCCAAATGGTTGGCTGGCTTGCCAATGCAACCGCACACTCGACAACCACGCACTCCCATACACACACACACACACACACATGCAACATGCAAAGCGACAATTTGGTTAGTGTTGTGGAAGTGGCGGCAGCAGCGAAAGTCCTCGTGTTTAGCAACATTTTTGGTTACTTTCTAACGGCCTTAACGAGCAGACAGCCATTTGTGATACCCAACTAGCGAATACCCCGTAAATTTATACGAAATGCATGGAGAGGGTTATGATGTTGATGACTAGCTGTCTGGTGTGTCCGGTGTAAGAAGAACTTCCGAAAGAACAGAGCAGCACCAAGAAGATAGAGAGAAGATATCTAACCAAAGAGGAAAGTGAAACGAAATTAAAGGTAATGTAGTCAAATCGTTTATCGAAACTGTATTTCAATAAATTTTCAATTATATGACTATTATTTCATAGTTTGTTAACTCCTTTTGCTCAGGCAATTTCAATGCAGTTTTCCACTTGAAGTCGATTAAACAAGAGGAACTTTAGTCATGCAGACCCTTTCAAAGTCTGACTGCAGGTTACAGGGTATCGCAACAATGTGCGCAGTTGGGCAACATCACACACGAATAAGTGCATATGCCAATGGACTTGAAGAGCACTCGTCAGAGTCAACGCCAGAGCCACAGGCAAGCAAAATAATTTTGGAACCCACACACAGCAGCAGGAACAACATGAATTGACGATTCAAAAGCAGTCGCAAAGGAGCCCAATGGAAAATTTATTAGTTGAAATGGAATGAAATGAAATTGCAACGACAGCTGCAAATGCAACAGTTGCAGCACAATTTATGCAACGCGTTTGAGATGCAAATAGCGTTCAGATGCAAAGGAAAATTCTGCAAATTGAATACAACAAATATGAAATATATGTGTATATTTATCCCAATGATAACTGAGAGAGCTTATGGAAAACATAAATACAAATGGAAATACAGCTAATTCCCATTGAATATGTATTTAACGAGACGTCACAATCCTTATCAGCAACTGGAGTCTAATCCCATTGATGTTCGCATTCCAATTCAATTGCATGTTTCGAACCTGAATTAATAATATATTCATATCCAGTTATAACGGGTTTCGGCTGCCACAGGGCAGCTACCATGATTAGTTTACGCATAATAAATATGCAAAGATAATAACAATTGAATAGGCTCTGGCAATAAAACCAACTAAACGACAATAAAATCCATTTGGTCAGAGCTTTTTGTGTGAAGCATGAAAGTTCGAATATGATGAAACAATAGCTACATACATACATACATATACATAATACTACATACATACAAATATACATATATACACATATATGTATACAAGCAATCCAATATAGACCAAAATAAGCGACAGGCAAAAGCAATTATGAAAATTATGTTTTATTTGAACTGGATTTGTAGGCCGTTGCGGCGCTCTATTGTCTAATGGCTCGCTTTATGGCTTTTTAATGGTCTACAGGCCCGATAAATCAGTTAAATCGGTAAGCGAAACATCACTTAACACATTGTTCCCTCCGACTCCACCCAAGTCTCACAAATACACACACATGGATATCAAGAGACAGACAGAGAGAGAGAGAGAGAGAGTGAGAGAGAAAGAGAGACATTAAACAGCTTTGTGTGAGGAACAGCTTATCAAGGACTGAGGCATCATGAAACGCTTACTCAGCCTCAGATTCACGTCCTTAATGTCATTAAATCCTATCAATTTTCGTCAACAACAACAAATTTAAATATTTATGCATCCGCTCAGGCGACCAACGACAATCCCCGACCTACACCCCGGACAAGGCTAAAGAAAAGGTTCCCAGAAATTGCCAATAAAAAAAAACAGAAAAAAGTGGTATGTGGCTACAGCTATGTGTTTGTAAGTGTGTGTGTGTGTGTGTGTGTGTGTGGCATATGATGAGGCAAATTGAACCCAAAATGCGTCCAAGCACTTAATTGAAGCTATCAATACGTGTATGTGTATGCGCTACACACACATATGCATATCCTCGTATAGATATCTATATACATATATGTATGTACATATATATCGTTATGCATACACGAGTATGTCTGTACGTACATCATAGTGTTTGCATTTCTTTGTGCTCTTATCGAAACACTTTCTACTCTCTTCTGTTCTTTTCAATCTTTATAATAAACACACACACGCACTCACACCAATGTAAAGAGCAAACTGTGTACACAGAGAGAAAATATTAAGTCGCTCACAATCCACAATTTTTAATTCACAAGCACAAACTATTGACAGACATATTAGATTCATATTATCGTAGACTTGCCCTTGAAATATTATAAGCAAAATATACTCATAGTCCCGTTTCATTTAGCCATGTTAGTTTTCTCTGAGTGTACGTATTCGTAGGTGTCGCCTTTTATATATGAGTGTGGGCGCGTGTATGGGTGTGTGTTTTGGGTGCTGTATTTTCCTTTCATTTGCCAGCTAATTAAATTCAGTTTTCAGCTCAGTTCTCACCCAACAGCTGCCAATTTTAATGTTTCCGAATGAAATGCAAACTTTCAACTGAGTTTGCTTAAAGGTGCATAAATTCTATGAATTCAATGTAAACCACGAACCACAAAGTATAGCCAGCACAGCGGCATTCGCTAAAAAATAATTACTGTTACTATAGCTATAGTCAAGTTAATAGTTTAACTCTCGCTTTTCACTTGGCTTCGCTTGGCTTTGGTGTATTGAAGGGTGTGATGTACAGTAAATAAGTATCCCAGTTGCGCGTGTCTGACTAAAATATGCCCTGAAGACAAGCATATTTAATACCCACACAGAAGCTCATGTACACATACACGAACGCCACTTACCGCACACTTCACGCAGTGACTGTATTTTGGGCAAACTTAATTAAATTTAAAATTTTTTTTAAATTTATAATAAGGAATCATCCATTGCTAACTCTACGAGATAGGCAAATAAACAAATGATGTACCATAAAGCATATGTTTCATGACGTCTGCCAAGCCCTCTGATTGTTATTATACCCTGAACTCCCCTTTTCCATGGGCTCAGCATATTATATTATATATATGAAGTTGCATCGTTGTACAGAATAATCATTTAAAAAAATACAATCTATATAACTATATAGATTGGTCTCTGAGAACCCTGGCATCTATCGTTGGCATTGATAATTACATAATTTCTGCTTAGCTTTTCGAATGCCTCTCTTTTCAGATTTTATTTAATCTACTTTCGAATTTAGATAGTTGTGCAAACAGCATACTTCAAAGATATTTAACATTAACCTCAACGAAAAAGCACGCATTTAAGACTGTGTCTAGTCATAAATTTATGTCTCTGTCGCCGGGTGGAGTATCTCTTAGATCGCACTCTCGACTGGAGCGCGCATATGCGTTACATTTCACTTTTGTTTTAGCAGTTTTGTGCGGCAAGTTAAGTGCTTGGGCTGTGTGATAGCTACGCGCACGATATCTATGCTGCAACACAACGTGCCGCACATGCCACAAGCTGCAGCCAAGACCAGCCCAACGTGCTGCCGTGTTTAAATGAATTTACGCGCGCTTTGGCATATTTTGTGGATGGGCATGGGGAAGACATGTCTGAGCCTCTCGCTCACCCGCCGCCCGCCCCCCGCAGCCCATTCGCCTTGTTGAGTGGCAACGGAAAGTGAAAAGTGCCGTTGACAGATTTTTCTTATTTTCGGCTTGCGCTGTCGGATCCCATCCCCGAGCACCCGCCGGAATGGGGGCGTGGCAGCGGAAGCGCTACGGCATGCCGCAAACACTGTAAAATGTATGAGAATAAAAATGGAAGCAAAATACCTAACTAGCAGAAATATGCGCGACTTTTCCACATGGGTATTTTATAGTCAAACTAAGTAGATGGGCGAAATGTTGTGCGTGGGCGTGGCAGTTGCTGTCGACTTTCCCCTGTTGCGTGTGTGCGCACTCCAAAGCTTAAAGACTATGAGACTCACTTCGTTTCAGCTGAGTGGAAATGCTTAAATCGATTTTAATAGTATTATTGGGGATTAGTCAACAATTACGCTTTGTCGGCTCAATAATTAGAATATACACAAACATATATATATATTTGTAAGAGGATATATGTACAAATTTGTATATCAAAATTTGTACGTATGCATACATGCAGAGCTTATCAGCAACAGTTACAGTTGTTTAGCGTTAATAAACAACAAGCAAACAACGTCAAACACGAAAGGTGTCTAGCGGCGGCTCGACTCGGATATACCTTAACTAAGTTCGAGCATACAAATATTAATTATAAAATATTACCCAAAATAATAGTTATAGTATATAATAAATATATATGATATGAAATTAAATTAAGCTATAAAAGCAGTTTTAGTCAAAGCAAAAACGTACGAAGCGCAACAAGTATCATGACCCATTGCTCTCATTAACAAATTTGGCAAGTAAAACATACCTTTTTGATCGCGCTGCTCAGCCTAGAGCAACTCTGGCGGTAAGGGCATAATTATAATCAGGTGTCAGACCAGGCGATTGTCGTAAATCTCTTAAACGTAGCCAAAATCAATTGGGCGTAGTAAGTTTATACTTATCACTGGGCGCTTTACGTCACGGCGCCGTCATCATTCCGCTTTGGAAAGAGAGGGTTCACAACAGGAACTTGTGGGCGGTTTTTGGAGCTACGGCTTGGACGTTTGATTGTTATTATTAACACGTGACTGAAATGCGGCTAATTCAAGCGAAAATTTAATTAAAAATTTCGCGCTTAATAACTAAACAGCGACGCGAAACGTAGAGGAGAAACAAAGCGTTCTATAAACGTACACTCAGCTCCAGGAAATGCTATTTCGAGAAATATTACACAAAATTCGAGGAATATTCCTAAATTACAGTTAGGGATCTTTAAATCCATAAATGTATATATATATATTTATATAACGAGTTTCAAATTCAAATTCCGTTTTCCTATTAAAGCCATTTGCTTAGGTTTTTCTTTGCGTGTATGGGCCAGAACGTGACGTGAGCAACTAATAGGTAGGCGGGGCAATGGAGGTTGGAGGTTGTTAGCTGAAAGTTGTCCGCATGACGCTGTTCATTTCGTTTATGCCTTGTAAATTGATCAACGGTCATTCTTGTCGTTGCGGTAGAAATTTCTAAGGCATTTTCACGTTTTATGGGCCTCATTTTTAATTGGAGCCCAGCGGTTGTCCTTGCCATTGGACTAAAGGATAACCCAGCGTGCCAGCGTTGTCGGGACAACAATGCCCCAGGAATGGGAGAATCGTGAAACAACTCAACGCGGGAAGGTCTATGGAAATTCAAAGGATGCTTTGGTAGCATTTTATTGATGGTCATAATACTATGAGTCGCTTTCGTGTATTGTTTAATTGAAAATGAAAAGATGCACGTGAGAAGCGCAGAGAAGGGTGCTTGTAGAGCAACAGAGCTATGCTCAAACTACCACTCAAACAACTTAATAGATTCCATCTAAAATTCAAAAAAAATTAAAACAAACTTTCAACTCAATTACAGAAGCCATTCAAATACAAATTGCCAACAAAAGCGACCGAAACAAAGCAAAATTGCAGCGAAGATAAGCCAGAGACTGGCTGGCTGGCTGGCTGTGGCAATGGCAGTGGCCGTGTGGAAGCAGCCACTGCGTTTGCGATTGTAAAATAATAGTCAAAAAGTCCAAAATGCATTTACCAAGTGCCTGGCCAGACCCTGCACCTTGAAGAGCGCCCACGAAATACCAATTCCAAGTTTAATTTCTGCCAAAGTCCTGCTGGAAAATGAATTTCCTGCTATTTCGGCCATTATTATTGTTATTTGGTTTTATTATACACTTTTTTTATTATAGCTCTAAAAGTGAGCTCAAGGAATGCTCGACTTAAGGAATTAGCACATAAAAGCTCTCTCTCTCTTTCTCACTCTATATATATGTTTATAGGTATATATTTTCATGATCGGTATTATCAATAAGTGCAGCCTTTATGTGTATCGAATCCAATACAGGAATAAAAGTCATTCGCATTGCACTAATATATCATAGATAAAATTTCGTTTTAATTACGATTTATATATCTCTGATCAACCATGAGAAATTCACTCAGACTTGTAAGAGTATTCAGTCTTCGCCAAACGAAGGACAACTTTTCTTATTTGTTGTTCTTGTTTTTATTGTTGGCTTAAGTTTGCCTGCATTTTAATGGTTATTTGTTACTGTTGTTGTTATTAATATTACTGCAGTTCCTGGCACGGCATTGTGCGCTTAAGGATGCACTCGTGCCAAAGCAGTGGGAGCAGCCAGGAAAACCATTTTGCTTCTGCCTTTGCCTTTGGAGCTGAACAAGTCGAAATGAGGCCTCCTTTATGGCGCCTGCTTTTTGGGCAAGCAAACTACGAGGACTAAGCGAGCGTGTGTGTGTGTGTGTGAGGCAAACTTGCCGTAGGCTGTAATTATTGTAACAAAATGGAAGATTTTATACACACAATTGACGGCAGTTGAGCTTGACTCGACTTGCTAACGGACACATAATTTAGTTCCACATAGAACACAGCTGTTTTCCAACCAGATTCTATTGACTCTCAAAATTTAAATTGTGGCATAATGAGATATCATTATACTCAATGAAATTTCAACTGTATTGAGAAAACATTTGCCAATTGCATGACAAAATAAGGAAGGTCAATTGAGCTATATAAGCATAACAATAAAACGAGTTAAGCTCACGATAACTTATATTTATCCAAAATATATCTAGATATATCTAGAATCGCCATGGCACAATGGGCGGTGCTTATAATTAGTTGATCTTTCAGCGCAGGAGAACTTCTGCTCTGAAACCTCTAAGTAACAATACTGCGTTGGATATACTGCTAGTAGTTATATTGCAAGAATCTTAACACTCTATAAGACTGAATTAGCAAGGAATATATATTTATATTGTTTAGTTTCCAGCTTCAACAGGAGTAAGAGGGCTCGTCATTCCAGCCAACAAAAAAACAGACAGACAAACGAGTAAGAAAACTAACAGAACAGCACATCGTTTATGCGGACGGATCTGACTATATCTACTCAGCTCGACGTCCTGATCGAGAGCATATGTACTTAATGCGGTCTGATACGCGCCCTTCTGCCTAATAAATACATTTTCACAAAAGTATTATTCCCAGATTTCACATGATAAAAGCATATATGTGTTAATACTATATTATTATCTATTAAGATAGCTCCCAAACTTAATCTGATGTTAACAGAGACAGCTTTGTGGATTCACTTTTACTAGTAATAAGCAATATATTTAATATTTCCAAATACTAAACTTAAATTATTATATATGTATTTAAGTCAAGTATATTTTATCTTACCCATATATACTCAACTGCCTCTCTCTCTCTCTCTCTCTGTCTCTCTCACTTTCACACATTCACTTTCACACATTCGATCAGTCGCTTGTTGACAAAAAGAATTTCAATAAAAATTCACAAATGAAATTCAAAACATCAAAATATATAATATACGTATAAATATCGTTAAATGTGCACACAGTTCAAAATTATTGGATTCTATAAAATAATTATGTACAACACTTTGGTGGAAACTTATTTGGCATTACCTTTTGCAAGATTTGAGTTAAATAATGAATATCAATCAGCGCAGGTGTCGCGCATACAAATGGCTTTTAATACGCTCGACTCCTTAAAAAGTAATCAAGTGCTGAGCTTTCTTTTTGTTTTGTTTTTGCTGTGGCCTCTGGCGTTAGTTTTACATCAGTTTGAATTAACGCGCGCCTAACTTGGAGCTGTTAACACTTTCAGTTTCGAAAAGAGCGCGTCACTTGTTGTGTGATTCGATGCAATTCGATTCGACTTAATACGCTTCGATTCGGTTCGGTTCGGGGCAGCGTTGGCTGCGCTCCGCTTGGTACCGTTAACGTGCAACGCCGACCAGGAACTGAATATGCGGCGCCAGCTGAAAATGAAATGTGGCCCAAGCTGTTGCGACAAGAACAGACAGAACATATTAGCCGAGCCGAAGCAGCACGCCGACAACGGACGACGTTGGCGATAAGCACGACGACAAATGGCGCCTAGCGGCTTCCAGTTGCAACCTTTTTCCAGTAAGCAGGTGTTGCCACCCGGGAGGGTGGGTGCTCGAAGGTGGCTGATAACACAGTCAGCTGCCAGCTGCTGTCCCAACAGCTGTTGGCCCCAACCTGCTGTGGGCCAACGGTGGTTGACGAACGAAAACCGCTCAAAATAGTACGAAACTTTCTTATACAAATGGGTAGTAGCATTATATGCAGTAGAACATAGATAGTAAGAAAGCTTAGGATTTAGATTAAATACTCATTCAATCTTATTATACCCAACTATTCTTTATTGTATCTATATTTTAAAGTTGAATAAATTTTTCATTTTTGTATATCTTTACATTAAAATTTAGTATTTTGTATCAAGATAAATTTATTTTGCTACTACTATTTGACAATTGGTACACAATTTACTACTAAATTCACTTCACTTTCTACTGCCTTTACGCCAATCCGTTCCCCAGCCCCAATCTTTTGATATTATGTCTTTGTGCGCATGCGCCAGCTTCAATAGGACTGCCCACGCTGGAAAGCCGCTTTCCGGCCCAAAACGAACTGTTGCTCATTTCTGGTTTGAAATGGACTGGACAGGGCACAGGACTCGGGACACAGGAGATGCGACACTAACCTTCGTCCCGGCGGGCAAACACTTTGCATGCACTTTAGTACGCGTTCTACCTTGCGCCATCTTACATATGAAAACACTTTAGGTGGTCAGCTGGAACCATTACCAGCTGAACCAAGTCCTGGACATAATTGCAATTTTTGGTTTACGCCTGCATCAGTGGTGCCTGCCACACGTTATCAATGGCGCTGCTATTTGTTCTTCTTTTGGAGCTTATCTGTGGGGCTTGTGCCTTGTGGTCAGGTTTGCTAAAAGACTTTTCTCCTTTAGCCGTAAGCTGTGTGTCCAAATTGAACTCCGAAGCTCTCTCCCCCTCTCTCTCTCTCTCTCTCTCCGTCTCTCTCTCACTCTATCTCAATCTGTATTTCACAACTCAGCTAATCCTATTGCGAGCTTTACCGCCACAGGAAGTTCAAATGCCGCCATGAATAAGCCACATTCCGCATTTCCGTCGGTAAATCCGACATCAAATAAATTTACATATCAAATCATTTTTTATAAATTTATTTTAACCAACATTTGATTCGGTTATGGTAAAAGATATTTACAAAAACATAGCAATATTTTCAAATTATCGCAGCTGCAGCGAAAATGAAATGAAACTAACTGACCGTAGATTGCACTTTCGAAGCATTTTTACGTTTTTTGTTTAAAAACTATTTGGGTTTCATTAAAATTTTATGTTTAAAAAAATAAATACATTTTTTGTTCGCATTTATTTTAGCAGAGATTCAGAAGCCATTCTAGTTCTTGCAGGTTAATTAAGCCGTGGGCTATAGACCAAGACCCATCCCACCCCACACACACACATACCCAGGCATATGCGTATTTGGCCATGTCGACCGCAAATGGAAAACCGTCTTTGGTTAACCAGAATACCGGTTAGCAGTAACCGCTGTACAGGCAGCAGCCCACCAAGCTATGTCCATCGCCCACAAATCAAACCCTTTTCAATGAAAACCGAGAACTAATTTAAATAATTTATTTTTGCTTGTTAAAATCAACAATCGGAGCAAAACATGACATCTGCACTAAGCAATACCCTGTACGAAAATTATAATAAGCGCTCATTGTATATGATCCTATACAACATGATACATGTAATAAAATATAAAAATATTTATTTCAAAGAAATTCAAAAATGTAGTCTGTAATCAAACTTCTCTTGGGGTCTATAATTTTTTTATTATTTTTATTACATTCATGCCTCTACCATCCATAGATCTCATCTCTGCAGCAATATGCCCAATAATACGCATATTTAATGGGCAAATGGCATTAAAACATCAGCAACCAAAGGCATGCATTCGAGTAAATAGAAAAGTTACAACAATTTTAAAGCCAGGCCAACATCTCACCTTGGCAAGAGCTTAGCAAAAGCCAGTAAATGGTAATAAAATATATAAATTAAATATAATGCAGCACTACAGCTTCAACTCGCCATTGTTAGGCGCTTTGAACTTATTTGGGTCGTCTTTAAACAGCCTGCGATTGCAATGACTGTGGCCGAAGCGTTAATTAACATTTGTGTGGCATAACGTGTCCAAATGGAGGCCGAAAGAGGATATACGAGTGTGCCTGAGCAGACAGCTCGAATTTAAACATATGTTAGAGACTAAATTCACCAACGTGGATGCAGCACGCCAGCGAAAATTTGGCGCTGCCTGTTATTAGACAGCAAATGTGTGTGTGTGTGTGTGTGTGTGTGTGTGTGTGTGTGGGTGTGTGTGTGTGTGTGTGTGTGTGTGTGTGTGTGTGTGTGTGTGTGTGTGTGTGTGTGTGTGTGTGTGTGTGTGTGTGTGTGTGTGTGTGTGTGACATGTTATTAAAGTCTGTCCAGCAATTAGGGAACTCATTTGCAATGCTGCCCTTTTCAATTTCTGTTGCCTACTTTTTGGGGCAGGCGCATTTAATGGACCAAAATAAAAGAAAATAATTGAATTCATGATAAACTGAACAAATAAGCCCCGAAAGCTCTGAACATAAAGCATACTAAGTAAATTGAATTTCAGTTAACATGATTGTGTGTGAAACATTTTAAAAACTCAATTAAAAATATTTTGGAAGTTGAAACAAATTCAATTAGACAAAAATAAAAAAAAAATAGGAAAAACATATGTTGGCACAGTAAAAGTAATTAATAATTCATGTAAACAAAATGAAATCCATATCTGATTTAATCGAACGGGAAACTTAATACTATTGGTGGGCACGAAATAATTGTAGGTTAAATAAAGGATCTGAATTTCGTGAATATCTGAAATGCAAAATAAAAATCCAGTTTAATAATTATTTAATTAATATTAATTCCGATTGGGGATATAATTATTATAAATGAATAGTCATGCGTATGCTGGCTATATTTAAACATTTTTCTGTCATTTATTTGATGTTGAAGCTGAGCGCAGTTGATGCCTAATGCCAGCTTAATATGCGTCTGCACAGTTGCTGGCTTGGTAAATCAATTAAGTGTGACATCACACACAAGCGCCTCGTCGTCTCCTACAGCCTTTCACGCAACAACAATAACAGCAACAATGGCCACAACAAAGACAACAAAAAGCTGCGGTCAGCTATTTGGCATATATGAAAAGTTGACCCGCCACAAAAAGAACCACATTAAATTTTGACATGGGTCCATTATGTGACCATGTGCCAGGCACATGAGACACTCGGGCCCAGACGGCAGTCAAATGTTGGACGGGGAGGTGTCCATAGCCCCAGAAAAAGTTTTACACTCGACTTGTTGTTGTTGTTGTTGTTGGTGGTGCCCTTTCTAGACCTCGCAGTATGCAGATGCAAAGAGCAAGGTGGCCAATTTCAGAATGGATTTGTGGCCAACACAACAAACAAGGCCCACTTCACACCACGTAAAGTTTTTAAATATGCATGAACACCTTTTCGGAGACTGGGCTTGCGGCTAGGCAGGGCACACACGGCGCATACTTGATAACACGAAATCTCATTTCAACGCCAGCACTAGAGACAAAGGACACGTTGACTGGAGAAAATGCTGTTTTAAGCACAACACGACTTGGCACTGAAGTTGGTGAAACATTGCATATCGAATGTATAAATGCCCGCAAAAAACTTAAATGTTAAATATAATACTACATTGTACGTGTAAATGAAATCTTTTTATTATAGAACAATCAAAAAAAATTTAATTGCAAAGAAATATAAATAAAATCATTGAAATGCCTTCAGGATGCTCCCTTTTATTTCATGTCCATGTTCATGTCGACGGCAAATGACATTTTTATTCAACTAAATTTTTTTTTTTATTGTTTTATTCTACATATTATTTGTGTAAGGTAATATAAATTTTTAATTAAATTTTTTTCAGCCTTTGACATGGCGTTACACAACTTTGTTGCAATTCAATTGAAAGTTTGCTAGCCTTCAATGGTATAGCTGTGTGGGAATGGTTCTGTCTGTTGGCAGGACGACGTCCTGGCATAGAGCTTGTCGGGTATTTTTCTTAGGGCGTGTGATGGCTGTGCAAATGTGTGCACAAAATTAAAGTGTTTACCTTTGTAATGAGCTTAGATATTTGATGTCTGGCGACCGGCCAACTGTCATCATCAACGCTTTGTCTATCAATCATGCTACAAATGCTTCTCATTTAATTTTAGTGCAACAATTCAATTCACTTTAAATCATTTCAAACTGTAAGGAAGTTCAGTTTATCCTCGGTTGACAGTGGTCTCTCTTTCTCTCACACTCCCTCTCTTCCTATCTCCAGTAACTGAATGGCAACCGAAATAGCCCACAGGCTGAGACACTTCGGGTGAGCAAGTGGCTCTGGGCTTGAGTCCAGGTTTAGTTACAAAATATTTAAAAATATATTAGACTTTTTTTTTATATACTCGTACTTTTTTATTATAAACCCATATTTAGGGGTCGAGACATCCAACTTCAGCAACTGGTTGCACACGTCGCCCACTTCAGCAGTATTTGGCATGCGGCTTGTGATGCGTGCCAAAGTGTTTGGCATGCAGAATTTCCAGTTGGCAGTGGGCGTGACCAAAACAAAAATGGAGTTGTTGTCATTACCTTATCGAGAACCTCGTCATGCTCACCTGCTTCCTACTACTGGTGAACTTGTGCCTGTGCTTGATCAAAGGATTTAAGCTTTGCGCATTGGTAATGAAAGTCAGTTGGTGTTTTTGTTAATTTTAAATGTATTTCTCAGCCACAAAGACGCACACGCAGAGCATTTGGCACGCACCTTCAGTTGATTCCCTGTGGCCTTTCATCCTTGCACGGCTGTTGATTTAATTTTACTTTGGCTACCATCACTTGGAGCGGCATATTAAAACGGGCATATTCAGAGAGGGAATCTGCTCAGAAAACTAGAAATCTTTGAAGCTACTTTTACATGTTTACTTTACTTCTCAGTTTAAATTTAACCTAATATTTTTTGTTTGTTTTTTGTATATATATTCAATTTTAATAGGCATGGACTCTCAATCTTTAAAGGGTATTCGGTAGAGCACACCCCGCTGGTTGCACGTTTTCCGTACTCTATGCAGCATCGTCTTACAGCTACTGTTTATTTTCGTTTACCCTCTCTGGAAGTTTTCTAGTTACTTCAAGAGATATGGCACAATATATCCCGGCCTGTCTGGAAAGTGCAATTGTGACAACCAGTTGTGCCACTTGTGACAACTTTTTTGAGAAGCAGTCTAATCAGAATCGATGCTACACTTTAAAAGTAATATCCTTTTAATATAAATATGATTTGTTATGCCTATATGAATGTAATAATAATTAAATAAATATTTATAGCTATATGTGTATTACTTCGCAATCTTCTCTATCTTCTTTTATCCTTTCATTAAAGTCGAATAATTTTCGATAGAGTATTTGAAATTTAGTACAATGCGGATTAGGGTTTTTTCTTGTTACACAAAGCAAACGGGGAAAATGTGTTAAAAAGTTGCATGCAGAGCGGACCAGGAAGAGAAGTTTTCAACATCATCCTCATTGTTGTTGTTGTTGCTGCTGTTGTTTATTGTTGTTGCTGCCTTTTGCGTGTTTGCGTTTTGCTTTTGAAGTCTCACATACAAACACACCTACACACACACACACACACATGCAGGCCCACGCGCTACGTGCAACTTGCTAAAATTGCGAGAAAATGGAAATTAAATGAACTTGAAATTGTGAACAGCTCAGATAGATGTATATGTATGTATGTCTATCCGAATGCTTGTAAATATATGTATATGTAAGTAAATACAGAGACGCATGTGCCACAGTACTTGAGCTAGGGTTACGCAGCTATAGTTGCCACACAATGCGCCAGCTCGGCGATGACGTCGCCCTAACTCTTGCGTAGGCGCTCGCGCTAACCCCCAACGTCAGAGTTTTGCGACAACAGCAGCCACGACAATAAGCGACAGAAAATCTGACAAATGGCAAAAGCCATTGACAGACGTAAGCTCCCAGGCGAACAGTAGGACAGAGGGAAAAAACTAGGCAACAATATTACACAATTGACAAATATTTAGTTAAAGGTAACAAAATATATTATTATTAATTTCAACAAGAGATTTTTGACTGTTCAGAAGTCGTTATACCAAGAACAAAAATATTACAAATATATATTTTTATAAATATGTACATTAATTATGTGTATATATATATTTTGAGGTTGTCTATCCTTAATGTGGGTGGGGGCTCAGTGAATATGTTGACGTAAACATATGCATACATAACAATTCGCAATTCACCATCAGCAAACTGGCCTTGTTCAAACTGTTGGCGATATAAAAACGGCTGGCATTCAAATATATATATATTATTTACTTACCCACTTTAATATCTTGACTTATCTCTCTCTTATTATTATATGTATGTTATATGACACCATGATGATATTTAAACAGTGTATACCTTATCACTTAGTTGAAGTTAACAAAAATATAATATTATTCAATTTAACAAGAGATTTTTGACGTTATACCAAAAAAAAATATTTAAATATTTTGTGGTTTTCTTTCCTTAATGTAGAGAATCAATGAATATGCTGATGTAAACATTATCATACATCAGCATTCACTTGCGATTCACCATCAGCAAGCTGACCTCGTTCAAATTGTTGGTGATGTTAAATCGGCTGCCTGCAAAGCAATTTAAATAAATCTCATATGGATTTTACTTATTCAGTTCAGTATCTATTTACTTACCCATTTTAATCTCAATGAAATCACCGGATTTCAGGACGAATTTCAGACACTCCTCTGAATCTTGTTGCACCTCAACCATGAACTCCCCAATGAGCACAATAAAACGCTGCAGAGATAAAGATGTTAATTAATAAAATGAGAAAATGATTAATGAAGATACTCATGCGTACCAAGACATTTGTCTTATTGCGCTTCATTCCGCGCTGTTGCAGCGGCTGGAAACGCATGTAGCCCAGGCCCCAAGCTTCCTCTGTGTTATAAAAGCTGTATTCGATGCCATCCAAGCTCATGAACTTCAAGTCACTCACAGTTTCTGAAAAAGAAATATTTCATTTAGTAAGTAGGCTACCTTAGCGTTATCATTAGCAACTTACTAAAGCGTACTATGTTGTCAGCCAGCTCGTTGTCTGCCGAACTAACAGACTCCGTGTCTATCTCAACTTCGCGTAGCCAGTCTACCATCTTCAAGAGTTGGGTGTGTGATGCATCTAACTTGGACATATGCGACATCTCAGATTCCTTTTCATTTCCCGATTCAAGTTGCACAGGTTGTCCATCAGCTATGCAAGCTTCGGCTCCTGCTCCGGCTACTACTTCGGCTACTCTTTCGGCTACTAATTCGGGTATCGCTACGGCTTCTACTTCGCCATCTGAATCGGAATCTGATTCTATGAAAGCTCGGCGTCGATTTTTTTTATGCGCACTTTTTGTATATTTTGCCTTCTTTTTGGGGCTTTTGTTTGCTGGTTTGTTGCAGGTGTTTACCCGCTGACTGGATTGTTGATCCTCTTCTTCAGCTATTTCAGGCAATATCGATATTTCCAATTCTTCAAGGTCTTGTTCAACCGGCCGCTTCCGTTTTAATGTCCTTGTATTGGAGCCCGAGGTCGCGGAACTATCCTTATTAAGAGGCGTACTACTAAAAAGCGGCTCTCTTGGTTTTTTAAACGAATTCGTTCGATCCTTTGTTGACTTTACCTTGCGCTTTGGCTTCACAGTGTCGCTTACAGCGCGCTCCAAGAAGGTAAACTTGAAGGGCTCACTAACGCTGTGAACCCAGGTGTTGCGTAGTGGAACTTGACCACGTTTTGATCTGCGAACTCCATCTGTCGATTTAAAAATAATATTGACATTATTAATATGAGAAGAAATACTCGTTCATTATAAAAAAAAACTAGGCAATTTTGGTCTCTTGCTTACTTGTAACATCATTAGAGGCTGATTCATTGGGCTCTGGTGGCAGCGTCAGGTCCCCTGTTGTCATGCGCAGCTTCTGCACCTCCTTACTTACACTCGAACTATTTTTACTAGCTCTGGGTGCAGGTAACGTTGGTTTCTTAAATACACTATCAGAGGAGCTATTTTTCTTTGAATTGTTTGGTTGGCTTTTCGACTGTTGACGACTAGTCGATAGCCTCAGAGCTTCGAGAGCCCTTTTGCTGGTGCTCGGCTGGTCGTCAAGCTCCATTTGCTGCGCAATGGACATTTCTGATACGCCTGATGGTGGTGTTGGTGTTTCCACACGCAGCTCCTCCATATAGCTACTACTATCGTCTTGTGGCTCCGGCTGCATGCTATTCACATCTTTAGGATACCGCTGTGAATTTGTTTCGTTCTGTTCCTGCTCACAGCTTTCTGAATATGGAACAGAGACGTTTGGTGAGCTTTGTATGTGATCTGCAGCAGTAACGGATAATTCCGGCTCCACGATATTCTCAGAAAGCGCAAAAGACGAGCTACGTAATTGGCGTGAGTATCGAATTGACTTTGGTGGAGAAGGCACAATTGGTAAAGCTTCTGTAATACCGGCTTGAGAGCGTTGTGTGTGGTCTGTGCCTTGGCCCTTGATGACATCCTCTAGAGGTTGACCCCGTGATTTTCGTGACCCACGCAATACTCGAGTATCTGCAGCAGCCTCAGCAACATCTGTGATTTGTTTCCCTTTCTCCTGTTGCACCTCCAAAGAACTACGTATCTGACGCGAGTACCGAAGGGATTCTGGTGGAGGAGGTACAATTTGTATATCGTCTATGATCATGACATTAGAGCTTTGATTTTCATTAGCATTTGGCTGAAGTTGAGAGATTCGGAAGTTGCGCGAGTATCGCATGGACTCTGGCGGAGGTGGCACAATAGGTATATCCTCGTTATCCTCACCGCTGCTTAGATTCGGCGGCGGTGCAGGCGCAATCTGTATGCTTTCGTTGCTTATGCAATGTTCCTTATCATATACCGGCGACTGTGATCGCTCATCCCTTATGCACTGTTCAAAACCATATATCGGCGACTGCGATCGATCACCCTCGACATCCGAATCGCCCTTTGTGTACAGACTGCGTTTAGTATTGCGATTTGAGTTCTTTTTCAGACGCTTCCCAACAACGCTCGGCAGCTCCATATATTTCTGAAGTTCAGCAGTCTGTAAAGTAATTGGAATTTTTATTAAATTGGACCTGTAACAGTTCTTTTTCGATTATCTTACAATAGGTATGCCTCGGCGTTTAAGACGCGATCGTCGTGACGGCTGAGATGATTTATTATTCAACTGTTGTGCAGCACCTCCGCAAGAGGTTTTCTTAACGTTCTTATGCGCATTCAATGTTTGACCGTTTGTGGTCACTTTGGTGGGTAGGCCCTCGCCCTGACCGCATAGATTACGACGCAACATTTCCATTTGTATTTTCTGTTCCAAAGCCAGCTGTTGTTCCGTCGTAAACACTTGCTGGTGATTGATTCTGCCTAATGAGTTGCGTTTTCGCAAATCGAGAATCTCGCAGTTGGTCATACGTGTGAGTTCCTCGGCGAACTCTTCCCCATTGATGGCCGGCAGAGGCGGCTTATTGAGTGCAGCCTGATTCATATTCTTACCACGCTGCTCTAGCGAACTGTCCCGGCGTGTACGATGAAGATCGAGCAACGTGGTCCTCTCCTGGCTTGTCAATTGCTCTTGTCGGCGACGTAACCTAGTTGTATTGCCCCCGGCAGGCGCCAAGTTAAGCGGAAATGTACAGTCTTCATCCTCATCGTCGATTTCCTCCAGCGTAGCACCAATGTTGCCCGTATTGCAGGTGGTCTGTACGCCACAACCAATAGCTAGAGGCGGGGTGACTGATCCAACTGCCATGTCGACTTGCGGCACATTCTCATTTGCTCGTGTTTCGGGCACAATATGCTGCGTCACTGGGGATGTTGATGACCTTGTTGGTGTCTTGTTAGATGGTGATTGCGTTCCAGACACAATCTGATTCGACTCTGACGCAACTTGCTGTGGTGCATCCAGATATAATCGTGAGCGTCTCAGACGCACATAGGGCTGTCTACCATTAATAGAAATCGTGCGGCCAGTCATCGAAGGAAGTGGAATCTTCGTTGCGCTTTGTCCCATATTTATGATGTTCTTAGTGGGCGAGCACAAGTCCAGAAGTTCAGGCTCAACTCCCTTATCAATAACAAAGGTGCCACGGTGTCCAAAGCCCGTGCGATGCTGTGAAGTGTTTTTCGAGCTTTGATTTTGCTCTGCCTCAGTTGTTCGTTCTTTAACAAAGGTACCTTGATTGCCAGATCTATTTCGTTCGAAATTACACTGCAATTGCATTAGGCTTTCTTCAAAGGAACCCTCGAATTCTGCATGATTCAGCGAAAGCTTAGGGTCGGCAGCTGTTGCAGATTGCGTTATCCGAGGTAGTTGCACTTGTAGCTGCTTCTCTAAGCCAGGCGTGCTGCTTACTTTGGGCAACTGGAAAAGCTACATTAACTAGTTAGTCCAAAATTAGTCAAGAGAAAAACTTACAAAATCAAACGATCCCGATGTCCTACGTGTCTCGTTGACCTCAGTAAAAAGCGCCTCTTGCAGATCTCGTCGTATACGGATCACATGAGACGATCTGCTCACTTCCACACTGCAAAATCTTTTGAAGTCACCCACGGCTCCACCGCTACGTAGAACAGGCGAACAGGCGGGTAGAACTGGCGGCTCACTAAGGGAGCGCTTTATAGCTCTGTTCTCATCTGTTGGCGATTTGGGTCCTTCCAATTGTGGCTGTGACTCGACCACTAAGTGCGCCACATTACCTGTTGTTGAATTATTGAACGTTTCGCGTAGGATTTGCCTATCTGCTACTTGTGCGCCTTTTTGTTGTTGCTTTAGTTGTTGGTTTTGTGGAAGTTTGATCAAATC
Organism: Drosophila paranaensis; assembly: GCA_035047545.1. Lineage (NCBI taxonomy): Eukaryota > Metazoa > Arthropoda > Insecta > Diptera > Drosophilidae > Drosophila > Drosophila paranaensis. Next base: position 18,808,363 of record JAWNPL010000173.1, on the reverse strand, counting down.
GACGTCTATATCAAATGATACATCATAGCCGCCAAGCACATACTGAGGACTGTTTCTTAGCTTCGCCGCGGTTTTCTTCTTTAGAAATTCTTTAATTATATTCTCGTCGGAATCATCCGAATTTAAAATGCCTTGTAATTCATTCAGCGTCAGCTCGCTGAACTGGGACCTGCCAATAAGAAAGTTGTTTACCTTATGGAATATCTGTTTTGATTCTACACTTACATATTTGGGTTCGGCGTTATTCGTCCAACTGTCTAGTAATCTACTTATTCTATTATATCGTACTTTTGAACTAAATGTTTAAGCGACGCCTAAAAAATGATGCGCTGCACATATTTTTTGCTCGTTGCGCAGCACTGAAACGTATTACGATATGATGCATCGATAACTTATCGGCGATATTTGTAATGGAATGACACCTACAATACCAATGCATGACACTGCTCGACTCTATATATATTATTGGGTGTAAACATTCGGCGCTCAGCACAATGAATTTCGAGGGCATCAACATACCCCGAACACTAGTGCCCCATAACTACCTGCAGCTGGGACTGGCGGCGCAGCGAGGCAGGCAGCGGCAAGCTAAGGAACTGTTGGAAAAGGTAGTAGAATGGAAATAATTAAACTAAAACAAACATAGATAACGAGATTCTTTTCTTTTGCAGCGTAAATTGCCAGAGCAGGGCTGGCGGGATGAGGAGATTGAGGAGCTGGTGCACCAGCTGGCTGCACTAGACAGCAACAATTTCGCACACAATGTGGGTCTGGGTGAACGTGAGGCGCGTATTGCATGCAGTAAGTGGACATAATATATGTGTTCTTTAATCCTTAGTGTTAATCGGGGCTTTAATCGACCAGAGCTTGTGGCGCGGAGGCATTACAACTTTGGTCATGGTATTGGTCGCTCGGGAGATTTGCTGGAAGCACAGCCAAAGGCGGCCGGCTCCACGCTATTGGCCAGTCTGACAAACGCTTTACTTTTGGATCTGTTACACACGCTGGGTCTCCAGAGCTGTTGCGGCTGCTTCCTGGTTCCCCTAGCCACCGGCATGACGCTGACCCTGTGCCTACAAGCCCTTCGCAAGAGTCGACCGGGTGCGAGATATGTTCTCTGGTCGCGCATCGACCAGAAGTCTTGCTTTAAAGCAATTACAGCCGCTGGCTTGGAGCCCATTGTGATCCCCCACTTAGTACTGGAAGAGGAGCACGCATTGGCCACGGATTGCCAACAGTTCGAGCAGCGTATCCGAGAGCTGGGCGCCAACAACATACTCTGCCTGTACAGTACAACTAGCTGCTTTGCGCCGCGCAACTGTGACAGCATTGTGCAGCTGGCAAAGCTGGCCAAAAGCGAATCCGTGCCGCATCTAGTCAACAACGCCTATGGACTCCAATGTGAGGCGATTACCAGCCAGCTGGAGCGAGCCCAACGCGTTGGTCGCATCGATTACTTTGTCCAGAGCACAGACAAAAACCTGATGGTGCCCGTCGGCGGCGCCATTGTGGCCAGTTGTGATGAGCAGCTGCTCCAGCGACTGGCCAGCAGCTATGCGGGTCGAGCGAGCAGCTCCCAAACACTGGATGTGTTCATGACGCTGCTCTCACTGGGCCGCAGCGGCTATCAGGCGCTGCTGCGCGAGCGTCAGCAAAACTTTGAATATCTCAAACAGCGATTGCAACAATTCGCCATAGAGCACAAAGAAATTGTGGCACAATCCAAGAATAATCACATATCATTAGCACTCACGCTAAGCACACACAAGGAAGCAGGCAACAGCATCACCCAACTGGGTGCCATGCTTCATGCGCGAGGCGTCTCTGGCGTACGAGTCGTAAATGTTGGTCAGACCAAATCCATTGATGGCCATGAGTTCAAACGTGCGTATCCATTAAAGAAGAGATCTTATATTAAATCGTTACCTTTTTAGATTTTGGTTCGCATCGTGAGCAGCTGGAGATGCCCTATTTAACCGTAGCTGCGGCTCTGGGCGTACGTCGACCGGAAATAGATAAGTTTTTCGTAATCTTGGACAAATGCTGGACGCAATTTGAAAAATTGTCAACTTAGCTATGAGAATATTAGTCGATTCTTAACTGCTCAGATAATCTAGCTATAATCATTTGTCGTACTAAAACTGTTGTATATCGGAAGCGTTTAGGAAACAAGCAGTTTTGGTATTGGAATGTTTACATTATATTAAATATCTTCTATTCTAACAGGTGCATATAAAAACAATTGTTTGTAAAAGTATCTTACAGAATCTGTCTACTATAAACAATTGATCTAAGCATACATATTATATTTGGATTATATTTAATTATTGATGGGCTCGTTCTCCTTGTCATTGCCACTTTTCTTCTGATGTTTGCTGTCGCGATTTTTTCGGATATGGTGCTGCATAGTTGCTTCGATCTGGGTGAGCGAAGTCTGGTACTCGAGCTTGATACGCGCGTACTCACGCTTCATGTGTGCATCCTTGTCCTCAGCATAGAGCTTGTAATTGAGGGCGGTGCGCTTAGCACTCTGATAACGCTGCTGTGCAGCGCGCATGGCCTCCTCGTGGGCTTCGTGCAGCGTTTGCACCTGTGTGCGCCACTGCTGTTCCACCTGCTCTATGGATTGTTTTTGCTTTTCCCACTCATTCATTACGGCTTTCATGGAGCGACGCTCGGATTCAATACTCGCATGTTGCTCGTTCAGTTCGGTCAGTAAATCCGAGATGCGTTGATTCTTTGCCTGCAACTCAGTGCGACACTTCTGCAGCATTTGTTTCTGCTTTTCCTCATGGTCACCCAGCAGCTGCTGCACTTCCTCGCGCTCAGCTAGTATTGTCTGTTTTAGTACATCAACCTCCTTTTGGCGATGCTGATAATTACGGCACACCAATTGATACTCGCGCTGCAAGGACAATCCGCGCTCCTCCGTCTGCTGGATGCGCAATGTAAAGCGCTTCAGCTCGGCAGCAAACAGCTTGGCCATCTCATCCCGGACCCGCTGCTCTATGCGCTTGATACGCGTCTGCGTGAGCTCTGGTGAAGTGTTTGACCCACCACTACCGTCTGCTGAGCAAGTTGCCATCTGCTTGTCGGGACTTTGCTGCTCACCCGATTTGACTGTCTGCAGCTGCAGCTGCTCCTCATATAGCTGCGCCTTAACCTTAAGTTCGCTAAGCAACTTCTCCTGCTCCGCCATGTGATGCACTTGTGTCTCCAGCTCCGCTCGCAGCACCTTCGAATGCTCCAACTCATTGCGCAGTTCGTTCAATTCTTTGGCTTGCATGGAGTTCATGTTCTGCAGCTTCAGCATTTGGATTTCAATCTGAAAAGAAATTCTGTTCAGTAAGGGTCACAGGTTGATGCGTTTCACTGTACCTTTGTAACTTCGGCTAGGTAATCGCTGCACTTTGTGCAATTGCTGGAGCTCTCCTTGGCCGCTTTGTGCACCTCCTCGCTCTTCTCACGCTCCCACTTCTCGCGCAGCATTTCGAGATCCCGTTCGTGACGCAACTTGGCTGTGTCCAGTATTTTATTAAGTTCTTGCGCCTTCAGCTCCGCCAGCTCTACATTCCGCTGAAGCTGAGCAATTTGTTGACGCTGCTCCTGTAGCTCCTTGACGCTATCCGTTTCGCTTATCTTACGCAGCTGATAGCTAAGGGTCTCCTTCTCAGTGGCTATATCCGTGTAGAGCGCCTTCAAGCGCTCCACCTCGCTCTGCGAATCGTTTAATAAGATCTTCTGCCGCTCCAGGTCCAAACGCAAATTATCCGCAGTTGGTCGGTTGCGCAGCTGACGATTGTCCTCCACTAACTCATCATGTTGACGCCTGAGCTGCTCGTGCTCCGATTTCAGTTGCTCCAAATCCAACTTTGCCTGCTTCAGCTGATTATCAAGTCTTTGCCGCTCGGTTGTTTCCGCGATCGTTTGCTGATGCAGTGCATCCTTTTCGGCCAGCAACGCATCGATTTGTGCTTGCAGCTTGGACATATTATGCGAGCTGTTGTGCTGGTTTTCATCTAGCTGCTCCTGCAGTCCTTTAATGCGTGTCTCCAGACGCGACTTGTCTTCCTTCAGATTGGCCAACTGCACCAGCGTTTTGTTCTCCTCTTCTCGCAGCGTGCGCACCTCATTAGACCGCTCATTCAGTTGCTTCTCCAGGCGGCGCACCTCCTCGCGCTTGTTTTTCAGACTGCCTAACGCTCGATACAGTTCCTGCTTAATGTGACCCATGCGATCAGTGGGATTAAGGGGCGTGCTGCCCGTCAGACGCGATGGCAGCCGACTTGGCGAATCGGTTTCCGATTGATGCTGCTGTATCAGCGTATCCATCAGATCCATCTCCGCTGCAGTGCCATTGAGACGCTCCGTCAGCTGCGCTATAGTCAACTCCATGCTGGCCACCTGTGCATGCAAATCCGCGATGCATTGCTGCTGACGCGCGTACTCCGACTCGTAGTTAGGCTTGGCTGCCAGTTGATTACAGCGCCTTTGTGCCACGTCAAGTGCCGAGTTCAGCTCATTGATTTTGTCCGCCTTGTCTAGCAGCATTGACTCGTGGCTTGACTGCAGCGCGTTGTAACGCATATGCATTTGGTCAAGCTCTTGTTTCTTTTTTTCCACCTGGTCACTCAGTTGGTTGACCTTCTGCTGCATTAGCTCCATTTGGGCACGTTGATGCTCCTCCAGCTGCTTGATGCGCAAATCAGTGTTGCGATCCTCTCGCCTGTTCTGGTCGCGCTCTACCAAATCATACTTCCGCTGGACATCCGCGAGCACCGTCTGTGCCGTCTCCAGCTTGCCAACCAGTTGAGTGTTCTCCGTTTCTAAAGTACGCTTCTCGCTGCGCAGCTTCTCAATATTATTGTCCAGATTCGAGCACTTCTCCTTGCTATCCACAAGCAGCTCATGTGTGTGCTGCTTCTCGCGAAGCGCACGCTCCAGCTCCGCTTGCGTTATGGTCAGACGCTTCTGGTAATCATCAATTTGCTTATGCGCTTCTGTTGCCATTTGCTTGATGTTGTTCAGCTCGTGAGTCCGAGAATCCAACATCATCTTTAGCTTATGTATTTCGTTGGCATTTATATAGTTTTCTTGCTGCTGCTGCTGCTGCTGCTGTAGTTGTTGTGTTGGTTGCATTGGAAGCAGCGGCAGCGGCTGCGCAGGTAGCATATTAGAGGGATAACTAGTTGTCGAGTCTGCCAAGCTCTCTTCGTCGTCGTCATCTAAATCGTCAAAAGCATTTTCCAACAAATTTCCCAGCTGAAACACCCATGCAAAAAAGCAAATCAATTTCGAAATTCATGATAGACAAGGCGTCGTCTCAAATGCCAGCACATACCTCCTCTTCTCGACGTTTTTGGTCCTGCAGCGCTTCCTCCTCCTCGTGACGTTCCAGTGTTGAATTTACCTTAAGGGTATCAGCGCCCTGAAACAAACTGACGCCAGGCGTGTTCATTTTACATCCGTTCACAACTAATTGAAATTTGAATTTGACCTAATGGCGCAGCCGTAGTTCTTCTTTTTCTTCTTCTTTTTCTTGTGCGCTGTCAAATTAAGTATGCAGCTCCAAAAACCTTCACCTAACTAAAAAAAAATAAACTGCTCACAAAACTTGCTTTAAAATTCGACATAACAAATGAGCACTGCTCAAATAATTCCACTATATTGTCATTTATTTTTCTCTATATTAAATTGAATTGAAAATGCTTAAACGCGTTGATATTTTGGTTTTAATTTTCCTTCGATCAGCATACAGCAAGCACTGTAGCTGTACTGTAATTCCTTCCTATTTGTGGTGGCTGGTCGATAACAAAAAAATTGTTTCCCAGTCATCGATAAAAGTAAATTATGTTAGCATCGAACATCATTCCATCCCCAATAAATATGCGTTAAATTCGAAAGAAAAATAAATGAAGGAACATTTAAATCAATTTGTTTTGCTTTTTTCAATTTTTTCAGTTTTATTATTATTATACAGACTGTCCATTCATAAACGCACTTATATTGGGACATTTATCTAATTTCTCGGCATCTATATGGAAAACCTTGGACAAACGTTTCCAACTTTGCGCATCAAAGTAATAGAAGGTGCCACGCTCTTTTGTACCATTTTTTTCATATTGATTAATGCCAGGAATTCGAGTTATCCAAATTTTCTCCTCTACATGATACCGCCACTCGCGGCTATGCCTATGTAAAAAAAAAACAGAAACTTGAATTTCAGCTATAAGAAAATTGAGAACTGTCAGATCTTACAATTCAGCAGCTGCCATTAATTGCATTATATCACCGATATTCGTGTAAAACAGGAAAAACAGCAGATCCTCTTGCAGCTTTTTCAGTACCGGCGCTGTGAGCTTATCTCTAATCGCGAAGTTAATCAGATATTCGGGTGGTACGCTGTACTCAACGTCTTGTGCTCTGTTATATAAAATAATATTAAGATTTGTATAAATAGGTTCCAGTTCAATTCAATATTGGGTAGCTCAATCACCTGCAGGGCTGTTCCACGAACGGTCCAGCGAATGTTGGATGCAAACTCTCCTGTGAATTAAGATTTAAGCCCAGGCCCGTTAGATCCGTGCCCAGCGACAGCGTCACCAGGTTGGGATCCGTTTCAGCTGCTCGGATAAACGTCAGCAGACCCACCATGCCAAACTGATTGTTCACCATGCTCGCTGGTATGTTTGTGACCTTGCCTGTATTGGAGAGTTGAATAAATCTGTTTAGCGAATGCGGCTTTAGAGACATCGTTCCCAGTTTGTGTATTTACCATCTGGCGATGTTTGTACGCCGCTCTTCACAAGTTTATCATTGCTGGAATTATCGTTCATATGCTCGCCGCCTGATCCACTGCTCGTGCCGCTACCGAGACCACCGCCAACTCCCATCATAACATTGTTGCCGGTAACACTGTTGGCACCACCGCTTCCACCTGTGCCGCCCACTAATCCTACATGCGACGCGTTCACCACACCGCTCGACCCGCTGCTGCTGCTGTTGTTGTTGCCGCCGCCGCTGCCGCCAATACCACTACCAACGGCGCCGAGACCATTACCACCAACGCCTACGGCACCGGAGCTGGCCGAACCGCTGACCACAATTGAATTCATTGCCTTTTCCGTGCCATCCAGATTATTCTCTGTGGCACCGCTTCCGCTTCCTCCTCCACCACCGCCGGCGCCAGCAGCGCCAACGCTGCTGCTGTTACCCAACGTATTCGTTGTGCCATCCGAGTTTTGAGTGCCCGGTAACGCAGGGAAGTCCTCGTTCGACATCGTAAACTCCGACTGCTCTGACGTTGGCTGCTTCACCATGCCAACTGAAAGAAACGCCAAAGACCATCAGTTAGTTCGACAGGGTATATAACTCAATAAAGATGCAGGTATAACAACCAGCTTCTGTGAACTTGGACACCCTCATTTTACTTTGTTAATTCCAACACCAGAAAGCAATGGGTAAATAAAAGGTAAGTTAAGAACGAAACTGTTAAAAGCTGAGAGCAGTGCATAGTATGGAAGAGCGAAGGCAGATGAAGCTTACATTTGGTTATTCATACTAATAAAGAATGAGATTCAACGTATGTTTCTATAAGTTACAAAATATAATTATAAAAAGTGAAAAAAAAAAAAACAAATACAAAAATTAAATACTTATTAATATAAATATTAATATTTATATATATGTTTATATAAGTAGAGAGCCGCAACCAATCGTAATTGTAATTAACAGAAATTAATTTAAAAAAAGGTGGATTTTCGTTTTGAACTCACAAGAGGTAAAGAAATTACCGTAGGGTTTGCTGCCCGGCGGCTGGAGGGTATTCGATTGGGGCAGTGTCTGATCATTCTGGCCGCGCGCATTCGTCAGCGAAGGGAACTCTGTGGGATCGAGGAGCGCCGGCGTTGATGAGTCCGCCCCGCTGCCACCACCGAATACATGAAAATTATTTAAAGGGCCTCCCCCGCCGCCTCCGCCTGTGCCATAGCCACCACGACCGGATTGCATAAAATTTCCCATGTTCGACTGGAACGCAACGATTTAATATGTATGTAGATATGTGCAATTGATATTAGTATTGTCATCAGCGCTTACCATAGGCCCGCTGCCCAAACCCTGCATGGCACGACGTTCCACAAACGGCCGTTGGCCAAATAGATTCGCATTCCGATTGCCACTCGATAACGCGGGACCACCAACCGATAACTGCACGTTGCGATTCGGCGATAACTGAGGCGGCTGTGGCGTTTGTTGACCGTAATTCGCAGCGCCAGGATAAGAGGTGCCGAAATCTAAACAAAAACAACGAATAGAGTCATAATGAGCAAATGTTAGCAAAGTCGCTATCTTCAATGCCACTTACCGGTTTGGAACATGCCGGACGTGGGTGTTACATGGCCTGACATAGAGCTACCACCGAAGCCGCCAGTTGTGCGGCCCGTTAAAGCCGCGTTTGCTATGCTTCTCGGAGGTTGTTGAAAATTTAAATTCGCCATAATCTGGAAAAGCAAGAAAAAACATACAATTTGCATAAGTATCAGTAGATGTCTTAAAAAAACAGTGAATTGCGTGTTTATGCTGACCGCTAATTGCTTTTGATTAGCAACTGGCACTCTGTTATCGATAAAATAGGTAGTCATGTATTTGAATTGCGTATTTATGTTACCCGCTAATTGTCATTATCTGTCTGAAATGTGTTATCGATAACAGAGCTGGCCCACTAAAAGATGACAACATTTGATCGTCATCGCACATCATCGTGATGCAGTCGTGACGTGTTTTTGGCGCGCACAAAAAATTGATATACATATCAACCAATTGGCCAGCAACAACAACATCAACAAATCATGCAAGGCCGGCTGTTGTTTATCACAAAAGTTGCTGCAGCTGAGAGGCAGACAGAGTAAGAGAGAGAGAGAGAGAGCGCCGTTAAATACAAATTTATTTGTATGTGACTCAGTTTGATTCAAGGAGAGACAACTGAACCCAAATCCCGCACATTTGATAACAAAATTCTGAGTGCAGATAATTATTGTTGCGCGTTGAAAATAACACAAACATATGCTTATAAATAAATATAAACAAGACAAACGGTGGGACTATTCGGTTTCGCTGTCTGGCTTTGGCTTTGACTGTCTCTGAAATTGTTGTAGGTTTTTGGGGGCGGGTTTTATTTTTTTATTAATTTGCGGCTTCGATAAAGCCAAGGTCGCTTAAAATTTTACGTAACTGTGGCCTTAGAGACAACAACTATAATCAGATGTAATCAAGTTGTAACAGCTACAAAAACAAAAAGGAAGCGATAATAGTGAAATTGAATACGGCGCAGGTAAACGAAGTGCCATTTACTTTGCAATACTAATTTAGATTAAATAGCCACACGAACATCAGCTGTAAAAGCCACAAAACACATAAAACACACACGCACAAATCGGTCCTTAAATCTGGCAGACAAGGCGTAGGATGTGGTCACTCCCTTAATGGCACACACAAAAGAACGAACAAAAGGTAAATGAAAAGAACTTGACAGAGGATCAATATGTCACTGTGTGTGCGTGTTTGTGTGCATGTGTGTGTGTATTTGTGTGCGTGTACACACAAAAAACATGCTACTTGTGCGAGTGTTGCTGATCTGCAATTAGCTCTGCCTGCACTTGTCTCTACCCATGCTCATGCTCATTATTTATTCTCTTATTCCTTTTGTATTTTGAGCACCCTTTTGTGCACTCTTTCATGCTCCTCTCCTCTACTTGTTTGCTTTAACTTGGCAGATTGATTTACCGATTACTTTACAGCGTCGTTTCACCGATCGCTGTCTGTGGAACTTCATCAGCTGACCAATTTACGATTTGCAACACTGTTTTTGTTTACAACAAAATGTAGCGAATTTAACTTTGGCCAATTAGTGTTTAGGGCTAGCCTTGAAACGCAAACTTTATCAACCACTGTAAAGGGTGAACGTTGTTGGCTTTTTACACAATACTTACCTAAATGAACGTTGGATGATAATGCTGCTGCTTCTTCCTCTTCTGCCACTGTTACTGCTAATGTTTTCCGACTACTGCTGTTACTAACAACAACAACATACACTGAATGGTTCGTTCTCACCGCATTTAACATTCCAAAGCGACTGGGACGTTGTTGTTGCTACTGACGCTCGCGTTGTCGTCTTCGTCGGTTGCTGTTGCGTTTTGTCAGCTGCTGCACCAACTGACGCTCAAATTTGTGAACTTCAATATGCTTTAGCTTTGATCACTCAATTCTGTTCCCTTTACTGTTACTTATAAATGGCACTCGTCGCGCACACACAGCGGCACACTGGCAAGCAGGATATACACACATACAAACAGTCACCCACACGAGGATGAAGATGATGCGCAAAGTGTAGCCGCAACGTGCGGAGAGAGGTTAGTCGGTATTTTTCCGCGCCGTATCGTCCCTAAATATATTGCATATATATAAATATATATGTATATATATGCACGTACACTCACGCTGTGTATTGGTAACTGTGTATTGGTGTACTTTACTTCGTCGTGCCTGCCCGAGAGCAGGAGTACCGAAGGTTTTTTATATGCTTTCCCCCCTTGCCAAGCAGCGCAAAGCGGCGACTACAGAATTTTTAACTGCTGCAATGGTGTCCACTGTGAAACGTCCATTAATAATTTTCTCCTTCTAATGTCGCTTTGCTGAGTTCGGCCTTTTTTGTGTTGGTTTGCCTTGGTTTATATATATATATTATGTTGATTTTATTTGTAAGTAAATAATTGCTCGCTATTGCGCTGTTGCCACTGCTTCTTCTTCCTTGACTGCTTCCACACAATGTGTGTGAGTGTGTGTGTGTATGTCTCTGTCTTTGTTTTCTCAGTTCATTGAAATTTCACCCGAACGCGAATTTGGGGTAAATTCGCTTCGCGATTTGCGCACCTTTTACGCCGCGCAGAAATCAACGCACTTTTATTCAAAATAGACAAATGCCTATTTATTATATATGCAATAATATAAACAATTTTTGAGCGCTTAAAAAACGCTTAAAATGTACACAAAATACGTTCCGCAAAAAACTTTTGTGGCTCGTCACATACGAATACAAATACACAAAAGACGGAGATAGATGATAGTTATCGGTTCAGCATTGTTATCGATAGTGGCGTTTATTGTAGAAACTGCAGGGTTGTACAGAATGTTTTAGGACTGCTATACACGGAAGGCTGTCCATAAATACAGCATTTAAATCAAATTTATTAATTTGCGAGTGGCAAAAAATAAATGTGTTAGTTAAAATAAACGTTGTCTTTTGATTGGTTTATTAGGGGTTATTTTACTTAGCATATGAATTGACTAAACGTAAAGCTTGTCTGTACGTGTCTGAGCCGCAATTTTTGTATTGACATTTTATTTTATTGGCTTGCAATAAAATTACGCTAAAACATGGGCGTTCAGAATTCGGATGACGAGAGCGGTAAGTGCAGTATTAAATTTTGGCTGCTCCAGCTGTACTTAAATGCCATTTACAGGTTCTGGATCCGGTTCCAGCCGAAGTGGCAGCCGCAGCCGTAGCATCACACCGCAAGGCAGTGCACCAGGGTAAGTTTTTGCTTTTCATAGTATTAAGACTGTCAAAATTATATTATTAATGGCATATTAACCTTTTAGTTCGCCCGGCAGCGTTAGGTCGGGCAGTGGCAGTGGTCGTTCACGTTCTGGATCTAGATCCTCGCATTCACGCTCTGGTTCTGGTTCGCCGCATAGACCACGTTCTGGATCGCCAGCCAGTCAACGCTCCGGGTCTCCAGCTAGTCGACGCTCTGGGTCTCCAGCCAGTCGACGGTCTGGATCCGCAAACAGTCAACGCTCACGATCCGGCTCGGCTCACAGTCAACACACTGGGTCTCCACATAGCCAGCACTCTGGTTCACCTCATAGCAAGCGCTCCCATTCACGCTCCCGCAGCGGCACGCCCCATAGCAAGCATAGTGGTAACGTGGAATCCCGTTCCAACTCCCCCAATCTGCAAATTGACGACGAACGAGCGAATTCAAAGAGTAAGAGCCGCAGTCGCAGCGGCAGTCGTACTTCCAGATCCAAAAGCAGATCTCGTTCCCGTTCTCGCTCCCACACCAAGTCTGGCACACCTCAATCGGATCGCACATCACGTAGTCGAAGTGGCTCCGCTTCCGGTTCGGGCAGTGACATTGCCGTCCCCAAGAAGAAGCCGCGTCGCCAAAGCAATTCAGATAACGAAAAGCGTGATAGCGACAAAGCATCGCCATCGAAAGCAAAGAAGACGCGCCTAATTGACTCCGATAGCGATGAGGATGAGCCGGTAGGTCTACGCGAAGTGTCCAATCTCTTGCTGAACTAACCGTCCTTAAATATATTTCGACTCTTTACAGCCAAAAAAAGCGCCAGCCGCGTCGGACATCTTTGGTGATGCGGATGACATCAGTGACGACGAGGAGACGACAGCTGCTCGCAAATCCCCGGCAGGCAGCTTGGGTCGGTCGCGCAGTCGCAGTATGAGCAAATCGCGTTCGCGTAGTGGGTCCGTAAGTAGATCGCGTAGTCGTTCTCGTTCGCGCTCTCGCGAACCGCGTCCGACTGTGGCCAAGGAGGATGAACCAGAACCATTGCCGGAGACGCGCATTGATGTAGAGATACCGCGCATATCAGCCGATCTGGGGAAGGAACAGCACTTCATAAAGCTGCCCAATTTCTTGTCTGTGGTTACACATCCTTTCGATCCGGAGACGTACGAGGATGAAATCGACGAGGAGGAGACCATGGACGAGGAAGGTCGACAGCGTATCAAGCTGAAGGTGAGCAACACCATCCGCTGGCGCGAGTTCATGAACAACAAGGGCGAAATGGTGCGTGAATCGAATGCGCGTTTTGTGCGCTGGTCCGATGGCAGCATGAGCTTGCATCTGGGCAATGAGATCTTCGATGCGTATCGGCAGCCGCTGGTGGGCGACCACAATCATTTGTTCATTCGTCAGGGAACGGGTCTGCAGGGTCAGTCTGTGTTCCGGACCAAGCTAACATTCCGGCCGCATTCAACGGAGTCCTTCACACACAAGAAGATCACCATGTCGCTGGCAGATCGCTCGACCAAGACGAGCGGAATCAAGATACTGACACAGGTGGGCAAAGATCCCACTACAGATCGGTACTCGCAGCTGAAGGAGGAGGAGGCCAAGTTGCGCTTGGCCATGCGCACCCAACACAAGGCGCAGCCCAAAAAGAAGAAGGCCGGCGCCGGCGAACCGCTCATAGGCGGCGGCGGCAACTCTTCCTACCAGCACGACGATGGCAGCGACGATGAAAATGCAATCAGCCTAAGCGCCATCAAAAATCGATATAAGAAGGGCGGCAGCGGCGTCGGCGGTAGTCAGGGGGAGCCAAAGGCCTCTACCATCTACTCCTCGGACGAGGACGAAGGCTCCGACTTTGAGGCACGACGCAGCAAGAAGGTAAACAAGGCAAAAGCCAGCAAAGCACTGCGCGACTCCGACAGCGAATCAGACGCCGGCAGCGGCAAAAGCAAAGGCACTGGAAACGCCAACAGTCGCAGCGGCAGTGGCAGTGGCAGCGGCAGTGACAACGAAAGCCGTAAGTCAGGCAGCGGCAGTGGCAGTGGCAGCGGGTCCGGTTCCGGCAGTGGCAGCGGTAGCGGTAGCGACAATGATGCCTAGCCTTGTAATGAATGAATCCGAATTGTAATATGTTAGAAAACACTTAAATATCTGTTTTAACCAAGTTCTTTAAGGAAAATAAAAGGAAACTGCACTATAATCGATTTTTAACAACTGACAATATTTTCTCTCTATAAATATGATTATTATCCGTGACAGATGATATCACACCATCTAATCGTCATATAATGAATTTATGTTATATTATATTTATATATTATATAATGTGAAATTCTAATGTTTACTCTCCTCGGGCTCCATTGTTCTCATAGAAGCTATACCAAATAACTTCTGCTCTACTCAGCCGTATAATAATAATTAAAACGTAATGCAACTTTCGTTTGTTTCTTTCTAAATATATTTTTCCATAAATTATTGCTTAAATAACCATTGTTTGTTTTGTTTATACAATTAGTCTATGCCGCGTTCAACAGGCGACGTTTTCAACCCAAAATACACAGTTTTATATTTGTTACATCTTTTTTCTTTACTTAGTTAATATATATCTACAACTGCAGTGGATTTTGAATGAATGCTTGAAGGGGGTCTCTCTCTATATAGGTACACGTTCTATACTATATTCTGCATTGGGTAAATCGGATTTATAAATATTCTTGTATATAAATATAACTCTAAAAAAGTAGTTACAATATCTTCCTGTTTTCTGTGTAAACAAATATTCGAGTTTTATAAATATCATAAATTATACATTCTTTTGATTTTTTGGAAAAAATTGATTGTGCGACAATTTAATATATGATTTTTTTTTTTTTTTTGTAAAGTTTTGAACATTATATAAATGCTAAATCAGCTTTGTAAAATTGCTTTTTGCTTAGTCAACGAGCACAACAGTTGATATATAAATACAACGTGATAGCCATTAATTATACATATATGTATATATATATATATATATATATATATATATATATATATATATATTACCATCTCGATCAGTGTGGCGTTACGCAATTCGAAATAAGGCAGTTGTGTTCTCTGTTCTCTGGGTTTTACAATGGAAAAATGATTTGACATTTATTCATATTTTGCTTGCATGTCGCATGCTCTATAGGAAAAACAAAAACTGCACTATGATCTTAGCTGATCGATCTGGTTTTGGCATTAAGTACAATATGTATTACCGAAAGAGAAAACCTTGGCTGACCGACTTTGAACCGTTTTTCGATCATCAATCTGCAACTTTTGTGATTTTTCATCTATTTAATACTCACAAAAGGGCATACAAAGTTCTTATGTCTACACAGTTATCGGTTTATACATTGGTTGGAGTACCGACTTATAGCTAATACGCGTGATCTTTATATAAATAGTAGCTGGTACATATAGAGTCCATTGTCAGTTCTCATATTTCACATCATTCTTATTATTATTGTTGTTGTTGATGTCGGTGCGTGTGGAACCTATGTATTTCTGTTGTCTGCAATCGCCCAGCTGGTTCCTCCGTCGACTCCTCCATTAGTCACAATCGCTGCCTGATAAGACGATCGCGTTTAATCAAGAATTATTTAAATACAAGATTGTTGAGTTCCTTTTATTATTATTATGTTCTTTCTTCCTCTTCGCCTTCCACTCAGTTGTTGTTGTTCTGAAGAAAATTGCACAAAATGCTTTTAAAAGCCATCGGTTGTGGGGGCTTTCCATCAGCAGGCCTGCAAAGCGGAATAACACAAACTATTATAATATATGCACACACAGACAGTGAAGATTCGATATAACGGACATATTTGGCAAATAACCAACCCTGACTGAGTAAGCCGAGTCCTTCATTGGCCCAATGATACAAGTAAACTCTCGCTGTTCACTAACGCGAGCTTTTACTGTACATTTAATCATTGTTGTTGTCCGTAGTTTAAGTGATGTACTAGAGCGTGGCCACAGCTAACTAAAACTGGGGCTGGGCACTTGATATTGTTTAATACTTAAAAACAAAAGAACGAACCCCGTCTGGCGGTGCAGCAGGCGGAGATCTTATCAGCGAATGGCTGCATGGCATGAACGTATGTAGACAAATGCGACTAATACCACGAAACTTAATTGAACATTGTTCACTAAACTTGGGTGTGGATCTTAAGCACACACGCACACAGACAAGCAGCAACACCTGATGTTTGTCGCTGCGAGAGCATTGAACTCTTCAGTTTTGTCTGTCTTTTTGACAAGGCAATCCAACTGTTTATCAACTCGGGCCGAAAGAGAACTAAGAGCTTCGTATCTTTAAACTTTATTTTAATAGAAAGTTAGTATAGCTTACTAGATGCAGCCGAGCAGTTATAAATCGGTTATATGCATAAGCAATTAGTTGTATTTCACTTATACCCGGTTATAACCGGGTAGCAGCAATCGATTACAATCGGTTATATATGACTGACTGTCTAAACTTTAATCAGAAGTATTTTCCAAGCAGTTATGATTGATTTCTGTAAACTGAATTAAATATATATTACTGTCATTTGGCTACACCTTGAACTGACAACAACAACAACAACAAAGCCACCGTAACCACCAACCAATGGTTGTCACCTTACGTCGGTGCTAAATGTTAACGTTTCGAATTGCAATCATCGTGATTCGCACATTAAATACGCCCAGCAATAACAGCAACCAAACGGATGACTCAATCGACCCAAGCAGAGATCTCAGCTTGGGCACCACCCTTCGCCACCGCCCCCGCCACCAATGTACCAGCGACTTACGTGCAGCGAATGTATCGAGTTTGTCTCGTAGCCGCCCTTGCTCTGCATTTGGGTTGAGATCGCGTTTAACCGATTCGCGGACAGCTCCACATCGGCGGATCCGATGTGTCCGGTGTGCTGGAAGTTTGTAGGATTCCCGATCATTGAGCGATCGATGCGCAGGCGTTGATGCGGCCGTCGAGAGGGCGAGCGCTGCTGCTGGAAGCAGCATGAGAACCATTGCAGCCAAATTTCCCCAGTGGATGCCATCTTTTGTGCTGCCTTGCTGGACGGCCGTTGTTCAGTCTTATAGAGGTTGTTGCTGTTGCTTGGCTTGACACTTCCGCTTCCGGCCAGGTTGAAGTCTTTGCGTTGGCGTGGAACACGCGCTTGCCTGGAAAATGAGAAAGGAAAACAATAAGATGAGTGATACGATTCGGTGAAAAGTGCCTTTAAGATCTGGCAGAGATATATGTATGTACATAGGTTAGATTGGCACTCATTTCAGTTAGATTTGGTTCGTTAATAGAGCATTCACTGTACTTCAAATGTTCTCCTCGATCTGCTCCAATTGCTGCCATCTTTTCACCTGGCAACGCACAATCCACACACTCAACACCTTCGAAACGAAACTGTGGAAATGCCCAGAACACAATTCCAAACGAGACTGACTTTGCCTCCGAGGCTTGAAATAAAAGCAACAATTAATTGGCACTTTTGTGTAATTAAAATCGAAAGAAAGACATAAAGCGTAGACAAAAGAAAAGATTGTGTATGAGCATGCTAAAAAAAAAAGGCAAAAACAACAATAAAAGAAAAGAAAAGAAAAGAAAAGAAACAAAAACAGAAAAGACCTACTCCGGCCCGGCACTGGCACTGCCAATGGGCAAGCTGCATTTGCCATTATCACTCACTTATGAATATCATTTTGCGGTTTTGTTTGGCTGTTCTTTCGCAATTCAGCTGAATCAATAAATGTGAGCAGAGCAGAGTGATTCACTCCCAAGGGCAGACTTGTACTTCAATAATTCATGCCAAATAAAATACATATTTATTTGTATTTTACACTGAGTATTTTCTGCGGTATTCTAAAATACTTTATTTAACAGCTTCACAATACTAGTTCAAGGTTCGTTGCCAAATGAACTTTCATTCTATCTATAACAGTTTAGCTGTATAACAGACTGTCTGTCAAGCACTGTCGCAAACTTCTTGTGCTTTCTTCCAAGAAAGAAAAAAAAACAACGTGTGTCATGCAGTCTTAGTTGTTGTTACTTTTTTTCTTTCTCGTATTTTTAGCCGGTGTTTTATGTTTCGTTTGCTTCTGCCATTTTCTTGGGCAATTAAAGCTGCTCGAGCGTCTTTAATGCGCAGTGAAAACGAAATGAAAGTGGTAGACGGAGACGGTTGACGAGCTGGAGCTGGAGTTGGAACTGGAGCTGAAGCTAGTGTTGGAGTTGAATGCGTTTTAATAGTGTGTGGGCCATTGCATACACACACACACACACACACATACCCACATGTAGCAACCGCTATCTTTAAAATCGCAGCGCGTGTCACAACAACAGCACGTAACAACAGTAGTTGGAGAGATTGAGAGTAAGAAAGAGAAAGAGAGAGAGAGAGACATCTACAGGAACTGAAGCCGCTAAAGCGTTTCAATTTTTGTGTGTCAAAAGGTTATTAAAGTAAAAGATGCTCAAGAGATCAAGATAAACACACACACACACACACACACACAGTTGCATGTGTATTAGTTCATGCTCAGTCGCTTTTGTTTTCCACGTCAGCCGGCGTAATTAATGTGCTGGAAATCGAGCCGCTGCTTTTATCGAACTGAAAACGAAAGCTCAGACACCGCTAATTATCAATAAAGCGCACGCACTTATGCACTAAACGTGCGCGAGCGAGCAGGCAATAGACATAGAGACAAGCGAGCTGTTAAGAGAGATAAACAGCATGCAAATCACTTTGCAATAATATCATAAACAAATGAATTCCCAATGTTGCTAGCTGGCGGATGTTTGTTTATATATTTGTATCTATATTTTGTATGTTAATTTTGTACACGCTGACATCATCAGATCAACAAAAGCGAGGCGAGTTTATTCCAATTTTTCGTGCGCCCAAAAACAAGACAACAGTAATTACGTTAAAATACATACATACACTGCAAAAGCCGCTTAACCGTGTGTCAATAAATATCTATTAATAAATGTATACATCAATGCGTACCTATGTATGTATGTATATGAGTGCACATACATACATATAGTATCTCAAATAGATTTAGTTGAGCTAACGGTTAACTGTTATCATCTTTGTTTTGCAGCCATTTGTAGGACTGTTCGTTCCGATTCGTCAGCAGAAAGTCAACAAACTTAGATTTTCTGTTAAAAATACTATTCAACTGCAAACAGCTGTGAAATTAAATATATTATACATACACATACATACATATGTATATCTCTCTTCCACAGCATCACTCTAACATCACAGTGGGGCAAGACGGCCCAAAATTAACCCGCATAAGTTGCAATATTTCTCTCTTCTTCTCTCTTTTTGGCTAGACCTAATCGCATTTGGCAATTTGAATGTGGCCCACATAACGCCGCAAGACAATTCACACGCGTCAAAGACATAAACAGCATTAATAAAGACGTTTATTTTGCACAACGGAAACGAAAAATGGTTGACAGTGGCTGCAATCCCAAACGTTGTGTACACGATGCCCAAATATTACATCATTTGGTGTGGACAAGAAGTGAAAAGAAAGGAAGGGCATTAGGTATGCACGATACAACAACCAGTTTTGCATGCATAAAGCAACAAAGCGACTTGGGACTGGGCCCAAGGTTCAAGAAACCGATTAACGATGACAACAATCAGCGCTTGATTCGATAGCTCAAATCAATATTGCTGTTATTGTTCTTCATTTGATAAGGCACGATAAAGGAACGGTACGCAGTTTGGTTTTACAATTTATTTCGATTACAGCTTTATGATATATTTGCGTCGGGTTTCACAATTATCACTAGAGAACATTCGCTGCACTCGACAATCATTTCACTTGCCCCCAGCTGCTGCTGCTGCTGCTCTCTTTGTGACTCATCGTCCAGCAGCACGTATTGTCCGCCGCAGCGACAATTGTACGCATAGGCTGAGCTCCACTTGGCTGTCGTTGTTGCCGACTCTTTGTCTGTGTCACTTTCATTCCCATCCCCCTCCTCGTCGTCAACGACCATTTCTACTCGAGTGCTGTGCATCTCGCTTAGCGTTATGCTGGCATAGATATTGTTGTGTGTTTCAAACTTCGTCTGCAGCAATTCGGCATCATAGTGTTTACGCTTTATGGGATCTTTAAGCGTATTCCAGGCTTCGTTTATCGCATTGAAATTGCTGTCGCTCACCCGATTTGGGTCGTACTCGGTCGTGGTTACAGTTACATCTTCTTGTTGCTGTTGTAATTTATCGGGATGACATTGTAGTATTAATTGCTTATAATTGCGCTTAAGCTCTTCAAATGTTGCCGTTGTGTTCGCGTTAAGCAGTTCATAGAAGTTTAAGTTGGACATCTGCAAGACGAAATGAAATGGGAGCCCATTTATATACATCAATATATTTAATACTTACATTTAGAATTAAAGAATTTTGATGTTGTTTCACATGTTTCTAGCGCGTTAACCAGCAGCTCGTCAAATCGTTACGTTTACCAGCACTGATCAGCTGATCAGCTGTTTGTTCTCTTTTATCGCCGACACTCTGATTGGAATATTATGAATCCTATAAAAAGCACTTTGCATACAAGCTGTGCACACATACATGCACACACATCCGCATATATATAAATATACATACATATATACGCTAGAGTTAGGAGTCATCAGTTTCCTTTGTGACCGAAGAGTGATACAAATAAGAAATAAGAAAAAAAAGGAGCGTTTGTTGCTAGGCATTAATAAAATGAACACGCACTTAAGTATCGAAACACACAAAAATGATTCCATTTTCTATTTTTGTTTTGGTTTTTTCTTTAGCTTTGCATGTTAGCTGAACATAATTCAGCAAATCTCATTAATGCCGTTATGAAGCTAGCGTTCGTCTATTAAGTTGTCACTGGCAACACAAAAACAAACACAAGCCCAAACACATGGACACGCACACACACACACACACACACACACACACACACACACACACACACACACCGAATTTTGTCGCGAAAAAGTAGAACATTCAAATTGTCAAAAAGCAAGAGTCAAACGGCAATTGCACTTGGAGAGGAAACAAGGTTAAGAAACTGGTTCGGCAACACCAAAACAACAACAATACATATGAGGAGAACGCTGAAAAGAAAAACAAGTAAATTGTCCGACGCATGCATTGACCCAATTTAAAAATTAGCAAAAGGAAAAAAGTAAACCACAAGACGGATGAAAACTTGCGCTTCCGAAAACAGGGGGAAAGGCAAAACGTCAAACGATAGTGCAACGGGCCAACTCAAGAAAGTGTGCGTGTGAGAGGGAGAGGAAGAGAGGGCACAATGCAATATGAACAATGTTTTTTTTTAGCTGTGAATTGCATTTAATTAAACAGCAGAAGTAATCGTTCATTATTATATCAAGCAACATTGTCGGCATGTTAGAAAAGCAAATTTGTATGCCAGTGCACAACCAGCCCCCGCCCACCTCTGCGAGCTTCTCTACATTTATAATAAAATAAAGACTTGCCTTATAAGGTGTTGACTTTTCCTGTCGGCAATGAAAGCGTCGATGTTCTGCTGCTGCTGATGCCGACGTCGCTGCTTTGCTGTTGATCCCGTTGGTTTATAGCTTATTTGTTGTTTTGGTTTTTGGGGGCAAATTGAGCTGAATCAGAGCACACACCTACACACGCACACAGGGCTCTTGACTAAGATCTTTGTGTGCTTAACACACTTTTTGCACAAACACACACGCGCGTTACATTTGCATTACCATAACCTGGCAGCACGCTTTCAATACAAATTTATTTATATTTTCGTTTCATTTAATTTTCAAGTAAACAAATTGGCACCGCGAGAGCCAAACGATCCGCTTTGGCCGCCGTCAAAAATACACCTAAGAATAAATCTTTCGACGGTGTGACCAAACACAGAAAACACCAAAATACATTAAAGTGCACCATAGCCTTTAATCGATAATATGCGACTGTCAACAACTGTATTTGCATACCTGTAGCAAGTAGCATTTGTTTCTATGCAATTGTCCAAAGCAACCCTGTCGTATGACGCTTGAGCTGTCAAAGCAGTTTCCGCTTTCTTTCCGTGCGGTTCTTAAACATGACTGGTTTAACGAATAGGGTAAGTGCCATAATTTTGGCGAATAAAACTATGTTTGCGTGATGGGGCAATGTTACAAATGTGTGCAAAATGTTTATTAAACCATGTGCTATGGATAAATGTGCATTATTGAGGATTTTAAGCGTGATATAGCTTTGTTTTGAGTTCATAAAAGTTGTGTTCGTGTACACGTGCCCAATGGCAGCCCATAAAATGGCAGGCGCGGAAGTGCCAGTAAAAATTGATAAATAAATGGATAAAAATGTGAGAAGCAAGTGGTTTAAATTTGGATACTGGTACCAAATGGATATATTAAATCCATTTGTTATGTTTTTTCAGTCGCTGCACACTTTTGTTTATGCCCCGTCGCTCAACATAACCTAATTTTCGGTTGTACATTTGAAAACTAATTTGTATTTATTGTTGCATTTATAGACCGTTGTTATTGATGGACGCGGCCATTTGCTTGGCCGCCTGGCCTCCGTCGTTGCCAAGTACCTGTTGCAAGGCGGCAAGGTGGCTGTTGTGCGTTGTGAGGAGTTGA
The DNA here is from genome assembly GCA_035047545.1 of Drosophila paranaensis. NCBI lineage: Eukaryota > Metazoa > Arthropoda > Insecta > Diptera > Drosophilidae > Drosophila > Drosophila paranaensis. The sequence goes on along the minus strand of JAWNPL010000173.1, from coordinate 18,786,109 downwards.
ACCTCTCTGGTCACTTCTACAGAAACAAAATTAAGTTTTTGGCCTATTTGCGCAAACGTTGCAACGTTAACCCAGCTCGTGGTCCCTTCCACTTCCGTGCCCCATCCAGAATTTTCTACAAGGCTGTTCGAGGTAAGTTATGATCATCTGGCCCTTGTCAAGCCTCCTAGTTCATTGTTGATCATGCCGTGATGTGCAAAATTTATTACCTACATTATTTGAACGTAGAGAAAAGCCATGTAAACAAACCAGAACTGAGTGCAGACAAGTCAAACATTCGATTAAACTACTACATTCTTTAAGCTATAAACCTTTACTAATTATTGTTGTTTTTATTGCAGGTACGTTTGCATAGCATTAGCTGATCAGGTTCTACTCTTACCATGATGATTAATATCTTACCTACATTATTTGAACGAGAAATCGTGTAACCAACAATCAACTGATTCCTCCAATCATATCTCTATTTTCTCGCTTATGAATATTTCACTAATTAGATGTTATTTTGGCATTCCAGGCATGATCCCACACAAGACCAAGCGTGGCCAGGCTGCTCTCGCTCGTCTGCGTGTCTTCGATGGTATTCCATCGCCCTACGACAAGCGTCGTCGTGTTGTTGTGCCCATTGCTATGCGCGTGCTGACCCTGCGCTCCGACCGTAAATACTGCATGGTTGGACGTCTGTCGCACGAGGTGGGCTGGCATTACCAGGATGTGATCAAGAGTTTGGAGCGCAAGCGCAAGTCCAAGCTCCGTATCACCCTCAAGCACAACAGAGAGATGAAGAAGTTGACGGCGAAGGCGCGCGAGAACATTGCCAAGGCTGCTGAACCCTTCAACAAGATCATCAAGTCATATGGCTACGAGGCTTAAGAAGCGTCCAGACAACAACAATACGAGCAGCATAATCGTAGCGGTTTTTTTAAAGAGAATAAAAACAACATCTAAGTTTAAAAAAACAGCGCAAATTGTTTAATATTGCAAAAAGAAGAGGCTTCGCCAATTTGTTTATTATAATTCATGCAGTTGGGGTCCCGCAATAACAAATAGAAAGCTTTGCGCAGCTGATTGGAGAAAGCTTTTGCAGCAAAGTCAGCTGTGCTCACACGCTGCTATCGTTCTAAATAGTTATCGATAACTTGCCATAGATCATTTTATTCTGCAGCTCGTGATGTCGACTTTCAAGGACAAAGTAATTATTGTGACCGGTGCCAGCTCTGGCATTGGAGCGGCTGCTGCTGTACATCTAGCCAGCTTGGGTGGCCTGCTCACCATTGTTGGCCGCAATGTGGAAAAGCTGAAGGAGACAGCGGATAATATTCTTGCTGCCGGTGGAGCAGCTGCGCTGCTGGTGCAGGCGGACATGGACAAGGAGACGGATGTGGAGGAAATTGTCAAGGCTACGCTGGCCAAGCACGGACGCATCGATGTGCTGGTCAATAATGCTGGGATATTGGAAAGGGGATCCATTGAAAACACTACCTTAGGTCAATACGATCGCGTCATGAACACCAATATGCGAGCTGTCTACCAGCTAACCATGCTGGCTACACCAGAGCTGGTCAAGACCAAGGGCAGCATTGTCAATGTGTCCAGCGTGAATGGCATTCGCTCATTTCCAGGCGTATTAGCTTACAATGTCTCTAAGGCTGCCCTGGATCAATTCACGCGCTGCGTCGCCCTGGAGCTGGCTGGCAAAGGGGTGCGCGTGAACTCCGTCAATCCTGGCGTGATCATCACGGAGATACACAAACGCGGCGGCATGGATGAGGCAACCTACCAGCAATTTCTGGAGCACTCGAGGACCACACATGCCATGGGCCGGCCCGGCGATGTGAAGGAGGTGGCCGAAGCGATTGCTTTTCTGGCTAGCGATGCGGCCAGCTTTACTACAGGAGTTAGCCTGGCTGTGGATGGCGGCAGGCATGCCATGTGCCCACGTTAAGCATTATGATTAAACATATATCTTGGCATTTATAAAAACAAAAGCATTACCCGTAATAAACAACTCAATTAGCGTCTTTAACCACTCACGATTCAAATTTCGCACAAATGGTTTATTGATTGAACTTGTTATCGACCCGAATTTCACAACTTGAAGCTTTAATTTATCTAATAATGTAGTAGCTTTAGTTGAGTGTTTGCTACTTTTTCCGCGATCGGCAACACTGATTGCTTATCGATATGAACTCTTATCGGCTTCCTGTTCTGTTGACAACTTCAATGTCATTAGTGGCTGAACCGCTATTAAAGCTAGTCGCATCCACTGCTGCAGCGTAGATATGCCAAATTTCAAAGACAAGGTAATCATTGTGACAGGTGCCAGCTCCGGCATAGGTGCGGCCACTGCCGTGCACCTGGCCAGCCTGGGCGGCCATCTGGTAATCGTGGGTCGCAATGTGGACAAACTGAAGGAAACGGCGGATAACATTCTGTCTGTGGGCGGTGCGCCGGCACTGCAGGTGCAAGCGGACATGGACAAAGAGGCGGATGTGGAGCAGATACTGGCAGCCACGTTGAAGCAATTCGGCAAACTGGATGTGCTGGTCAACAATGCCGGCATCATCGAAATGGCCACCATTGAGAACACATCGTTGGCTCAGTACGATCGCGTGATGAACACCAATGTGCGCGCGGTCTACCAGCTGACCATGCTGGCCACGCCGGAGCTGATCAAGACCAAGGGCAGCATTGTCAATGTGTCCAGCGTGAATGGCATTCGCTCATTTGCCGGCGTCCTCGCCTACAATGTGTCCAAGTCAGCCGTGGATCAGTTCACGCGCTGCGTTGCCCTTGAGCTGGCTGCCAAGGGCGTGCGCGTCAACTCTGTCAATCCCGGCGTCGTTATCACGGAACTTCAGAAGCGTGGCGGCCTAGACGATGCGGCCTATGAAAAGTTCATCAAGAACTGCAAGGAAACCCATGCACTGGGTCGCCCCGGCAATGTGCAAGAGGTGGCTGCCGCAATTGCATTCCTCGCTAGCGACGACGCCAGCTTCACAACGGGCGTTAATTTGCCCGTCGACGGCGGTCGCCATGCCATGTGCCCGCGTTGACAACTGGAAAGTAGTGAAGATCACGATGATCCTGAATAAAGTGAAAAGCATTTATTAAATAAATCTGATTTGGTTGAACTTTGTTTTAGTTGGACTCTCTAGTTAAGCTGAACCCCGCCAGCGCTAGCTCTGGTTGAGAGTAGTTGACAATAAATGCATCAAATGTGAATTTGGGGTCACGGTTGAGCCTGGTTAGCGCGGGCACATGGCATGGCGGCCGCCGTCCACAGCCAGGCTCAGGCCGGTGGTGAAGCTAGCCAAGTCGCTGGCCAGAAACGCAATGGCGTTGGCCACCTCATCCGATGTGCCGGGGCGGCCTAAGGCATGTGTGGTTTTCGAGTGCTCCAGGAACTTCTGGTACGTCGCCTCGTCCATGCCGCCGCGCTTGTGGAGATTAGTGACCGTAACACCGGGATTCACGCAATTGGCACGGACGCCCTTGGCAGCCAGCTCCAGTGCTACGCAGCGTGTCAACTGATCAACACCCATCTTAGAGATATTGTAGGCGAGCACGCCGGGAAAGGAGCGAATCCCGTTCACACTGGATACATTGACAATGTTGCCCTTGGTCTTGATGAGCTCTGGTGTGGCCAGCATTGTCAGTTGATAGATGGCCCGCAGATTGGTGTTCATCACGCGATCGTATTGCTCCAGGCTGGTGTTCTCGATGGTTCCCGACTCCAGAATGCCTGCATTGTTGACTAGCACATCGAGTTTTCCATATTTCTGGAGCGTTTGCTGCCACACTCGTTCCGTATCCGCTTCCTTGCTGATGTCGCCGACAACGAGCGCTGGTGCAGCGCCACCTGTTGCACTGCACTGCTCCGCCACCCGCTTCAGATTCTCTGCATTGCGTCCATTTAGAGCCAAGCAAGCGCCGTATTTGGCTAACTTGACGGCTGTGGCAGCGCCAATGCCGGAACTGGCTCCTGTGATGAGCACAACTTTGCCGGCGAAATTCATGACGTGAAGCGTGAGCTGTTGATCAGATTATGTAAGCACTTGTTTGGCTTCAAATGCGCATCTGCCGCAGCTTTTATTTTCTTTTTCAGTTATTTTGTTTTCGTTTGATAAGAGCGAGAGAGCAGGACAGTTCAAGATCGCAGATCAGCTGTTAGTAGCGTTGCCACAGTGTAATATAAAGAACAGCTGGTTACCAGACGGAGCAGCGTTGCCACCTCTCCTTTGCTCACTTTGAAAATTTAAATAAAAATTCTTTATCATTTATTTACTCGTACATATTTTGTATTTATTGAATTATGCAACTTGTTCATCACCTTTACATGCACATGCCGCCACACATATTGATTATATGCCAGCACGTCGTTAATACTATTTATTATGTGTATTTTTTACAGCGCATTGATATATATCATCTTCTCTTAATATTTTAAATCTCAAACAACAAAATGGATTTGCGTTTTTCGTTCTCTCTCTAAAGGTTTGTCAATTGGTTTTAAAGCGCGTGTGTTAATGATTGCTACAATTTTAGAAAAATATATAGTATATGTATACCGTTATATATGTTGGTATAGTAGCATTATATTCGATTACATGGACTGGGTACAAATGTTTGTATACAATTCTTTTGTTTGCTTGTGTCTGTGTGAGTGTATTTTAACAACTTTTTAATGTGTATCTTGTTATTATTCTCTCCCAACTTCTTACATCTTAATAAATGTCATAAATGGAAGTAAAATTCATTTATAGTTCTCAGAGGCGGTGTAATTTCTACAAAGCGTGCAGCAATATAAGATGCTCGAAATTGGCGTGGGAAAGGGTATGTGGACAGAGTTGGGCAAGGCTATTGGAGAAAGGATTAGGAGCTCTTAAAGCACACGCTATCCTTTCAAAATTTCACTATTGCTTTCCGTAAGGCAAACACTCTCAGTGTACAGCAAATGAAAATTCATATAAAGCTGTTATTGAAACAAAAAATTTGCTTTTTTCTTTAATGCATAAAGTATTTTTTGTTTTGTGTTTTGTAATGATTCATTATGTTTTTTTCTATGCTTTGTTTTGTTTTAGTACTATTATGTAATACAGAATTTTAATCTTAATACAATTATTACAAATTTTTTAATTTAAATTAAACTAACTTTAAACTTAAACATTTAATAAAGGCGCGTCGTCCCGAGCGACGCTGTGATTTTTCTCTATTTTAGTTGTTGCCAAGTTTTCTTTTGTTAATTGCATATTTTAATAAAACACAACAAACAATTCGAAGTGTATGTGTATGCATGGGGAAAAGGATCAGCTAATATTTAGCATGAAAATCAACTCGGATTTTCAGCAAATAACATTAATATCATGAAACTTAAACAAAAGGCAGATTCGACAAAAATTAGTAACATTTGGAGGAGAGGGGGAGGCGAACACCCAGTAGTAAGGCGAGTGTGTGGATTTCAACTTGTGTGTGTGTGGAACTCATTTGCAGCTGGGCGCACTGCGGCTGCTACTGTTGTAGTTGTTGTTCTTGTTGTTGATGTTGTGTATGTAAACTAAAAATCTAGAAGTAGTACAATATACATATATACGGATAGTTAGACATAGTGTTTGGGGCGAATCCTCCTGTTCAAAATAGACGACAGCTTCAGAATTGAGATTTATTATGAGGTTCTCAATCAATTCACGAGAGCACACAACAAAAATTACAAAATGTAATGAGATAGTACGCGAATGAGTGAAAGAACATGCGACAAACATGCGTTCCACATGCCATTATATGTGTGTGTATGTGTGTTTCTATGTGTATATGTGTGTGTGAGTATGTATGTGTGCGCGTTTACAGCGTAAAATATGTAGAAAATACATTCAGGCCGCAAAAAAAAATCCACTCGGGTGAAGTTTAACTACTACCACCTTGTCCCTTATCATAGATAAGCTCCTCGCATATCTTCAGTAGATCTGCATTCTCCCTTGATTTCTGCTGCAGCTGCTCTGCCGTCGAGATGCGTGAAACTTCCTCCTTTTTGAGTAAGGCTTTTAATTTTTTCATTTCATCCGTGTGCTCCTTTGTAAGGATAGACAGTTTTTTGTTGGCACTGCATTGATAATTAAGACAAAGAGAGTTGTGATAATTACTCGATTGGCTGTTTGTTTAGAATTTACATACATTTCCATTTGCTGCATGGCATGGTTTTTCATTTGCTCATATCGCTGTTCCTGCTGTCGCAATTTATCCAATGACCTTTTCTTCTCCTCCAGCAGATTCTCCTCGATCTGCTTCAAGTGTGCGGTCATCTCCTTGCTCTTTTCGTATTTACTATAATTGAAGAGATATCGATATATAAGGAGTTCTTGGTATTGTTGCTGTTTCTTACACATGGAGATCAGAGAATGTCGTTTCCAGCGACGTTAGGTGATGATAATTGGAATCACGATCTGCTTGCACTTCCTGCATTTGCCTTTCATGGTTTTGCACCAACTGCTCCTTGTCATGTATAAGTTCAGCAATTGCTTTCTCGTACGCCTCAATGACGCCGCTGTGTGAGTGTGGATTGTAAGTTTAGTGGACATGTTTTAAGCCAACATTATTTAAATATAACTCACTTGAGCTTTGCGTTTGTTTTATCCTTTTCTGTAATCCGTTTGACCAGCGCCTCTTCGCGCTGTTCTGCCTCTTTCAATTTTTTTTCAATGTCCTCAGAGCGGGTACTAAAAGAACACGATTACTTCTGTACAACTTATGTGCCACATATTTCAAGACTTACACTTCATTTTTGATTTTCTTCTCCAGTTCATCCATATTGTGGTACTTGTGTGTTTTTTCCTCCGAGTTCAGGCTGATGAATATAACAAAATACATTACACATACATTCCACATGATTGAATCGCTGGTTTACTCACGTTGAATTGTCGAAGGTTTTGTTGCAATCATTATCAATAACGTCCACACTCATTTTAGCATGTTTCTGTGAGTAAGAGAGATAAGATTTCAAGTATTATTAGTACATCATGAGGCAGCAATTAATATACACAGCTCACTTTTGATCTATCCACTGGCGGTTTAAACTCCTTTTGAGCTCCCGCGGCTCCTTTGGCACTTGATTCGCTTGCAAATGAGTGGTTGCTGCCGCTCGTTTCGTGCTCCTCCAAAGTGGGACTCAATGCACGAGCTATATTGTTGTTGTTGCTGAGTATGTTGAGCAGAGCTTGCTCCTGTTGCGGCAACTGATTCACTGGCACCGGAGCACCCAGAAGCGGATCAAACTTCAAAAGCAACGAGCTCCGATCGATGGGCGCATTGTTGCTGCCTTTTGTGTACAAATAATCGAAATCAGATGAATTGAGTATAACTGTGTATGTGGAACGTGTTCGTGGATCGTGTGTACAAGTTATGAGTGCATGCGCGTGCATTTCGTTGTTGTTGTTGTTCAATAAAAAGAGAATAGATAAATACAAAAGTTAGATCACAAATGGAAATAATTCACAAATAGAGACACAATATATTATATCACATGTGAGAGGATCGCACGCATTATATGACGTTTTCATTTATAAATACTTATGTATAGGCAAGTCGCATATAGATAAAAGGAAATGAACAACAAAAAAAAACAGGGCACATGACAATGATTGGCACAGAAAGGCGGTTCGACATGGGCAACATTTTAATGTGCTACGGTAACGAGTATTATCGGAATTTCCAAAAGACAAAGTTTAAGACTTTAGGAAAAGGTTTCCTAAACTAAAGCAGACATATTTTAAATTCAGATCAAATCTATAAGCTGCTCATTTGCCATCTTTTTGTTTTCTTTACTTGTTTTACATAATATTTCTCTGTGCCAATGTCCCCCAATATTCTTGTGTGTGTAGCGCCTAATGCCCAGCAAGCATCTGAAATCTGTTTTGTCTCTTGTTCTTCGTGCTTCACCTTTGCAAACAAAAGCGGCAGGAAAATGACGACAATATTTAAATAAGTTGCAGTATGACTCAAAGTGGGCCCTACCCCGTAGGGTAGTCGCCCCCCTCCTACTGCTTGCTTGCTGCCCTGATGATTAAATCGGCAAACATGCGCCGCGACATAAACAAATGTCAATTGGAAGCAGCTTTAAAAATAGTAAGAGGCGAAACCCGGGCAGGCCTAGATAAACAGATACTTCGCTAGCCTATAGAATGCGGGTCACTCAACTGCAAAGGGCGCAAAACAAAACAACTAGAATATATAACGATAATATCTGGCAAATACATATCGAGAACAAAACAAAACCCGAAGCCGCAGTTATGGCCAGTGAGTCATTTTCTGCAATCGTAGTATGAAGGCCCTAGGGAAGTGGGTTGGATTTTCTTCTTCTTGTTTTTGTACGGCGAACCAATTGACAAACTGATGCATTGACAAGACACAAAGCGAGCGAGAAGAGAGCGCATTAGAGACAGAGAGAGAGAGAGAGAGAGAGAAAGAGAGAGAGAGAGAGAAAGAGAGAGCGAGTGAGAAGAGAGAGTGACGAGAGCTCCAACAGCACATGAGCTAGCTGTCGCGCGAAAACTCTTTACACTGCGCTGCATTTTTAATTTTAATTGATATATTTTGCATTTCCGAGATTTTTTGCAGGTATTAAAATACTCAATGTTAATGGCAACCACGCAGCGCCCACTCACACACACATACATTGACTAGCACTTGCACAGTTACAAGCACAAACACACACAAGCACATTTTTTACGCTCTCGCTCTCAGTGGAAAAAATACAACTTTTTACTTAAGTCTACGTCTTCAGATTGTGGCTTTATTTATGCTTTTTTGTTTTTTTTTTTCCTTTTTGTTTCTTTTGCATTTTGTCATTGACACTTTTTGTAACTGCGCGAGTTATTGTTGTTTTTATTGAAGTGGGGCCAGCTGCTTAACGTATGCTTAGTTTTTCACAAATTTCACTGAGAAAACGTAACGCAAACAAATTCCACATACAGCCAATACAATAAATATTTATTTGTATCTTAAAAACTTCCAATTACATTTACTATTTAGCAGTTATTCCATAAAAAAGAAAGAGGCGTAGACGTTGTTTTTTTTTTTTTTTTGTGCGCGACTGTGCGACGCGGGAAGAGGCTGTGGCGACAACGTCAAATGTTGGAAACTAACTGAAATGGAATGCTAATATGCTTACTTTTCTCCGATGCCAATAAGAAAACCAGCGCACGCACGCACATATACACAAACGCACACGAACTGAGTCAGAGAGAGGCCACGGAGAGCCACTAGTCAAGTTGGATTCTGACTGGAGTGTGACAGTGACGCGTATGCAATGAGCAAGTGCGGTGCGCCAGCGTCAAGAGAAAGAGAGAGCCGCGCCATATGATGAGAGTAAATTAACGTGAGTGTGGGCAAGTATATACATACATATGTATGTGTTGTGTACACGTTGTAGGTTCTCGGGCTGCCTTGCTGACTATCATAGTAAAACTGCATGGCAAGTTCTATACAAGATTCTCATGCCGTGTGTGCGTTTGTGTAGGGAAGAGAGAGAAAACGACAATTCACGGGTGGAATGCGCTAACAAGAATCTAAGCTATTTAGAAATATGAATCGGTAGAATAATTATTTTGCTTATGAATATTTTTCAAATATAATGCATTTAATAATTCGAATTTTTAAAATGTTTCATATTATTAAATTTTCAACTTTTGTCGTAGCAGGAGTTTACTGTATCTGCCACCACCCCCTTCCACCTAGACTTGCTGTCGTGAATGATGTGAGACTCGTTCTATCGATATGCACTTTTGTGTTTATAGAACAGAGCTGCATTTGCTAAGTCAGCGATAACGATAACTGCGCACAATTCGAAAATAAGTTCATCAATGCTAAATTAATTAAGTGAAAACCTCGAAACAGACAAAACTCATTAAAGAAATTATTTTGCATATATGAGCAATTTTCATATTAGGCAACGCCTTTCGTTAATTGCCCAAAAATATAAATGCGCTCATCGGAGGCACACACGAACAGACTGACAAATGGACAGACGACAGTTCGTCAATTGGTCAATGTGACGTCACAGTAGAGACAATTTGCGTTTATTTTGTTGCGGCGATTACGGCATACTGATAAGGGTTCGAGTGCGCAGAGAGTGCGAGAGTCTAAACAAGAGAGTTGCCATATTGGGAGCGAATGTGAGGGCGCAAGACAAAAAACGTGCACACTATGACTCCCAATGTGTTGATGTGAGTGTGTATGTGAGCTACCGAAGGGGCAATGCGGCATTTTCGTTGCACAGCGGCTGCATTAAAATGCAGGAAAAAACACAACAACAAAATCATGCAGACAGCTGCGGTGCAGTCAAATTATGCGCTTAATTGACGGCGCGTTGCTGTTGTTGTTGCTGCGTCCCTTCCTGTTCGGATGCCGTTATGTTATGGTACTGAAGTTCAGGTTCATTGCCTTGCATGTCGTGATTTATTTTTGTAGTTAGACGCTGCCTAGGCATGCGGGCAGCGGCACATGCAAATGAAACAACCTCGGCCCAACGCATTTCAAGTTCAAATACCAAAGCCGAGGTGGCAACCCCATCTCCCACGCAACGGCAGCTTATGAGCTAAGGTCACGAACATAACAGTAGTATATTACCCCCGAAGAATGTGGGAGCGGGGTGCACGAATATTGAATGAGTATTTTAGTTGGAGATGAGCGCGTGAGACGACACGAATACGAGTTAGCAGGATAAATATGGATAAATTTATGTAATTTATGTGCGAAGAGGGATATGAGCCCATCTCTAATGAGTATGAGGCAATGTTAGTAACCAGATGCAATGCAAATATTATCGAAGCGAGTTATAAAAGGGCGTTACTTACTGTTATTGTTGCTGGCGCCATCTTGGAACTCGGCATCATAGAATTGTTCTTCTTTGGGTACGCTGGCTGGGACGGATGATTTCCTGCTGCCCTTGGCCAAGCTGCTGATGCATTGTGGCTGCTTAAAGAGCTCATCAGAAATGGGCGACATGGCACCAAAGTGCTCCACATATACATCCTCCTTTTCGTCACCAACGCTGAGCTGCTCTTTCACAGACAGCGGCTGCTCCTCGAGCACGACAGTTGTATTGGCTGGCATCTCCGCGTGAATGGACGGACGCTTGAGCTGGGCAGGCAGCGGCGGAGATGAACGATGTTCAAGTTCCGGTTTCTTTTGCACTTGTGCGGGCAATGGTGGCGACTGTGGTTCCGGCGGCAGTGCCACAGCTTGTGCCTCGGCCAACTTGTCGAAATCGGCACATTGCGTGGGCCGTTCTGAATTAGTATTCCCGCGCATGGATACATCTACATCCATGGGCTCAAATTCGTCAGCCATGATGTTTTCCTCGGTGGCCTCCATTGCAGGCGATGCGTCCTGTTCCAGGTTGAAGGTTTTTCGTACATTTGGTTGATCCAGCCTCTGTGTATCTTGCATGCTGTATGTGCGCCGCTGATCCGCCGGTGCTGCTTGCAGCGGCATGCCGTAAGTGGTATTAAATTGATTATCCTCTTGCTTGTGCTGACAAGGTTTCTCCTGGTGCTCGTCTGGTTGATCTGGGACCACCGAGAATGTGCGTCGCTGTCGTTCCACGCTTGTATCGAGCGGTACACCGAATGTGCGACGCCAAGAACGCTCTGCACCAGCCTCATGCGACTCCAAGCTGGCACTATCAAAGGTCCCGTTAAGTGATGAATCTCCACCTAAAGGAATTGTAGTGTTCAGACTTTGGTGCTGCTGCGGCTTCTCTGGACTGGGCTCCGTTAGCGTCAATTGTATGGGTAACGGCGATTTGGCTATGACACCGCCTAGACAGTGTGTCTCCTCATCGACTGGCTCAATGATGGCCCGCTCCAAATACTGCATCTCCTCCTGCTCGACTGGTGCACGTGGCGAGCGTGGAAAGTGTCTTGGTGACTCTTCGGGTGATTTAATTGGGAAGGAGGGTGACGTAGGTGCGGAACAAGGTCCTTGAGATGAGACGTTTATATTCAGTTCAAGCGTTGGGAATAATTTTGGTTTGGGCACAACCGCGGCAATAGGTAAGGCCATGCAAGATTGCACATCTTTCTCGTTTCTGGACGAACTTTCCTCTGTCGTGTCTTCATGATTTGCTGCCTGCTCTTGTTCTTTGAGCGGCTGATCGTATGCCTGCAAATTCATCAGCTCCTCCAACTCTTTAGTTGTCTTTGTGCGATGCGTGGGAATGGGCGGCGATATGGGCAGCTGCTCCACAGGTGGCAATTGCATTATAGGAGATTTTGGAACTGGATCGGATTCTGGTATGGGTTCATTCAGCAATGAATCCTCAACTTGGGTCATTGAAGAAGGGACTGGCGATACATCTTTCGATGCTGTTTGCAGTGTGGGTAATGGTGGCGAAGGAGAAGAAGCAGCTGGTTGCTCCACTGATTTCTCCAGTTGTTGAACATTCTGCATGGGCTTATCCTCAATTTCGGGCAAGGATAGAGCCTCTGGGTCTTTAACTGTTTGCACAGGCTGCTCTTCACTTTGAGACATCTGCTCTGTGGATAAAGGTGGGGATGCTGAAGTGGGATCCATTTGCGGTGGCACATTTTGTTCTAGTTGCGTGATCTGCTCCTGTTTTGACTGCTGCAGATCCTCCACTTTGCGCTGTTCTTGATATTCCCCCGTCTTGTCATGCTCTTGTTGCTTTTCCATATGCTGCAACGGTTGATTTATCATTTGCTGTATTGTGCCTACTAGGATCTGCTGTTGCAGCAGCTCATGATCCTCAGGTGCCAGGACATCTTTTAACATTTCCATTGTTTCATTTATATCATCCACATCCATAGGTTCGCAGCTATCATTATGAGCTGTTCCCGCTTCGCTAAGCGTGTTGTCCAGCGTTGTGGCTGTCGCATTGGACAACTGCTGTTCCAGCACCTCGTTTAAAGCGCTAGAGTAAGCTTCTAGCTCAGACTGATCCGCCGAGAGTTTGCCACTGTTCAACGAAAGGCACTCGGCGTAGACATCCGAATCGGAATTGTAATCGTGATCGCCCAACTTAACCGTCGTGGAGTTCAGCGTGGGAGCACAGACACCTGTCTTCAGTTGAGCTATGCGAAGAAAACGTATAAATTAGTAGGATGATTATTGCTGTTTAGCTAGCTAACTCACCTTCCATTTCGGCGCTGAGTTGCGCCAACTCGGGAATCTGCGTCTCATCGAACTCGGGGAGACCCGTTAACTTAAGTAAAGGCTGTTCCGGATCCCTAATTGGCGAATCTGGATGGGGTGTGGAACGCATTGCCGCGACCAGCGCCTTCTGCTGTTCCAAACTGTGCCTTGTCGTAGACGGCTTCATAGCCAGCGGACTCAACTGTAGTGGATAAAACAAAAAATATTACATGAATAAATAATCAAAACTTTAAATACAAAAATTAATATATTCAACATATTGCGCGTCGCGTGTGGAATGAATCTTCGAACGACTCTTGCAAAGACGAAGAAAAATTATGAAAAAATAAATAAATTAACCGGGACAGCATACGTAGTCCAAGCAATTGGCAACCAAAACGTAAACAAGCTGAAAACTCATTAAAAATTAAAACAATGAAGATCATCATGATTATGATCATGATGATGTCGCTGGCGATATTCATGGGCGACAGCAGAAGCAGCTGCCCCGTAGAGCCGCTGTCATGTCCCACATTTGGTACCTTAGCTGGTGACCAAAATAGCACGAGATCTGGGCAAAGCTAGGTTGATGGCAAAGGGCGAAACAACGCTACCCTAAGGGGATGATGAATACCCGTATTTATTGGAATTATTTTAGTTCGTTTGAAAATAAATAAATTTGAAGGCGTATGTGCCTATTTAAATACTTCAAGCTCACGTTTCATAAGATCCACATTACCGTGTGGTGTTTAAGTGACTTTCTAAGCTATCCATACTATTCGGCATACACAAAATAATATTCTCGGGGCAGCGACACACCTACTTCTACACACACACACAAATACATACATACAAATTGCTCATCAAATCGTTCGGTTGCCCGGCCCGACAAGCAAATGTCATTAGTTTTAAAAGCGGCTGGCGTTTCGGGGCAGTGTTGGGGTGGACGGAGGTGGTGTAAGGCAACTGGGGTAAGTGGGTCGCTTGGCGGCATCTGCTCGTTGGCGCTATGCAAAAACAAAATCAAACTAATTGAAATTAAATCTGAGGCGTGTGGCGATGTCTGCCTCCAACTGCAGGCGACGGCGATGTCCGTTGTTGGAAGGCCTTGTGGGCCGTCAAATGCAAGCGCAATCGAATTAGAGCAATTGCAAGCGACAAGGTTAAAGTCAGCTCGGAGGGTAGCAGGGAACAGAAGGCAGCTAGTCAGGTGATTTGTAAATGGGGTGCGCCTGGGCATCAGCCATAGGCCTGTTGACAAATTCGTGTTTTGCTTTGAGCGAATTGTACAAGTGGAGCGAACGCATAAACAAATTGAATAGCGTCCACACAATAAAATTTCAATTTGCACTTAAAATCGTTACATAATGGATTTAGAGAAAATTTTCGAAGGTATAGCACACTGACTAACGGTTCACAGTCCACATACATTCACAGCTCTTGACTTGGCTTTGACCTGACCAATCGTATTCCACAGACATACAATCCACACATACCTCTAGGCTCATTGCTTGCAAATGTTCCATTTCACGTGCGGTCACTTGGTCCAGATTGACATTGATCTCGTTGAGCAGCTGTTCGATGCTTTCCCTTGTGCTGCTTAGATTGGTACTTGGCACTGGGCACGACACAGGCGTCACTTGCTCAATTAGGTTATTGTGGTGTTGCTCAAGGCTTTCCAACTCCTGGGCAGCCGAATCGAATAGACTCTCTAGATCCGTATCAATGGAGCAGCGATTCATGGCTAATGTTATTTGCGAGGTAGGACTGGGTGAAGAGTGCCTAGAGCTGATCACAGCTGATGAGCTCGACTTACAATTGGGATCGGCCTCACCCTCCAGTCTCTTTGCGTCGCTATTGATGTCTGGATTTTCCTCGGGCTGCGTTATGCTGTTGGGTCGCTTCATGAGATTCGATAGGAAATCCATTTTCCGTACGAACTACGGTTCACTGCGCGTGCCACAAACGATAAACAATCAACGTTTCCCCTTTGTATATATATCTATATATATAAATATGTATGTATATACATATATATATAATTTATATATGTATATATTTCTATATACTTGTGTAATATTAGAGTTTCACTATCGCCGCCTACTATTCAGTGGGTTGAAAAGTATTTGATTTTTCTGCGCTCATCATTAAATAATAGATCCGATTTGGTGGCGTCGTCCGCTCTCGTGTGTCTTGTCTTTCACGTTTCGTGTCGTTGTTTGAAATCAATTTAAAAATATTTTTCGTTTCAATTCGCTTTGCGACGCCGGCGTGTGTGCGCGTGTGTATGGGTGTGTGTGAGAGTGAAAGATAGAGAGGGAGAACCGCATCGCTGCTTATTCGAATGACATCCACAAAACGATCGCAGCGTTTACACTCTGCGCAACCCTCAAAGGCATTCTCTTTCTCACTTATCGCTCGAGCTCTCTCTCGCTCTCTCATTCAGTTAATCTCTGATAATCAAGGTTTATATTTAAGTGTCACTAAATTTCAACATTTTTTTTTCAGTTGATTTTAGTAAATAATGATATGTGATTCTCAAATTGGTTTTATTTCAGATCTTCGGCGATGCTTTTAGCCGTTATCCTCAATCTATGAGGTTATATTGTAGGACATTTTAATAAGCTGAGTTAAAATCCAATTTAGTTTAGTACATATTCAAAACATTGAAGATCACTTGATATGATCCAATATTCTTAAGCAATGAATATCACTGATCGTTAGTTATGGATCACCAGTTGATGATTTTAGCAGCATTTATAATTCTCAATTGATGTTTACCCTCACTTTCCACTCACTGATCACAATTAGAGTTTACTTTATAAATAGATCACTCACTAATCTGCTCCGATCTTTCGGTAATCACTTAACTGGCATCGCGTGGGTGCTGAGTGGATGCAATTCAATTAGTTGATTAAACCTTCAGTCCATTTATTGATCGTGCCACAGTCGAGTGGGGCAACACAATGCGACCGTCTTTGAGGCGCAGTCGACGCCAACTAACCCACAAAATGCAAAATGAAAAAATGCAGCCACAAGCAGGCTGAGTAGAGGAGAGAAGCACACAAGCACAGAGCAGTTGGCGAGCGGCAGGCAGTGGGAGAGCAGGGCGCAATAATAGGGCAATGCTGCTTGGGCTAATGAAAGAAAGCCACGTTTGTCGGACCCCAGTTGGGGCAAACACCCTGTATAAGCGCCATGTGGATGCCAAGTGACAGCCGCAAGAGACATGCAATCCCGCAGCGCCCATTGTTGCGCATCGTGCACTTGAGGAAGTGCTCCACATAGCCACCACCTGGGCCGCCTCCCCTCTTCTCCCTGCCGCACCGCATAGCTGCTGATTTTGCATATTTTGAGAGAAACCAAATATCACACAATGAGCCATGACGAGCCAAGAGGCGCTGGCAATGCGTGACAGGTGACACGATATAATATATCCATGGATACTATGCCCAGTTAGCAGTTCCAATTTCACAGTTGCAGTTGCACAGTTGCAGCTGTATTTAAATACAACATTAGACAGCCACGCCACAAACTGTAAACAATCAACAGTGAAGAGTGTTAGCGACTGAAGTATACCCTCTAATTAGCTAAACCAAGCAGCAACCAAAATTATTCTAATAATGCTTTATGAAATTAATTCTTTAAAAATGTCTCCGTTTATATGTCGAGTGAAGATGTGAATGATAGATCTGCCACTTATAGCTAAGCGCAAGATAGAGAAACGAATGCGAAAGGGGAAAACATTTGAGCCAATCAAAGCAGTTTTGCTCAAGTAAAGGGTATCAAAACAAAGTCAACGAGACGCCAAAATGCATATGGAAGAAGAAGGAAGAGAATCTAGCCTATAAATAGACAAAAACAAATGCAAACAGCAGCATTTTGTGTGGGGGAGGCGACAAAAATCCTCCTTAGCTACTTGTCAATGAACTTTGCCATGCTCGGAAAGTTACCCCAATAAGATGCATCCAAAATGGGGCAGACGACTCGCATCCATAAAACGCCGACAGATTCCAGGAAACAGTCATAAAGCATATGGTTCGACTGGGCTGCATACAACCAGAGTCTGACGTGGACAGAAAATATTTCAATACATACATATGTAAGTATGTACATACATATATACAATTATTATTTATTTTTTGGCACATCTGGACGTTGTCCGGCATAAACAATTGAACATGTCCAGTGTAGATGGCAAATTACCGTTTTAACGGTCAAAATAATGGGTGTACGTAAGCCATATATGTATGTATGGGGGTATATTGAATATATATATTTGGAATTTGCGCACTTTGCCTACCGCATCCAGCGTTGCGGGCTCCTTGGACTTCAAGTGTTTGCCCGGCTTGTTGCCCATTTGGGTATAGGGTATATATGTACGTATATATCGCGCGTTACTCCACGTCCGATCGCCACGACTTGTAGAACGCACTGAACGTCAACAACGGACAACAGCAGCAGCAGCGGTAGCAGGCCATAATAATAAGTAAAAGTTTTCTAGCCGAGGATTGGCAGACTGACAGATACCCTGGTATAAGCATACAACAAGCTGAGAAGTGATCAGCAAGCATATGCGTCTGTCAAAGTTCATATTCTAATAAATTGAAGAACATTCTAGAAATTTAAATATATCAATATATGCTGAATTGATTAACAATTAGCCAGTCCATAATACCCATTTTTGTTGAGCAACTTTCAAGGGTATATTGACAGATAGATGAATATGACGAGATTAGAAATACAGTATAGATTTCTGATATTCCCATTAATTCAATCCATTACACCCTTTCGGTTGAATCGCTCACAAGGGTATACAAGCAAGCGAAATGCGAAGTAAAGCATCAGGAGAAACAACGACATTTTCGGTTTGCAGCGAGCGTTCAGCGAGGAGCCCATCGATCAGCAAAATGCAAAAGCGAAGCCAAGTAAAAGCAGAAAGTGCACAACGGGCGATCAGTGCAAACACAAACATATTCGAATATGCATACTTATACATACATATGTTAGTCCACATACATTCATACGTATGTATACATTTATTAGAAAGTGATTGCTAATTGTGCTGTATTTTAGTTTTGGTGCACGCCCCCACGCAAGTAGCAATACAACTCTGAAACTAAACGTAAACAAAACGTTATAAGTAAAAAAAAAAAGCAATATAAACTTAAACAATTGATATTAATGTTAGCAAAGCCGCGTTGGAGAGCAATGCCGCTACAGTTTGAAGTCGAAAGCAGACGGCTCTAAAGTCAACATTATCATGTTATTAACAGAGGCCATAGATTATCTATATAAAACTGTTACCAATTGTATTAACAATAACATTAAAAAATCATAAACAGATGCTGTCCGCTGCCTCCTATAAATGTCAATGTAATTCAAATTGGAAGGAAATATGACAAACTAGGGATATACTATTTTATTTTTTGGTTAGCCAATTTACGTATCCGAGAATATTGACTTAGGGTAACGATGAACGGACAAGTTTAGAAAAATGCAATATATGTTATATATGCATATTGTGTATGTACACATGTAAGGCTGATAAGGCTGTCACATAAATATATATATATATATATATATATATACATTAATAGACTTTGAAGACAAACTACATTTGAAAAGGGTATGCAAAGTGAAATATAATTTTCATAATTCTCCATCAGAAGGAATAGCACAACAATAACAACTGCAGCGAGCGGCGGCGGCACTTCTGAGGTGAGCAATGATCACTGAAATGCAAAAGCGACGCAGCTGTGCTGCGAATAAAGGCAAAAAATTCAGAGCGCGAGATCAGTGCGCACACACACACATTCATGCACATACTCGTGTATGCTTACATACACATGCCAACATATTTATATATACATATATGCATGAATATGTACCGGAAAGTGAATGCTAATTGTGTTTTATTTCATTTTCTTTCTTTTCTTTAAGTGGCACGCCCACTCAGCAGTAGGCACACTACGGCAACGTTGATTGATTAATTAATTGACTTACCTTTGCGGCGCCATCGTTTATATTGAGCTCCTTTAATACGGTGCGACTGCCGATGCTCAAATTTAATTGCTGGCTATTTGCAGCGTCTGATCCATTTAGTTCCATGTCATCCAAGTTATATGTATATTAAAGATAACAATTTTACTAAATACAATAAAGAAACTTAAACAATTCGAATAGATTTCGGCACAAGCGCGTTTTGAGAAAAAAAAATGCCGCTACAATTTAAAGTCTGACGCAGGGTAGAAGAAGAATACAACTGTAGAGTTAACATTTTTATAGCATGTTAACAACATGCGAGCGTAAACTAGTTTTGAGAAGTTTAGCACAAGTACACACCCATTTAACGATCCATTTAATATTGTTAAGTGTTGTAAAAAAAAGCCGTGAGACGGTGATGATAATAAAATAAAAATGCTAAATAAGTGTTAAGTTCAAACTTAACAGCTATTTTATTTGTGCGTCCAGTAAATTCTAACAGAGCAGAAACAGAACCATTCGACCACAGCTGTATTTTAACTTTATCGATAGTAATACATAGATATCGATATAAAATGACTGTCACTGATACTTTGAAAATATTGTCGTTTCTAGCACTGTTGTGTGTTAAAGTATCAACGGCGCCAATTTTAAAAGAGAACAACTACAATTTTTGATGGGTTTATGGTACGATTTATTAAAAAAATATTTCTCTTTCCATAAATAACTTTTCATATATAACTATAATCAGTAACAGTCAACGAGATTTGAGGCGCATTCATTTGCAAAAATATTTGTTTGTTAATTTTCTATTTTAAAGTAATTAATTTCAGAGTCTACTTAAAACAATTAAAACTTTACTAATGTAACTTAGTATATACAAAATTAGCTCCATTCTCTATGCTGCAATTGATAATACATAATGGTATTAAAGTAATTTAACTTGAATTTATCGTGTAGAACTATTAATGTTGCAACTAATTAATAAAGAATTAAAAGTAAATACTTAACATATGTCTTTTCACATAATTCTCTCCAGGTGTTTGTAACACAATCACTTCAACGTGGAACAGCTCTAGGTTACTCATGATGAGATGTGTGTGTATATATATATTTTGTTTTCTTTTATATTGATTTTGTATTGATATTTTAACTTCAGGTTGGTTGATATAAGTTTATAGGAAACAATGCTTTCTACTACATCAATATGTAACTATATTTTGGAATCTGAGATATATATGTATATAACTTTATGTTTATTGACGATAAGTTTTCTGGTTATTTTTTAATACTGTGTTGCGCCGGGCATGATCCACACTTATAACTAAGATATCAATTATTATGGCCATGCTATGGTTTTATTTATCGAGGGTCTTTTTTTGTTTTTTGTTTTTTTTTTTGTGCAAGCAGTAAATTTTAGGTTTAAAAAAATAGTAGAATTGCAGATTATATGCATATGAATATATATGTATACATATATATTTTTAAATATATATATATATGCATATATATTAGTATGTATACATAAAACTTAGAGTTATTTTTAAAAGTTTGCAAGAGCAGCTTTTGTTTAGTTTTTGTTTTAATTGAAATAGTAGTAGTAGCTTCAAGCTTAAAGGTTTCTCTACTTAAAAAGTTTTATCTATCGTTTAAGATAGTAGTTATTGTAACAACGACTTTTTCCTCATTTTTTGAGCATTGAGTTTTTTGTTTTTCATATATTGTTTTAAATATTTTGTTTGAAACATTTTGTTTTAAATATTTTGGTTTTAGTTTTGAATATTTTAATATTTGTTTTCAATATTTTGTTTTTTTGTTTTCAATATTTAGTTTTTTGTTTTCAATATTTTGTTTTTTAAGTTCGCTTTGTAAATTGTGCAAGTTCCTTCTCTAGATATATAGTATAGGGCGAATAGCGCTTGAACTTTACTTACAAATGTCCAAAAAGTGTAATTTTCATTTGATTTATAAAATTTTGATTCTAGATGAATCTAGATAGTTATATTTATATACACATATAAATATTTATATATACCTATGCACTTGTATATAGATATATAAATATTCATATGTATATACACATATATGTATATGTATAGCACAAAAGACTTGTTTATAGAGCATATCAAATTTTAAAGACGGTTCAAGTGTAAAATTCACAGCGCCTCGGAAATCGAAAATCCCTCTGAAATATATATTTCTTCCTACTTTTGCACAATTCTAACAGTTGTTCGGGTTGCCCTAATCTCAACTTCAGCCGCAACCTCATTCACCACGTACAGTCGTGGATTGACTTACATTGGTGGGATATCCTCCTGCGCTTTTGTGGTCCAAATGCCGGGCATAAGCTCTGGAGGTAAATTCGACTGAGGTGTGGTCAATTTCCTAAAAGTATTTGTCGCTTGGATGGTATTAGTATTGACATTGGCATTGGCATTGGCATTGGCATTAGCTTTGGCGTTGGCATTGGCATCGGAGTTGGGCTCGAAGCCCTTGTTGTCCAGTCCTTCGATGACAGTGAACTGAGTGGTCATGTTCTGGGCGGCATGCGATGCAGGCGAGGCGGGCCGTGCGATGGGATGCGTGCGTGGACTACTGATAAGTATCATGCAGATGCCACCAATGACCGCTAGTGCAGTGTAGGCGGTCTGCGGTATGAGCTGGCCAATGACAACGGTGGAGCCAATGAACGGAGCACCCAGTAGCCAGAAGCGTGCCCAGCATATGGTCGAGAACGATGTTATTCTGCGCTTCTCCTCGCTTACCAGCTCCACTGTGCATGTGGTCAATATGGATAGCGACGTGGATATGGCCATCTTGGAGAGCATGGCCGTGCACATGAGCATTGCAACGTTCGCATCTAGACCAACGACGGCCGGCTCGGGCACCAGCCAACAGCACCAGGCAAAGAAACCGGCCAGGATATTGAAGATACCGGTCCAGCGCCATTTGAGAGTGGTGTTCATGATTAAATAGAGTCCAACGAATGTGCCTATCATCTCACTTAAGCCGGCAAAGAAGGTGTTGATGTACAGGTGCTCGCGACTAAAGGACCGTATGTTAAGGAGGCAGCCGTAGTAGACGCTGATGTATAGCGACCATGCCAGATGTACGCAGATCATGTGCCGCACTGCCTTTTCGCCCTTCCAGATGGACCACCAGCCAGCCGGAGGCGGTGCATCCATGGCCGTTTGGGCCTGCAACTCCAGCAGCTGGTCAATGTTGTGGGGCAGACTGTGAAGCGTGCCGTTCATCTTGGCGCATTCAATCAAAATCTTCTTGGCGTCCTGGACGCGACCGCGATTGATCATCCAGCGTGGGGAATCGGGAATCCATCTGCAAAAGTTATTCAACAGATATTTTGTAAATATATGTAAATATATATGTAAATATATGTATGTATTTCTATGACTACAATTAGTTGCATCTCTGACGGATGCGTACAGCGTTGCCACCTAGGCATTAAACACCATCTCTACCAAAGCAAGGGAAATATTGTGAATCTTTTCGAGTTCGAGTTCGAATTCGAGTTTAAGTAAAAGTGTAAAAATATGTGAATATTTACTGCCATAGATAAATGAGAACTAGCGTGGGCCAAGAGATGGCCATGTAGAGATGAGACCAGCTGGACCAAAAGCTAGCAACTCCGGGTAACATCATGACGCCAATAGACCAGAATTGCTCGAACAGAGTTGTAACATAAGTGCGCGGTTTGCCGCCAGTGATGTCCGACACTGAGGGACAAAAGTTGTTTAAGTCTGACATCGATGTATAGAGTTTCGTATAAGAACTTACTTATCATGGAGCCAGCTGTGTACATCTGAGCGCAGCAGACAGCGGAGAGGCATCTGAAGAATACGTGAAGTTCATAGGAAGACACAAGGCCAGTTAGATTGCCGCATAAGATTTGTGTGATCATCCCAAAGAGCATAACGCTGCGTGGACTGAAGCTGCAGAGATCAAGAGAGAGAAAGATCAGTTGGAATATCAATTTGCGAATTATCCCAATCGGACGTACTGTTTTAGAAGGTGATGGGCCAAAATTCCACCCGTGAGCACGCCGAACAGATGGAAGAACTGAGTTACGGACACGAGTATATCGCGCGAGCAGACGAGATCGTATTGTGTGACCACCGAATGGTAGTTGCTTGCATGTTGAAATTCCGTGCAGGGTATTACGCTGGAGTTGCGATGTGGTGGCTTCTCCCAAATGCGCGGCTCCGTGGAGCTGTCCGCGTAGTTGTAGAAGTGATGCGCGTGCTGCTGGGCATCCTCGTACACATTGCAAAAATCGATGGTGAACTCCTTGTCGTCCTTTTCCTCCTTTTGCGGATGCGACACCTTGATCCATTGCGTCTGATTGTGGACGCCAAACTGAGCCGGTGGCTTGCAAAAGAATTCACCGTGGCGGGGTGCAGGTGCCGTGAAAATGATGCAAGCCATAAACCAGGACGACGGTATTTTGCACAGGAAGATAAGGAGGACTGTGCGCATTTGCCACCTGCCCCATTCGCCGGTGACTTGGCCGACTGCATCCACTTTGCTTTGCATTTTAATGTTTGGCTTCGGTGCCTTCCCCTTCAGATTTTCGAAAGTGTCCTGCGGATAGGCCTTCGGTTCGTCTGGGGGCTTTTTGTTTGGCGTCTGCCCACCCTGCGGCGTGAAGAACTCCTCCTCGTTGTTGTTGTTGTTATTATTGTTATTGGGCTCTAAGTTGGCCGTGGATGTGGGCGAGGGCGACTGCGTGGGCGAAGTATTGGCTGTGGAATAGTTGGCCAGCGAGCTGAGACTCGGACACTTGTTGAATGCTTGTGGAGCAGCTGCGTCAAGTGATGGACTCGGTGATATTCGCGGACTAGTTACGTATATAGGTGAGTGGCTCGGTGTTTTGAATGGCGTGGAATCCTCCTTCTTCAATCGTAGCAGAGGTGTCTCGGCCTGCAAATGAGTAAAGAGAGGACGGAAAGAGAAGATTAATAAGTCATCCAGAGCAAGCTGAAATCCAAACCGGATTCCGAAAGGATTGCTTATGCA
This sequence comes from Drosophila paranaensis, assembly GCA_035047545.1. Taxonomy (NCBI): domain Eukaryota; kingdom Metazoa; phylum Arthropoda; class Insecta; order Diptera; family Drosophilidae; genus Drosophila; species Drosophila paranaensis. Next base: position 18,761,944 of record JAWNPL010000173.1, on the reverse strand, counting down.
ATTAGTATCTCATGCCTATTTCAGTTTAATCTCAAACTCTGCCTCAGCCCACGCATATTACGTGAGCTGCATTTTCAATGCAGTTGACCTTTGAACAGAGCCTCAAACTAATTTCATTACAATGCACGCAAAGTTTATCCTTTCGGTGGCTGCAACATGTCATTAGAATCCAATTAGAGCTCCAATTAGATTTAAAGTTGACTTTTATGCAAAATGCTTCTAGCGTTTGGCCTAGCCACACAGTGAAGCTTGGGGAAATCTGACCTTTACTTAGTATTGAGCACAAGTATTTCAGCTATTTCCCATGCACATACAACGCCATATTCGCCATAATGGTGCCTTGATTATCTCGAGTATTGGCCATCCTCGACTCGAGTGCAGTCAGTGCTGCTAAGCGGCATTCCATTGGCTGCAGTATCTGCTAACCAGCATCGGCGCTCGTATCGGGAATCTGTTGCATAGCAGCTTGGCTCTTATCAAATAATGAATATAAATTGCTTTGGCGCCGGGGTCCGGTCCGGGCCGGGCCGGGCCCCCAGCTTCGCAGCTCCTGTGTAACCTAGCTCTATTTATAGGGCCATTGAAGCAATTTAAAACGCGAAGCCAGACAGAGCTAACTACATACCTAATCGAGGCACACGCACGCACACACTCTCTGGCCTCTGCATTGGTGTGCAATTGCAATTCAGGCGAGGCGCATACTGTAAGCTCCAAAGCTGTGCACTCAACGTAGGGGTTGTCGCCAGTCGGTTGCCGGCTGTCGGCTGTTCTCTGCCGGCTGCCGGCAACTGTCATGTCCTTGGCCGGCTGAGAATCAGGTCATATTTGTGGGTCGCTCAGTGCTGTGTACGGCATGCGGTATCTAGTATACTATATACACTATATATACTATATACGGTATAGGGTGTACGGCGAACTGTTTACGTTGTAGTGTATATAATATATAAGCCCATTACGTATACGCCCTGTTTTGCATTCATTATTCGACACTCGTTTTTGGCGCCGGCTTTGTGCCGCCTGGTCAATGACTTGTATGCCAAATTAGCTGTTGGCTTGCCGCATTTAACCCGTGAAATATATAATTTTAAGCAGGCAATGAAGAAAACTCAGATATTGATATGTTTGCTACGAGAGATATCAAATATGTATATCTAGATTGCATATCAGCTAACCCATTTTACTCTTTTAATATAGATATGCCTATTTATATATTTAAGCTTATCTTTAATGAAATCTAAAAATATTCGATTGCATTCAATTCTTCTTATTTGTATTACTTCATATCTTTACATCCATATCCCCCATCTCCCCTCTCATACAGGATATATTTAGCCGCTTTTTCTCTATCTTATTATCACAGCGCTTTTATTCATATTGCCATCTTTTGGCCCACTTTTAGCACTCTTGTCGGCCAAGTTGAAAGTGGAAAACTTTTGGAGGCGATAAAGTTTTTCCCACTTATTTTCGTCTTTGGCTTGCAAAAGTCTGTCCAGAGAAGACAACAACAATAACTAGTGCCGGCCGTTGAAGTATCCCACTGTCATTCTATACATTAATATATATATATATATATATAGTGACATAATCATACCGATCATGTCCACAATATACATAAACATTCTCATGTCAATTTTATTAATGTAACAGCAACATTGGTCACTCACAAGTAAACATTAGATTCCAGCAACATGCATCACAAAAAAAGTTGCAAACATCCTAATATTCAATAGACACACATAAGTTAGCCTTAAGTTCAAAACTGGAATTGATTGGATTTTTAAATCCAGAATAAACTAGATGTCCAAACAGTAAATACTCGGAATCACAAATCACAAGCAATGTCAAAATTCTGAGAATGACGCGGCCGACTGTCGCCAAGAAACAGTTGCATCGACGCGTCATGTTGGTGATGCGTAGTTTCAATAGCGTATAAAATAAGCCCATGATGAATTTGTCTTTAGTCTTAAGTTAATAGTGAATAAAGCAAGTTGTCATAAGTGAACCTTGACTCCGTCTTTGAATTTACATTATCGTTGTCGTTAGAGTATATCGCGACATTAATTCGACTCGAAACACATACTCGAATGGCGCAGCCGGTAGGATAGCAATAAATTGTGGATCTTGATGCAATAACTAAGCTATTAATTCTTGTGTCCCTTTTACTGCTATCCGCTAAACAACTAACGCGAAGGCAACCCAAGCGACGGTCAATATCGCGTCAAGTTTTAACAAAACCTCGACAGTGACGTGTAAACCAAATAATCGCGTATTGCCTAACATTAAAGAGTAAATCTATGCAATAACTACGTTATTAATTAGATTCTCTATCATTAATGTAAAAAACTTGAAAAATTAAAATCAAGAAGACGCTGTAGAATTCGGAGGGAGTATAATTCCAGAAACATCTGGTTCTCTCATAAACATTCGAAAGTGCTACCAGTGCATACAAAGCCACATACCTAAACAATAAGTTAATAAACTAAACAACTATAATTAAAGAAAAACAATTACAATAAAATAAACTGAGTTTAAGTTAAGTGAAAAAAACAATTTTATAATAAATAAAATTAACTGAAAAAAAAAAAAAAAAAAAAAATATTAATAATAATAATAATAATCAACCAAGAATAAAACAAAATTAATTAACAAAATGGAAGGAGATGCAACAACACCCCTTTCCGATGCCAGTATGACACAAGTGATCAATCAACTAAAAAATGTAGAAAAATTTACGGGAAACAAGAACACTCTCTATACGTTTATAAGTCGAATTGACTACATATTAGCACTTTACACCACCAATGATGCTAGGCAAAGGTCGATACTCTTCGGACTGGTCGAAAGCTGCATCAGCAGCGAAGTCATGCTATCGCTTGCCATGAGCAACCTGACAACATGGACGGAACTTCGCAAACAACTGATTTTGAATTTTAAAACCCAAACAAAAAACCACGTCCTACTGGAGGAGTTCAGGAGCACCCCGTTTAAAGGCAACGTGCGAGCTTTTCTGGAGGAAGCAGAACACCGTAGACAGACATTGATGAGTAAGCTAGAATTAGAAAATAATTTAGACGAAAAAACATTGTATGCACGGTTAATTAAAACTAGTATTGACGACCTAATTCAAAAATTACCTACAAATATTTGCATTCGAATTATAAATTGCGAAATTCCCGATTTGAGATCTTTAATAAACTTATTACAGGAAAAAAACCTTTATGAAGAACCATGTCTAAATTCAAACCAAAACAAAATAAAACAAGATAAAAATTTTAAGCCGTCACCCCCAAATCCCAATATTCAAAAATTTCCCACATTTCTTCAACCAAACCATCCCTATGTCCCATATCGTCCTTATTTTCAACAACCATATCTTCCTCCAACACCTAATTATACTAAAAATAACATTGTTCCACCTAATCAATATTCACCTCGACCAATACTACCAATACCAAATCCAGTCAGGCCATTATACAATACATTCAGACCAATTTTTAGACAGAACCAATTTGACAATAATCGTTTCGGACAACATGCACAAGTAACCCCACAACAATCCCCTTTCAATAGTCCTGGCGTAGCCAATCAACCAACAAAGCGTGTTAGACCTGCAGAAAGTGGACAAAGTAAAATGAGCATCGATGAAGAAACTAGAAACCAAGAAGAAATAAATTATCACGATTATATGCAGCAAGAATATTATAATCAATTAGCTTATTATCCCGAATACTATCCTCAATATTACCAAGAGCAATGTTACCCACAAACCTCAGACGACACATACACACAAACAGCCACAACCGAACATGAAACAGAGCAATCAAATGAAATAGAAATCGAGAAAGCCGAAAATTTTTCAGCTGCCAGCCTCGGAAGCCAACAATACATAATTATCACTTATAAGGGCAAAAATTTAAAATGTTTAATAGATACAGGATCTACTGTCAATATGATGACATCCAATGTTTTCAATTTACCAATTCATGATACCGACTGTTTTATTCAAACCAGCAATGGACCTTTAACTATCACAAAAAAGGTTATTGTCCTTTCCAACAACTTGTTTAAAAATAATAGTGAATTTCTTTTACATCAATTTTCACCAGATTATGATCTATTAATTGGTAGAAAATTGCTTTCAGAAGCACAAGCCGTAATAGACTATAAATCCCAAACTGTTAATTTATACAATAAAAAGTATAAATTAATCAACGATATTCCGATCACAAACCAAAATCATTTTGTAGCTCAACCAAATCCTGAAACTAATCAACACTTCAACAATCCAACCAATGATAATTCTAAAAATCAGAAACCTACAAATTCAAGCCCTTACCGATTAGAACATTTAAATGAAGAAGAAAAATTTAATTTGATAAAATTGTTAAAACAATATCAACACATCCAATTCAAAGAAGGTGACCAACTTAGTTTTAGTAATCAAGAAAAACATGTTATCAACACCACTCACAATTCACCCTTACATACAAAACCATACAGTTACCCACAAGCTTACGAACAAGAAGTAGAACTCCAAATTCAAGACATGTTAGATCAAGGTATTATACGTCCCAGTAATTCCCCCTATTGTAGTCCTATATGGATCGTACCAAAAAAACAAGATGCTTCAGGTAAACAAAAATTTAGAATCGTAATCGACTACAGAAAATTAAACGACGTAACTATAAATGACAGATACCCAATACCAAATATGGACGAGATTTTAGGAAAACTAGGTAGATGCAATTATTTCACAACAATCGACCTTGCAAAAGGATTCCACCAACTTGAAATGCACCCAGATTCAATTCAAAAAACAGCTTTTTCCACTAAACATGGCCACTATGAATATCTTCGTATGCCATTTGGATTAAAGAATGCACCTGCAACCTTCCAACGTTGCATGAATAATGTTTTGCGACCATTACTAAATAAACATTGTTTAGTATATCTTGATGATATAATTGTATATTCAACATCTTTAAAAGAACATCTACACTCACTGCAATTAGTTTTCGAGAAACTTTCCGAAGCAAATCTCAAATTACAACTTGACAAATGCGAGTTTCTAAAACAAGAAACTACCTTCCTAGGACACATTATAACTAAAGATGGCATAAAACCCAATCCTGTTAAAATTCAAGCAATTCTAAAATACCCTATTCCCACAAAAACAAAAGAAATAAAAGGTTTTCTTGGATTAACGGGTTATTATAGAAAGTTTATTCCAAATTTTGCAGACATAGCCAAACCAATGACAACAGTACTTCGAAAAGACTCAAAAATAGATATTAAAAATCCAGAATACATTAGAGCTTTTGAGAAATTAAAACAACTTATTTCTAACGACCCAATTTTAAAAATTCCAGACTTCAAAAGTAAATTCATTTTAACTACCGACGCAAGTAATGTAGCTCTTGGAGCTGTACTTTCTCAAGACGGACATCCCATCAGTTTTATCAGCAGAACTCTCAATGACCACGAAACTAACTACAGTGCCATAGAAAAAGAACTTTTAGCTATTGTTTGGGCAACAAAAACCTTTCGACACTATCTTCTAGGACGACACTTCGAAATCAATAGTGATCATCAGCCATTATGTTGGTTATATAAAATGAAAGAACCAAATTCAAAATTAACTCGATGGAGAGTAAAGTTGTCAGAATATGATTTTGATATAAAATACATAAAAGGAAAGGAAAACCACATAGCTGACGCTCTATCACGAGTAAAAATAGAACAGACCTATTTCGGAGAAGAAACACAACATAGCGCTGACGAAGACAATAGTAATTCAATTTGCATTACAGAGAAACCGATAAACACATTTAAAAGACAAATTATATTTTCTAAAGGCATTCCAAATATTACGAAACAAAATTACTTCAAAAAATTAATTATTCACATTACATATGACAATATGACCAAGGACAAAGCCGAAAAATACTTAATTGACTATTTTTGTACAAAGACCAGTGTAATATTTATAGACAGTGATGCAGACTTTGAAATCATTCAAAATGCACACAAAGAAATTATCAATACCAGCCATACTAAAATTCTTCGAAGTCTAATTCAACTAAAAAATATTAACTCATATGCCGAATTTAAGGAACTTATTTTAAAAACTCATGAAAAACTCTTACACCCCGGAATTCAAAAAACAAATAAGCTCTTCTGTGAAACTTACTACTTCCCCAACAGCCAATTACTCACACAAAATATAATAAACGAATGTAGCATTTGCAACTTAACAAAAACTGAACATAGAAAAACAGACATGCCTATGAAAATTACTCCCAAACCCGAACATTGTCGCGATAAATTTGTAATAGATATTTATTCCGCTGAAGGAAAACATTATCTTAGTTGTATAGACATTTATTCAAAATTCGCTACTCTTGAGAATATTAAAACTAAAGATTGGATAGAATGCAAGAACGCATTAATGCGTATATTTAATCAGCTAGGAAAACCAATATTATTAAAAGCTGACCGAGACGGCGCATTTTCCAGCCTAGCACTCAAAAAATGGCTTGAAAGTGAAGGAGTAGAAATACAATTAAATACTACAAAAACAGGAATAGCAGACATCGAACGACTACACAAAACAATTAACGAAAAAATTAGAATAATCAACACTCTAAAAGACGAAGAAAACAAACTGAGTAAAATAGAGACTATTCTTTACATTTACAATCACAAAACAAAACATGACACAACTGGACAAACACCTGCACACATATTTCTTTATGCCGGGCAACCAAAGCTAGATACCCAAAAAATAAAAGAAAAAGTTATAAACAAAATCAACAGTGACCGACAAGAATATGAAGTCGATACCAGATATCGAAAAGGACCATTACAAAAAGGCAAATTAGAAAACCCCTTTAAAGCCAATAAAAATGTCGAAAAGATAGATCCAGATCATTACCAAATTACTAACAGAAATAGAATTACACGTTACTATAAAACACAATTTAAAAAATTAAAGAAAATTAACCAAATTCAAATCCCACAGGTTTCTACTTCTTAATCATACTATCGTTTACATTCTTTTAATCCAAAACTACTTACCTATGACAGTCTCAACACCTTCAATAATCGAAACATATGTATTTCTAATCAAAACAACCACTTGAATTAACTACCAAAATAGTAACATTTTAACTGTATCTCATATCCCAATATCGCTGATCATAATGGTTATCAACTTGATAATAAGTATCAATCAATGCAAATGGCAAATAAATAACATAGCTATAAGCGATAAGTATTTTACAATAGATAGTTAAAACATGTATCTTGTAAAATAAAATAAATGAATAACTAAACGTAAGACACCAATTCACGAGCAACTATCAAGATGACACAATCAACTTTACCAAAGCTTTAGTATCACCTTGACTCGCAGGCTCGCCTCCTAAGGAGAGGGAAGTGACATAATCATACCGATCATGTCCACAATATACATAAACATTCTCATGTCAATTTTATTAATGTAACAGCAACATTGGTCACTCACAAGTAAACATTAGATTCCAGCAACATGCATCACAAAAAAAGTTGCAAACATCCTAATATTCAATAGACACACATAAGTTAGCCTTAAGTTCAAAACTGGAATTGATTGGATTTTTAAATCCAGAATAAACTAGATGTCCAAACAGTAAATACTCGGAATCACAAATCACAAGCAATGTCAAAATTCTGAGAATGACGCGGCCGACTGTCGCCAAGAAACAGTTGCATCGACGCGTCATGTTGGTGATGCGTAGTTTCAATAGCGTATAAAATAAGCCCATGATGAATTTGTCTTTAGTCTTAAGTTAATAGTGAATAAAGCAAGTTGTCATAAGTGAACCTTGACTCCGTCTTTGAATTTACATTATCGTTGTCGTTAGAGTATATCGCGACATTAATTCGACTCGAAACACATACTCGAATATATATATATATATACGTACTTATTATTGTACATATATACTTATATATATATATATATATATATATATATATATATATATATATATATATATATAGTAATATAGTTGGTTATCATCTTCCCACAAATGTGCTCAATTCGAACTGTGTTCGTCCTCTGCTTGCGTCTATGCTGTGACCCAATTATGATGCGAATTTGTCTGGTGTGGTTTCCTTAAGCTTTTTGTAACAAGACTAAGACATATATATATATATATATATATATACATATATATATATATATATATATATATATATATATATATATATATATATATATATATATATTTCAAATTCAAGTTTCACTTATATTAGCATATTTCGCCAAGCCAAAGAGCTACATTTAGATACTTCAGAATTTACCACAAGTGCAGGGTATCAGTCAGTCGCGCACTTCCAGCTTGTTTTTATGAACTTTTTTCTGTACTTTACTGTCGCTTATTCATTTATTTTTGTCATAATATTTTGCTTGTTTCGTGAGTCAAAACACTGAAATGTGTTTTCCTTCTCCTTTTTAGGTCTGCTGGTGAGCAAACTATGGACCCCTATGAGCTATATACACACAAATATATTAAACAAACTACTGTATAAGGTATTCAATAGAATGCAGTCATATGGTCGAATCGAATAATTTATATGATGAACATATGTTGCAGAATACGCTTGATGAGCTTTGAAATGTTTGTTTTTATAAATATTATAATGTACATAAATATAGTATATATTGCTGCAAAGTCTCAAGTCTCTACAGACAAATGCACATAGAGCAAACTAATATACTCCTTTCACTTCTCGAACGAGTATTATATATGAAATTTATCTTCATGATGACGATATAAAGGATATGCATATAAACCATGTGTGTGTGTGTGTGTGTGTGTCACACTGTGTGTGTATTACACACCTCGTCAACCTCCGCTCAAGGCAGCACGAAAGCACGCCTCGAGATGGGTTAAAGTTATTGTTGAGCTATATAGCCGCAATATGCATAATGCATGGAAAGCGCTTTGCTAGATCGATTACATGCTGTGAATAAATTAAGGAGCTGCACACTCATACGGAAGGTGGCTTTGCCATTGGGATATTTTGATATTCGACTTGCCTATAAATATGCAAGACTTTTGCCTAGTTGTCTGCTCGGATCTATTTATAGCACAGAATGGGCCACAATCAGTTAAGCAAATAAGTTGGTTCATTTAACGGGCGATTGTTCAGTCCGATTGCTCGAATCGACTTATTGATATATTCGGCCTGACACTTGGGCAAACACTTTTGAAGGTTAATGCCAGTCGCCGGCACTTGTTGTTGCTGTTGTTGTTGTTGTTGTGAGTCGTAAAAAACAAATAGCAGCAAATAAATGAACCTTTAGCCGTATTCTTTTTATGTGGTCACGTGACAGTTCAATAAACTGCCCCACCGACTGGGATCTATTGAACCCAAGCGAGCCGCATTGCATAAGCGAGCTTTGAATTTCGTGAAACGAACATTACTCATACGCCCCGTGGAGCTATTCATAATTAGCTACGGCGCACTAGCTTCTGATTTGATGGGCGTGTTACGCTCTTGGGCGTGGCTGTGGCACATTAACGTTCGCCTGCAGAAAAGTCATTAACAGGCCGGCGCCTGCCCGAAAAGGCGTTGCTACCAAATTGTTTTGCGCTAATTGTTTTACCTCAACAGTTGTATAAAATCATAATTGATTTAGGTTTGATTGGCAGGTCCTACATTAAGGCAGCCTGGTTAAGACTTTACTGAAGTCTCTGCAGGATTTGTTCTATATTCAGATTAATCTCTAAGAAAATTTATTTCCATTTAAATTCTCACTGAGCTCCTCTGCTGCCTGTCCCAGTTGAAGTTTTCAATTGATTCGCAGTCGAAATTTATGCCTGTCAGTGCGTATATTTCATGCGGCTTTCGCATTTCAATAAGCGCAAAAAGCAAATAATCCGAGCCATAAATAATTCATAAGCTGCCGTCAGACTGACAAACGCAGCGCCACGTTCCCTAGCCCTACAGTCCCTTCGTAATCTGTCAGTTGACTGATGGGACTCACACCTAAAAATCACGACAGACTGCGCTTCACACTCGACTCAGCCGGCTAAGGTGCTAGATATATATATATTCACACAGTTTGTTCAATTCGTTTAATAATAATATTGCTGTCCAACTATTTGAGTGAGTTGCTTTTGAAGTTCCAGTCGTAAGAATCTTACAGGAAATTGATTTTGCCCTTGGGTCTCTGGGGGCCTATCAAGTAGCATCTAATTTTATTATGTATACGCCACATGGTCCATCTAAATGCCATTTAGATGAGAACGACATGTGTTATTTGACTATTCATTATGCCCGATAGCTCAATTCAATTGGTAGCTGGAATCAAGAGCTTCCTCGTGCGCCTTCAACAGGATGCGGCAATTGTAGTTCCAGGAAATTTGCGGGCCACCTGGCATAACAGCATAAGTAGTCTTTTGTCGTATGCATGAGCGGCGACATTCAAATCGAAGCTCACGAGTTGGCTGTGCTAAATGCACAGCAAAATAAGCTGATATAAATAATAATTATAATGAATAGTAATGAGATTACAAGGGCGGCACCAGAAGTGCCTAACCCTCATTTTGTTTTTAGCTGCGCTGCTCACTAACTTGCTTGCTAAATATCTGGAAAAATACTACCAAGGCGTGAAATCACTTTGAAAGGCGTGTGTTGCAGCTACAGCCCTAAAGGCAACAAGTCTCATTTCAGGAAAAGTTTTGAAAGAAAGAATTAGCGCAATAAACGGCTTCCTTGAACTTGTTGTCTGTTGCTCAATTAGCAAAGTATAAGTATGTGTATATTTCCACAGCTTATTAGTGAATTATAAGTCAGGAAGTGCATGAGTTATCTTAAGCTCTTAAGCTGTTGGTATTTTGGTTGCTTGGGTTATGCAAGTGGACTGCGCTTTTGTGGGGCCATATTCTGTAGCCATTATCCCAGGCTTATGATTACCTTATTGCCGGAAGCGTGTGTGCTGGGCGCGTGCTGTTTGCTACTAGAGTTTGCTCTTAAGGCAACTGTGTGTGTGTGTGTGTGTGTGTGTTCACCTGCTTGGGTTTGTTTCGTTCAGCTGCCATCAACTATTTTATATGCTGTTGACAACAATAGGCGCCAAAGCTAATTGGAGCAAAGCTGTAGCAGCTGAATGGCAAATGCGAAGAACTGGGCGCATCAAAACAAGCATGCCCTCACACCTAGCATCTTAGCTACTCGCCGACCCACTCCACCATCTACCTGTCACTGACGTGTCATGTGAAAGCAGCAAGCTGTTGACATATTGAAACCAAAGCAACCTGACGAGCCTACAGTCCTCTTAGCCAATCAAGCTGTGCGTGCAGAAGCCATGTTTTGAACGGATAATGTCTTTCAGCCGTAAGGCAAACAGGATTAATAGAGAGTTCTTGGAGCTTAGCAGTTGAGGCTGTGTGCTAGAAGCCAGTCAATCAGAAGTCAATCACAATTGAGTTTGGGGGCCAACTTAATATGAATATAAGCTATTCAAATGTATTTTGTTGCTATACGGTCAAAACTACATATGTGTTAATATTCAATCAGTCAATCATGAAATTGCAGTGCTGCCTTTAAAATGTTTTTGATTTCAGTTGTAAGCAGTACGATTGAGTGTGTGCGTTAATCAATTGACTATCAATCAGCAAAGCTCACAGTTCTCTAACACGTAATCAATCAGTCAATCAGAGATCAATCTACACTTTTTTACCAAAAATTTATTTATCAAAGTCTGCTCGAACATCTGATTTAATAATCATTAATCCATTATTTAAATAGTCAGCTAGTTGGCCCACAAACGAGGCTAAATGGCTTATGTCTGTGACTCAAGTGTCAAACAATTATTATTTACTTATGTTTAGCCACAAAGCATGCAATGGACAGCCCGCAATCGAACTATTTAAGCTACAGACACGAACATTATGCCGGCTAGACACTAAGTCAGACGTTGGTCAAATTTAATATTTCAATAAAAGCTTCTTGACAGCTCATTGAGCTGAAGGCATGAATGCACTAACACTAAAGCAGAAGCAGAACTAACTATTGTATTATTGATATATGTGAATTTATGGTGGGTGTGTTTCTATATATACAAATGTTATGTGTGCGTGGCACGTGCTGTGGCACGTGTATGCAAATATGTCTTGAGTGGGGCACCAACTGAAGCTTCGGCAGCCAGCAGAAGCCGTCAAAACAATTTAGCACAGCATGGCGTATACATAATATATGGGAAATTGTTATTAATGTACTCCTTTGTATGTATGTGTGTGTGTGTGTGTATAACGATTATTATTATGGCATGTGCATAATGGGCACGAGTGTACGTGTAGAAATCGAAGTCTGAACTGGTCTTTCTTGCGCCCCTCTTTGCGCTTCTCATTTCGAAGTTTTCTACTTAATTGATTATCTTGCGCCTCTACTGTGCGTAACTCATCTTGTACGCCTTACTCGATAAATTGAGGCTTTAGTCAGTTAGCTAAGTGGAAGTCTTATGTATATATAAATACATATAAATACATGCAAATTCTACCCGTGCCTTTCTATGAGCTTCTTATTTGCTTAGAGCTTCAGTCTAAGCCAGTTGTTGGCCCACAAATGGTTTGAACAGGTGTTTTTTATTTTATTTTGGCACGATTTTAAAACCCGAAGTTCACGCCAAACAAAAACTTGGCCAACTTCAAGGTAATTATGAAAGCAGCATTATTCTGATTATTAGTATAGAACACATGAAAGTGCGTCGTCAAATTCAATTTGGAAACAATTTTCATGCAGCATTTGGGACGCCAAAAGGAAACCATAAAAACAAGAACAGAAACAGAGAAAACGAGCAACATTTTTAGCAAATTGTCGACTGTTTTAATGCAATAAATATTAATCAGAAGAGAACCCCCCAAAGGGAGGCTGTTCGGCCTGGTAGCTGAGGGGCTTCGATTGGCTTTCGGTAGAGTCAATTATACAGAAAGCAAGTCCATTTGTGCCTTTTTCACATTGATTTCAATACGAATTTATTATTTACTATGGCTTTCGCTCAAATTGATGTCAATGTCAATGTCAAAGCTGAGACTTAATCAAAATATTCATTTTTTCACGTAAAACCTGCTGAGCGGTAATAATTGATGAATGCAGATGAACTGAATATTAAAATACTAAACCCAACGATTAAAATTGTACTTAAGTTTTGTTGACTTTTAAATGAACTAAAAATAAAAAAACAAATATATATATATATGTGATATATTGCTTGACTTTGCTGCAAAATTTTTCCTGAAATACTTTAAGCACACCCTCACACATGCTGTCCCATAAAGGGGAGGAACATACAAGAGGGAAAACGAGAATGTGCTGCCTTGCCCTTGGTGGAATCGTTCGTGTTTCTAAATATTTTCGCCAGGCGGACAGCTCACTCTGTCAGCCCCCACATAATTGGGTGGCTTTTTGGTTGGCGCTAAGCTTCAGACTTTGATTATTTTGTTATTGTTGATTAGCGACGCGTTGAACAGGAAATCGGGAAGAAATAAAGGAAAATGAGCAAAAGGCACAATTTACAAGTCAAATGCGAATGTTTTTTATTCCTTCTGCTTGGTAAACAAAAACATTTCGGCTGCCTTATACCAGTCCCTGGAGCAGATAGCGAATGCTTCCTTTGACCTTGGCACTGTTATAGATTGACTTTCGTGTTTCGTTTAACATTTTTATCATTTATTGATGGGGAATATCGCATGCGCCCAAAAGTAATCAACATTTTCATTAGGCTCAAGACCAGATACCCAATTAACAAGATGGCGGCCCACATAGATGCTTAAATGGTATCTGGGCCACTGTAATCTGCAGCGACCTTTAGACCGGCCAACGAAAGCTGTAACAGCTGCTGCTTTTCAATGGCAAGGTTTGTGTTCCTTTCAGAAGTTCTACTAAGCTGCTTATGGCACACACATACAACAAAGCCAACACACGCGCGCTTACAACACATGTTGCACACCCGCACACACACACACACACACACACACACACGCATACACACTCTTCATTGTGTATCATGCAACTGATTCATGTGATGGCCAGCCATCAGAGAACTCTGATCGCTCCATTCAGTCAACTCTTTTGAGCACCGAACGCAGTTTACAATAATCCTGCCATACGCAGTTTTTATGCCACTTAATGCACCTCATTTGCATATCATTCGCCGATTACTGAAACGAGTGGCACATGCCGCAAAGTGATTGAAAGTCAGCAATTAAGAAAATCACACACAAAAAATGTTATGCAATGTATTCATGGACCTTTGAGTTATGGAGAGAACTGTTTGCCACTGCGCTATGCGCTTCACCTTTGTCGTCGATCGGGGAAAAGAACAATTTTTAAATTCAATTGAATTAGTTCAGCAAAATTGCTTCAATTTGAACTGCAAATTGATTTTGTTTGGCGCATTTTACTGAAATTAAATTAGAATTTTGTTCAGGCTGCTTTCAGCGTTTGTTTTTTTGTGGTTATTGAATTATAGAACAACAGACTTTCCGGTTTTGTGAAATACATTAGCATAATTAATAATGTGTGCCCGGATGGGCATAGAGTGTCTCAAATAGGTATATAATAGAATATGTTGCCCTTCGTTTTATAGCCCTCTCGATTGCCTGTGTAATGGTGCAGAGGAGCAGACGCTAAAAAGTATGCAATATAATTTTTTATGACATTTCAATTAGTTGCGCCCTGCCCCACTTGCATGTGCCATTATGGAAAAGTTATGCCTGTCCGCAAAGTGAATAACTGAATTGCCATTTACTGCTCCTACAACCGCTGAGCACAAATTGCTATTTACGGCGACCTCTGGGTTCGTAGCACTGTCTCGTTCGAACGAGCAGCGCTTAATTGGCAGCTTATTTCCTGTCATTTATTTGCACAAGTGTCTCGTCTAGTCAGTGAACTTCACAGCCACTTGTTTGTTTTATTTACACTTATGAGCGCATTCGCTTTTTTTTCTGTGCGGCAACAGGGAGGGATTTTAGTAAACGATTTTTTGTATGAACTAATAGAGCAATAAAGTAGGGTAAGCCACATCATGTCTCCCATTTGTAATTTCAATTTCACTTGCAAAGCAAACAACTTGATAAACAATACAAATTACAAGCGAGTCGCCAACAGAAATGCATCGTAGTGTTGTTAGCTTATTATCTTTAATACGGCAGATTAGGTCGGTGTTTAAATTAATAGGCAATCGATGAAATCAATCAAAGATGATTTATTGAAAGCCCAGCTTTGTCCTTATGTCAGCATCGTTTCGTTCGTTATTAAGCAGCCAATTTAACGCCTGATTAGTTGCGTCAGTTTGCTGCTGACACACTAAGTCACAGCGTAATTTATGCATCCCCTTTTATCATACATACAAATTGGTTTCAGTCTCTTTTGTAGGTCCTAATTTTGGTTGGGCCGGGGCTCAGTGATTAAAGTTTCAAGTGCATGGCATGAGAAGCCGGAAAATGTTGCTGATTAAAGCGAACGAGAGGAAGCAGCAAAAATTCGTAGCTTGTTATATAATTTCGGGAAAAACTGAGGCAAACCACATACGCACACCCAGATACACCCCCAGTGAGTCGCTTAAGCTAACCCAGTGCCAGAGGAAATCTTCAGTTGAACTTCAAAGTGTTTTGGTGCCTACGCCTGATTAAAGATGAAATTCCCCAAGTTCAAGTCTCTAGATTTACCCCAACTGCCAAACAAATTATTAAAGTTTTCGAATCTCATGACCCCAGTCGGGTTAAGTTCAATGCACGGCCTGGGTTCATAGCACTTGGGGTATATGCAAATAGAACACAATGGATATTATTTTTTGGACTTTAAGCGAAAGAAAAGACGCGCAAAAAGTAACTTGAAAATGAATTAAAAGTAGATCCCTTTAAGCTCTTTATTAGGATTAACAATAATTAATAAACACTCTTTTAAACTAAGCTTTGCCATCTCATTTCAGTTACAACTTTTGCATCATTTTGCTTTTGGTTTTTATTTTGCTTTATCAGCAAGCTTTGACCTAGCCCAAAAGGCGGGTCAGCAAAACATTTCCAGGTTGAGGTCCCTTGGGGTATACTTTTGTTGTTGTCTTCGTACGTTTGAGGAGGGGGAACAATAAAAGTTTTGTTTGTATCATAAAAGCGTCCCTTTTTGCTTAGATTTGTTGCCTCTGTCTTTATGGCAGGGAGTGTGAGATTTTATATATATGTTCATATATATATATATATATGCGTGTGCGTCCCTTTTATGACATACTTTAGCATAACATTTTTGGGACCGCATCAGTGCGCAAAAGTGTACCGAATGCGCAATTAGCATAACAAATGCCCAAAGAGCGAAAATCTCTACCGACATTCCACATGCAACACTTTCTCCTGTCTTCGACTCCTACTTCTGGCTAGATCTGATTGTGCTCATTCCAGCTTAATTTCAATATACTTAGACATCAGTGGGATAATCTTGTTAACGGACAATCGAGCATCAAATAAATCTAAATACTGGTTAGCAAATACTTGCCTATAGAACTTCTAAACAAAATATTTGGTAAAATATATGTAAAAACTACTGGAGATAACGTTTTATTATTTGCAAACCAGCTTCAGCTGCAGGATCCTACGTGTTAAATTACAAGTTTTCTTCGCTTGTGAGCCGTCACTCAAATTTCAGCTCACATCTGCTTCAATGTGCCAGGAATATTCAATTTTATGAATGCGCAAACTATGTGCATGATATATACATACTATATATATATACATATATTTAAATATATAAATTGAAGTCGCGTGCCCATACAATTTGCTTATGGCTCGTGCTCTCGCTGTTGTTCACGTTCTGCATTCGCCCCATTAAAGTGAAAACAAGTTGAAAATATATATCCCTGTGTTTTTTTTTCTTCTGTTTATTTTAATGTGATTTAGAGCGTGGGCTGCTAGGCCTACGAAAGTTGGCGCATTTCTAATGAGTTGGCCAACTAACTGGGCGTGTCTTTTCGCCCACCCGCTAGTTGAAACGACCACTCCCATAGGTAGATAGCTGACCCAAGTGGAATTACCTGTGCGATTTTATCAGCTGTTGGCGCGGCACGTGTTTTCTCCCTGTTGGCAACAAAAGCAAAGAGCTATGCAAATATTTTGCATGCGAACTACGTCACAATTCTTAATTAGAGAGCGAAGCGTGAAGTTAAGTCGCAACTCTCGACACACTGTAGCTGTTCGAAAAGCGGGTATATTCGGCCTATCAAACTGTTCAGCAAGCAATGAAGAAACACATCTACTCAATTGTATACAAAAATCGATAAATTTCCATATAAAAAACTATTCTGAGGCAAAAAATATCTAAATTGGCATAATGTAGAGTATTTTCTAACTTCCCTATAAGACGCAATAGTTTCAGAATTGTTGGGAAAACAGTTTCATTTGCATAATAAATATTGAGCAGTAGAGTATTCGCTAGTATTGTATACCCCTCACGTTTACTTTTATGCTGATGTCATCTAGAGTTAAATAATTTTAATTAAAAACTCAAAGCAGCTCCGCTGCGTAGAGATATCCTGCGAGAATGGAGGTATTCCGGATTGGCAGGAGCGCAAACAAAAGAAAATATATTTGACAAAGCAAATATATATATGTATATATATCTTTACATGTCAGCCTATATATCCAAGATATCCTTGCCGAAGCTCACAGTAAACAATGGGCCCCATGCGTGAGTCTCTAGTTATTTATTTATGTGAATTTATTGCCGAGGTCAGCTTTATAAACATTGCCCGAAAATGTCTCAGCTGTGCAATTTTTCACGGCGCTACGTTTCTCATTAAAGTTCATGAGTGCGCCAGGCGAACACGGCAATTTGTTTATGCCGTGCATATAATTTTATAAATTATTTTAAAAAATTTTGTTAATTGTGAGCTGTCATGCAGGCATTAAACTAATCAACGAGGGGGCTTTAGCTAAAAGCTAAGATAGCCTGTAATAATTTAATTTTAATTCCTAAAAAGATGATGTGTACCAGGTAGATGTCATGGTCTGATTATAAATATGAATATATATATATATATATATATATATATATATATATATATATATATATATATATATATATATAGAAGTTGACGGTTGTCCGTCATATATATTTTCAGTTCTAGATGATATATATGTATATAAATAAGGTGTCCCAAAAATGCACGCAAGATATGGTGCAAAGTTCAAATCCTCGGGACACCCTTTTTTATATTCCTGAAAGCTGCATCTCACTGCACGTCAAATGCATTATCAACACCAAAAACACCCTTTATCAGTTTTAAAATAGCTCATAGCGCCACCTCCACAAAGCTTATACCATGACGGCGTCACAAGTGCTCGTAAGCTTTTGGCTGGCTTGCACCTGTGTGGGCAGTCTGAGCTTGTTAATCAAATCTTCTGGCTCTTTTGGCGGCCCACGCAACTATGCAGCTGCCACTAAACTCGACTGTGCCACACACTTTTTCCTGCTGGCTGCAGATAGAGGATTGCAATAGGATTCATATAAAGTTAGAGTCAAATACCGTGTTTCCATCGCCATCTTCATCTTCATCGTCCTCATCATCATCACCACCGCCACCAGCGCCACCACCACCATCATCATCATCAACATCGATAACTACGATTTTCTTCTCGTCGATGCGTGCCACTTGAATTGGCGAATTTTCGTTGCTGTTGCCGATGGCACTCGATGCGCCGTTGCCTACACCGCAGCCGTTGGTGCTGCTGTTGTTGTTGCTATTGTTGTTGCTATTGCAGTTGCTGTTGATGTTGCTGTTGCTGTTGCTGTTGGTGGTGGCCGTATTGCCGAGCAGACCTTGACCATGACCATTGGCAACTTGGCTTTTATTGCCGCCGTCGGCGCTTTTAGAGTTTGTGAACATCATGAAAGGCGGCTGGCAAACGGAAGCGCGCCTTTTACTCCTTTAAATTGTCAATTATAAGCGGCATTGCCACCAAACGGCGGCACTTTCACTCTGCTAACACTGACGCCCACACACACCAACACACTGACGTCTACGCCCACACACAAAATGTGGTCGCAGCTGCGCCTTGCAGCAATAAAAAGTTTATGCTCGTTTGAGTTAACTGTTGATTTTAGCGTTTTGCATATCAAATACTTTTGGCGCTTGGCCGAGCTGTTGCAAAGCAATTTATTGCAATTTGATTGTTTTTTAAAACGTTTCACTCAATTCACATTGAAAACAAGCCTTTGCTGCTGCACAGCGCTGCGTATGCGCAATATTTGAACCTATTAACTTAGTGCCGCATGAAAAACTTATTTTCCCTGAGCATGAATGATTTATTTGAATTGTTTGTTAATGTATTTAACTGTTAGATTTTGTAATGTTTAAAACCGCTTTGAATTTTCTCCAATTTATTTTATTATCTCTGAATTTAGACCAGTTCATTTTGAGTTGTTGGCGCTTAAGTTTTGGTGGTATTGAAAACTTTGAGGACATTTTGACGTCCGCTCGTCAAAAACTACGTTTTGTATTGCAGCTCGTCCTCCGCGCGACTGAAAAGCCGACTGCCGAAATGCGGCTGAAAGCTCAGCGCGACGCAATACGCTTCGGCTTCGGCTTTCCCTTGCAGTTTTCCCGAGCCCTTGACGCGTTGGCGGAAGCTTTTCCCCACCCTCAGACAGGCACATGTTGACTTGATTCGCTCCATTCATGACCAAGGCTGGTAATTCACCCCGAAGCTCTCGATGCCTCTTCGCCCGCACAACATGAAAGTTTAAAGCTTTCGAAGTCGCGCGAAGATATGAAGATACAAATTCAAGGTCTCCCCCCCCCCCTCCATGTTTTGTACAGTTTCTCTCGACTTGCGGTTGCAATACGGCAACAGTGAAACTATGAACACGAACGATTGCCTTACATTATTTACATTGATTCGATTAAATGCAAATTGCGTTTCGTGTTGCCCAACAATTTTTATATATTATAAGCAGACAACAAAAAACCTGAAGAGCCTCTCCATTGGGAAAAAAACGATTTGCAAAACAATTTGCAAAGAGCAAAGTCTAATGGCAACCAACGGGCTGACGTACGTGTCAGTGTCAGTGCGTACCTTGCGTGCGATTCAAGCAGGATTTCGAATGGCCAACGGAAACTAAATGCTGTACGCGAAACTTATGTTAATAGAAGCATAAAGTATTCAAGCTCTGCTCATTTAATTGGTTGGCAAAAGTTGAATCAATGAAAGTTTTAGATGCGCATTAACTGCCGATTTATGAAGTCGGCAATTCGTGACTTTTGCTGGCATATTTACTCTAAATATAGATACTTCAAATAGTGTAGGCAGTACTAGGCATTGTTGAGAAACTTAGGATTGAATATGCGCTTAACGGTTATAAGAAAGTTTCGATGAAATCCCATTTCGAATGGTTCTTCGAGCAGGTACCAGGCTCAGATATATAAAGAATACTTAAGCAGGCTTTATATTACCTTCAGTGCATATTTAATATACCTCAAGAATATTTATGTGTGCTCTGTCTGCCTGCCGAAAGTTCTGTTTCCCTAACAAATTATTTTCAAATTCGAAATTAGAAGATTTTCAACTTTGGAATTTATTTTCACTTTTCGTCGGCAGCTCAAACCTTAAACTCGAGCACATTCGCATCTATAAATTGTGATTTGTTCGCCCAATAAATTATTATTAATTTTGCAGACTGCATTAACGTGTCTTATTCGTATTTACCTTTGCTGAGCAATCAGCGGATATTATTTTCGCCTCCAGATATTCCCATGCTCACTTCAAATCCAACTTTTCTTTATTTGTTTGTTATTTATTTACTTTTAGATTTGATTTCAAGTTTGCAAATCAAGAACAAAAACAGAAAAAGTTGCCACGTGCCACGTGCTGCACGCAAATTAGATTACGTATACGCGACGTGTCCTGCCACTTGTTTACGCTAAATGTAAACACTTCTTGTTCTGTGAAGGAGCAAGCATGAGTACACGAAACATTTCAAGCTGGCGGCCGGCCGCCCGGCCGAACAATGCATTAAAAGCTTTTTACGACAATTTAATAAGTTTAAAGGTTTTGGCTCGAAATTCCATTATTTTATTAAGCGCCATTGCCTTGCCACGAGCTCTTCCATTGAACTTGCTTGCCGTCAGTTATGAACAAAAAAGGACCAACTTGTAATTCGATCAAATTATTATCCTTGTGCTTAGTCTGCCTTGGCAGTTGGCTGGCCTTGACAAGGAAACTCTGCTATGACTGAATCCTTGAGCTCAGCTATAAACTTGCAGCACGCGCAAGCCAAAATGCAGCAGGAGTTTCAAATTATTACCTCGAGCTCCTCGAATTCAGCCTTCTTTGCTAGCTATTCCATGTCAAAGGCTGAATACTGCGTGTTAATGTATGTAAGTATGCATATTTGTATGTATGTATATACGTATGTGTATACCTGCTGCAGGCAAATTAGATTTGCGACTTTCAATTACATTTTAACAATGCACTTTAGCCATAAGGCCAAAGGTTAGCTTTACGAATATGACAAACTTAGTTTGTGAACAAAGTGTGCTATATAAATGCGATATTTACTTATGAAATTCATTATTAATCAATTATTCACATTTAATTTAAGCTGATTCGTATGACAGAGGAAATAAACATATTTCAACTGTTGTTTTTCGGAATTCATTCATTTGAAACAGACTATAAAGTTGATGGCAGTGCTTTAAAGTCTACTAGAGCTCTATATAATAAAATATTTAAGTCGTGTTCAAGTCTTAAGCATTTAAAGTTCCAGACATGATTGACCTGTTGCCTCAGCTCGGTCGCTCGCTTCGCTTCGAGTTCAACAGCCTTTGGCCTGGCATACAAACTGAATAATTAAATGCATATTACAATGCTTGTTGTGGGCTAAAATGATTTGGGTTGAGCTGAGTTGAGTTCAGTTGAGTGGTGAGGGTTCTCAGGAGCGGGCAATTAAATTTTTACCGAACGTCGCGGCGTAGCTTAATATTATCTTAACTGAATCGAACGAATCACCTGCACTTTGAGCATCACAATCTTGATTTCCACTCTATCGCGTGGCGAACAGCTGGCGTGCGCATCGTCCACAGGCAGGGGCGGGAGCGGGGGCGAGAGCGGGGGCGGTGGCTGAGCTTCCAGCTGTGAGAACTGTCTGTTATTGGCTTTTGTGGCCACGGCAATGGCGGCATTGCTGCCATTGATGAGGCTGGCATCGGGATGTATGAAACTCATGCTGAGCTTCTGTTTTGAATTGATCGACTAAGAACTTCACTGCGCTGCGAATACTCAGCAAATATTCCCAAAGGTTGTGTAATTTTTCTTTTCTTTTCGTTTTTTTTTTTTCAATTTAATTTTTTATGCTTTGTTTTTGTTGCACTTTATATAATCACGACGGCAACAGGCTTTTCGGTGTTTTTTATATCGTACACACTGAACTGCAGCATCGCTACGGTGCCAAGTGAATCTATTTGAATTATTAGAAATGAATTAGACGAGCAACAGTTGTAATCACAGCACAGCCGAATCACTGCGACGATCGCACTGAGGTTGAGGTAAGGGCCGCACAGCGAACAACTCTTGGCTGCTTTTTTAATTTTTTTTCTTCTGCTCTTATTATTTATTTTTTTTCTGTATTTTTTCGTTTGCTGAGTGGCAAAGTGTTTGTGTCTCGATTTCCGCCAGTGCCGCTCAAAAGGAAGCAAGAGCAACAGCACTTGTCTCCTATGGATATTTATAGCAGGCCCCCAACAGCAGCAAAGGCAAAGAAGATCAACGGCAGCAAACATAACAAATCTGTCTGCATGCTGCACTCTGCAACCACTTCCGCCTGATGGCTCAAAGTCAAGTTCAAGTTTACTTAGCCACAACCACAGAGCGGGCGACAGCGTGACAGAGCCAAAGGCAAAGAGTGTAGAGCGGAGCACGAGGGGACAGCAGGTCGATGGCAACAGGGAGAGTATATTGGCCAACTCATGACGTTCTGTTGTAGTTGATTTAGTTGCTGCCAAAACTACTAAGACAAACATACTCACACACACATACACTTGTGCTTATACTACGTCGACATAATGCTTGCCAAAATGAACAAAATCAAGAACAAAAGCGACTCGCCGACAATTGAATACCTTTTGCACACAATCGAATCACACGAAATATATATTCATGTTTACTTAAGACCTAACAAGGTCTCATACGAGCAATCAGCAAAATTTGATATTATTGTTAAATATTATGGATTCTCAAGCAGTTACAAGTTATAGGAGACTCTTGACAAGACTTAATCTTAAACTATTGACAGATATAGGAAGTTTTAAAGTCCGTAAAAAGTTATGCCACCTTTATATAATTATTATTTAATATTTGTTTATTTTGTTAGAATTGTAATACCCAACTCATACACTGCTTATAAAAACGCTCATACGCCCTGTCAGCCAACAATTCGTTTGATTCGCATCTTTCTCTCTTTCATTCGTTTCAGTTCGTTTCGTTTGCTTAAGTGTTCGCTTGTTTTGTAATTGTTGTTGGCTTTTTCCTTTTCAATGTTGCTTTCGTTCAAGTGTCAGCTTGTATATTTGTTTAGTCTTGCTCGACAAGCATTTATTTGTTTTAATTCTATGAAATGTTCTTGCTTTAGTATACTCATTTTTGGTCGTTTTAGGTTTTTTAACAACAATTATCACACGCAGCAGCAGCAGCAGCAGCTGTCGTAAGTCAAAGCCTTATATATTTATTATTTATATATACATATAGTATATGTCTACAACTATAATGAACTTAACACGTTCTCCGCAGCACGTTTTACACTTGTGTTTGCCAAAGCAGTTAGCTTCGTTCCCAGTTTAGTTTATATTTTGTCTCAAATTGATGAAAGTTTCAGGATCTTCAGCTTGTCGTATTATTTACGATCATTCTAATTATTGTTGCTGCAAATGTATTTATGAATCAAAGAGCTCAAATTGAGACTTTATTATATTTACAATCTGTATTTTCGGCACAAAGCTTTCGCTTGTTCTTGTGGTTCTGCAATCAGTAAACTGCGAATATCCCACACCAGCATTTTCTCAGGTCTTCCATAAATTTTCTCAACTCAACTTCTAAGTGTTTGCTGCAGTGTAATTTATTTATTTATAGACAGTTTGTCAATACTTTTTATGCAACTTAATTCAATCGATTATCTAATAAGATCTCTCAACTTTCAAAGCTGCGGCTGCTGCTGCTGCTGCATTCAAGCATGCCTATATGAGTTTCCCACAATGTGCGCTTCAATATTCCATTTGCTCATTAACATTGAACATTCTGCATGAGAAAGATTATATATAAAGGGATACATATAATTGCATAATTTGCATGTTGCGTGGAAAAGTGAACACAACAACAAAATGTAAATGAGTTTAATCCATTTTTCTCATTAATCCGAACGAATCGAATGATAATCGTGTGTAATTCGTACACATCAAGTAGCTGAGCTTAATTTTATGCTGCTGCAATTAGTCATGCATTAAAAAGTGAGCCAACTGCAATCAAATGCCAGAGTTGTGCTAACTTGCTGAAGTACAGGTAAAAAGTTCAGTCCACATGACGTAGGTGTATTCACTTGAACACGAGCCATTAGTCATATAAAAATATATATTATATATAGGGTTCGATTATGGATGCATTTGTGAGTTAATGGGGAAACCTGTCACGTGCCCCCCACTAATACTTAATACTAAATACTTAATGTCTAATACGAATCGCGGTGCTTTTTACAGCAGTATTTGCTTAAGCCCAAAGCACCAGCCGCTCGCTGAGTAATTCCTCTAAAGATCGTGTTTTCCTCCAGTTAGTGACCCCTTAAATAGGCGCCAAACCCGTTTGATATTTCACATTTCTTATTTAATTTTCGTTCTGATCTCGTAAAAAAAACCTTTTCTTTAATTCATTTTATGCATAATTCATTGGCTTTGCGCCTCATTGCGTCGCGTCATGTGTAAATCGCGCGACGCTCGTGCCAATACAGATTCATAGTTACATCTATATATATATATTTGTATTTGTATATTCCCCCGAACCCTGTAATTTCCCACACACAGAGAGCGCTCCAATAATTAACTGAAAGATTTCATAGCTTCCGACTCTGACTAGACGTAGACAGATGCAGAATTCGCGCTAGCTCAATAAATAATTATAATTGCAATAAACCACAAAATTTATGACTTTTTAATAAACGTATTGCGGCAAATCGTGAAATTCTATTTTTACTCAATATTAATGGCTTTATACGATTTTTACTTAACTATGCAGGACCATAAAAAACTTTGATTTAAGCAATCAATAACAATTATCAGTTCAATTTAGGAGACGCTGAATGTTAAATTGCAGTTTGATTTATAGAAAATTTACAAAAAAAATAACAGCAGACTTAATTCTATGGGGTTTCCCCTATGTAATACCAGTAATATTTCAAAAGAAATGGTCACCCTATTTGAATACTTGACTTACATAATGGGTTTTTAAGTGAATAAATCAAGAACTTGATCAATCAGCCTATCAGAGTTTGGCTTGAAAATCCATTAAGAACTCACCTATTTATTTGTTCGTGTATCACTGATATCCAGTCAGGATCAGTTGGGTATTCTGGGTATCATATTTCGACGTATTCCCTCGACACTAAATGAGCACTTTGTAAGGATGATTTGATCTGGGTTTGGTTTTGAGTAGAATATATCATTTATGTATTTCGGTTCACTTTAAACGATCCTCGTCCGTTCGCAGCGAGCATAAAACGGATACTGATTGCAATGCCGTTTCGCTTGTTTTCTTCACACTTCACTCAAGGTGCCAAAACTCGAGCTCTAGTAGTTTCTACACACACACACGCACGCACACTCGAGCACAATGTCGCCAACTGGCAGCAAAAGAAATATATATATATGATAACTGTATTTATATATTAAGTCAATATTTATGTTAATAAACAGCGAATCAAAAGAACTGCGAACTGCAAAAACAGAGCGCGTATTTGCTTTTAGAATTTAGCGCTTGTTGCGAAATGAAAACCGTTTTTGAAACTGAGCTCAACGCGCGGACTGAGGTCGCGCGCCAAACGAGCGAGAAAAAAATATAAGATAAGCCGAAAGAGACCTAGGCCCAATCGGCAATCAACGATCGTCGATGGCGGCTGCCGACTAGCGATGGCCGATGGCCGATGGCCGATGCCCCGATTGGCACGAGCGGTTAACCGATGACGCCGTTGCCGATAACAAACAACGGCTTGTGACGACACGTTAGAACAAGAGGAAGAGCTCCGTATAAACGGGTAACGAGCGTGGAAATTTTTACTTACCTCACGCTCTGCATGTTCCATTAATTTGCACATTTCCGTTGTCATTTGCTTAGTTACAATTAGTTTAACTAATCTATTTTATTGATTAGCCTTAGCATATTAACCGGTTCGCGTCAGTCCGTGCTTCTTCCTCCTATTCATTTATTTGACTTTCTTTTCGTTTTTTGAGCAAAAAAATAAAAATAAAAAGGCAATCATATGATGCATTTAATTAACAGTTAATAACTAATTTATAAATTAAGTTCAAACTCGTTTTTGACCAAACAAAAAATTGTGTCACGTTCATTCGGCACGAGCGCCTGGCGTGCTGCAATTATCAAGAATGTTCGTTGTTTGTTTTTAAGTCAAATATAAACAAATCCGACAAGTTTTTAATTAATTAATTAATATCAAAAAATCATTATTATCCTTAAGCAGGGATCATGAAACTTTTATCTACCCATTAATAGCTCTTAAAGCTTATACTAATCTTTGGATATTCAAGTTTTAATAGGCATTTGTGCATTGCAGGCGAATTAATTGGAATTTATTTTCTTTCTTCGATTATAAATTTGATTAAAATGTTTATAATCTAGTAATTAAGCGAATGAACATATGAATGAGTATGAATATGAATATGATGTAAAAGTTGCCTTCGTTGAAGAGTGAGCCTATCATAGCTTGTGAGGCTGAAGAGTCTGGGAATAAAAACACTCTCAATTGATCACACTGATCAACAGCGTATTCCATAATCAGAGCCCATTTCCCTACCATTTCGAATTTCCGTTTGCTAACTAAATCTCTACTCACTATCTCT
The DNA here is from genome assembly GCA_035047545.1 of Drosophila paranaensis. Taxonomy (NCBI): domain Eukaryota; kingdom Metazoa; phylum Arthropoda; class Insecta; order Diptera; family Drosophilidae; genus Drosophila; species Drosophila paranaensis. The sequence continues at coordinate 18,734,790 of JAWNPL010000173.1, read as the reverse complement.
CACTCTGAACCTTTTTCACTCTCTTACAGCTAGCCTATACTTAGGACAATATCCAAAAGGCATTTTAAAAATAAAAAACAAAATTCAGGACTTCAAATATGTTCAGTGTTTCGCCTAGATTTCATAGACCTTTGAGAGTGATCTATAGATCTTGACAGAAACATTTACATTCTTTTCAGCTGCGAAATCGGATGTTTTCCATAACTCTACAGATACAGGCAGCACTATCAAATTTATGCTAATTACTTGTGACGATTTCATTTCGTCAGCAACAGAACAATAATGAAGCGCAAATAAAGGGAACAAATGGGGAGTTCGGGGGAGGGCAAAGGGATGAATTGATATCGTGCGCTTAACCTTGTTATTGAACTCGCTGTCAACAGCTTCTGTTTTGGATATATTTTTTTGCCGCCTGTTGCCTGTTGAGATTTGCTTGCGATGTTTTTCGCAGCTCCCAACTAAGTGAGGCCTATTAAATGCGACAACATCACCAGCAACAACAACAACAGCATCACGACAGGTGACAATATTTTGTCAAAAAAAATTATAATAATAATAACATTTTTTGCTGTCGCTAATTTAATTAATTTGATTGTGTTTATTTAACTTTGCAATTGGCATGTGCATTTCACATGTCATCATATCATCGTTTTGCATGTGTGTCAGCCCAAATGGATAAGGCCCATATCAGGGATTCATTTCAATTCGAGGAATTACAATTATGTTTATAATATGTATGTATTTACATATAAATTATATTTGCACTATGCAAATTATACTGCAAACAACAATAATTGAGAGCCTGGAAGGACGTATGCTAGACTGCCCGACTGGGAGATACCCTGTGTCTGAACATCTTATCAATTGAACAAGTATAAATAAGCAAGTTTCTGAAAGCTTTTTAAGACGATCTTAGTGAGTGTTTCCTATACTCATACTTTTAATTTAGTTCAATGAAATCTGTGAAAAACCTTTGATAACTTTAGAAAACAGACCGAAGTATGATAAAGCTGATTTGCAGGTGTTATTGGGTATCGAAAGTCTAATTCTTACGTCTCTAGCTCCGACATAAGAGCAGGGCTGGGCCGTCTCATTTCTGTTACAAACATTTCGCCAGAAACATTAAAGCCCAAAGCTGTAAGTTTTCAATGGATATTATGAAAATTCGTCACATCTTTTAATTTAAGCATTTCGCTTGCCCTTGAAAAGTAGAATTTATTGCAATTTAGTTCACAGAATGTCTGACATATGGATTGAGTCCAATATATTTCGACTTTTCGTGTAAAGTTTATGGTAAATCCGAGACTTCGTAGTTAGTGCAGCCCCTGGAGCTGCCTCCCATGGCCCCGGGATGTGGCAAAGGCAATTCCAAAATGTACATATTTTCGGCTAAGCTATCCATTTTCTTGTTGGCAGCTGAGTACAACATTTGGAGTTAATAGGTCATAGGTCAAGCAAGGCATTCACTGCAGACTTACATATATAGTTGGGGTTCCGTATAAAAGTTCTCTGCTTAGGTTTGGCAATGCCCCCTTGTCCTTTTGGTTCTGATCCTGCTTCTTTGTCAATAGTCCGCCTACGAGCCGAGTATTTAATCAATTCTTCCACGCTTATTGGACTCACTTCGCCGGGCTTGCAAATAATGTTGGCCTGCAGCGTAAGCACAAAAGAGCAGATAGAATATATTATTATATATAAGCAACCTCTAGCCATATTCAACTTTTAACACCAAATGGCGCGTGTCTGCCTATATCACATCACATCGTATTAGTTGCGACAGCCTAGTTAAATTAAGTGTAGCAAAACTAATTTATTTCATTAAATTACAGACATTTGCAGGGAAGCGGATCAAATTCAAAAGTTGTGTCATAGCAGTGAGCTTTCTGATTTGTAGGTGCAACAATAGAAGTTATCGACTTGCCGCCACATCCAAATTATAAATGTAGTATTATTATGCATATTACTTGCGGTCACACTTTAATTGATCGCGTCCAACTAATCTAGGAATGTGTGAAATTTCTTAATTTTGTTTCGATTTAGTAAAAGAACAGAAATGCCGCCAACTATAAACAATTCGGCAGTCAATAGCGCCACCGAAAAGCGACCACAACGACAAACAGAACGCAAGTAAGTAGTGTACATATTGTTATTATTAACATTTGCCAACGCGCCAATCTAACTCGTTTTGGTTATGCCTAGATCCGAAATAATTTGCCGCGTTAAGTATGGCAACAACCTGCCGGATATACCCTTCGATCTGAAGTTCCTGCAGTATCCCTTCGACAGCAATCGTTTTGTGCAGTATAATCCCACATCGTTGGAACGCAATTTCAAATACGATGTCCTCACTGAACACGATTTGGGTGTCACAGTCGATCTTATCAATCGGGAGCTGTACCAAGCGGATCCCATGTCACAATTGGATCCGGCAGACGAAAAACTACTAGAGGAGGAGACATTGACGCCCACAGACTCAGTACGCTCTCGACAGCATTCGCGCACTGTGTCCTGGCTGCGCAAATCCGAGTATATTTCGACTGAGCAAACGCGCTTCCAGCCGCAAAATCTGGAAAATATTGAGGCCAAGGTTGGCTACAATGTAAAGAAATCTCTACGCGAGGAGACCTTATATTTGGATCGAGATGCACAAATCAAGGCTATTGAGAAGACATTTAGTGACACTAAGAACGACATTACCAAGCACTACTCCAAGCCGAATGTGGTGCCGGTTGAGGTGCTGCCCATATTCCCCGACTTCACCAATTGGAAGTATCCATGTGCTCAAGTCATTTTCGACAGCGATCCTGCACCGCAGGGCAAAAATGTGCCCGCACAGCTGGAGGAAATGTCGCAGGCTATGATTCGTGGTGTGATGGACGAGAGTGGGGAACAGTTTGTTGCCTACTTTTTGCCGACGGAGCCAACATTGGAAAAGCGTCGCAAAGATTTCGTGGCCGGCGAACTCTACAAGGACGATGAGGAATATGAATACAAAATTGCACGAGAATACAATTGGAATGTCAAGACAAAAGCATCCAAGGGCTATGAAGAGAACTACTTCTTTGTCATGCGACAAGATGGCATATACTACAACGAGTTGGAGACACGAGTGCGACTCAATAAGCGTCGCGTTAAAGTCGGCCAGCAACCCAATAACACGAAATTGGTGCGTATTGAAAGCATTTCTGTGATTTAATTTAGTAATCTTTATCTGGTGTGTCTGTGGGGCATTACAGGTGGTTAAGCATCGTCCGCTGGACGCCATGGAGCATCGTATGCAACGCTATCGTGAGCGTCAGCTGGAGGTTCCTGGTGAGGAGGAGGAGGAAGAAGATGATGAAATGGAAGGAGGTGATCAGCAAATCCAGCCAACGGTTGAGCAGGAAAAACCCGCAGCAGATAACGCTGTCAATTTAAAGACACCTCCTGCCGATGTGGCAGTTGCTGGCAGCACAACACCTGTGCCAGATGCCCAGCAGCGACGCGAGCGTCAGTCACGCTCCAGAACCCACTCTGGGGGCTCTCGTTCGCGCACGCGTAGCCGTAGCCGCAGCGGTGGCAGCGGCAGTGGTAGTGCAGCGAGTGGCTCGCGTAGTCGCAGTCGCTCTAGTTCAGCCACCGGCTCTGGCTCACGTGCCAGCAGTCGATCCAAATCAGGATCACGCTCACCAAGCGGCTCACGCTCTCGCTCCCAAACGCCAGCCGGATCACAAAAGTCACGCAGTCGCAGTGCCAGTCGCAGCCGCAGCCGATCCAAATCGAAATCAAAATCCAAATCAAAGTCGCCCAGTCGTAGTCGCAGCCGTAGTGCATCAGGATCGCGTTCAGGCTCAGGCTCACGCTCACCAAGCCGGTCCCGCAGCGGCACGCCAAGTGGCTCGGGCTCCAGCTCAGGGAGCGGTTCCGAGGAGGAATAAAACTAAGCAGAAGCTTTTTCTGCATGTAATTTACGAGTAATACACAAACAATAAAACAAACAAATCAAATTGCAACACATTTACGTGGCGTCCATGAGGAAGTTACGGAACAGCTCGCCATCGGGGCTGGGCTGCTCCGTTTGCTGCGGCGAGTAGAGGCGCAAGTTCTGCAACTGCTGAAGCGGGGAACTGCTGCCATCAAAGTGCACGCTGTTGTCCAAGACGACCGGGTGTGGTTGCTGTGGTGGCTCCACACTGCAAATGCCCAGCTTCTGGCAGCTCTCAACGACGATGTCGTCTATCGATTGCGAGAGCAGCGCCTCCTGATCGCTGCCATTCATGTGAATGGCCGCATTACTCGCCGTGTGCTCAGCCTGCCCATTGGCCGCACTAACGTTGGACTCCAGCAGCGCCTTGATCAGTTGCTCCGGCGTTTGCGGCTCCTCAGCGTTGCTGGCGCACTTGTGTGTTCGCAACGAGACCTTATAGCGAAATGTCTTCTGGCACAGCTCACACTTGTAGGGCATGACTCCAGTATGGATGCGAGTGTGAACCAGAAAGGAGACACGTTGCCGAAAGCATTTACCTGTGTATGCCAATGGGTGCGCAATAGATTCGCATCAATCGTATATAGAAATTAGATATATATGTATGCACAATATAACGTACCGCAGACCTCGCACTTGAAGGGCTTCTCCCCGCTGTGGATGCGCTGATGATTGTGCAGCGTTGACAGCTCCTTGAAGGCGCGCCCGCAGATGCCGCACGCATGCGGCTTCACCTCGCTGTGGTAGAGTAAATGCTTGTGATAGGATTGCTGGAAGGTGAAGGTTCTGGCGCAGTACTGGCAGGTGTAGGGCATCTCGCCCGTGTGCAGACGCTTGTGCTTCTTCAGGAAATACTTGGTGGTGAACATTTTGGTGCACACATCGCACTCCCAGTTCTTGGGCGTGCTGCCGTACTCCGCACCTGGAGCTGACTCCGTCGCAGCTGGCAACTCCTGCTTGAGCATGTAGATGGCACCACTCAGCGCATACGGCTGGGTGCTGCTATTCACTGTGGAGGCGCTGCCGCTGCCATTGCTGGACGATGCCTCCTTGTGCCGAATGCGATCGCAAATGCTTATTTTGGGCGTGGCACTAACGATGTGGCCATTGGTGTTGCTCGCACTGTTATTTTGGCTGTTGTTGGTGTTGGTGTTGGTGCTATTGTTGCTGCTGGTGGTGGCACCAGTGAGAGCGCCGACCGTGTGCAACACCTTGAGATGCACACGCAACGAGCCCTTCATGCGAAACGTCTTGGAGCACAGATGGCACTTGTAGGGCTCCTGCTGCTGCCCCAGGGCGGGCTCTGTTATCTCCGCATTCTCATGCACCAGCCGGAAGTGAATGTCGCGCAGTTCCTCGTTGCGAAAGTTAAACTCGCAAATGTCGCATCTGGCTGGGGGCGTGGCAGGCGGCAGAGGGGGCTGCTCTGTGGGTTTGGCGCGCGACTTTTTGCCCCGTCGCTTAGGAACAGCCGCAGCTGGAGGCGGACTTCCCACAGCAGGGCAGTGAGTCGTAGGAAGAATAGGTGAAGCAGCCTCTGCGACAAGTGGAGTGGCGATGATTGGAGGCGTTACAACTGGAGCAGGGTCAGGTTCGGGCTGGGTCATCAGGCTAGTGTGACTAAATAGATGAATGGTGAGCTTGTCCAGACCCAGGAAGAGCTCCTTGCAGTTGGGAAAAGGGCAGGCCAGAGGCCCATTGGCCGCCTTGATCAGACGCTGCTGCAGTGCGTCGATGCTGCTGAAACTGGGCACAGCGCACAATGGGCACAGCACGGACATGGAGCACATGGCTGGCGCTAACTCTTTTTACACAATCGGGAACTGGCAATACCTTCTCAGTGTGCAAACAGATCCTCAGCCATTGCGCTGACCGACAAAAACTTGAAAAGATTTTTGTTTTTTTCTTCTTCTTCTTCTTTTGCCTATTGAGATATTTTCTAAAAATACTTGCAACGAAAATATTGAAAGACAAATTTTGTGCCGACGGCGATGACGACGACGTTCGTCTGGGCGATATCGAAAATAATGAAAAATATTGCGCTCCCAGGCCGGCGAGTGTTGAGAAAGCCAACCGAATTTTCGAAAACTACGAACCGAACATTTCCGAAAAGTGGCCCGCAGACAGCTGTCCGCTGCTTCCTCTTCGACTTGGTTTTGGTAGCGACGGCAGACCCGTCGGCCAGTGGGCGTATTTAGTAGAACAGAGCTCTTGGCTCTCTGTTTTGATCTTGTCACTTAAATGAATCGCAATGGGGCAGCTGCTGGGCATAGGCCACGTGTATTTATATATTGATATTTCAAAAGAAAATTGAATACTTTTTAAATGGGTCATAGCTAAAAGGCCCGAGGTACCGAAGGGTAGACTTGGACATAATATTAAATGTGTTTAATATATATATATATGTATATGTATATAATATATGTATAATAATATATACTATATATAGTGTAAATCATTTAAGACTTGCCCTGCCAGACAGCTGGGGAAATGTCTTTAAAAAAGTAAATCTCGACATATTTCTGAGTAATTTTCACAGAGGTCTTTGACTGTGAATTGCCCATCAATCAGTCAGATACGCCTTTGATGCCTTTTTTAAGATATTGAATGGAGAAACACAAGAAAGAAATGCGTTCGTCCTTGAACTTATCATAGAGTTTCAGTTCAGTTTGCCATTATCGAAAGCAGGCACACAAAATACTTTAGTTTGCTTGATCAACATTTAATCAGTTTAATTATCTCAGTAATACAGCTAATGAACATACTAATGTGACCTGGGCGTCCACTTATGAAATGTTTCGAGACAGGTTGAAAGTGTTCTGGTATTCAGTCAAGGGTATTTGGTAGCTGTGGAGCACTAAACTCTATTTATAATCAAGCGTACCTATATACTATATGTATATATATATATATATATATATATATATATATATATATATATATATATATATATATATATATATATATCTGCTCTCTCTTGATTCTTGTTGATATTTGGTCAGCGCTTTGTTGCGCGCTATTTTTATAGCTCTTCGTGTTTTCCTGTTTGCTGCGCCTCGTTTACTCGTGTTTCTCTTTGGCTGTCCGATTTGTAAACAGTTCATTGGCCAAAGCTCGTGAGTGGGGAATTAGTAACAGTAAAACGAAAGGGGGGGAACTGTGAAATGTGCTAGGGAATCATTTCTTCTTTGGAGGCGGAAAGTCCAGGGAGAGGACGCTAATATGCGCCGAATTGGTCTCCTTGCCCAAGCTCTGCTCGGAGGTGGAGGAACGTGCGCTATAGCCTGTTGGGAAGATACAGTGGACTCTGTAAGAACTTGCTCTATGTGTGTATCTAGCCACCCACCTTTGACTGAGAAGCACTCCAGTGAGGAGTATGACGACGTCCTGGAGGAGAGGAAGCGCGTGGACTTCAAGTGCTGCGGCAGCTTGACACCCTTGTCCAGCATAATGGCTATTATGTCGGCTCCATCCGGATCGGTGTTGGTCATGTCGCACAGCTTATTCAAGGCCTTTGAGTTGCGGCTCTCCAGCTCCTGTAGATTGAGGTCCCGCTCGAATAGCGCCAGGTATTCGGGGCTTATGCCCTTGTGTTTGACTTCCTTGATCAGCGACTGTATTTCGCGATTGGCTCGCTCGATCTTCTCATTTTGGTCCTTCAGTTCTCTCTTTAGCTTGCGCAACGTTTCTGAATCGTCTGCGCACTTCTGCTTTTCCGTCTCGATATCTGCTGTGAGAATCTCCAGATCCTGCTTTTGTTTCTCAATTTTATTGTCGTAATTCACGACCTTGCAGCGCAGCGTCTTCAGCGTCTCCAGCAGCTGGCAATAGTTCTCCTGCGCTTTCTGCAGCTCCGCCTCAGCGCTGCGCTCATCTGCAAGTTATTATTATTATTTAATTTTATATTTAAATAAGGGAAATTCAGTCCGAAGAGCATAAACTTAAATACAGACCCTTTGAATTGTCAAACGTTTTCAGATTCTTGCGGTAGTTGTCGTTGGACTTGTCGAACTGGCGCAGCGTGTTCTCCAGGGCAATCACCTCCTTCTCCGCCTTGAGCACCTTCTTGTTGAGCATGTCGCCCTCGTCGGTGAGCAGCTGTCGCTCCTGGGCGTTTTCGACTTTCAGCTGAGTGGCCGTGATTAAGGTGCCGTCCTCGTTGACGCCCAGCAGCGCTGAGGTCAGCTCGAAGCGGGCGCGCAAAGCGTTAATGTGCTTCTTGCGTTCGCCGAGGTCGGCGCGAAGGGTGCTTATCTCCTCGTTGAGATGCTTTCGCTTGAGGAGCAGAATATCCTGCTGGCTGCGCAGCTCCACGAAGCGGTCCTTAATGATGCGCTGGAAGGCCAGACGATGCTGGTTCAGGCTGTAGGTGCCCTTCTCGCAGTTGTCGATCATGTTCTGGATGTCGCAGCAGCGCATCTTTAGTACACTCAGCTCCACCACGAGCTCCGAGTTGTCGTAGCGATTCATGCGCAGGCGCTTGATGGTGCCCTCGCAGTAGACCTGCGCCTCCTTGATCTTAAACTTGACCAGTTCCAGATCCTTGGCATCGTTGTTGTAGACCCCGACCAAGGCGTTCATGCTATAGTTGAGCTTCTTGTTCTGCGCCTCAGTGGAGGCCAGGCGACGATTCAGCTGGGTCAGATACGACTCCAGGCCAGCGAGAGTCTCTTCATTTCGCGCCTCTACCTCCGGGTCCGTATTCTTGCCCCGCAATTCGGCCAACTTGCGCTCGCCCTGCAAATACTTGAAGCTCAAGTCGTAGAGTATCTCCGTCTGGCGCTTCATCTCGCCTTCCACCTGCTGCTGGCTGCGAATGACGGAGACCAGCGTGGAATGCAGTGCTCCATTCTGCATTACGATCACCTTCTCCTCATCCTGCAGATCGCTTATCTGGCGCTGGGTGCGGTAGAGCAGCTCATTGCAGTTTTGCTGCTCCTTGTTGAGCACCCTCAATGCCTCCTCTTCACCCTCCATCATCTCGTCGAGTATTTGCAGGCGCTGATTCGCGTTGGCGTTCTTATCCGTGATCGCAGTCAAGCGATCCTCGATTTTCTTCAGCGTCGTCGCGAAGTTTTCAATCTCTTCGAGTTTGCTATCGCGTTGCTTCAGCAGCTTGCGGTTTTCCAGGCGCTGAGCGTGCACCATGTTGGACAGATTCTCCAGTTCGTTGCGCAACGACAAGATCTCGCGGTCCTTCAGGATCGAAGTGTCGATCAAGCGCTGCAGCTCATTCTTGGCGTCGGATGTCTCTGTGTTCAGTATGTCGATGCTTTGCTCGACCAGGCGATTGTTCTCCAGGACATCGTTCAGCTGCTCATTGGCCAAGAAGTATGCCCTGGCCATGGCCTCGGCCCGATCTGTCAACTTGATGCACTCCTTCTCGCCGTTCTGTATGTCGTGCTCGCGCTGTGTCATCTGATTGACCGCCTGCTTCCACGTCTCCACCATCTGGCGTCGCTCCAGATGCGCCTCCCTGTACAAGCTGGCCGTGCGCTCCAGATTCTTTTCCAGCGTGCTCTGCTCATCGTACAGCATGACGACCGCCTTGCGGCGCTTCTCGATGTTCGCCTGCAGCAGCTGGCGGCGTGTGTTCAGCTCGCCCGCCCGCTGCTGATCGTCCTGGAAGTACTTATCTATCAGCTGGTAGCCCTTGTTGCCATCCTCCATGGCCTCGGCCCACTCGACCAGGCTCGACTTGGCCGTCTTGATACGCTTCGTCAGCTCATCGATTTCGTGCTTACTCTTGGTGATTTTATCTGTAATTCAGTTGTGGAATATGATGCCAAGCTGACGTGTGATTCACTTACGTAGCGTGTGCTCCGCATATTCCGTGTACTCCGCCAGCTCTTTTTGGTTCTTGCGCAAGTCCTCCTTCAGCTTGTTGCGCTCCAGTATCACCAGCTGCGTACGGTGCGCCTCCTTCAGCACATCCTGCTTCACCGAATTGAAAAAGGTCTGACACAAGATTTAGCTGAGGATTAACCGTTGACCCGTTAGATAGCTCCTCTCATCACTTACGATATTCTGCTGCAGCGTAGCCTCGGTGTTTTTCTTATGCCGCTCGATGGTCTTTTCGCGCTCATCCAGGACACTGATGCGCTGCTGCAGCTTGAATTTCTCTGCCCGCATCGCAACCATCTCCTCGAGGATGGCCAGATTCTCTTTATTGGCCATGGGTATGTCGGCCTCCACGGCCCAGCCCATGGAGCGCATGGCCTCCAGCTTGAACTCATCGAGCGAGCCGCTCTTCATGTCATCCGTTTTGTTCATGCTGTCGCCCATTTTGGGGTTTACGAGTATATGAAGTCGGATAAACTACATATATACAGTTCTGCTGTATTCTGATGAGAGTTGATTACATTTAAGTTGATATTCGAAAAACAAAACTACCTGGATTCACTATGCCAACCGGGCTACGTTGTGACGAGCAACGCTTGTTATTTGTTTATGAATGCCAAGCGGAAGAGGGGGCTTTGGCCGGCAAACAAGAGTGAACTAGCCAAGAGCTAAGGACTATCTATATAATTTAATTTATGATACATTCGTAATGCTAAGAATTGTGTTTAAATGCTCGAATTTATTTATGGATCGTACTTATAATGCATATATGTTTAGATATTATAGTTCTCTGCGAACTTGCAGAGGCCGGCGTAGTTGACATTCATGCCCGTCTGGCAGCCACTGCCCGTTGGACCCCTCACGTAGACAGCATTGCCGACGACATTGTCGACGGCATAGTTGCAGGCGACGAGGAAGTGCTTCAGGTTGTTCTTCTGAAAGCGAGATGCGGCGCAGCCCACGGCAATATTGCGCTGCTGAGCCATCACGGCAAAGCGGCTAATCGAACTGGGGAGAGACAGGCAAAAATAGAGTTTATCAATCCATCGATGGTGTCCACTTTCAGTCCACTCACCCTCCAGACCAGCTACTGGGATAGCTATTGATGACCGCCATATTGGCATTCTGGTACTCCAGCCACCAGTTAGTAACAGCCTGCCTCAGCAGATACTGGTTTGTCCTTACGCCCGTTTGAGCCTCATTGTAGGCAAAGTAGCCAATGTTCTGGCCACTGTTGCGGAATCGTGCCGTATTGTGGCAGGTATCCTTCTTCCGCAGGCACTGCTTCACATTCAGCTCAGCGCGGCTGGCCAGGTCAGCGTTCCACTGAATGAGCCCCATGCGACGTGCCGGGCCATAACCAGGCAACTCTCCCAGTGCTAGCCGATTGCGTCGGGCATTGTGGGCGGCCACTAAGAACTGGCGGAGGTCCGCATTCATATTGATCAGGAAGGGGCTAGGACTAGCCGGACAAGCGGTAGACCATACCTGAAATGGAGTAAGTTTGTAAATTAGTTGATTCAAGAGTAAAACCAACCAGCTGTCTGCTGCACTTACTCCACCATTTGTGCAAGGTGAGGTCACACTTCCTCCATCACCTCCGTCGCCACCGTCACCACCGTCGCCTCCATCACCTCCGTCGCCGCCATCACCTCCGTCACCGCCATCTCCTCCGTCACCGCCATCTCCTCCGTCATCTACAGCTCCACCGTCATCTACAGCACCACCGTCATCGACAGCTCCACCATCATCTACGGCGCCACCATCATCTACGGCGCCACCGTCATCTACGGCTCCTCCATCATCTTCTGCTCCTATGTCCTGGATATTGACGAGGACCACGGTCAGCGTGAGGCAAAGTACTACAAATCGCAACATTTCGTAAAGAACTAACTTATCCGAACTCAAAATCTGTAGCTTATATAGCCGAAGATTTCTTTGCCACCTACATTGAACAATCAATTGAACTCTATTAAATAAACTGTAATTATTTGAAGAGTGTTAACAGCTGTGTTTGTGTTCCCCAAATTTCCAAACATCTGTAATATATTTAATCTGCCTTTGCAATGTGAGTTTTTGTTACCATCACCATCATAAACAGGGTAAACAGAGAAGAAAGTCTGGCCAAAATAATATTTGGCTTTATACCGGATATACCAATACAATATATATACATACAGAACAGTACGAGCAGTTGGATAATATATATGTATATTGATTTCCAACCTCATCAAATTCCGAATATTGTGGGCACGAGGTAGAAAAATCTTATCATATATATACATATATCTAGCATATATATTAAGGCCAACTGGGTATCCTTTAGTCGATCACAAGCTATATACGTTGCCAACTCGATTCTTACACAGGCCGATTGTTGCTGGCCCATCTTCCAGTTGTGTAAACAATTTGACAAAGAAAAATTTTCGAAATGAGACGAAAAGAATCCATAAACATTTTAATAGTAATTTATTTATTTATTTTTTTTTTTTTTTTTTATTTGCTTTCTTTTGTTGATTTCAATGTTAAAGAGCAATTTTGTTGTTGTAACTATTGTGTAATGTTTATATGATAGTTTTAATGCTAGCTTTCATTTCTGTTTCATAACTTCATGCGGTAATATTTAATATTTGTATAGGTATTATAACTGTAAATCATCATTAATATTATTTTCATTATATTCAGTACTGCAAAAATTGATAAATCGCTTCATATGCTCAATTATATATAGATATATTTATTTATATATTTATATATCGGTTTAGCAACTCGACTTATTAGTTTTCATTCAACAAACTCAAGAGTCGTATATGTATATGCAATTACAGTTAAATATATATATATATATATATATATATATATATATATATATATATATAGATTAGGTTTATGCAATATTAACTAAACGCTACATCTTGCCAAATGAAATGGTTGAACTACTCGTGTTTACCCTTTCTTTTTGGTTGCCTTGTTGGCCATGTTGACACAGCTTGCAGATTATATGTGTGTTTGTTAGATACATGAATGTTTGTTTTTCATATTTTAAATATTATATTTATAATAAATTTTAATTTCAAGGGTGGGCATTCTTTTATTTATAAGTTAATTTTGCTTTGAATTCCTCTCATATAGAAACATATGTGCATATTCAAGTTTTGGAGGGAAGAAAAACTAAATTGCCGCATTATCGTATTTCCACAGCGATATATAGCATAGATAAGCGTTATCTTTTTTAGAATTCGCGCCCGCAACATAACAAAAAACTTAATAACAAAATTTGGATTTAATTATTTCAATATTGATTCACTAAAGCGAAAATCCAAACTTAAAACTAAACAAATCATAATATTTACTGGAAAATGAGGGAAACTCAAGTTCCCATTCCTTTTCTTTTTGTGAAAAACAATTAGTTTTGGTTTCTTGCAATTTATGCGCTTTACTAATTAATTTATTTAATAGCATTTTAATTGTTGTCCTTTGCAACGTGTTACTGTATGTATGAATGCTTATATGTGTGGGTCTACGTCCGTGAACACAACCACATCGGTAGGGAAAGAAGGGGAGGGAAAGGGGCACGTGTGCTAAGGTGTATGTGGTTTTGACAAGCCGCACCGTGAGCAAAAGAGAGCCAGTGTTTCATTTTTATAAGCAAATTTGAGAATATTACAAAATATATATATATGCATGCATACATTTATATATATATTATATATATATACATGTATGTATACATGTGATATATCGAAATTTAGCCAATCATGGTGTGTGTGAATGGGAAAATGTACGTAGGTGTAAAAGAAGAGAAAGAGAGAAATTGCAAAATTGCGCAAACGTTTGAATGATTGTTGCTGTTGCTTGGGTTCCTACTATCCGGTTGCTGCACTGTTTTAAAGTTACTATAATCATCTAATTATAAATAGAACTATATAGACTTTGCTTATGTTTTCATGTGTATGTGTATGTTCTTGTTACGTCTTCAGTTAATATTTGCTCTTCATGGTTCTATTTTGTTATATCCTTTTTAAGACAGATGGAAGGACATGCTGCCCTCGTTGGCAGCCACTTTCAGCTTCTGTCGCATCACATCACGACTCGAGTAGTCGGGCAACTTGAGATAGTTGACACAGGTCATCACAGATGGTAGATAATCATTGGGGTTCTGGTTCCCATCCAAGGTCTTGCGCACAATTGTCAGCGGCGGTGTTAGCGACTTGAAGCCACCAGTTGGCAAACGTGGCGATCCAGTGACAAATTGAAGGAACGCACGCTGCTCATCACGATTGTAGGAGACGAGAATCTCGTATAGATATTGTATGGCCTGAGATTCCTGATGGAAGCCATGATCGGTGCGGCAGCTGTCCTGCAGCATTTTGAGATCCCAGCTCTGATGCTGTTCGCTGCCAGACCCGCAAAACACGCACTCCAGCTCCTCCGGATAGAACATGCGCAATCGTTGTATGGGAAAAATGGAATCAAAGCCTGCAAAGAAACCAATTGAAATATAAGTAAGTGGTTAGTGAATGACTAAGATGGAATACTTACCCTCTCGCAACGCCTCAAACTGTTTCTGCACGCCTTCGACGAGGAACCAGTAGGTGACCAGTGAGATATATTGATGCAAGTTGTGCACAGTTACGGGTGTATCACGTCCACCACGGCATAGTTCAATGTTGGCATGTCCGGGCAATACAAAGTCCAGTCCTAAATCCGCAATGGGACAGCCATCCAAATCCAGTTGTTCCATCTGATCAAGTAGATGTATGGATAAATTGATTTGTATTTTATTAAGTTTGATATAGCTTACCTTCTCTTTCTTCTCCATGGCATCTAGGTTGGCATCCAATTGGATATCCTCGCGCTGTCGCACCACATCTTGTAGACGTACCAACGTGCTTTGTACCTCGGGTGCAACCCGCATTAAATCGGCCAGGCCAATTGTTAACTCCTCGTTGATCAACCAGCGATAGAAAGGCAGCGAGAATGGCAAATCGAGCTAAAAGAGATGAGTGAAGTGAACACATATATTAACATTAATACAATTAGAAGCAAGTGACAGACTGTCTGATATGACTGTTGAACATACCATGCGACTATCCATTACAGCCTTGGCCATAAGCTTGCCAAGGAATTTAAACTTGGACTTGGCCTTGGTCATCTGTGGCAACTTGGAGGATTTGCCCAATGGCAAAGGAAACAGGCCATGTGCGGCGTGGACGTAGCTAACCGTGGATGCCGTTTGAATAGTTGTCGTTGCAGTGACTGCTCCGGTTCCAGTGGTTGTTGTTATCGTCTGTTCTTCCAGCACTTGGGTGGAATTGTTGGCACCACCATCAGTGGTTGCCATATCACTAAACTGCTGTGCAATGATCATGTTTAAAGCGTTGTCATTCGAGCTGGAAGAGCTGTGCTCCCCCAGAACCTGTGACTGCTGGTTGCGCAGCGCATTGCTGCGACTGTTGCTGCGGGTCAGATGTGTGTTCGTTGTTTGTGTGGTGGCAGTCGCCACGAGAGTAGACATTACTACCGTCTCGCCATTTGACTCCACTGTATCCTCAATGTGGAGCACAGCGTTGCTGGACTTGACCACGTCTCCAATATTGGATGAACTATGGCGATAACTGTCGCTGCCATTCCACAGACCAAGATCCGTGCGCTGCAGCTCGGCAGATACCAGAGCATAAAACTCTAGTGTGGGTCCCAATCCGGTGCCCACCTAAAAAAATCACATAACACACGGATTAGACAAGTCAATAAATACTATTTGATGCCAAGTGGCACTACCAACCTCATTCTCGTATTGAATCTCCAGCAGGGCTTTTGAGTTGCCAAAGTCCTGGAGGATATGCTCGGCCTGCTTCAGTAGCTCGGCACGTGAGATGGCCCGCTTGCGTCTATCTAGGCGTGGCGCCACACGTTCTGATGATTCCGCCGAGTTCAAATCCGGTGTAGTGTCTAACAGGCGCTGCAGCGCCCGATCCCGATCAAAGCTAGTGGCATAGAAAAGCAAGTGACGCGTCTCGAATGGGAAGAGGAAGGGACAGGCCATGCCAATCTGAGGCAACCATTGTGGCAGATTGCCCGTCATGATGACCAATGGATCCTGCAGTTGTCGATTTGCCTTGGCCGTAATCTTTGGATGCACAAACTCAGCATTGTTAATTATATTCTGGCGCACCACGCAGCCATATAGATGCTCCCAGTGCCGGTTCAGAGCATAAATTACACGAAGCATGCATAAGGCATCCAACGAAGCATCTTGCACGGTCACCACATCGCTGGGCAGGCAGCTGCTTAAGAAGGGCTTCAACGGTGATTGTACCGTTGGGGCAATTCCTTCGTGCCACAGTTCTGTTTTCTTGCGCATGAATTTGCTGCTGGATTTATGGGATTTCTTGCCACTAGCACTGGAACTGGCCGCCGAATTAGATGAGCTGGAGGCGGAGCACGAGGTAGCAAGCACAAGTGTGCCACTGGACGTAGCATGGCTAGTACTGCTGCCGCTGCTGCTGTTGTGTGCCAAATTTTGTTTGTGGACGTGACTGCTGCTACTACTACTGCAAGAGCTGTTTGCACCAGACCCCCCAACAACCTCCTCCTCGACGGGACGATAGTAGATGGTGTGCTGCTGCACCCAAATACTGCTATTGCCTACGGGTTGCAAAAGCGCATGGATTACCACAGTTTCAATTGCTCAACGGACTCTTTTAAGAAACTTACCTAGAAGCATCTCGGACTCATTGTCTGTCTCTTGCTGCTCATTGACTAGCGGAGAGAACTGCTTGACCGCCTGGTAAACAGTCATATTGTAAGGGAGCACATGCTCCCCGATGAGGAATTGCAGCTTGTGTTTGAAGCCTGACTGGGTCATCACCACAGCGGCCACATTATCATCCATATCCTCTTCGCTGTCGTCATCCGAATCGGCGCGTATTCCACCATAGCCACGCACCACCAAATACCGTTCGATGGCCTGGACCATGGCTAGAGGGTCGATTTTAACAGTGCCACCTTTCCATTGACGCAGATTGCTGCACTGAGGATGGCGTTGCAGATTGCACTGGAGATGGCAAAAGCAGGGGAAATTGTAAGTAAGCTGAATTGCCATGAGATATTTTGTTCCACCTACCTTTAGTTGATGCGTGTTAAAGAAACGTAGCGCGCTCTGGTTGGTTCGTCCACCGGGTCCGGCTTGGAAATCGTGCACCTTAACGGGAAACTGCTCAAGTTGTGTAACGCAGCCATTTAGTTTGGCCACGAAGGCGCCAAAGGCAAGCGGCTCTATTACCGGCAGCTGGCCTACATTCTGGAGAAGCGGTTCCAGCGGCAGTCCAGCGAAGACGTGCATAAAGCTGCGCAAGCGAGCATCCCGCTCGACCAGACCTGTTTCGCTGGTCATGTAGTTGAGCATGGCCTTGATCAATCCAGAATGGTTCACCTCAAACGGCGATATGTCGCTCTCCAGCAATATGGTCTTCAGCTCGAGGAGCGCATCCAGGCAGTCGTGATAGCTGCCGTTCAACTTAAGTAGAATACTCGATAAGCGTTCCAGGACACTGGTGCTGGCCAGCGACGTGGTTGACGTGATAACTGTTGTGCTATTGGATCCGGCACCTGCTGCTCCTGATCCGCCTCTGCCGCCCTCACTCTCGCTGGCTTTACTACGCCGCACTTCCTGCTCCGTGTAGCGTTTGACGAAATCGATAGCCTGCTCTCGCACCCATTGACGTGCGCGCTCCCGATTGGCGGCCGCCATCAGATTAGCATGCGAGATGCTCTTGTTAATGCTGGCAGCAACGGCGGCTGCGTTCATACCACCGCCTGAAGCGCTTCCCGAATAGGAAAGTCCTGAGGCCGAGCCGCATGCGCCTCCAGCCGAGGAGCTACTGCTGTTGGTGTTGTTGCTACTGTCTTTGGACAGTCCATGATGCGTTGCGGAAGATTGCTGCTGCTGTTGTTGCTGTGCCGCCTGGCGTCCCCAGCGTGCAGGATTGAGCGAGGACAGAAACGAGGATTTGGTAGAGGAGCTGCCTCCATTATTCGTGTTGCCGGCACTAAAGCGCGACTTGGAATTGCCCGAACCGCTGTTAGAGCCAGACCCAGTGCTGGGCGTGTTGCGGCCTCCTGTGTTGCTGCCCAGACCTGGTGCAATTCAAGAGATAGAAATTAGCAATTAGAAAGAAGAAAGTAAATATAGTCTGGAGACTTACTCGTCGCACGGCTGAGCAGCTCATGCATAGCCGAGCTGGCTGGAGTGGTGGCGGCAGCTGCTGCTGCTCCAGCATCCTCCTGTCTGGATTTGGCCCTTCCGCTGCTTTGGGATTTACGCTTAGGCGGCGCCTTGCGCTTCAGCATATCCGTCATCTTATGCTGCAGCGCCGAAGAGGAGCTGTTACTGTTGTTGTTGTTAGCGCTGTTGCTATTGGCTGCTGCTGCGCTGGTGGAGGCAACGGCCGCACTCGAATGCTGTGGCGGCTGCTGAGGTGGCGGTGGTGGTGGCAGCTGTTGTAGCTGTTGATAGCTGTTGCCGCTGGTCGAATTGTTGAAGATGATCTGAGCGGGCGTCAATTGTTGCTGTTGATGCTGGGCATTGGATTGCATCTCGAGCGACGCAGTCGGTTGCTGGAAATTCAGATACTGTCGTGGATCGCCGCTTGCTGTGGCAGCCACAAAGTAGGCTGCAGGAGCCGGAGCTGCAGCGGTCGAAACGGAGGCAACGCCAGAGGACGAGGACGGTGCCGAGCTACTATAGTTGTAGCTATTTCCAGTGCCATCCATTGCAGCAGCACCACTCGATGATTGCTGATTCTGCTGCTGTTTAGACGCGGTGTTAGCGCTGGCGGTGAGCGCGTTCATGGCATGCGAGAAACTCTTCACGCTGTATGATTGGTGCTTGGAGCTGCTGGGAGTGGCATTGGCGCTGCTAGACCCACCTCCGGTCGAGGTTGAGCCGGTGCCAACGCTCACGCTATCCATGAAGAAGGGGTTCACCTGCAGGCTGTTCGCCGAGGCGGGAGCACTCTGCGAGCCACCCGCATTTCCTGTGGGCGTGGCAGTGGTGCTCAACGGCTTGGGCGAAACGTTGGCGCAAATGGGATTGCTCGGATCGGTCAACTGGGTGAACTGATAGATGACGCCTTCGCGGCGAAAATGCGTGCCAAAGATATCCGGCAGCTGTCGCATCAGAATTTCGGCCATCTGCAGGGCGCCAACGACAATGCGTAAATCATTGCTGCCCAGCATGCCGGCAATGTGGCTGGAGACCAGCTGATACTTGAGTACCTGCCTCAGGAGCTCCGGCGTCGCATAGTAGACCATGCGGAGCAAGGCGCGCAGGCATTTGTAGCGCACATTGGGTCCGGCCGAGGAGCTGTACACCTCGTACAGCACATTGAAGATGTGCTTGATGAAATCGGCAGCCAATCCACGCTCCTCCTTCAAGCAGGCGATGCGCGCATCTAGCGAGGGACGACGCTTCGTCGAATGCGACGAGCTGCTGCTCGTATTGATGTTGTTGTTGTTGTTGTTAGCAGCAGCTGCTGCCGCTGCCATGGATGTGGTGGCCGCACCACTGACGCTTAAATCCTGTCCAGCTGCAACTGCTGCAGCGGCGGCTGCTGCGGCTGCCGCAGCGGGAGCCACGTAATTGGGATTCAGTTTACGCTGCACGGCTCTAGTGGTGCCCGTATCCTCGTTGATTTGTTGCATGGCATGAAAGTCCACTGTATAGGTGCGTCCTAAGGTACTCAAGCTGATTTCATCCTCACTGCTCTGATGCGCCGCCTCGATCAGGCGGGAATCAATTGTGGAATAGTTGTGCCAGGCACCGCGATCGTCGCGCCATTGCCACTGCACCTGGTCTTGGGTGTTGAGTGTGGGTCGATCCAACAGGGCGTCCACTGCGAAGATGCCATCCAGAGGCAGGCGTGGCATCAGCTCGCCGATCAAGCAGGTCAACTCGAGCAGCTCGAGCGGCGGACGTGTCACCAACTCCACATGATTGGCGCTGGCCGACGCAGGCTCGGCATTGCCGGTGAGCAGATAAAGCAAGGTGGCGGCTATATCATTCCGCAGCAGTGATATGGCCAGATCGGGGCATGCGGCGCACATCATACTGAGCATGCGCACCACATTGGTGAAGGTGCCCGTGTTGAGTATGGGCGGCGTCACCACCAGCAGCTGCTGGCAATTCTTCAGGAGATCAGGACTGGCAATCTGCTGTAGTCGTTTTCCATCTTGCGGGAAACTCTCAACCAGACGCCAGAAAGCGGTGCAAACGCTGTCGACACACTTCTTGTCCTGCTGCGACAGCAGACGTGCCAGCTGAGGTAAGCTTTCAGAGACGAAATGGAACTCCTCACCATGCATGTTCTGGCAGCAGTTGGCTGTGATGGAGAGCGCAGCACGCTGGGCCACAATCGAGAAAAAGTCCAGATAGGTGAGGCAGGCGCTAATGCCGTTCGCCTGCAGAATGGCCTTGTTGTGGCGGCGCGACAGTATTTCCAGTGCGGTCAGACTCTGCTCGGCTACATCCATGCACTGGATGACCTGCAGTTTCTCCAGAAAAACAGGCACTGCGTCTACCACAGTTCCAGCGGATCGAGGCAGTGCCTCCAGCATATAGGCCAGAGCCCGACAGGCGTTGTTCATGATATCGAAATTGTGCTCCATTCGCAGCAGTTGGATGAGAGCGGGCACCACCTGCTTGACAGGAAAGCCGGCTAGTGTATCCTCGTTGCCCATGACCAACATTTGGCACATCTCGATCGCCGCCTGCAGCTGTTGGGATTCATCGTGCGACTGCAGACCCTGCAGCAGTTGATTCGCCTTCGAGGTGCTGCTGTTGCCTATGGTCCGGTGCAAGATGTGCGTCATCCGTGGTCCCAATGCCCCAAACAAATGTGGCGGCAGTCCGCGTGCTTCCAGTAGCGCTTGCAATCGTCCCACTTCGCTGTCATCGCTTTCCGAGTCAGCTGCTGCAGCAGCAGCGGCCGCGGCAGCAGCAGCATTCACAGCAGCAGCAACGCCTGTCGTGGCTGATGATCCGGCGCCTGTGGCCGCTGATGCTGTTGACTGTGCACCAGCAGCAGTTGCTGCTGCTCCCGCAGCTGTTGTGATTACATTGTTGCTGCTGCCGCTGGCCGAGGCACTGTTGCCGCTGCCGCCGCTAGCGTTGCTGCTGTTGGCGCCCACTGCGCTGCTAACGTTAACGTTGCCCGAGGAGTCTCCTCGCGCGGCACTCAATGCGGCTGCTACAATGCTGAGATTGGCCGAGTTAGATCCTATTTAGCATATAGAAACAGAAAAAGAGCGAGTGAGCGAGAGAAATTAACATAAAGTTCAGCTCTTGCAGTAGTTGCTGCTGTTACGGATATAACTAATACATTTTTAAATACAGTTAGAGTGTTACAGATAATTTTACAGACAAACGAAAATGTTAGCATTAACAGTGCTGGTTTAGCATTGGATTAACAGTGTAGGCAACTAATAAGTCAAGTCTAAACAGTGGCTGCTTAACGAGTCACCCTGTGTGCTGGGAGTGGGGGGAGTTGGGGGAATTGAAAAACAGAATTTAAAAAAACTTAAGGATGAATGTTTTTATACTTGAGTGTTTCTGTGTGGGTTAAATGCGTGTGTTTGTGTGTGTGTGTGTGTGTGTGTGTGTGTGTGTGTGCTAGTTTTGTTATATAGGTGAGTTTTTACCTGACGTCAGTTGCTGTCCACCTGCATGCGGCGGTCCATTTGGCGTTTGTTGTTGTTGTTGTTGCTGTTGTGCCATCAAACTATATGTTAAAGCATCCGAAGCTGCTAAATTGAAGTGTTTTTTTTTTTTTTTTTTTTTTGTTTTTGTGTACAGAGCGCGCGAGCAAGAGAAAGAGAGAAATGCAAAGAGTAATTAGAACTGCTTTCATTGATTTCAGTTTCAGGATTCTGGGTGGGCGGGGCAGCGGCAGACACCGCGAGCAAAGCGACGCGCACGACGGCACCAAAGTGGTCAAAGAGGGATGTAGGGGCGAGAGATGTGGACGATCAAATATGTATGAAGAATATATGAGAAAATAAAATCGATGATTGATCGCAAATAAAAAACTTTCGATATATGAACATCACTGTTATCGACGCCTTAACAAAGCACGGGTACTGAGCATCTCTTTACAAAAGGCGGGCGGTTGAGACTTATTTGTGCAGTTATATGAGATTTGCTTGATTGTTGACCCAACACCAGTTGATATATATATATATATATATATATAGAGGTACCGAAACAAATCCGAGAGGCACTGCCCAAGCATATATATATATAGGTATATACAGATAACGGACCACGCCTACTCTGCCTAATGCCTATTGTACGTAAAGTGCTTGCGTGCGTATGTGTGTGGACTAACGGTAAAAAAAGGATAACAGTAGAAAAAAAAAGTAAGTATCGAGAACTGTTTCAAGCAAATGTGATATTGATTCGATTGATATTTATGATGGTCGTAACCGGGATCCCGCTTTGCTGGCTGATCCTCCACTTTTGCCTCCTCTTCCACACACACTCCGCCCAGCTCTCCTCCACATGTGCACCACACCAACCACTTACCACTGCTGTGCGTTGCTTTCGGTTGTTGCTGCTGCTGCTGCATATGTTGCTGGTGCTGCTGATTGCGGTAGCTGAACAGAAATCCAGGCTGGACAACTGTTCCTCGTTGATGTTGCTGCTGTTGTTGGTGTTGTTGCTGTTGCAGCGCCTGTTGATGCAGTTGCTGTTGCTGCTGCAGAGTCACGTGTTGCTGCTGCTGCTGTTGCTGGCGAACTGCAACAACCACCGTGTTACCGGCCAATTGCTGATGGTACTGATATTGATTGGGCGGCTGTTGTTGCTGTAGTGTAGCGGAGGCAGCAGCAGTGCCGGGAGCAACAACAACAGCTGTCGCTGCTGTCAATTGATGTTGCTGCAGATGATGTTGCTGCTGTTGCTGGCCGGCTGCTGCTGGGGAACTCACACAGGAACCCGTCTTGCTCCGTGAACTCCGACGCAGTGAAGAATGTTGCTGCTGTGCGTAACCTGTGTGTTGCTGTTGCGTTGGTGGGGGCACAAAAGTCGCTGCTGCGTAACGTGGCTGGTAAATAATAGGCGGTGGTGCTGCACGTGGTTGTTGTGACCCTGTGGAGTTATAGTGATGGGTTTGTTGTTGTTGCTGTTGGGGGTGTTGCTGCTGCTGCTGCTGCAGATTAAGCACTGCAACAGCAGCTGACGAGCTGTGATAATAATGCGGTTGCTGTCGTTGCTGCTGAGGATGATGTTGTTGCTGTTGCTGATGGTGTTGTGGATGTTGCTGATGATGATGTTGCTGCTGTGCGCCTGCTGTGAAATACGCTGCCGTTTGAAAATGTTGCGTTGCTGCTGGCGCTGTGGGCGTCACAAAGGAAGACAAATGAGCACCAGCAAACTGATGGGCGGGCAGCAGCTGTTGCGGGTGTGACACCGACTGTTGCTGCTGCTGTTGCTGTTGCGTTGAATACGGCTGCATGTGTGTGGCTGCTGCTGCGGCTCCTTGTACTTGAGTTTGTGCCTGCGTGGCCAGCACACTGTAGTCAACAATGCCAACAGCACCAGCAGCAGCAACAGCGGCGCTTGTGCTGCGTGTGGCACGTGCCGCCGCCCCGTGAGCCCCACTCTGTTGGCCAGAGGGGGCGGCACGCTGATACCCGGACGTTGTTGTGGTTGTGCCTGTTGCTGCTACTGCAGCAGCTGTTGTTGGTGTTGCTGGTGTTGATGGATATGTTGCCAGCGTGTTTTTGTTCTGCTTGCTGCTGCTGTTGTTGTTATGACTTGTTGTTGTTGTGGATTTGTTGCTGCGTTTTGAGTGTGGCGCACCTTTCGTTGTAGTTGTTGTAGTTGTTGCTGTCGTTCGTTTTGTTGTTGTTGTTGGGCGGCAAGTAGAGAGGGGGTAGAGTAGTGGGAAACAACAGTTAAACAGCTTTGTTTTTGTTTTATATTTGGTTATTTTTGTTTGCTTGCAGCTACTCTACTACGTTAGTTGTTGTTGTTGTTGCTTTTGGGCAATAGTAAAATGCAGAGGCTTAGGGATAAAGGGGGAAAAGAGCACTTCGCTGTAGTGCAGGGGGGGGGGGGGTGGCGTTGTGTTCTAGAGAGCGAGGCGTGGGTCGCTGACAATGATGATGTTGCTGCTGCTGCTTTGCTTGCTGTTGCTGCTGCTGTTGTTGTGGCTGTTGCTTCTGCTTCTGCTGTTGCTGCTGCTGTGAGTAACTGTTGCTGCTCGGCACTAAACTAAACTTTCATGTCGCTGTTGTTGTTGTTGTGCGTACATCTGTGTTCGACGCACACACATACACATACACACGCACGCAAGCTTGAGTGAGACTACAGCAACATGTTGCTATTGCAGTTGCTGCTGTTGGTGCTTTAGCTGCCGCTGCTGCTGCTGCTTCTGCTGTCGTTGCCCCCATCATTTTCGTTGTTGCTGCACTTCTGTTGTTGCTGCTGCTAATAGTTGTCGTTGTTGCTGTTGTTGTTGCTGCTACTTAAAACCTTTCTGACTTGCTCTCTCTCTTTCTCTCACTCCCTTTCTGTCTTTCACTCATTTGCTTTCTGTCTGGCTCACAGCGCGACGGCGCCTCTGTTTGCGCATATGTGTGTTAATTATATATGATATATGCTTATGATATATTATATATAATCTAGTTTGCTTGCACAAAAACAACAACATCATCATCATCATCAACAACACAAGGCATCAGCAATGAAATATGCTTCATACATATATGTATATGATCTATAGCATATATTTATAGCATACATATTTATATTTGTATATAGTTAAATTATATTATTTATATAAATATTTGTGATCGGGGATTAACACAATAATATTAATGAATATAATATATATGTTTGCAACAACAGCAACGTGCAAAATGAAATATTGAAACGAACTTTTGGAGTTTTACAGCACTGATGGCTCCCCAGTACACATACAGTATAATAAAAATGTATAAAATATATATTTAAATATTGTGTACACACTGGCCACGTACTAAATCAAAACAATTCGTTATGTTATATGCAAGACTCTTGCATAAAAAATGCAATACAAATTAATCGCGTAAGAATAGATAATGAAATAAATATGTAAAAGAAATTAATGGGCGTATTTTCATTGGAATGTGAGAGATATCGAGTGGATGAGTGAAATTGAATATTAATTGGCGCTTGAATGAATAGATATAAATGTACAAATGTAACACCTGCATTCTGATAATTAGATAGCACAGCACACAGGGATTTGTAAAGGGGCGGGTGGGGTGATATAGGGCTGGTTATGAATTGATAGTAGCACAGAATTATATAACTATTATACATTTAATATACCCTTAACCCCTGAAGAGGGCATTCGCAATTCGTCGAGCAACAAATCCTTGATCTGAAGAATTTGAATTTCTTTCTTTCTTCAGTAAATTAATTGAACTTTCTGCAAGTTGTTAGATCGAACTCCAAGTGGAGTCTTAGCCAAGAAACGGCGCACGCATTGTATTTTTAAAAATTAATATTTGTATACGACATGCACTCTACTTTGTCGTTGTTCGTTCGTGTTTTGCACAATATTTTTCGTTCTAAACAGCGCGACGTTCAAAATGCGACTGACTTTTACCAAAGTGCGTTGGCATTGCGCAAAAACACACATGCACACATACACACATATGTACATATGTATACATATAGAATTTTATCAACAAAACAATTAATATTATAAGGGGCTGTGTGTGTGTGTATAGACTGCATGACGCTGCGTAAAAGGCATTTGTACAAGAAAATGTTTCATTTCTTGATAAGAAATTCGCGCACTTGACAAAAAACGAACAGGAATAAATAAATTCTATTTTTTTTGGTGTGGTTACACTGGTCCATTTGTTAATTTAGTGTAGAAAATAAGAGTTAAAAGAGAATTTAATATTTAATGGAAAAAGCACTAAATGACTAAAGGAAATGTTACTAAAAACGAAAAGTTCAACTAATTATTTATATACAACAAATCAACAATGCAAGCGATTCAATAAGAAGTCAATTAAGGAGCCCCAAATTATCTACACAAAATTTACAACTTAATTAACAAATTAGGTTAAATATGTTTAGAATATCACAGACTGGAATTTACTTAGAAGACTTCAGGTATATTTGATGCAACAATTAGACTGAATATATATTTTCATATTTCTTCTACATATGACGAGCATTTCTAGGCTCTTTTAACACATGGCTGCACTGGCGTACATTTTGTTATCGATAAACGATTGCAACTGCGCATCTCTGCCAATTAAATTGTAATTCAAATGTGAAATAACATTTAAATTAATTACTCAATATGGAGTATATTCCTAATATAAAAATAGAAATGAAAATATTTAAACAAATTTGTAACAAATACAAATGTGCCATTAACAGCTTAAGTTAAATGCCCTACTGTTCCTCAAGCTTTGATATTCGTCTTGCTGTTAATTCCAGTCTACATATTCTATTAACCTACAGGAAACTTAATTTAAAACGAATATAAACTATTGAGCTACTTTTTTTATATTACAAACTTTCAGTTAATCTATTTGTATCGAGTCTATGCTTTGGTATACATATTGTAAATGGTAAAAAGAAAACTCACCACCAAGTTCACCAATAATATGCTGAGCGAATTCGCCTTCTGAGAGTTCGTCTTCCTCTTCGTCGAAATCCTCTTCAATATCTTCGTCTTCCTCGTCGTCCACGTCCTCTTCGCTGAGTTCGTCCTCTTCGGCAACGATTTGGGCGTCTTCCTCGTATGATGAATCCGCCGAGTTGACTATTTCGTAGAAACCCACCTCCTCCTCTTCGGGTTCCACTTCTTCCTCTTGGTCTTGATCTTCGTCGTCTTCCAGGTCCTGTTCGTCCTCCTCGGCAGAGTTGTTGCCGCCGGCGTCCTCACAAAGCCCGTTCGTACCACCGTCAACAGCGGCGGCAGAGGAGTTCTCGTCTTCGCTAAATTCTACGTTGTTGGCCTCGGACTCGACCTCTCGGTGCTGTTGCTGGTCCTCCAAGTTGCCGCAAATATTTTCGTTTTGCTCCAACTGTTCTTCCTTGTCTGGAATCTTATCCGCTGTCGAGTCAATCCTGGCGAGCAGCTGCTGCTGATAGTTGCGTAAGCTTTTGCGGTACTTGATGTACTTGTTGCTGTTGGTTTTCTTGTCCAGGCGCTTGACAGCGACGTTATTGTTGTTGTGGTTGTTGGAGTCCTGACGTTCTGCGTCTATTGCTGCTGCCGCTGCTATAACCGCCGAGCTGCTTGCCTGCAGCCGTGCGTTGCCTGTATCTGACAATTTACCTAGCAAATCCTCCTGCTCCGGTTGCTGTTGCACTGCAGCTGCAACTGTTGCTGCTGTGGTCTTGCCGCGCGTGTGACTCACTTTGCGTGTCTTGCGGTAATAGTTGAGCAAGTTGCCGTCGCTGCTGCTGTTCCCTCCGCTTGTGCTACGAGCCGCTGCTCGGACGGCTGCCCCACGCTGTGGCGTCACACCAATCAAGTGCTGGCTGTTGCTGTTGCTATTGCTACTGGTATTGGTAGTAATATTGCTGCTGCTGTGACGTGCTGCGGCCGCGCTGCTGGTGCTTGGAAGCTCCTCGGGCGTGAGAGTCTTGGAGCGAGTGCGCTGGGCGACACAGTCCCCACCAGATGTCAAGCGAGGTGTATGCTGCAGCTGAATAAGCTCCGACGCTGGGGTCTCGTCAGATGCCGTTGCTCCTCCGGCCGGTAAGACGGCTTCACTGACAGCCGCAACTGCTGCTGCTGCGGTTGCGGGTAGCTGCTGCTGCACACGACGCTTCTTCAGTGGTGAATTTAGCTCCACGTATTGATCCCCGCCGGGTGCTGCTGTAAAGGACATAACGACAACGGAGAACTTTAGTAGCTGCCGTACGTGAGTTTATTTCTATTATTGTAGTGATTGCGGGTGGGTTGATCTGATAATGATGGAGGTGGTGGAAATGGTGGGGGCAGAAAACTTGCTTATAAATTTTATGATTCAAGAAACCAAAAAAAAAATTGGCAAAATTTGTTCTAGTCTTTTAGTTTTTATTAGTTTTGATTATTTGAAGGGTGTAGCGCTGCTTCTGTTGATGACCTCTACAATTTAGACAAACAAAAGTACTATGCTCTATAGTTCAGATTCGGTTCAGGACCCAACAAAGCAAATGTTATTCCTTTTCACATTTTTATTTAACTCACTTTCTCTCACACTTCCTCTCCCGAAACCTAGGATATGTCAAAAATTAATTTCCCAGCGATATACATAGCGTAGAAAAGCTATCGATATCCTATACATATATCAGAGTTGTTATTTACCCTATCATTTTTATATCGAATAAATTAACGATGAATAAAGAATCTTATGACTATTTTATAGATCTCGCTTTATGGATTTCATAATCCGAATATTATCATTTTTGATTTTTACTTACATGGACGTTGTTGTTGGTTCTTTTTACTGATGTTGTTGTTGTTGTTAGCCTGTTGTTGCTGATGGTGTCGCTTGCGACTGCCTGGCGACACGGATGAATCGCTGACGTTTGCGTTGTTTGACGATGTGTTGGTGGATGCAGAACGTGTGGAGGTGATCACACTGGGAAATTCTGTGGGGCGTCGACTAACGTCAGTCACGGTGGACTTCTTGTTGATCTTGGTGTTGGTGCTGGTTGTTGCTGCTGTTGTTGTTGTTGCTGCTGACACAATTGCTGTGAGGCTCCGACTCTTACTGCGCGAACGACGTGCCAAGGATGCGACAGAAGGAGCAGCCGCAGCAGCTATTGTTGACGACGCTGTTGTTGCTGTATTGCGTTTCTTGTTGTTGTTTTTGTTGTTATTGTTATTATTGTGATTATAATTATTGCTACGCCGTTGAGTATTGGTTGTGGCACTTGTCGTTGTTGTTGTTCTACCGTCGTGCTGCCCCTCCGTCAATGCAGAGAGCGTTTGACTTTTAACGGACTCGGCCATAGACGACACTTAACCGCACTGGCATCGAACACACTTAACATGCCAACTTCACAGAGAATTGTTTTCAATTATAAATTCTTCTCGCAACTAGAATATCTTGCGCTAAATAATATTTTAAGTCAATCAAACACGTTTTTTTCAATGCTGTTTGTTGAGTCAATGGGCTTCGTAGATAGCGGAGCCCTGGTAACAGAACCTTGTATATTTTTTAATTGGTTTCACACACACTTCCCGAGTTTATTGGACTTAGCCGGATTATATTTGAAACGAACTTTTGAGTTTTTCTGAGTGCACGTTGCGCTGTTTTGTTTATTGCAGTCAGCGGAGAGTTTTGTGCTGTAATTGTAAAAAAAATTGAGCACAATATTTGTTTAGTAAATTTTCAAGTTTTATTTAGTTTCGACTATTTCTACACAATTTCTGTCGTTTGCATCAAAATAACTGACAGCAAAACGAAAACTGGCAATCGATATATTTGTTAAGTTGGCTGCACTCTACACAACTGCAGCCAACTTAGCAACGTAATACAACAAAAATAAATAAAAATAAAATAACGTCGCAAGCGAATACAATTCCAAATAGGTAAACGCCTGAACGCTGACCTAATGACTGTTGGGGTGAAGAGCCGAATGAGAATAAACTAAAAAGATCAGTGAAAGCAAAGTAGGAAGTGCACAGAGGGTAGTCCGTGTGTGTGTGCGTGTAACAAAGAACCGGTCGCAGTCACTGAAGATAGTATTTGCTGCCCCCTTTCAGACAGGTACTCGCATGTATGCAGAAATAAAGGAAAAGCCAGCAGAAATGAAAATTGATAAGCAGCAGCAGCACACAAAAGAATACACCACCATCAATACATATACATCCATATATACCCATATATACAAACAATCACTCACTCACTCAATTGCTCGCTCGCACACACTCAGCTTAGCAGTCTTAAACAACATATGTGCGCAGTAAACACATACAGATATATGTTAATACATTAACAGCTGTTTGCAGCAGCAGCAGTCACCAACACGTGCATGTGCCCTAAAGTAGGAAAGCGTGAGCGAGCGCGCAGATGTTGGCGAGCGAGTTGTTTTGAGTGAAAATCTATACCGCACTCAACTCAATACAAGCACACACACAGCCACAGCTTACATAAAGTGAGCGCGCACATGCTGCGCCGTTCATCAGCTGTTCTCGGCTGTTTTGTTTATATTTTGGTTTTCGTAAGCAGCGCTGCTCTGTTGGATGACTGCCCCTTCTTCCTATGTATGTGCGAGCGAGCGAGCGAGCAACGAGTTGGCACTCGTTTGTGTACGTGTGCCCGTTGTAACTGTGTGTGTATGAGACTTGTCATGCTTGTTTCGTCGCTGCGAGAACGCAATGCACGATCCCGCATATATACACACGTACACACTCACACACATGCATACGTATGAAAATACAATAAGCACACGCGACGAACAAAAGATAAAAAGCAAAACAAGCAAAAGGCAATTGTAGCAGCAGCAAAACGTGTTGGCGGCGGCAGCGGCGCCCTTTGCAACGCAGGCAGCGACTTCCCAACGACTTGGCTACACTACACAAAATAAGTGCGTAGTTTGTGTGTGCGCCCTCATATTTAGCTCACATTTGTCAGCCACTCAAATCTGACACGAAAACCAACAAAACCAGCCGCCAATCACAGTAAAACGAATTGAGTTCAAGGCCGTATTAAATGAAACCAACAACGAACGTCGCTGCCGACATGAAAATGTGTTTGAATTTGATTTTTTTTTCGCCAGTTTTGTCTATCTTGCAACCACAAGTTTTTCACACACAAAAAAATTAAATAAAATAAAAACAATACAACAAATGTCCGAGGCCGTAAATGCCAGCGTCCGTGGTATATATGTACATACATATACACACAGGCACAAATACATGTGTATGTATGTGCGTGCAAGAGCATAAGCATTTCCCTCGCGTGTGGCAACTCCAACATATGGCATGTGGTTTGTTTGTTTGTCAATGCTGTTGCTTTATCAGCAATTGAAAAAAATGTAAAGGGCCTCTCGACTCGCACATACATATGTATATTTGTAAGTCGATACAAAGTTATATTATGTATGTATACAGAATAGAAATAAGGTAAGAAGTCAAAAGGAATCAATTCATTCTGTCATCAATTGTGTTCTTTGTACATTAGTCTTCACTGTACAGTGTACACCACTATTTCTACGTATCGTTGTCCATTGCAATTACCTCTTGCCCACCCTGCTGGCAAGCATAATATACTGATAAGAATTTTAGTATGTTTCTCTGTTCCACTCACAGTCGCTCTTCCCCTCCCACCTATCCGCCCAACCATTAACTGCTACCCCTTGCTATTGTAGTGCGTATTGTGTTTGTAACTTATTTGTATACATACACACACTCACAGGCATACGTGTGTGTGTGTATGTGTATGTTGCTGTAAACTCAGTCGAGCATATGACGACGCGAGTCAACATAACGGACAGCAAACAGTGTTGCCCCAGCAAGTTTTCTAAGTTTTTATTTTTTTCATTTTTGTATTTCTTCACTGGTTTTCTATTTTCTATTACGAAACTGCTTTTGTGGCCTACGCACAGCTGAGCAGCAACAGCAGCAGCAGCGAATGTGCGAGCGAGAGCACACTAGGAAAGTGGGGTGTGTATTTTGTGTGTGACTGTGTGTGTTTGTGCTGCAGCGCTTTCTACAGGGTGGAGTGGGGAACCACGATAATCAAAGGGCCCGTCGTCACTGTGGCAACTTAACCGTAAAGTAAATTGCATTGGAAATTTTTCGTGTCGCGCTGCGACGCAGTTAAATAAAGCCAAGCTGCTAAATGAAAAGAACGCAATAAGCACTCGAAATGTGTGCAAGTATGTGGCAGCCCTGGCTAGCTAAGTGCATGCAACAATTAAGCAGAAACCTTGCCATTGTTATTGTTATTGTTGCTGTTGCCTTGCAGCATAATATAATGTCTGCGTACTGTGTTTGTGTTAAGAATATCTAAAACAAAATACTTGTTGCTAATCGCAGTAGAAAATGCTGTAGCAATCAAATACATTCACAAACAAATGTTAATACGTTATTGATGGCCATTTACAGCAAGTGTTATATACGAATGTGCTACATATATGTACATATAAGCACTTGAGTATACAAGCTAGCCTACATACTGTTATACACACACAAAGAGAGCGAGTAAATATAATAGAGAACGCATACATTTACATTTGCTGCATTTGAATAGCATTGGGAATACAAATTGTTCAGTTTGTCAAATTCTGAACAAGTTTTAATTTAATAAATATTTCTCTTATTTATTCTTCCTTTAAATTTTTTGTGCTTCCTTCGCTAGCGACTGTCGATTTCCAGTCCAGTATAAATACAAAAGGGAGCACAAGCAGCGACGCGACGCAGACAGCGACGTCAGCGTTGTCGCTTACCTCGGCCTGTGCACGACAGAGAGCGCACGAGGGGCAAACACATGACGACGTTACACTAACACACACACACACTCACATACAGCCCCAATATCTCTCTCACACATATATACACACACAGTGGCATATTCGAGGGTATGTATACGTGTGTACATAACGCAAGCAAAGCAAAGGCAAAAATTGCTTGAAATAAACGAATGCAGCGCACAAAGCATTTCAATCAAATTGCTGCACCGTTTCCAATTGCAACGTAATATTTAATGAATGTACTTTTTAATTATATAAATATTTACTGCACATTTGCTATACATTATGTACTTGCTCACACACAGGTATGTCGAAAAATTACGTTTCTACGAACCATTTTGCAGCTGTGCACGCACTGAAAGCCAACTCACGACTGACGGCAGCAACGTCAATGGCGACCCCGTGTGAACGAAACGAAACGAAACGAGAGAGCGAGCGACTGAGCGCAAAATGAGTGAGAGTGATTCAGACGAGAATCCATTTTGAGACCCACACAGTCACACAAAATATATGTTAAATTCAATATTCTCTATATGTATATATTGTGTTGTAAATCAAGTCGAATAAGTGCAATCAATATAAGTGTCAATTTAATACCAATTTCTAATTTAAATAGATGAGACAACTAAACCAGTTCACAGCTGGCAACAAAAGCACTCAGCAGTCCGTTAAGCAGGTCACTCAACCCTTGTCGCTAAATGGCAATGAGGTCAACAAACCGACTCAGTCAGTCACTGCACTAGCGGACTTCTTTATTTACCTAAATTTATAAACAAATAATTGAAGTCGTCGTAAAACCTTGCTTACTAAACTAAACTAAAACTGAAATGCAATCTAAAGGAGAAGAACCGTTTTCCTCTGCTGCCAAATGAAATTCAATTTCACTCAAAATGGCTGCGAACAAAGAGAGCGAGAGAGCGAGCGCACCAAAGCGTCGGAGCACACACTCGTGTTGTGTCTATTTGGGGGATGAATGTGCACTCGTTGCTCGCTGGAATTTTTTGTTTGTTTTATCTGTGATTGTGTCTGTTAGAGTGGAATTAGTATTGACCTGATCAGCTGATCAAGAGAGAGATTTGTATGTATGTATGCGTTCGTGCATTGTTCGAGCATAATTCTTGGGTTACACAAACAGCTGTTCATTGAAGTTGGCCACACTTGCACATGAACACATTTATTTAAATGCAACTATGTACATGTACATGTGCGTGTGGCAATAATAATCTTATAGGGTCTTCTCTCTGACTAACTGACCTGTCTGCCTAAAATAGGTTTACTGTTTCTAAATATGCCACGTACATACATATGTATGTCTGGCACTCTCAGCTAGAGCTGATAAAAATAACAGCCACTTGTGCCTATTTCAAATAGATAACATTTGAATTTGCTTTTCTTTCGTTTCGTTTTTATTTAATGAGCCGCAGTCGTACCCGAAATTGCTGTTGACCTGTGTGCGAATCGCTGCAGTGAGCACGATTTTGAGCGACCCACGCAGCGCAGTCGACGTCGCTGCTGGCCTACTTGAAAAGCAACTCACCTGCGAATGCAGCGTGCTAGAGAAACAACAGCAGCAGCAGCAGCAACGTGCTTTAAATGCAACTAGCTGGCAATCGCGAGTGAGCAAACAGATGAGGTTGTAAAACCAGTAAAAAAAAAAAAAAAAAAAAAAAAAAAAAAAAAACAATAAATATGCAAACAACAACACACATGCATACATACATACATATATACGAAACAGGCAATGCAACAGCTCAAAAGAGCGAGAGCTCAGTCGGCGTCGCCGTCGCCATGGCTGCACAGCGAAAAAGAGGCCACGGCCTGCACAGCAGCCGCTGCCGAATTGGGGCGAACAGCGCAGAGCAGGGAGCGAACACAAATAAAGAAAAAGTAAAACAACAAATACAAATAAACTTTCGCTTATCGATGATACGCTGCCCATTTGCATATCGATATTTAGTGCACGCATATGTGTAGTATATATCGATATTAGTTTATTATCGCTTAATTTGAATTAATTTTTAAATTTAAATGCAAACTGCTGGAAGTACGGAATGTAGAACGACATTGCTGCGTATGTCCAGCTGCAAACAGATGCAACGCTCACTATCTATGCCGATCATGATCTCCTCATTGGGCAACTGGAGTGCATTGAAGAAAGCAGATGCTTTGCGTGTGTCCACGGAGCACGACACCTCCGGCTCTGTCTCTGCCTCCGTAAGCGATTGTCTCTGATCCGGCTTGTGCAGCAGCAGGCGACTAAAACGCGTTGTTATCGTGGCCATTTCCGATTCGGCAACGAGATTTAGTTCACCGGCTGTGCTGCCATGGAATATGATATTGGGCGAAATGTTTTTCAATTTATCAATCAGACTGCGCAGCAGACGCAGCGACGGAACGCCGAGGACGATCTGAGTGTTTGGCACCTCGGGCAGTCTATATGAGGGCCATTCATTGGGCGGCACCAAGGTAACAGGCACATCGTGCACCACCTCACGAGGCTCAGACGAATTGGGCGATACCACGGATGCGATCACTGAGATGCACGGAAACTGTATTTGCTTCAGAGTCAGCTTGCAACTGTGGACGCTGCTGCTGGAGCCGGAGCGCAGAACGGCGAGAGCGCGACTCAGATGCATTGCGGACATGACCAGCACTATGGACTCCTGTTCAGGACGTGCTGGCATCAGCTGGAACTCTGGGAAATAGCCTTTGGCAGCTATGCTGACCCACACGAGCGGCGACGAGGTTGAGCAATGCTCCTCGTTCACAATCAAATGCATTCCCTCCTGCCCCAATATCATGACGCAATCCTTGGCCAGCTTGGCCAACGTGGCGGCAATCGCCTGAAACTCGCGCATGTAGAGCACGTCCAGCATCTTGGCATGGAACTTCATGGCAGCCAGAGACCAGACGAGACCAGACCAGTTGCTGAAGGATGCGACGACGTGCAGCAAACACAAAAACAAGAAAAAAGAAAAGAAAAATCAAACGCTGGCTGCCAAAATACAAAAAAAAAAAAAAAAAAAAAAAAAATGTAGCGAAGCACCACAAAGAAGAATAGAAAGACTAACTCAAAACGTAAGACGAATTGCGTATACCCTACATGCCATTAACAACTTCATTAATATTGTTATTACAGAATATCGATAATCATAATCGATTATAATTATCAGAAGTTTAATTAGGTTTATTTGTGGTAATTGCAGACATTGAACAGAGCAACAAATACGATGAATAAACAAATAGGCCACAAAGTACGTTGCATAGTATATATATATATATATAAAAGAAGACAAATGCGGAACGTGACAGACTGGGAACTCGAGACGACTCCAGGAATAGGACAGAGAGCACAGGGCCTGGCGCACACGAGTTCAATGCACAAAGGCGCACTTATACACACACACACACACACACACACACACACACATATATATATATATATATATATATATATATATATATATATATATATATATATATATATATATATATATATATATATATATTACACGGGGCTAGCAAAGTCAGCCAGGCGATGTGCAGACAAAGCGCAAAGCAAGTTCGAGTTGTGTTTTGGCTTTTTGAGGGGGCGAAACAGCGTGGAAAGAGTAAAGCAAATGAAACACACACATACGCCGATGCAGTAACCCTCTCTCTCTCACACACACACTCATTTGCTATGCATACAAAGCCACCGACACAAACAACAGGATTTTGTTTTTATTCGCTGCACTGGAAAAAAGGAAGGCGTCTGTCTGCGAGTGGAAGCGTGTTTTAAAGGACGGTAGCAGCTCCACTCCACACTCTCACAGAACGGAAATCAAATTATGTATATGTGGCCCGCAGGCGTCGACGACACCGACGGTCAACTCACTGCTCTGGCTCTGCCGTGCGTTTGGGGTCAAAATATATTCCTTTTTGCAGTTCAATCAACTTTCAAGGTTGCGCGGCTGCGTTGCCACGAGCTTAATGCAATTATACTGACATCTAGTTTGCCGCTGCTGGCTTCATTAATGTCCGCAAGTTGAGCAATCGATAATTTAAAGCAAACATTAGAATGTGACCTTGATTATGGGTGCTCGCCGACTTTTTGGGCTTGAAAGTATCCCATTTTCAGTACAAATTTGAGTAACAGATTCTCGATGACGTCACACGCGACGCTTATGTATTTCATAAGTCTGTGTAAGTGTATTCAAATGACGATCGTTCCGGCTGCTGTGGAGCATTACTTGCAAAAACTGAGCACGAGTTGCCAATCATCAGAACAAACCTTCGGCGCAACTCGATGCAATGTGACCATAAAAGCTAAACAAATAAATACACACACATTTGTATGTACACACTCGCACATACGGAACACAATGCACACCGAAAGCCATATAAAAAAGCTGACAAGAGGCCAAAATTAAATACAAATAAAATCAAATAAAATACGGTGCGCATGAAATTCAACGTGACTGCATTGAGGGAGGCGAACAGATAGATAGACAGACAGACACACGCACGCACACGGACCCTGAGCATAAATAAAAGAGAAAGTAAAAAACTTAAGATGCTGCGCATCAGCCAGAAAAAAAATGATGCATGCTTATAGATTAATGAATACACAGATCATTTTCAAAATAGAATTAAACAAATCACTTTATATATATATATATACACACACACTATCGCAAAGGCACACACATTTGCATTTGGTAGGACACCATCCGCGTTGCCAACCAAATGAAGAAACCTTGCTAATCACATTTCTCATTTCGGATCACAATAACTAACAATTGAACTTAATGTGTATTTAACCATTCTTTGTGGATCAGGCCTACAGTTTTCTTAGCTTTTAAAGGCAATGTAAAAATCAATATCGTTTGCGTTGGCTTTACACACACAACCTTATCGCTGCACACTGTGAAACATTTCAGCATATTCTCATGCAGCGGTTGACGAAATGTATTATTAAGTTGCTGTTGAAATCAATAAATGCACAAGAAACGAATCCAAAATTGTCTAAAAAGCTATTAAAAAATGCAAATGGTCGACATTTTGTTTTCTGTCTGACAGGCCACTCGCTGCTGCTGCTGCTGCTGCTGATTCGACGAAATACACAAATGTGTGTATGTATATGGGGCTGTGAGACAGTGTTTGTGCGCGTATATGTGCGTGTATGTCTCGTTTAACTGACCAGCGGAGCACCAGCAGCAAAAATACGTTTGGAACTTGCAATACGCTAAACACACTGCATTTACATAGCGCCGTTGAGTTCAGTATAATGCATACAAGTTACACTTACCTTTTTGCTAGTTCCTTATAATAATTTGCACAATTTCCACAGCTTATAATAATTTAATTTTTACACGTAACAAAACTCCGACTCCGACACTGCTGTCAACAGCACAGGTCACACTGTTCCCGAAAACAGTGTTACCAAAACGCGTAAGGCGAAAAATCCACTAGGGGTATCGATAAGTCGTGTTATACTACTAGTTGCAACTTGCAAGCATCTGCAGCAGCTGTTGTTGTTGATACATTGTTTATCTTGTGTGGAGGCTAACAAATAAACATATATCGATACATTCCCTACAACCCTAATTACTGTAATTTGTATTTTTTATAAGAAAGAAACGTCCCGCGCACAGCCAAAACTCAATCATAATTTACAAAAATAAATAATTTATAATATTAAATTTTAACAAAAAAAGTGAAACCTCGATAGACATCCGTAAACAGTCATACTCACACATACACTCAGCTCTACGTGCATTCAGAGACGCTCCCAATTGGAACGCGCCAACAGCTAGAAAAAAAACAACAACAAGCGGCTTATCAGAACCAAAAGAGAGAACAACAACAATACATAAAGTAACATTCGGAAAAACTACATTAGCAAACATTGGCAGACGTGGATTGCAACTTAGTCAACATTTGTTCCGTATCTGACACGAAACAGCTAACGCTGAGAACTTTTCGTTGATTCTTCTGTGACGTGTCCCAGTTACCACGATTGAAATAATGTGCGTCTCACCCAGCACAGGTGCCGGCTCTGGTGCCCGAGCACTCATCCTGGTGGGTGGGTATGGCACACGTCTGCGACCCTTGACACTGAGCACACCCAAACCTTTGGTGGAGTTTGCTAACAAGCCGATATTACTGCATCAGCTGGAGGCGCTCGTCGACGCGGGTTGCCGTCAAGTCAGTTTTTATTTGCTCAACAAGAACAACAGTTACATAAACAAATTTCTCCACAATGTAGGTCATATTGGCAGTCAGCTACCGGGCGGAGCAAATGGAACAAGAGCTGAAAGTGGAGGCAGACAAACTGGGAGTCGAGCTGATCTTCTCACATGAAAGCGAACCGCTGGGCACAGCCGGGCCACTGGCGCTGGCCAAGCCCTTATTGTCGGCCAGCGCGGAGCCGTTCTTTGTGCTCAACTCGGATGTGATCTGCGATTTCCCATTCAAGCAGCTCATGCAGTTCCATCGCAACCACGGCAAAGAGGGCACCATTGTGGTGACCAAAGTGGAAGAGCCCTCCAAATATGGTGTTGTGCTCTACGATGAAAGCGGCTGCATCACAAATTTCATCGAGAAACCCCAAGAGTTTGTCAGCAACAAGATCAACGCCGGCATTTATATATTCAATCCCACGGTGCTCGAGCGCATCGAAGTGAAGCCCACGTCCATTGAGAAGGAAGTATTTCCGGACATGGCGCAGCAGCAGGAGCTGTATGCCATGGAGCTGCCTGGATTTTGGATGGATATTGGGCAACCCAAAGACTTTTTAACCGGTGCGTCATAGTCGTAGTCATGGCGCTATCTGCCAATTGGCCTTATCTGCCCGCCGTGCAGCAACGTGTCTTTAATCAGTTTTATCTGGTTTCTTGGAATACTCGCCTGCCACAGATAGCCCCAATGCATGATAGAACGTTTCTAACGAGTCGTAATTGCTGATAGCCTGCTATGCGGGGGCCGGGCTGGGGGATGCCCATCAAAGGAAAGCCAAAGAAATAATTATGTTTTCCGCTTTCAGGTATGTGTCTCTACCTTAGTTCGTTGCGCCAGAAGCAACCGAACAAACTGTACACGGGTCCCGGAGTGGTGGGCAACGTGCTGGTAGATCCAACTGCCACAATTGGCGAAGGCTGTCGGATTGGACCGAATGTCACCATTGGGCCCGATGTGGTCATCGAAGACGGCGTCTGCATCAAACGTTCGACCATCCTGAAGGGCGCCAACGTGCGCTCGCATTCCTGGCTGGACTCCTGCATTGTGGGCTGGCGCTCGACGGTCGGGCGCTGGGTGCGCATCGAGGGAATCACAGTGCTGGGCGAGGATGTCATTGTCAAGGATGAGCTATATGTGAACGGCGGCCAGGTGCTCCCACACAAGAGCATAGCGGCCAGCGTGCCCGAGCCGCAGATCATCATGTGAAAGCGGATGCTGCTGCTCTATACAATTACTGGGCCACTGTATATATAATTTAGTTGTTTCATTTGCACCGATTGCCTTATGTTCGTTTCGATGTGTCTACAATTTAAGCTGTCAGTATGTCACTATGTCACTATGTCAATATGTCAATATTCTAAATATGAAAACAATCAAACATTGCACATTTCCATTAATTAGCCTGGCTAAAGTACAGTCCTAAGACTAAAGTCCAGCTAGCGGCATTTTGACCACAACTTGTTCACAAAGCGAAGCATAAGTTTTTTTACATTATCTAAATTGTAGTCAAATATGTATCAATTATATGACATATGTATTATTAATATAAACAAAAAAAGAATTATTATTCATTACATAAATGCCAGCTAGGGCATTTGCTCTTCGGCAATCTAAAGTTTGCCCTCTGGTTGCCTGGCAACAGTAGAGCCTTAGTGCCGAGCCACAACACAAAGTTCAGATTTTCGGCGTAGAAATGTTGAAGTCTTTGAGCAAAGCGGACATGGGTCAGCAGCAGCTGCTCTGGGAGGACAAGGAAGTCAAGTTCGATGTGCCTCACCTGTAAGTGGAGTAATTTAAGAGCTTAAGAACCAATTCTAATTCCTTGCGAATCGTAGGCACACGCGTTTGCACAGCGGCGAGAAAATATTGGATACGATCAACCACATAGAGGACAGCAAAGGAAATCCCGGAGATACTGGAAAGTTGCTGATAACCAATCTGCGCATCCTCTGGCACTCGCTGGTCCACAAGAAGTTTAATTTGTGTGAGGAATCCCAAGGAATCTGACTTCCATATTATATACTAAGATATCTAATTGCAGCCATTGGCTATGCCCGCATAGGCACCACCAATACGCGGGTGGTGCACATGCACACCAAGGGCCGCATACCCAGCCAGGCGCTCTACATATTGGCCATCAGCAACGAGACGCGATTTGAGTTTCTCTTCACGGATGTCTCCGGCGAGACGGCACGTCGGGATCAGCCCATCTTTGCCAGCGTCTTCGATGTGCATATGTGAGTGGCACGCAAAGTCCCATTGAGCTCCACTTAATTCTGTTCCTCTACAGTTTGTACCAGCGCACGTTTCTCTATAGGGATCTGAAGCTGCGGGGTGCCATTGTGCAGGCGGGTCAGCTGATTCTACTGCCGGACGAGCAGGTGTACAGCCAGGTGCAGGGCGTCTGGAACTTGTCCAGCGATCAGGGCAACCTGGGCAGCTTTGTGGTGACCAACATACGTCTGGTCTGGTATGCGGATGCCAATGAGACCTTCAACATCAGTCTGCCCTACCTGCAGATCGATAGCGTGAGTCCAAGCACTTATAAAAAGGGTCTACCACTGATCAATCCAATTCCAGCTGCGCATACGCGAGTCCAAATATGGACCCGCTCTGGTCATACAGACGGCCGAGACGGGCGGCGGCTATGTACTGGGTTTCCGCGTAGATCCCGTAGAGCGTTTAAGTGAGCTCTTCAAGGAGCTGTGCTCCCTGCACACCATCTACACGGATCAGCCCAATTTTGGCGTTCACTACGATCCGCAGGAGGCGCGAAAGCGAGTAGAAGCCGCCGCCGAGGAAGCTGCCCAGGCAAAGCCATTCAAAATCGAGGACTATCATGAGCTGGACGAGCGGCAGGAGCGTGAAATCAATACGAAGCTAAATAGCTATCTCGCCGCAGGCTGCGCAGGAGCGCTGACCACAGAGGAGCCGATGTCAGCGCCCGTCTACTGCAAGGAACTGGGCTTTGCCATGGAACGCATACCCGACGGCTACAAGCTGCAGGATCTGTGGAACGTGCTGCCCACTAAAATGACGACGTACGACGAGTGAGACGCGGCCCAGATAACAGAATGAGCACGACTTGAGCCGTCCACTCATTAGATTATAGCTGATCAAGGAACTAACTCCAAGTCTTAAAACTAATCTATATCTATGTCTAGTCAATTACAACAATGAATTTACATTATGATTGATGATTTTATTGACGCTTACAACTTTCTTTTACTTATTTCTTGCTTTATTTTAAGTAGTTTTGCTCTTAGTTTCGTATTGTTCATAGATTTGAATTTTGTTGCTTGGAATTTTCATACTTAGGGCTTTTAGATAATCTGTGACTGTTAGCTGCTTCGCCCGATTCGTTGGTATCTCAATGCTTACAAATTATTTAAGTGTAGTTTTAAATATAGTAATTGCTACTATTTATTTGTTGCTTTTTCTTTTCTTTATACTCATTATTTTTCGTGGCTGGGAAAGAGTTGTCTTATTAGCTTCCAATTTTTGTTTTTCTTTTTGCATTTTGTTTCTAGAGTTTTTATAAATTAATTCATATCACAACACGCAGTTGATTTGACCGGCAATATTTATACATATCGTTTACATATATATATATTTTTTTTTTTTGCATTTATTTCATTTATATGTGAATGAATTGTTTACTTTGTTTTCTAAGCTATAAGTCTAACAAACTTAATTAAATGTAGGAAAATTAATATTAGTTGTGGCGTTTGTTTCTTTTTTTTTTTTTTTGCCTCAGAGGCAGTCTGAAAAATTGTAAAATATTTTATAAAGCCTACTGAAAAGTTTAGATAGGCCGAGAAATGATGTATGCATATATGTTTATATGTTATATGTATTAAAAACAAAATATCATATCAGGAATGGCTTAT
This sequence comes from Drosophila paranaensis, assembly GCA_035047545.1. Classification (NCBI taxonomy): domain Eukaryota; kingdom Metazoa; phylum Arthropoda; class Insecta; order Diptera; family Drosophilidae; genus Drosophila; species Drosophila paranaensis. Next base: position 18,692,384 of record JAWNPL010000173.1, on the reverse strand, counting down.
AAATTACGATTTGTATTGTTTTTGTTTTTACAATTTTCTTAGCTTTTTCTTTAATACTTTTCTCTTACTTTATAAGTTTTGCTTTGTTAAATTCTTAAAGGTTTTTGTTTTTGTTTTTAGTTCTTATGTCAGTTGCCCTTAGATGAGTTCTTTTCTTTATAATATTCGTTTAGTTTTTCATCAGTCTTGAAGACCAGTTAATGTTATATATAGAATAGTTTAATGCATATTTACTTAAAGCAAGTGAAGTGAAAATGAGAACTAATACCCAAAATAAACATTTACATAAATTACGAAATATTTATAGCTAATTCAACGATTACATCTCACGCAAGTGGAACACAACACAGGTAAACAAAAAACATATACATACTTATATAAATTATACAAAAAACGTTTACAATCATTGGTTGGTTGAAATGCCCAGCTCGGGTTACAATCTGGATAGGACAGGGTATGGAACAGCTTATGATAAATATTTGCTTTGGGCTGTTAGCTTTTGCTTATTGTTTTTGCCATTTGGCACTTCACTTGCTTCGGTTCACAAAACAATGGAAATCGCGCTTAGACTTAAACCGTAACTAGAACCAAAGACTTAGGATTTGGGCATTGGATTTCACGGCGTTCCAATGACTAAGTCTAGACATAAACAGAGAGTGAATGGCGAGAGACAAAAGGAGGGAGGGAGTGGTTTTTAGTTGTTGCTGGTGGAGATCTGTAAACGCGCACGTTGACGCGTCATGGGCGGCGATCGACGCATTGGCGATATGGAAGTGCTCTTGGTGGCTGCGCGTCGTTTGCGTTTGGCTGATGATGCAGCAGCAGATGCTGCCTTAGCGCTTGCGGTGGCTGGTGATGCTGCTGCTGCTGCTTCTTCTTCAGCTTCTGTTGCTTCTTTTTCCACTGCTTTGCGGCGTCTTTTGCCTGTTATGGTCGGCGCACGGCGCCGACGCTTGGTGGCTGCTTTTGGCTTGGCTTTGACATCGGCTGAGTCTGTGCCTGGCCCTGAGGTGTGTATGTTGCTGTTGTCCTTGGTGTGGGCTTCTGTTGTTGGTTGAGTGCAACTGGTGCTGCCGCTGCTGCTATTGGCTTCATGCGGCACAAAAGCGGATGCGGTGGCATGTTGTGGCAATGACAGTGTGCTGCAATACAGTTAAGATCCAATTCTCAGCTCTCAAGCGAAAATATGTGCGCAAGTAAAGCTTACCTGAGCTTTGGTTTAAGTGTAAGCTCCTGCTCCTTATGAACTAGATTAACCTCCCTCTCATGATGTTCCTCCTCAACATCATCATCAACATCGTCATCATCATCGTCGTCGTCGTCGACATCACTATACATATTGGCGGCGGGCGGCGTAAATTTGGGTCGCTTCAGTTCGAAGCCGCGTGCTTTGTTACTAAAGGCGGAAATGTGGCAAACTTTAAGGGAGCTTCAACTAGGTCCGTTGTTACTTACATTTTGATGGGCGTTATGGGCATGGGTCGAATGGGCTTGAACACGCACAGATCCATGAGCAAGCTGTCTGTACTGGCATTCCGCTTCCGCGCCGATGACGAGCGATGCAGCTCTGAGGGCGCCACCGCGAATTGCCGCAAAAATTCAGCCGTTGGAAACACATATGGCTGGGTGAGGACAAATTGGCGATTGCTGCTGCTGCTGCTACTGCTGCTGGAGCCGGAACTGGTGCTGGAGCTGGAAGTACCGCTGGTGCCCATAATGCCACCGGTGCCTAAAAGCTTCCTTTTCAAGCTGCTATCCAACTGAGACGCCGCTAACACGGTGGGTGGCACATTCATGACCAGAGCCTTTTGCACAGTGTCCTTGATGAATTCGGTGCCCCGATGCAGACGCACAGTGAGCGTTTTCATTATCGCAGTGGCATTGCTGGCAATGGTGCTCGCGCTTGTTGGACATGTCGCCAACGTGCCCGCTCCTCCAATTTGTTGATTGGGTGTGCTCGTGCCTGCACTGACATTGTTGCTGCTGCTGCTGCTTGTATTGCCACTGTTGTTGTTGTTGTTGTTGTTGATTTTCCGTGTGGCACTGGACTCGTAGGTGAAGGGCGCTGTTTGCCCAGCTGATGCCAGCAACATTATTATTACTGCTGTTCAATGCAGCTTCCCACTGCTCCTCCTCGGTCTCCGCCTCTCCCTACTACCCCCTGCAATTGTTGTTGCTCGGTCAGCTGGCGCACAACTAGCGACTTTAACATGCCCGGCGTTTGTTTTCTCTTTGTCTCACACACAATTATTTTACTGTATTATTTGTACACATTTTATCACTTTTCTTTTGTTTTTTATTGTTTTCACTTATTTGCACTTGTTTCTGTTTTATTTTGTGTTTTTCACTATGCTACTTTTTTCCTTTTAGTTTTGCCAGTTTCGGCTTGCACGCTCTTTCGTACAACTACACACTACACACACAAGCACACACACTACACACTTATTCAACATACTCCTACTACTATTTTGCCTTCCATTGTGGCTGGCATTTTTTTGTGTGTTTGCTTGGTATTTACCGGTTGGAATACTATCTGTATTTTATGTACAATTGCTTTGTATTGTTTTGATTTGAGTTATTTTTATGCTTACAATTATGTTAGCTTGTTGCTTAAATGTTTATTGCATTTGTTTTGTTGCGGTTTTTTTGCGATAAACCCAGAAATTTTTACGTTTTGCTATGTTTTACACCTCACTACTGCATGTTCATTCATCAGCAGCTGTAGTCGCTGACTATATTCACCACGACAAGATGTTGGGTTTCACCGTTCAACAGTTTTGCAACAGCTCAGTTAATGCGCGACACAAATAAAAATTAAAAATAAAAACTTTAAATCTGAAAATGATATCGTATAAAATTGATGATATAAATTCAAGATAATTATTTTATGTTTATTCTTATTTTAATAGAATAATTGACACGCAGCTGGAGAATGTATCACATGAATTTATTGTCAGTTCAAAGTATGTACACACTGCTCAGAATATTTGTATATTCATTAATTTTAGTGAGGACAGTTATTTAATAAACAAAATAAGCATACAAATTGTACAATGCGCTAAAAATATTGTCCTTTGCGACCTCTTTTAGTCATTTATGTTGCCCAGACTGTCTACATTGCAAAATTGCCCAGCGCTACGGCGTAGTAAGTGGCGGGTTCTCTTTTGACTACAGAGTGTGACCTAATCTGTATAATGCCACTAAGTCAAAATGCACTTATTTTCAACTAGGTGGCAGCGCTGGTAATTCAAATTGCTAAGCTTCGCGCCACATTCGATTTCGAATTGATAATTTAGTAAAATTTATAGCTTTTAGTCTTAAATCTTCATATTTTATAGTGCAGATCGTTAGCTTTTGACTTGCCGCCTCTATAAATACTATGACTAAAATTGAAATTAAATAACCACAGCTTCCGCTGCGGCTACTGTTCGCCAATCTTCGATCTTAGCATAGATCGCGCATCGCTATCAAGTTTATTATGGCTAAATAATTGGCAAAGCGCATGCGGCGCACAATTTACGAGTACGCGAAGTCACGCTTTGGCCTACCTTCTCCAGATACCACCTACGGCTGCGCGGCCGCTGCGACTGCTGCTGTGACAGAAGTGTTTTTTGGCATGTCAAATGGCCGTTGAGCTGCAACCGTTTGCGCCGCCCTCTCTCTCTGTCTCGCTCGCACTCGCTCCTGCTCTCTCGCCCATTTGACTGGCTTTTAATAACATTATGAAAACGCGTGTTTTACAGCTCATCAGAGTCGAAACGTTGCCGCATTGCTTGCATTTTTTCGTCCACTCTTTTCTCTCATCCGGCTGGCTGGCTGGCTGGCTGGCTGTTAGCCTGCCAGTTAAGAGTCAAGTCCTCGCGCGGCTGGAGGTCGCTTGGGGGTCGTCGTCATCGTCGACAGCGGCGCCCTCCCATTGCGGCACCATGCAGCCACGCGCGTCGCCTTCTGCGCAACCGCAGCCACCGCAGCACCGCAGCACCACAAAAGCCAGAAGCAACACACACACACATGTGTGTATCTCTATGTGTGTGTGTGTAGCGCTGGGCAGGCGTTGGCTGTGCTCGCGCAGGCTATAATTTTCTAATATGCAAATGTGTTGGCTTTGCGGTGTCTCAAAATGGCGCAGCGGATGCCCAAACGCACGTGGGACGCAGCCGGAAGGCAACAGAGTGCACTCGACTGCGCCATACCCTGTCGAAGCACACGGAAAAGACTCGACTACTGCTCGACTCGAACGCGCTTAACTTATCAGTTCGTATTTCAATACGAGATATTATCTATACTTGCTTAGACGACTGCGCAATACCCTGTACTTTCCTATACAACAAAGAAAAAAACAAATTTTGACTTTCAATTTATTTTTATAAATAACCCATGTGACTCTAAAACTGTACATGGATTGATATGACTTTAAAACTGTTAAATTTTATATAGTGAAGGAGAAAGATTTCATATATAAGCTATAAATATCACATTTTTTTGTATTACTAAGTGACTCTAGAGCTGTTGCGAAGCTTTAAAACTGTTCGATTTGAAGAAAATGTCGATTGTATACTCTGTAAAAAAACAGTCACAAATCTATTCCAAATAGTCCGCTCATAACGGCATATTTGAAATATTTGCAGTTTTGATCTAAGCATTGAAACCAATATACCCCTTTGTGCACCGGCAGAGCGTTTCAGGCTGAGAGCAAACCGCGTCGTGCGCTCATTAAGGACAACAGGCAGGCGAGGTCCTTCGAGCTCTGTGTGTGTGTGTGTGTGTGTGTGCGTGGAGTGGAGAGCTCAACTCAATTGATAATTATGCAATTTTGCAGGACGACTAAACAAATTATTTTCACTAAATTAAATCTTAACTCGTGCTGGGCGCACTTCGTTTTTTGTTTTCGCCGAACACGTACGCCTTCAAACCTCACAATTGTGGGCAACGGCAGTCCTTGGCACATTGTGGAGCTCCTGTGGATTGACATGTGGCTGGCTGCTGGGCCTAAGATCTGGCCAACAGCTGCTGCTGCCGGCGCGGAGCGCGTGCTCTAACAAAGCAGCCACAAGACAGCCTCTGCAGCAAGACAAAAGCTGCGTGCTGTGAGACGACTTGAGAGCAGCCTTGCAGCGCCCGATCGCCGAGCTCATTAAAAGACCCTTAAGTCGCTCACAGGCGATTCTAATGAAATTCAATGTGTAACTGGGCTTAGTTCATCCCAGCCAATGGGAGCTGTTCGCACATGAAATCATTTTAAATTAACCGATCTTCATTATCAGCTAATGAAGCTTTGTTTCATTGTGATTTGCTTTTTTTTTTTTGGATTTTGTATTTTTGTGTTTGTAATCAAGATAAATGATTATTGAATACACTCAAATACCAGAAATTTGTGCGCAACAAATTTTAGCGCATTGTTTGCCCTAAAACGAATTGTTCAATCCTCAAATCGATTTATTTTATGCCGCTCTCTCTGTCTCTCTCTCTCTCTCTCTCTGTCTAGCGCTTTCAATTACTTTGTGAAGGGCCTTCACTTGTTCACAGGTGTGAATTATATTCTGAAGTGCGTTTGCTCTCTCCCTCTCTCTCTATCTCCCTCTCTCTCTCTCCCCCTCTCTCCCTCTCTGTCTCTTTTTGGTAATGAAAAAACGATAAATCATGGCACAAATGAAGTTTAGTTTTTTTCTTTCTTTTTTATATTTCTGTTGTTTTTTATTTTCGATTCCATATTTTCTATATATCTCTTCTATTTTTTGATTGTTCCTTTATTGTAAAGTGTAACATTGATTAAGCATTATTAGCGTTGATTGTTGTTGTTGTTGTTGTTGTTTGTCTATTCTCTTCATTCTATTCTATGCTGCGTTCCATTGTTGTTGTTGTGCTCAGTGGGACACTTTCCATCATCAACACTTTGGAATGATGGAACGTTTCGTTGGTCAGCTCTGACAGCGTTTGCCCCCTCCCATGCCACTCGCGCCTTCAGCCCCTTCGAACATGCGCCTGCGCCATTTGGGGGGCCTCACAATGTGCTCGAGCATATTGATATATGTCTATTTGCCGTTGCCGTTGCCGTTCGTTGTAAATCAAAATTGATTTTCTTTATAGCATGGGATAATGAAGTTTTTGATTTTTAATGAACTGATGGATACGAAAACCAAAGAGAGAGACCAACTACAGTCGGATTCGAGGCAAGAGGATTACGCGAGAGACTTTGCCAGCTAATCTCGAGCATGAGGTTTCTTAAGAGCAGCTCCTCCTAAGTGAGATTTGGTTGGATTAAGTTCCATTAAATCAATTTTATTTCGAAAATGCTTTCTCTAGCTCTGTAAAGCTTTCGGTTTAAGCTTAAAGCTGATTAATGAAGAGCTTTGAGTTGGCTTCCATATTTTGTATTTTTTTCACTGGCAATTCAATTTTTATACTCATTCACGAACCGAAAGGAGTATATTGGTTTTCTATATATTTAATATTAAAAGTTAACCTGGAACTCGAAATATATAAAACATCTTGATTATAACATATAGTATAAATTGTATAGGAAAGGCGGAAAATAAAGTTGAACTCAATTATCTACAGTTGTAGAGCTATCGAGCTTAATCGGAACAGTTATAAATTATGAATCTGTATCTGTACGCCTCTTGGGGCGTATACCACACACAGAAGACTAGACTTGAACTATAAACTATAACAATTATAAGAATTTTACTCCAATTATGTTTACAATAATAAAGCTTTAAGCTCTTATTCAGTTTTTAAGTAATTTTTGTCTAAATTAAGCTGCCAAAAAGGTAGCTGAATGTTAAACAATAAATATTTCATTGAATTTAAAATAAAATAAAAATAATAAAAAATGCTTTCTATCTCCTACATTTATAATAGATGTAGCATCTATAGCTCGATAATACTGATACCTATAAATAATACCTATAAATCCCGACAACTATAAATCACATGATCCGTCTATTGTGGAGTACCTAATCCGAATCAAATAATATTATACTATTAGACTCTCTTTACTTTGAAATTAGACTCTAAAAATATTACATATAAAGAAATATACAGAGACTTTGTAGGGGACTCGTGATAGCTTTAAAATATCACAGGTTTGAAATAACGAGAGTATACTGTATATATTTATTTATAGCCTGTTTTGGAATTTTCTTTCAATTTTGTTCAGTTGAGGGCAAAGAGAGTACGGCTAATAGAAAAACATATTTCCATTTGTGCTCAATACTTAAGAATTAGGTCTTTAACGTGTTGCTGTTCACTTAGCCAAAGTATATTAAAAAGTTCCAGCTTTTTTCGTAACATTACTAATATATATATATATATATATATATATATATATATATATATATATATATATATATGAGTCAAAGCCAAAACTTCGTCACAGCTTTATGGCTTGCCATTTGAGTCTAATAAATCGTAGTTGAATCATATTTAACAGCGCTGCCAAAAAGATGACAAAACAAATAAATGCAAAATATGAGAGAACGAACCAAAAACCAGAAAAGGACATGAAGAGGGACGAGGCGTTGTGAGGGGCAGCAGCATGAAACGGCCATTAGTCAAAGCGAAGGGCAGTTGGCCAATAAAATTGCCGGAGAAATGGCCATAAAAACAGCGGAGGATGGCCGAATGAGCCACCGTTGCTCACAGTTGGCCTAAAGGCGCCACAGCAACATCGACTTAAAGTTATGTGGAAAATTGATTTTGCGGTAGCCGGGGCAATAAATGTTTTAGCCCAAATGCTAAACACAAGTCAAACACGAAGGAGAGAGAGAGAGACAGAGGCGAGCATTGGGGCTGAGAGGGAAGCAACTGGACAACTGGGTAGCTGGACAACTGGGCAACTGGATTTGCGCTCTTGCGCATTGCATGGAAAACCTTTGGCAATGTGAGAAATATGCATGGCAACAACAGCAGGACGCAGGACGAGGGCCAAGAGTGCGGCCAGAGACTGCATTGGAGGAAATATGATGACATATCGCGTCATAGTTCAAACGGCAGGGAATCCTCTGATCAATTTTGCACACAGCAAGGCGCCATCTTTTTTGGTAGCATTGCATGAGCCTGGACTCTTTGATACCCTGTAGCTGGCCAGCCCACAGCTAAGCTGCTGTATGGAATCTGCAGATTGTATGGAACATGCAAAAGTTCTTTACATAAATGAAATATAGAGCTAGATTGATGGGGTATATGAGTACCCCAAGCATACCACGGAGAAATCTATTTTCCACTTAATACCAGATTATCTGAGACATATATACTACATATATACCCATAATCAGGTTTCGACAATCTTCTCTAGGCCTTTCTTGAGATCTTTATCAATTAAGATTTAAGATTTTATTTATTTTTTTCGTATAAATACTGTCAATATTATTTACAGGGTATCTGCTAGGCAGGCATTTTCAGCACTTCGGCCCTTTGCATGCAGTTGCCCTGGTCAGTGGCGCATTTTTCCTCGAGTGCGCCAAATCGAGGCCATAATTTTTTATTATCCAGACAGAGCCTGCGCCCTGGACCCTTTCGCACACACACACACATATATACACACACGCACACTCAGTTGGGTGTGTGTTGGCTTCTGTTGTGGCTTTTTCGGGTTGCGCTGCAGTTGCTTGAGTAGCTATAAAAATAATTAATTGGCTTTTATGTGGCAGGAGCCGTTGAAATTTCGACTTTGCCTTTTCCAATGCAAATGCAATTTTAGCCCTGTTTTCAGCCTGTTTTTTAATTAGTGCTATTAATAACGTTTACCATCATAAACATCATCATCATCAACAGCAGCCGCATAATGATCATCGTCGAGTGCATCTGCTTTGCGGTTACACAAAACTCATTTCCGTTCGGGCGGCCATTTTGATTTCCCATTGAAGCTTAGCCTTCAGCTTTTAATTAGTTTTGCGGTTGGCCTATTGTCGACCACATTTTTGATTGCACATTAATTACAATCGAATTTTACTTAGATTGCTCGTGGAGTGAGTGCAAATAAAGCGTCCTCTCATCGGGAGTGCCCAGCGAGCAGATACCCTGACAATCTGCGAAATGCTGATGTTGCAATTCTTTCGATGGTCTTGTATGCCAGAATAGACGCATTGAAAAGAGTCTCTTGTCAGCGTGATAGTGCGTGATAGCCAAATACAAAAAGCATATTTAATTTATATAAAACATATTTCAAGAAAAAACTATGAATATTATCTGTTTTACTGTTGCTTGAGAGCTATGAAAAACAACACTATCGTTTCTTAAGCCTTGCTCATTTGTTGATTCGTCATAATTAACAGGAAATACTTGAAATTATCCTTTACCGATTACAATTCCAATTTTCAGTTAAATTAAGGCTTTTAGTTGCATTTTCCAGCATTTTCTTTGGCTTCTCCAACAGAGTTAACTGCATTTCTTAGGTTTCACTTTACGTTTGCGTTTTTCCTGGACATTTTCCGGTCACTTATGTGATTCTAAGTTCATTTTCTTTGCAGCTTTCTCTGCGTCAGCTTGGCGAACCCTTTTTTTATAGCATATTTCTCTCTGCTTCCTCGTAGCTACAGCTCCCGCTTTAGCTCCCGCTCCAGCTCCAGCTCCAGCACTTCAGTATTTTCATTAATTTATGCAGCACAGTGTGAAACATTTTTCAGTGTTGTTGTTGTTGTTGTGCTAGAAAATGCATCGCATAAACTGTGTGGAAAATGTACGCAGCGAGCGGAGAGAGAGACAGAGAGAGAGAGAGAGAGAGAGAGGGAGAGAGGGAGAGGGAGAGAGAGAGAGCGAGAAACGAGCGCCAAATTAATGAGTTGTAATAGCAAAACAATTTTGAAAACAATCAACGCTGCGGCAGCCAACAATAATTTACAAAGTAATTAAACAAAAATAAGAAAAGAAACGAAAATTTAATTTAAACTCACAAAGTGGCGAAAGCGCCCAAGAAATGTGCGCAAAACGTAAATACTCTAGAAATTAATGAGATTCATTGAAATTCCTTTGTTTTTTTTCCCATATGAAATTAGAGAAGATGGAAAAAGAATTGAAAAACGAAGTATAAATATTTAGAAATCGAAATATTATCAATTAAAATATAATGTAGCTTAAAGTTAAATAACTACAAATTAAATATAATTTCTCAATAATTTCCCATATTTTCTGCTTCGAAAGAAACTCAAAGAGGAAAACTTAAAAAGCTACAAAAAGATTTAATGAATAAAAAGAGAAAAAGATAAAAGAGAAAAAATAATACAAATGAGATTTATGTTCGTATCTGCGTCTTAGTTGAGGGCGGTGCTTTGGGGCAGGGGAGGGGGTGGAGTGGCAGGCATTTGCTGCGGGTGTTGCCAGCCAACGTTCCCCGCCGCATGCCATAAATAATAAAAGGTCTGAAAATAAATAACCTTGCAAATGAACACTAATGAGTTTTCTGTAATTTGTAAAAAATAAACACGAAAATTAAATTATCTATTTAAAAACGCTAAAAAGGCAACTCTCTCTCTCTCTCTCTCACTCCTTCTGTCTCTCCCCCTCTCTCTATGAAATGCTTTGGGATTTAACTGCGCAGTTTTGCGGTAGGCACAAGGAAACGCCCCTTTTTCATAAGGAGGTTCTTTTGCGCGCCAAACAAACAATCAGAGAAGCAACGCACTAAGGCAAATACACTGAAAGAAAAGTGGTTTAAATGTGGTATACGGAAGCAAAAGCTTTCTAGTTAACAGTGCCCTAAAGCTTTCGTGGAACTCGAGTTAAGCTGAGGAAAGCTATCCTAGTTATCGATTTTTATCGATAACAAGAAAATTATAAATTTGTATTGCGAATGGTACATGAAAAAAGAAGAGAATTTTAATTTAAGAAGACAAAATGGACTAGAAGTAGGACTAGATTGACTCAGCTCCTCGTTCCGATCTGGAATATACATATATGCTTTATGATCTCACGCCGGCTGTTATATACTTATTCAATTACCTTAATTGGCATTTTCAATGATTTTATAAATACAATTGTTGTTAAGATCAGATTCCGATTGAAAGCTCTTTCATCCACAATTTAAAGCACCTTCAAATTTATAGAATTAAAATAATAGGATTAAGCTGCTCAAAGTATGCAATTTATTTTTACAGTTGTATTTCGATTTTTTATTTATATTTTATTTAATATTTTCATATTTTATTATATTTTTAAAATGAATAAAGTGTTTTTTAATTTTGAACTAATTTGGGTATTTATAACTAGGGGGTTTCTCTGCGTGTACCCTATGTGATATGCTTATTTAGTTGATGTGTGTGCTTAGTTAATGAAGCGGAAATGCAAAGCGGAGACCTTGGGCCAGGGCAGGGCTGGGCAGGGCAGGGGCCGTCACCGTGGCCAATTGTTCACTTATCGGCCGAACAAATATGCAGCGAGTGCCGCGAAACGTCAGCGGCGATGTCGTCTAGATCTGGCCGGGTAGTGGGCCCATTGTTCTATACGCATAACATTTCAATAAAAACAACAGAAGAGAGATCTAGAGAGAGAGAGAGAGAGAGAGAGAGTTCTCTAAGCCACTGCGTGCTGCTGCGCTTTTGTTTGTTTGCATTCGCTTTTTATGAACTCTCTCGGGCCCTCGCTTTGGAGTGCGAAAAAAATCAAATACAAAAGCATCGTGGCGACTCCGAGACAAACAAATAGTCAGCAAATTCGGTGTATTGTGATTGAGTGTGCGTGTGTATGTGTGTGTGTGTGCTGTGTTGCATTAGTCGCAGCTCATTGCCTGCCAAAGGAACTATTAAACCTATATAACCGCACAAGTTTAACGATTATTTTTGAATTAGAGAACTGTCAAATGTCATAGGTTAGGCGGGGGGGCAAATGGATCGGTATTATATAATAACAATAGCTCTGAATAGAAGCCTTTATTTCTTTATTAATATTGATTATTCCTATAGTCCAGGAATAAAACTGCAAAGGCTGTAAGACTCTACCAAATTTAGCCTCAGCCTGGGTTATAATCATCCAACTGATGCGGTTTTAAGTTAGCTTAAAGATTTGATTTCCGTTTACTATCCCAATTATCTGTTATGGCCAAAACTTCATAGGTAGTTAGAGAATATCCTTAATCTCATGTAATCTACCAAATACTTAAGCATGATTTCATATACACAAGGCTTTTAGATTCGTTATTGATAATTTGCTTGAGTCGACACCAAAATGCAGCCCAGCAGGAGCCTTCAATGCGATTACAGTTGGCAAAGCCATCTGCTAATAGAGTTAACACATTGGAATGACTCTATAATAAGGCGCAAATGCGCAAAACCCCGAGAAATTGTAATGAAAAATGTGGCAAGATGAAAGCGAAAGATGGAAAACAAATCGCCCATCAAAGGACACGAAGTCGGACTCAAAATGCAAACAGATGTAAATCCGAGCGTAAAACCCAATAACCAAAAACAGCTCAACAAGCGGCCGAGGCCAGGAAAGTGGCCTGAAAGACAGCAGGCATGAAATGAAAAGCACGGCATGAGGCATGAGGCATGAGGCAAGAGTCGACGAGTCAGCGGGGGCGGGCAGCATAGGTCAAGTACGAATGCATTAGGACAACATGCGTTTGGCCTCAAATAGAGATGGGTTTTATGACGCTGGCCGGAACGGAAATGAGAACAGTTGGCGGGGCTTTAGCGCGGGCCCGACAGGACAACGCGTGCCAAAGGTGCGAACGGAAGTGAGTGCCAATTGTGCCTCGATTCCGTTCCCAAAAGGAGTCCTAGCCAAAAGCAGCTGGTCGGCAGCGACCCCCCCCCCCGCACGATCTCCGAGCCCATTCACAAATTATGCAATCAAAGTTGGACAAGTTCTGCGAATTCGAAGCAAAAGGATGGCGTCAAATAGATATGACCGCAACAAAACAAGCTAGTTTTAGTGCATGAAAAGGCCAAAGCAGAGCTAAGCTCAAAAGGAAACTAAAATGATATAAGTGCAAAGCTGTTTGGGTATTCCATTTAGCTATTCCTTTGAAATATGTGCTAAGTCTAAGCAAGTCTACGAAATTATCAAAATAAAATCTAAAAATAAAATATTTTTTAAAATTTGGATTATTCTAAAAAGCGCAAAGTATGCAGGTGAATATATGTTAATGCTAAGGAATATAAAAAAACCAATATTGCATTATTTTAGTATTTCTGCTCAATCGTAAAATTGCTAGAATTGGGAAAAAGTGCCAAAAAAATTGCTAAAAATGTGAAAATTGCCAAAAAAATTGGCTAAACCATTAAATATTGATTTTCAACAAATATTCATAAGTATTTTAAGAAAAATAACAATTAAGAAAATTTTAGTCGGGCGGAGATCCCCTGAAAAAATACTGCACAGTTATCATTTAGTACAAATACACGCAAAATTGAATTCAATTCAATTTAATAACGCCATCCATGTTTTGATTTAATAGAGCAGCTGATAATTCGCAAAGTATAGCGCCATCTAGTGGAAATATGCACACTAACACTTGCGGTTGTTGGAAATCTTAAGAATTGCTAGATTTTTGGGTAATAGCATTAGGAAAATAAAAGTCGCAATTAAAGTTAAAAGTTGCCAGATCTAGCCACTAAATTGCTAAGCTGGCAGCTCTGATCATATCCCAGCTACAGTCATATTTAGCGGGAAACAAGCTAAAAGCACAGCACTGTTAGCATACAACCGTGTCTTTCATTTTTGCAGCCCTTTTGATTGCCCAGCCTTACTCCCTCTCTCCCTCCCTCCCTCTCTCACTCTCTCTCTCTCTCTTTGTCACTCCTTTATTGTTGTCTCTGCGTCATTTTTACCGTTGCGCTGCGGCTGTCATCATTTCTCATCGTTGCTTTTGTTTCCTTGTAATTTGTCACTGCTGGAGCTCATTTCTGCGGCGTAATTTGTTTGCAACTCATTTTGGATTTATTACCCCACCCCCGCCCTGGCTGGCCCTCGTCCTCAGATTTACACCTTTTCCCCTTTCTGGATCACCTTGTGGCTCCGCTGTTAGTGCCTTTGTATGCTTCTGGTCTCGCTTTGATGCATTTAATTAAAATTATTACAGCTCGTAGCTGGGGCAAGGCTTGAATGGGCTGGGAGCGTTCACGATTGCACCTATGGATCACTCCCAGTGCAATTATCACTAATTACAACTAATAAATATTATCGCAGGGCGTAGCTATGATAGTTCATATACACATACATATACCAAGCAACATTGTGGACCCCAAGAAGCTGTTGTTAATCTAGCATCTTCAGATCTATTCTTCAAATCTTTGTATTAAATCATGTTTATAAATATATTTAATACAAACTAAATAGCACAAAATTCAATTTTAATTAGTTTACAGATATATTTTAATAAACACATATTATATTATTTTATATTAAACTCATATTTAACGGCCCCCCACAAGCAGCAGACTCATCTAAAACTCTGTTTTACTCAACAAAAAGAAGACTTGCTTCCACTCTCTTCACTGCCAAGTCAGGCATATCAGCAATCTCGGCCTGTATGTGCGTAAGGCCACTTCAGAAAACTAATTTTTGAGCATTAGAAAGGGTCGGAATGTATAAAACCCTATAGCTATTGTACTCCAGCATGACTTTGCTTTGAAAACATATTTGTAACGGCAAAAGCCGACAATGAATCAACAACAAAAGCGACAGGCAGACAGAAAGAGAGAGAGAGAGAGAGAGAGAGAGAGAGAGAGAGACAGAGAGAGCGAGAGGTAAATAATAGAAGTACACGCACTTCTAAACGCAATTACATGCATGCGCTGAACTTTGAATGAATTCAATATGCGGAGTGCTAGGCATTATATATGTATATACTCTACATATGTATACATATATGTATATATATGAATATATTATGTACAAAGCAACATTCTTCTTGCCTAGGGCGCAATTATGGTATTTTTCTGTTGGCTTCTTCGCTTTAGCACTTTTCAGCCTCGCCCCAGGTGAACAAGAAACGCAGCAACAACTATAATGAAACGAATGCTGCTGCTGCTGCTGCTGTTGCTGCACTCGCTCTCATGCGTTGCTTTGCGCTCTCGCATTCATTGGCTCTCCCTCTTGCTCTCTCGCTCGCTGCTGCACTCGTGCCTGCAGCGCTGCTTTTCAGCAAACGCCATTGGGGGTTTGGCATTGAGCCTACGCATGGCACAGCCTCGCGCTCGCTCTCGCACATTGGCTGCATGCGCTGCTCTCTCGCTCTGTGCGCGTGTATGTGTGTGTGTGTATGTGTGTGTGTGTGTGTGTGTGTGCGTTCGTCTCTCTATGCGTTTCCCTTTATTAGTTTGTCTAATTGCTTTTGGCAACTATTATTACTGCTGTTGTTATTGTTGTTGTTGTCGCTTATGGCTTGTCGGTTTGTCAGCGCAAAAAGCAAAAAGTATCACAGATGTCATGTTTAGAGCCCGCCACTGACCGTTGCCGGGGCACAACCCGATCCCCGGGTGGCCCGAGCCACTGCCATTGCCTTTGATTTGACTCTTCACATTTGGGTGTGTGTGTGTGTGTATGGCTGTTGCCATGGGCCCTGCTCCTGGCCAGAGCAGCGCTCTACGCGCTTCTAAAATACTCTTTTTAATAAAACGCTGTTTAAGAAGGCGTGAAATTTCGCTGTTGCAGCACTTCCGTCGATCACACGCTGCGATTTGCGTCATTGCAAGCGCGCTAACAATTTTCGGGAGGGAGGCTGGGCGGGCGACTACACATTTTCTATTTAGTTTTTTTATTAAATTTTCAAAAATACAATGTTTAATAATTTATTAGACCGAGCACAGCTGCCATGACTACATCAAGAACAAAGCGTTAAGCGTAGTTCGGATATGAGCTCAATATACATATGCCTATATTGTAGACATGACTAAACGTTCTTATATACACTCCTAAAGCTTTCACCACCCACCTTTCCTCTGTTTTTTTTCTTTTTCAGAAGCTTCTGCAGCGTCTTACTCTACCTAACTTGAGTCTATTAATCCTCAATTTAGTTTATGGTCCTGGTCCAGAAGGCTCACAGCAGTTGCGGCTCCCACTACGTCTACGTCTACTTTATGGCCACTTTGCTGGCCTCCACACTATTTTTTATGCTTTATAGTTCGAGTAGCGTTATTTATCATTCGTCTGTGTAATTTTTCATATGAAAAACTTTCGGTCCACGTACGCTTCAGCCGGACTCACACGCACTCGAGCAGGAAGACCACGAAATGTTGCCTCCGGCCTGCAGAAATGCTTTAGCTGCTTTGCTTTTTTGACATTTACTTCTGCTCCGAGTGAAAAAAGGAAAACAATAAAAATTGTAGCAATAACAACAACAACAGCACGCAGAAGAGGAAGAACGTGCGATATTATTAATTTTACTTTATTCGAGGCGGCGCGACGTTCGCATTCCTTGGATAGTAGGAACGAGCGCCAGGGGCCATCCATCGCAATGGATCCCAGTGTGTGTGCGTGTGTGTGTGTTTGTGTTTGTGTAGGAGTTACGTTTTGGCCACCTTCGCGTGTCCATTGGTTATAACTCAAAACGCATTGAGGACTCAGACGGGCGCATGTTGAAATAAATATAAATGTCAAAACTGAGTGGAGTTTTCGGTGCGAGCAAAACATATAAAAAACAAAAGATAACCGACAAAAAAGACTGAACAGAACAACAGAAAATACTATAAATGAAACGTTGCACTTGGCCAGCAAATGAATCATCCGATTGCTGGATGGGATGTGGACACTGAGCGTGAGAATCCAGCCAACTGCCGGGTGGCACACTCACAGCTATAAACATTTCAAAATGTTTCAGATGCCTGAAATAAAGAGATTTGATTTGAAAGAATTTAAGCTGAAAAGAGATATATAAATGGACAAATATGAACTACATAACATGGAATACTATGAACTACAGGACTTTTATATCATATAAAATCACTAATCTAATCAAGTCTATCACTAAGCTAATCAAGCCTGCATACTTATAAATTAATATCGAGCTATATTTCCAACTTTCACTATAACAAAATATTGAAAAGATAAAGATAAAGATAAATAAAGCAGACCTCATAAATAAACTAGATCTCTCGCATTAAATGTGTGCTGTGAGGAGCGTGTTCAAATGTTAGAAAGCTGTAAAGTAGAACCGAAGGATCTGTTAATCAAAAGCTTTTCTAACGTTAAAGGAATGTAAAATACATAATTATTACAAAGTTTATATTAACCTTAGCTCTCAGATGATAAATGATATATAAATATAATATAGATTCTAGCAAATGATCTGCTGAACAGTCTCTAGTCAGACATACATATATATACATATATAATAAATACACACACATTTATATAGAATCAAGTGGGTGTCTCAAGTTCTTGTGCGTAAAATACTTTCAATTTTATGTCAAAACTTTAGAGGGCAAAAAATACTCAAATTTATATTCTCTGGCATTCCAGATATTACTTAAAAAGAACAAAAACTATTGGAGCTATAGGAGCAGAGACCACCAACTGCGACTGAGTTCTGCTCTCGGTGCTAGTCGCCATCAATCTTGCAGCATTACACGAGCATCAACTGATGGGTTTTTCTTCTGGTTTTGTTTTTGGCAAAGCTTATCATCATTTGACTTAAGATCATAATGTCTGAGGGAACGATAATAGCTGGCGTCTTATGGGACGGCGCTATATGGCGCCTGTCGTTTTAAATCGAAATACAATCATAAATAATACAAACACCAACCGAACACAAATACTCAAGCAACATACATACAAGCAAATACATTTTTATATATGTATACATATGTTTTTTCTCTCTCTCTCGATATTTATTAATGACACACAAAAAGATTTAAGCGCAACGGGCCACTTTTTATGTGGCCAAAAACTGCAGGGAAAATATATTAAGAAATTGGAGGGAGAGAAAAAAACTACAAAAAAATGCATTAATTCATTCATAAGATATTGGGGCAGTGGCAGAGGGCAGGGGCAGCACTTGACCAGCTTCCCTTCGCTCTCCCCTTCGCTCTCCCCTTCTCTCAACTGTTTTTTTTTTGGTGTCTGCTTCAAATGTCGAACGTTTTGTCCCCAATGAGATGTTGAAAATTTTAAGCGCCATCATTTATTATGTTCGTCTCGTTGTTGTTGTTGTTGTATTTATGCACAAATTTATGTGATTTTTATGCGTAGACATAATTATAAAAGCCGCGCTGCAGCGCACTTCACAACTCCGTGGAGTATCTTAAAGCCAGAGTCAAACTTGAAGTTAACGTTAAAGCCAAAGCCCAAGACCCGGTTTCAGCTGTAAGAGTTTCAGTTCATTTACTGGCCATATTTATGCTCTCTTTTCTTCTATATCTACTTGTCTCTCTCTCTCTCTCCCTCTCTCTCTCTCTCTTGGAATCTGTTGTGCTCTGGCGCTCCAGCTACACCTCGCATTGCCATAAATTATAAAACTTTATGCGTAAATTAATGACATTTTTCTCTCTCTTCATTTGATCGTTTATTTGTTGCCCTTATGAAATGCTCTATCCACTTTGGAGTTGACATTAAATTTGACTCGAAATTCGATTTCATGTATTACTCTTAAAGAAAAGGCTGCGATAGGTTCTGGAATGGCTGGAATAATATTTGCAGCATTAGAAGAACTGCTTTGAGGAGAGACAATCTTAAAATATAGTTTCCTATAAGGCAATATATAATTCAGTTGAATAATATATCTTTTATCAATCATCATTACTAAATAAAAATAAGAAGAAAAATAATTTTGTAAATTTTTGGAAGTCTTCAATAATATTTTTTCAAATATTTTTAAGTAGTGATTTAATAAATAAATAAATAAAAATAAATAAATAAGTAAAAATATAAATAAATAAATAAATTAATAAATAAATAAGTAAAAAATGTAAATAAATAAATAAATTAATTAATGAATAAGAAAGTAAAATAAATAAATAAATAAATAAATAATTAAAAAGATAAATGAATAAACAAATAAATAAATAATGAATAAATAAATGATAAATAAATAAATGATAAATAAATAAATGATAAATAAATAAATAAATAAATAAATAATTAAAAAAAAAAATAAATAATAAATAAATAAATAAATAAATAATAATAAATAAATAAGTAAAAATATAAATAAATAAATAAATTAATAAATAAGAAGGTAAAAAAAATAATTAAATAATTAAAAAGATAAATGAATAAACAAATAAATAAATAAATTTCATGACCCCATTGACAGCATCTATAGGCATTGATTTCCTTAGCTTATTACAATTCGCTTTGCTGCCCAGTTAGAGTATTGCTTATTCGTGTTGTTATCAGAGCAGCTAACTCTTCATTTTAATCATAACATTTTTTCGTGTCTCTTGTCGTCTCGCTGCATCCAATTTTTGTCATGTCGTTCGAGCAGCTTAACTATTTTGGTCCCCCGAATTAGTCACATTTTGTGCTGCCTGAAAGGGATTTGGCTTTTGTCGTTTATTAATTCATTGGACAGACTGTGACAATATTAATGAAGTGCCCAGTGACAAGGTGAAGTATTTTCAAAATCTATCAAATTTATGAGCTCAGCACTTCTTGGACTGTGTTTTCAATTCCAACTATGTTTTTTTTTGCATTTGTAAAAATATCGTAAACAGAAAAAAAGGAACAGCAACAAGTGCAATCTGAGCATGCAGAATCTTGATAATGTTATAAGAACAGAGTCCCTATAGGTACAGTTTGAAGTGACTTTACTCTTAACACAATCGTACGATTGCATCTATTAATCATAATTTTATTATCATATATGAAAATGTATTTTGAATTGATTATATGTCTATATAACCCTTACATGCTACCCAGCTGCAACTATCTACAGGGTATACCCTGCACATATAATTGAATAAATAGCAACAACTTGAAATGAACAATTGCTTTTGATTAAACAAAAAGTCGCAATGAGACGACAAGTCCCGCTCACATATCAACAAAATCAAATAAATTAGTCAAAATGAGGGTGGCCATTTCATTACTGTTGTTGTTGTTGTTGTTGTTGTTGTTGGGGGTAATATATCTTATATATATGCATATATGCATAGCCGCAAAATGCGCAAAAATTGAGCTGAAATTTGTTTGATTATGACAAGTTAGACGAAAGCCGCAATGCGCTACGTTAATGGGAAAGGGCATATAGGCATGGCTGGGTAGCTACATATGTATTATATGTATTTAATATGAAATATGAAGAGCTCTTAAGTTTTAGAAAAACAATAGGTTGACTAGATCCAGTCCATTATATAATATTAAACCCCTGTCTTTTCTTTCACTTGGAGTTAATTATATTTTCTTACCTCCACATTGTCTATTTCTGTTCTACAGTTCCACTTTCTTTCCATTCGCTCGATTACAGCGCATCTGGAGAGTAAAGTTCGAGCAAGATTTGCTACACTTTCATGAATCACAGTGGGCTACTTATTGGGTTAAGTGCTGCGACTCCGACTGCGCTCAAGTGGTCTACGCAACCAATTTAAAAGTGAATGAAAAAGAAAACAAAGCCACAATTTAGACTACATCTGCAGGCGCTGCTGCTCCAATTTGTCATCAGCTCTCGCAGTTCCTGCGACTCACTTAATCACACGACCCCCACCCACCCAGTTGGGCTCATATTGTGTTGGATCTAGGAAATTCGCTACACCGCATAACTCTTACTTTACACAGTGTCTCGGGCTGGGCATATTTTGCATAAATATGGCTTAAGCAGAGGGCAGAGGACATTATCCCTTGGCAACACACAAGGCTCGCATGACGTCCTGCAATACGTCAATGACGACGGGTTGTCTATTAGATTGTTTATTTTCTTATACCCTGTAGACAGACGAATGGCAGACGAATGGCTGAGTAGGCGTTGGTAATAAAAAGTATGAAGTCTTTGATATAGGTTCTTTACGAACTCTATAACTATTATATTATATTATATTATATTATATTATATTATATTATATTATATTATATTATGTTATATTATATTATATTATATTATATTATATTATATTATATGTAAGAAGGAATAGTTACATACGTTTATCACACCTTTAAATAATATAATCTCCCCTGCTTATGTATATAATGTCATAAAATCAGGTTTCCATTCAACCCACACTAGCTTATCTAGTATCTGGCAGCTAAAGTCTGCAAATTTGATATGAAACTCATCGTGTAAGAGTTACTATATATATTACTATATATATATTTACAGGATATCTTTTGGCCAAGAACTCAGCTCATTAGCTTGCTTTGATGTCTGTGAGTATGTGCTCGCCTTTGATGAATTATCACAATTTGCCATATACTGGCCTATCCTATCTGGTATTCGGTATGTGGGCCTGAGGTAGTATACTTATTTATTTATAGCTCACAACTCCGACCCGTCGGGGCCTATAAATTTTCACACGAAGGTGTCACATTACAAACAAGCGTACACGACACGTACGACGTACGACGTACGACGCATGCGCGCCCCCCGACTCGGAACGAGTCGAAGCACCGGAACCGGCATTGAGGTAATTTGTCGCGTTATCTTGTCAGCGTTTTGCTATGCGTTTGCCCCGCTGCAAATGTGAGGGCGATAAGAGTGGCTGCTAATTGATAGCTGAGTTCAGCCAGTTGCTATCTTTTGGGCCTAATAAAGCTACTAAACGCACGACGTCTGTCCGCCCCGTTTAACGCTGCCAATTATGGCCCAAAGGTGAACTTGGCTTTAACTGGACACATCAATCACGAGCGTGAGTGGAACAGTGAGAGAGGAGGCGGATCGCACGCTTGATTAATTAAGTTGAAAATATTGCCTGCCATATTTAACAAAGGCCCAGAGACGGACAGCTCCAAGATCCTTCACCTGACCGTGACTGCTGCCAGCCAGCCTGCTTGGCCGCTTGCCTGCTGCTCTTTTGCTGCTGGCCAAATTAATTAACAGACATCAGTCGAGGCAGACGGCACTCGCGCCTGTTGCATATTTGAAATATGTTTGTTTTTGTTCTCGAAGGCATATATATATATATATATATATATATATATATATATATATATATATATATATATATATATATATATATATTATGTGTATATATAGACATTTATATGTGTGTATCCCTAAGTATTTATCTGGAATTGTGTGAATTGTAAAACACCTGTTTAAGGGTCTGACTTTTTTATTGAATTCCTTCTCGTTTCTTTTTTAATGTGCTGGGCGTAACGTCGCTTAATGTTTGTTGTAATTGTTTATTGTTTATTTATTTGGCAATTTGTATTCGTTAAGCCTGAGCATTGTGAGTGTTAAATGTGGGCAGCAAGGCGAGCAGATCGATGCCCTCCCTTTATGGCCAAAGAAATAGATGATCTAGTCAAAATATTTTCCAAGACTTGTCCCATCAATCAGTTGTCGACTACGATATTGTATTTATTGCTGCAATAGAAAGTTGAACAAAGTTGAGGATTTAAGTACTTGATCTAAATACAGATCTCAGAGGAAGTAAGTTGAGTTAGGCTCTACAGAGTTTCAAATGCATAGCAATATCAACAAAGTTGATATTGATATGAGCAGCTCTTTCTGTTTCTCTATGATCAGATCTAACTACTATCCTAAAAGATGTTTATGTGAATTCTTATATGATATATATATATAGAATATATTTTTAAAAATATTTAATAAGTTTCTGTCTATATTAAATTCTCATATCTCATATTTTCCATCAAGATTTAACTAACGATAAATACATATACTTATATAGATCAAATGTTATTATCATAAATCATTTTTGAGCTATTACAAAATGAATCTTCAAGTTGAACACAATTTTAGTCCTAAAACAGAGTCAACTATTTTATATATATATAGATAATATATAATATGTCATATTTCAGTTAATAAATATATATTTCTGTGCTGTTAATAGCCTCTCGCATAATATTTCTTAAATACATCGATTTGACTGCTCGCAGTATCCAATTAAATGTGTGCGGGAAATAGCCATAAATTACTAATAAAATCATATGATGATTATGCCTATTACAGCCTACTCAATACAATTTAATTGTCGCAGCCGCAAAGTGAGAAAAGTGGGCGGCAAATGCTATTAGAGCCGAGCATATGGCACTCCAGTGGCTGCTTATTGTTTTTGTTGCTGGCCATTAAGGGAACAGGGAAATGCTTAGGAAGTGAATTGCCCACGCCGAAAGCAAGGCCTATTTTTTTTGGCATTTATGGCACAAAGGCCACCCACTTAAGTGTGAATAAGAGCTAAGAACAACAATTTATATATCGAAATCCACCCCCGAATGGCAAATGGCAATGAATTGAAATTGATACACCCCCAAAATTTGAGCGACGCATTGAGCGAAGCTGCAGGGGAGCCGCAGGCAGGCAGCCACAACAAAAAGGACAACAACATCCGAACATAGAACCGAACACACACATACACACACACACACACACCCACGTACACACACTAGCCAGTTGGAGGCGTTGGCTGTGCCCCACAACGCAATTGGTTCGCGCTGTTCGCGCATCGTTTGGTCCTCGCAGGACGCCCCGCAGGAGTTCTGTGTCGCTCACACAGTCGGCAGCTTTCCTGGCGTCAGGCAGCAGCAGCAGCAGCAGCAGCAGAAGCAGCTTCATTGGCGGCATTTAAGCTTCTGGCTTCGGGCAACAGGCATCCTTTTTGCCCCAGTGCTTAATTCAATCAAATCCATTTGCCCCGGCCGCTCAGCCAGTGCGTCATCCTTGCCAGCGTATGCTCCACGGGAAATTTAATTACCCCCTGTTGAAGGATATCAATGTATATGTGGGCATCGGCTATGGCTCACCCTAGCTCCTCGTCCGCTGCTATGCAACGTCCTGTTTTTAAAATCCAATAAAGTGTCGCACAATTAAGTGACACGGATATCCTGCGGGGCAGCGAAACAGGATCATCGCTTTGCAGCGCTATCTATACGAAGCCCTGACTCCTTTCCTTTTCATGCTGGCACATTTGTCCAATTGTAGAACTCAATTAGTTGGTAATTCTATATTAATCATAGTTAATTAACAATTACCCAAAGCGAAGACCCCAGCCATAGACAGGATAATCAATTGAATTTGGTCTCTAGATTAGCCAGTGGAAACTTGCGAGAGCTGAGGGCATTAGCAGTGGGAGTTGAGCTCAAATTGAGTAAGTTCTTAAAGATAAGGGGATATATTATCCAGAAGAGTCATGAAACTATTCCTAATGGTCCTCTTAGATGTCCTTTGATAGCGAAATCTACCATTTATGACAGTCTGCTAAGACAGTGAGACTAAGGCTCAGCTGAGCTGAACTGAACTATTAAATTCAAATCCATTCAAGCTAAGAGAATGCCGTTCACTTTCGAGCAGCAACTGCGAAGTAAGAAGTGCAGAATCGAATCCTGACCCCTCCCCGAGTCCTGAGAGGAACTTTAAAATTTTTACTTCATTGCATAAATATTTATGCGCTTTGAGAAATGCTCAAGATTTGCCTCAAGCAACGACAAAAATATTTGACAAGGAACACAAAGGGAAAGCGGCGCACGAAAATGTGTCAATGGCAGAAGGGCCTCGTCGAAGGACCCTCATTAGTGCAAAGAGCTGAGCAAAGAACAAGGTCGCGATTGTAGTGCGCTCTAAGAATATATGTATATAACAATGGAGCGACAACGCCCAGCCAACGCAGACCCTTCCTTCCTGCCCTCACACGGCGCGCCCCCTCTCGAGCTGGGCGTGTCGGCTGACTGAACAATTACGATCATTGCCCAAGGAGGAGGACGACAGAGTTCGGCTGCTATCAGGAGAGAGTCCAAGTCAAGACGCTGACATTTACTTGACTCCGAAATCGGATACTGCCGGAAGTTGGACAATTGGCTGCAAACGTGTAAATGGGCGCCCGAGCAGCAATGCCGAAGCCCGCATCTGAAACTCCTACTTTTGCCGGGGAGGATCGTATCAGACGTGCCCGGGCCTTGGCCCTGGGTAATAGGTGTGTAATTATTATTGCGGTGCTGTTGTTGACTTCATATGACTTATGCGCCGGCAAAAGCCCGCCAGAATGAGCTGCAAACGCAGCAGCCCTCGACAGAAAGTTTCTCACGCTCCATATAGGCGTGTTTGTAGGGTATATGCGCTGCTCGGCATTTGACTGCAACTTCCTGCCTTCTTTTGAATCCGATTTCGTTTGGCGTAATTATAGGCCCGACTTGCCGAAACGGCGAGGCAATAGCTTTTCAGTTGCAAATGCGCAATTCACTGGCGGATTCGTTGCACATTTCGAAAGCCTTCGTCTGTCTTGATTTTCATTGAAAAGTGTTCAAGTGGAAGTCGTTGGGCTTTTCAGCTTGGCTTCACTCCTTTCGGCTCCTAAGTGGCCAGCAAGCGTTTGGCCTTTTGACTTCCAACACTTTCCGCTCAAGTGCCAAATGCTCGCATGCCCGCCAACTCTGGCTACTGTCTTGGCCCACAGAGGCGACACTCTCTCCAAAGACAAGCGGAGAATATACTAATTGAAGGACAATTTCCTACAAGGGGAAAGGGGTCTTGAGAGCAGATTTATAATATAATTCGTTCGAGTTTAGAATGTGAAAAAGACGAAAAGAACTTTTCATCGAGCACAACTAAAACTAAAGAGGAAATTGCTCAAGTAAGCTTTAAGAACAACAGAGGATAATGAGTGTTGTAAAAGTATTTTTTATGTATAGCCACCAAGATATAGATAGAGATCAGAACATTTATTAATAGTGGGCATAGATATAGATAACAATGGAAGCTTCGTGGAACAAATTTACTAGATTTAATACATAGATAAACATAGATGTAGATATAGATAAAGATATATTATATAGACATCGTTATATATATACAGATATATATATATGCAGAAAGACACTTGTGTAAGTTACTATCTATCTATATATCTATCTATCCAAAAGCTACTTCAAAACTCTATTCCAAATAGTTCCCCAGCTTTAAATTCCTTCCTTCAAACTATACTAAATCAAAGAAAATACTGTATCATCGCTTAGGCGATGTCCAGCGGTTTTCCTTTTAAGGCTAACAACATCATTAGATGAAACGTTTCAATTTCAACCTGGCAGCTGCCAAAACAAAAATTGCTGAGCTCATCGAGAGAGTCAGAGTATTTGGGCAGGTAAGGCTACCTGGGTCCAGTTGTCGAGTAGCGGGAAATCAATTTAATCCCATTTTAAAATCAAACAAGCAAACAGTTTTCCCAATTTTCGCACACGCCCAGTGAAAACAATGCAGCGCAGAATGAGCCAATGCCCACAAGGAGAAGTAGAGACAACGAGAGACAGAGAGATAGAGAGATAGAGAGAGAGAGAGAGAGAGAGAGAGAGAGAGAGAGAGAGAGAGGGAGAGGGAGAGGGAGAGAGGTCGCATATTTAGCAAGTGCCGTTAAAACTTAATTAGCTGAGATTTGCAAGGCAGGCAGACGGTTCGTGCATAGCCTCCCACTGAGTGTGCCGCAGGATAAACGCCCCGAGAGACCTTTCGACTGTGATAGTCGGTCGGGCCAGCAGACTCGCTTCGACCCCGCTTCGAACCTGACTCGAAAATGTTGTCAACAATTTCACGTGTTTACACTTGCCGCCGTTTTGTGGTTGGGCTCGGGGTTTTTGGCTTATAGTTTCTCTGCGAGCACACTGTTGCCTCGTCTCCGCTCTCCGTTCCGTCCGTTCTGGTTTCTGTTTTGGTATGGAGAGCTCTTCGGGTTGGCTGCGGTTCCTTCTATGGCCGTGGCGTAGCCGCTATCTCAAAGCGCGCATCTGCAGCGCTCACAGTCGATGAATTTAATTTCGTTTTATTGATTACAAATTATGTCCCGAGGCAAGAAAATATCATCATATCGTTATGCCGTTTATCTGTCTAACAATTTTATTAGCCCCGACGCTGACGCCAACTAGCGTGCGGGGTTCGAGCCATTATGATAAATTCCGTGTTCCTTTTTACCTGGATCTCTATCGCTTGGCTTAGTTAACAATTATTAATCGAGCATAACATTTATCATAGTCCGAGTCTTCGTGCCTCTTTAATATGGAAATTTTTCTTCTATTCTAATTTTATTTCTGTTTTTGTTTTCTTCTTCTTCTTCTTCTTCTTCCAATTTGACATTTTTCTACGTTTTTCATCTGTTTTCCAGCCGTGGGCTGTGCCCGAATCAGTTTTCCAGCATAATTTTATGGCATAGTTCTTGTCTCTGCCGAGATGCCCTTTGGAAGATAACTTTGTCTGCCCTGCCGACAGAGACAACCATTGAGATCTCTGCTGATATAATATTCCAATCGCTTGATATGAAATCGGATAGAACTTGAAAGCTTAGCTGCAAGTTTTCCGCCGGATATGAAAATGTTGCGAGTCTCATAAAAATCAGCTGTAGTTGATTGGCTGTCAATAGCCAGGCTACTCATCTGCCCTGTAGTAGTAGACTCATATAGGGAATGATCGACGGTAAAGGTGGATAGCAAATAGAAAGTATTTAGTACAGTATTTAATAAATCAGTTAATAATTACCTAAAGTAATTCAAAAGTAGTTCAAATGAATTGAAATGAGTCCTTAAATATATTCTGATGAATTTTGTTGGTGGTTTGCAGGTGTCATTTGCACTTATCCTTGGCCAACTGCTGCTGTTAACAAGGACAACAGTCAACTGCCCCTCGCCTTGTGTCAAAAGTCAAAGGTATCTGCCAATTGAAGTTTGTTTGATTATCCTGATCTGTGTATTTGCCTTTTCAGTTGCTTTCTGGCCTTTGCGCCAACCCGTGGCGACGACTGCAATTTGCCTACGGGCCAAAGCAGCTGGTGGTCCCTTTGCGGGCTCTCAACTTGAGTGCTATCTGGAGTTAGCCGTGTCCGTGGCCGTGTCCATTTTCATTTTCCAATCTTGTGTCCTTGTAGGTGTTCGATAAAAATGGGTGGCTCGTGCATTGTTTGCCTTAGCTATGCCGCAAACTACACCATAAACTGTGCTTTGAGGCATATTCAAGTCTCTCCTCAAGACATAAGTGAATAGGGGGATTGAACGCCCTCGCTACTGCACTCAAAGGCCGCAAAAAGATTCCACAGATATCTTACTCTGCTTACGGCAATCATGTGGCAAGATTTCAGATTGAGTTTGGCTTACTCTAGTTTATATTTTGCTAATATTTATATCTGAAATACTTTGTTTTTCTTTTAAACTATTTGGTTTTGGATTTCGATTGAGTTTAGCTTTTGCAGCTGCAGCTGCGACTGCGACTGCGACTTCGGGGCCCAAAGTCGCGCTCATTAGTTATGATTTAGTGTGCGCATAAACAAAGTTATTAAATTTCCATCCACGCTTCGCCAAACTACTAAATTGTCTGACTTTCTGGCTCCATCTCTCTCTCCCTCTCTCTCAGCGCCTGCCCCTGGCTGCTGTTGATGATGATGGCCCCAAAGTTGTAGCCATAAAAATTAAAACCATAAATTAAATGAGTATTTATTTACTGCCCCGTTCGCTGCATTTGGCGCCCCAAACAAGTTGCCAGCCCAAAAGACCAAGACTCGCAAGCCATGCAGAAATTTAATTAACGCTTCTGTGTACATGTACTAGACACAGCGGGCTAGGCAGAGGGCGTGTGGCTGATGGGTCGGAGGGGGGAGGGGCGGGACTAGAGCGCGCTTGTTGCATGAACGTAATTAACGATTAATTAAACAGCGCCGACTGAAAATGCTGCTGCAATCACGACCTTGCCACATAAATTTACATAACTTTTTTGCTACTCTCTGAAGAGAAAATTAAAGAATAATAAGGAAACGATTTTTATCGCAATGCTAGTTAAGGAAAAACTCAGCAGAGAATGTAGTCAGAGCTCAGGGAGCTGCTCTACTAATTATGAAAGTATTCACTCACATTTATAATTCATATTCCAAATACTAAGAAAAGTATTTAGATTCACTCCCATACATACATATATGTATATATATCTACTCCTATACAAATGTCTAAAAACCCAAAACGTGATTTTTCCGAATTTTTGCCTTATTTTTTCCTGCTTCCAGTTTCAATCTAATTTTTTTTTGTAATGCTAACAGCATTTAATATGGGTTTACGAGTCTCTTTTAGGGTATTTTTTGTCCTTAGCCCTTTGGCCATTTCCCGGATATTCGGCCTTAACCCAATCGATTGTAAAAAGTCAGCGAAGGCATATGCAAATAGCAGTTGAGACCGAGCCGTGTTTAAGCCGAAGTGGTCAACGTAATTGGCTCAACAAAGAGTTAAAGGCCTGTTTAGGATGGGCTGGGTGCCACGCCTCCGGGCTGAATTGGTTTACCTGGCTTATGCAGGTAGATCTGTTTGCCATAGAACGCCCACAGAAACAACTTGACTTGGGCCGAATGTCAATGCGGCAGGGCATAATTTACAAGCTGGCCAGCTAAAAGTGCCACACAGCCACAGCTCGCAGCTCACAGATACAGATACAGATACAGATACAATTGCCGAAAGATACACAAATTCAGATGAAAAACTTGCAAAGCATTTGCGGGTCAGCTAACAGGTCATAAATCAGCCGCAATGCAAGGGGCCAAGTTGACTGACCAACGTCTTGACTCCTAGTTCTACTACCTGTATCTGTATATGTGTGTGTGTAGGTGGGTGTGCGTGTGCGTGTGGTTGTGTGTGTGTGTGTGTGTGTGTGCATCTATCATAAACTTTCAAGGTCCGGCCGTGTGCGCATTCAATGGAAAATGCATTGCGGAAAAAGGATGTGCACCGTGCTCTCACCTTGATTTTTATGACATGTAAATATTTATGGTTGACACGACCTTGTCAGTTCCCGCTCTGCTCTGTCTCGAACTCTCGTATCCTGACACACACACACACACGCACGCACTTTTTTATGGTTCGGCTGAAAAAATTGTCGGCTGCCATTTGCCAGGAAAAACGCTGCAAAATTTTTATGATGCGCATCATTTTCCAAATGGTTTTCCTGTTCCTCGCCCCTGGGCCCGGCTTGGTTCCGGTTGCCTACGCGGATGGCCATAAAAAAAATTGACTTTGCGGATCGCAGCAATTTGCGAGAGCTCTCTCTCTCTCTCTCTCTCTCTCTCTCTTGGCCATTATCACGCCCATTTATGAGCTCGACTTAGCTTCGCTTGCAATTTTTATCGCTTCGTGCTGCTCAATTATTAACGAAATAAAAATTGCCAACTTTTTGCAATTTACCTGCCCGCGAGTTGTGCAATGTACGGCTCTGTTCTGTGGGTTGTGGGCGTGAGTTGCCTGAATGAATATCCCAAAGAGGCTTACCTCAGCAAAAGTATCAAAATTAAATATGGAAATATCGGTGTTTAAGATATTTATATTAAACTATTGTTTATGTATGGTAACTGAGAGAGTTAAACCATTAAAATATGATTAGTGATCAAACATGTCTCTAAAGGTGATTCCTTATCCCTTCAGTCTACGTAGAATATACGATATAAATATATAGACTATATATAGTTGCAATCTATCTTTACCTTTAGTTGCATATACTCATTCTCCAGGCCAATAAGAGCATTCAGCTCAAACAGCTAAGATTAGCCAAATTCCATTCTTAAAACTCTTCTGCTCACAGCTTTTGTATATTTTGATAACAATTTTAGCCAGAGGAACATAGACTACGCTCTGTCTATGTTTCGAAATACTCCCACGCTTTTCAAGACAAACACCTCACATGCACACTCAAGCGCTGACACCACTCACTCAACACACACACACACACACACACACACTGGGACTAGGTGTAGTGGCCGTAGACTGAGCGACACTTGAGTCGAACGAACCCCAGGCGCAAACCCGTGCACCGCTGGTGATCGCGGCATGTGCCAAAAGGCGTCCCCGGGTCGTTGGTTGCCCCGTTCCGTGTTGGCTTGACTCGTGTCCACGTCCAGTGGGTCAGAGACACGCCCAGTGTTTGGGTTTTGCGGCCAATATGTGTGTGTGTGTGTGTGTGGCGTGACTTTCTGCACTGGGCTGACCTCTCTCGGCGCTTCTCATAAACTCAACTTGGCCGTTGCGAACTTTGTCCATTTACATTTTCCATTTGTTACCATTTCCCACCGCTGCGATGCCCCGCTGAGCCATCTTTTTCCCCATATACTTTTCTGTGTTTATTTACATTTTTCACAATTCTAATTTGTTGCTGCCTCCGCGCGTTGTTTTGTTTTCACAGTAAGCCGGACAGAGAGAGACGGACGGAGAGTGAGAGCAAAGGAAAGTTAGTTCTACTGCAAGTTTATTGCAGTTTTCTATTTTCCATTTTCAAGTAGCTGCTGCGACTGCATTATTTATGCGCCTCGTTCGCCATGTGCTAGAAATCCACTTGGCCCCGTCAGCCACCAGCCACCAGCCACCAGCCACCAGCCACCAGCCAGCAGCCATCAGCCATCAGCCATCAACTATCAGCCAGAAGGCAGAAGGCAACAGTTCAGCTCGTGTGGCGAAAGCTGCAGTCGTCCTCCTCCCCATCTCTGGATGCCGTCCCTCTACCCACCGCCGATTGCTCGGCAATGTGGAGCAATGGCTTCATTTCAAATGACAACTGCCGCTTGATGCGCCGCGGGTTGGAGCCCAAGTTGTTCGACTAGTGCGATTTTTTTGCTCTTACGTTGCTGTTTTTTATGGCTCTGCCCAGACCCGAAATGGGCAACGGCTGCCATTCAGCGCTGTTTGTTTTGACATTTTAATAGCCGCATCGTTTGGCCACTTTGATGGCCATTGCCCAATGACATTTAATGTCACAATTTGCGCGACTTTTAATTGCTAAGCTGCTGCTGCTGCAGCTACCAGCACATAGGGCTGGGGCATGGCTCCAAGCACTGAGAAGGCCCACAGAGAAGGCCTTCAGCCGAAGCTGAACAAAAATCAATTATCTAATCGGTCTAACAATGGGCATCATTATCGAAATCCAATTAGCCGAACCACTTGGCTAAGCGAAACGGATTTTAGAACTGTGCCCCATCAATTGGCACCGATCTCATGATTATAGATTAAGCTTATTTCGAATTCCATAAATTAAGAAACAACAAATCGTACGTGGCGGCGTCTAATGAAAATTTATGTCTTCATTGCGCAACGGCGAAAAATGGTTTTTCATTTCCAATTAAATAAACAAATGCCCCTCGCATAGAAATGTGGCTAAAATCATTAAAATCAATAAAATAAACAGCTTTCAGCTCTCAGCCGCAGCCTGACGCGGCGCCAGATGAGATGCAGAGCACAAGCCAGCTAAAATGGCCGCCCCAAAGCGTAAGCCATACATATGTATACACATGCTATATGATAAATAAGCGTGCAATTATTGCAATTCGCAAAAGTTTCACTTGCTGGCTGCATACAGCTGCCGTTCGGATTGGCCATTGGTCGGCCGGCCAATGAGAGTGGCGTGCGTTGGGCGCATGTCGCGCCACGCCCCATGCGCCACTCACCCGCTGATCCACCCACATGTGCAGTGGGTGTTAGATTTCGAGGCTAAACCGGTTCTACAAGCGCTGGGTGCGACTGAAATGGCAATATGCTAAGCAATTCCAATTGGAGATGATGCGAAGGCTAGATAGCTATTGATGCTACTCTAACGCACGGCGATAAGCGAGCAGTGCAGCCATTTTGTATATGCTTTGCGCTCGCACTTGCAGTGACGCGAGCACTTCCACCAGGGTGAAATACACCACGGCCCCAGCACAAGAGTGAGTGTGTGTGTGAGAGAGAGAGAGAGAGCAAGATAACGCAAGCCTTGCTGTTAACTAACAGCAGTTGCTCTCGCATTAACAGCAGTAAAAGAGGATCACATTGCGATGCAAAATCCAGCTATCTCTGTTAAATCGAAATATTTTTTAATTTTTATTCAAAATTTAAAAACTATATATTTAAATTCTTAAACAATGGCCTTTTATTATTTCGCTAGCAAAACCAATGAAATTATATTTATGATTTCAAAGTTCCCTCATAACAGACCCGTGGCGATTAACAGCAAACTCACCTGCCTTATGTTAGTGTTCAGAGAAACTCACCACACTATGTTAGAGCGTACTCGCTCTCGTTCTCGCTCACTCACGCTCACGCTGTGCTGTGAATGGACACGCCTACGATTGGTGGTTGCTCTTGTGCTTGTGTGTGTGTGCGTGCTGTGTAGCCTGTTTCTGTCGCTGTGGGCACAGCCCAATGTGCGCGGCGCGCACACACAGCACAGAATGGAAAATCAGTTCGCGATGGAACTCTGAGCAATGCGTTACAATTCAGTCCTGCTGCGAATCTTGTGACGTGTAGACGCTGAACGGTTATCGCGCGTGTTTTTCATAAGCTGACAACAAATATCAATTTTAAAGCGCGCGCGCGTTTAAATATACATACATACCTACATACATAAATATATATATATACAGATATATGCAAATAGCAGATTGAGTGTGCCGCTGTGTGCGTGTGTGTTTGTGTGTGTTTGTGATGGGAACCACGTTCTGAAGCGTGAGTTTCAGTGAGTTTCCACAATTCAAAACTTGAGCCAATTGCAAAACTTCTCGTGACAAAATGATGATGAACGCATTCATAGAGCCCGCGCAGCACCACTTGGCCAGCTACGGGCTGCGCATGTCGCCGAACACGACGGCCAGCACTGTCAACGGCAACAATCAGCAGCTGGAAATGCAGCAGCAACAGCAACAGCAGCAACAGCAGCAACAGCAGCAACAGCAACAGCAGCAACAGCAGCAACAGCAGCAGCAGCAGCAGCAGCAGCAGCAACAACAGCAGCAGCAGCAACAGCTCGAAGGCGATGCCTCATCGCTTGCAGCAGCGGCGGCTTATCAGAACTCCGGCTACGGGCACTTCAATAGCTATGCCTCGCGAGATTTTCTGCTAGGTCGAAGGGGCGATGCATCGGACTATGCCGGAGCCGCAGCGGCTGTCGCTGCCACGGCGCCGACTAGCGCTGGAGCGGATTCGATGCTTTTTCCCAGCTTCCCGGCCCAGGCGGCCGCCGCTGAGCTGAGCAGCAGCTTTGGCCAGCATCCGTTCCACAGCGCTGCCCACCACCATCACCAGCACCAGATGCGCATGGCGGACTATGCAACGCATCCGTATGCCCAGCACCATCACCACAGCAATTTTCCGTCGGCGGTGCATGCGGCGCATCATCACGCCGCTGCCGCCCATGCCCACGCCCATCATCCGCACCACGCGATGTCGGCGATGCATCCAGCTGGAGCTGGTGCCTTTCTGCGCTACATGCGACACCAGCCGACATCGGCGGCGTCGAGCGTTAAGCAGGAGATGCAATGCCTGTGGATAGATCCGGATACGCCGGGCATGGTGCAGCAGGCGCAGGGTGCGCAGGGTCGCAAAACCTGCAACAAGATCTTTCACTCGATGCACGAGATCGTGACGCATCTGACCGTGGAGCACGTGGGCGGGCCGGAGTGCACCACGCACGCCTGCTTCTGGATCGGCTGCTCGCGCAACGGCCGGCCCTTCAAGGCCAAATACAAGCTGGTCAACCACATACGCGTCCACACCGGCGAGAAGCCCTTCGCCTGCCCCCATCCCGGCTGCGGCAAGGTGTTCGCCCGCAGCGAGAACCTCAAGATCCACAAGCGCACCCACACGGGTAAGTCTCTCGGCTATGGCCAGCCACATCAGATGCACGGCATTTGCTGGCCTCGGGGTTTAACCCCTGGGCAAATCCCTCAGCCATGCACTCGGTGCATGCCCACGCCCACGCCCACGCCCTCGCCCACGTACACGCCCCCTGTTACCTGACCTAAGTACCTTTTGCGATCACCACCTGTACGGGCTGAGGCTAAGCCTTTCGCGCAAATCCCTAACAACATTGTTGTCTGCCCATAAGTCCCCGAAGGGCTTGACTTCGACTTTTCGGCGGTTTAGCCAGGGGATCTATGTGGGAATCCAGTGTTCTGACTGC
This sequence comes from Drosophila paranaensis, assembly GCA_035047545.1. Classification (NCBI taxonomy): domain Eukaryota; kingdom Metazoa; phylum Arthropoda; class Insecta; order Diptera; family Drosophilidae; genus Drosophila; species Drosophila paranaensis. The sequence continues at coordinate 18,657,469 of JAWNPL010000173.1, read as the reverse complement.
TGACTTCTCACAACTAACAAGTTCTAAAGCGAGTTGGGAATTTGATATATAGAAATTGAAATATTAAATAAATAAAATAAATAAAAATTAAAGAAATAAAGAAATAAAAAAATAAATATTTATTCCTAGTTAAAAGAGCTCAGCTCTGAAGTATTACCAGACATTTTTATTATATACTTTATGAGTGATTATCCTGAAGCAAATATATTGATGGATTGTAACTCAAAATATAAATTGTTATTATAATTGATTGAGTTGCTCAGTAAAATGTGTTCGGTTCCTTAGTTCTCTAGGTCTATACTCTCTTCATACAATAATATCTTAATATAGTTATATATAATATAATAATTAATAATTCATAATTATATATAATACAATAATTATATAAAACTTTATTCATAAAAATACATAAATTCATTTAAAATCCATAAAGAATTTCCAAATCCAAGCCCAGCTCGATCTATAAACTTTATATAAACTCAGCATCAAACTGAGGCTAGTTTGCATAAATCTCTCGCCAGCTTGTCTTATCTCTACATATGCATCGGTCTACACCTCTTATCAGGCTCTCATCTCTCTGGCTAACAATTGTTCGACTTGTCTCGGCTGAGGGCAGCCCACATATCATTTTGGCAGCTGAACGACTTTGGCTCATGCTCTTATTCGTAAATAAATTGCGCACATATCAACGCTTTTGCATGAACTAAATCTAAAGTTTAATGTAGCATGGCGTCTACCCAAAATATTTACACACACACAGGCACACATGCACACACTCACACACACTCACACACACACACACACACCCGCTTTGAATGTGAATTGCGCTGATTTTTGCGATTTTACCCCAGTTTCGATTGGAGTGCAGAGCACGAAGTGGCTAGAAGTATTTCCGTGCGATTACAAGCGGAAGTTTTGACACGTGTCAACACACACACATACACACTCGCACAGGCTCAAGTGTGTGTCAGTCAATGCAATAAAAACAAACACCCAGCCAGGCAGTTAAGAAAAACCAAAAACACTGCTGATTGAATTTTGATTTATATACTAAAGAGAGAGAGAGAGAGAGGGAGAGTGAGGGAGAGACGAGGGGCTGTGTGTAAGCGAGTTATAGCTCGAGTGCTGTTTTCTCTCCCTCTCTCTCTCTCTCCCGCCCGCTCTCAGGTCAAGTGTCAGTGCCGGGTTAGAGGCCTCTCCTACCATTTGTTCAACTCTAATGAAGTTGTGCCGTCGGCCACTTCAATAAGAAATTCCCCAAAAAAAAGAGCAATGGAAAAACAAAAAAAAATAATAGAATCTCTCAGCCAATCGTGTACACAAAATATAAATATATTTTGCTGCATCATCTTAGAAATTAGTCAAAAGTAAAATAACAAAAAGAGAGCCTAGAAAATACACTCATACACAGCCAATGGCTGTGCTCGAATATGGCGTCTTTGGCCTCAAAATCGAATCAAACATTTTAATTACCTTTCAATGAGTATGCAAAAGAAATTTGACTGTTCGATAAACTCAAAAAGAAGAAAAAGAAGAAAATGAAAAAAAAAAAAACAAGCGCAATAAATCGAATATCAGAAATGATTTGTATTCCAATTGTGTATAAATTTCAGGCTCATTAAATTTTTTGAATATTCATTTGAATCACTCTCTCTCTCTCTCTCTCTCTCTATCGCTCTGTGTGGGAGTAAACGATTTTTATTAGTTCTATAATGATATTCCACTTTTATTAGCTCAGGTTTAGTTTTAGCCAAAGGAATATGCAATTTTAATTCTCAATTTTTTTTTAAATTTTAATTTAATTTTTAATTTTATTTATTATCTCAGTATGTTCTTGTTGGCTTTTTCCTTTTCAAAATTAATGTTTTCAATATTTGTTCGCTTGAGTTTTGTTTTATTTTTGATTCTTCACTTCAGCCTCGTCTTCGACGCTTTGTGCGAGCTTAACGTCAACACTCCGGATCAGCATTTATTTTATTTTGTTGATTGCTTTTTGTTTCATTTTCAATTTTATGAATAATACTCGCTGGCTATGTGGCTAAGCCATATTAATGGTTCGCATAGAATCCGGAAAGAGTCCGCTTGGAATTGTATACAGAATGAAGAGAAAAGTCCGCAAAATATCAACTATAATGTTCAGTTATATATATATTATGTGTTTACTATTCCAAAATACGCAACAAGTTAAAAGTTGTTCAGATGAGAGGCATTCTTCTATGCGAGTCAACTTTTATTCTTCCATATATAAAAAAGTAATTGAAATTAATGCATTAGTTATTGTGTAGCTTTGATGCCGACATTGCCGACAGCGTGTTTAGTTCATTATGAGCAGCGAAGGTTTTAGTGTCTCCCGTGAGCATTAAAAGCAAGCAAAAACGAGCAATTAAAAACACTTATTGCATTGTTGTTAGCTGAGAGCCCAGCCGAGTATCGAGCCCGAATATAATTGCTTTAAAATTGCGCCACTCGTTTTAATAAACCAAACACAAAAGCCATTTTCAACCACGGCAAAAACAACAACGGCTCAATAATGAAAATGCAAAAACAACAGCTGCAGCAGCAGCAGCAGGAGCAGCAAAGCGTGTGCCAAACTGAAAGCTAAGCCAACAAAAACAAACAGCAGCAATAACATAACGGAGTGCAGAGGGAGAGAGCGAGAGCAGCAGAGAGTGGGCGTCGTATTATCCTTGTTTGCCCTTAGCACAGCCTTCGTTTATTAAAAGCGCGCTCTGCATACAAGCAAACATCACACGAACACACACACACACACACATAGAGAGAGAGAGAGCAGAGATTACGGCCTAGGGTAGGCAGCTAGACAGCTAAAAGCAACAACAACAACAACAGCAACAGCTACAACATGTACGCACCATCGGGCCATTCACAAAATGGCGTTTATATTGCTTGGCATATTTTACGCAGTTTGTTTGCTTTAATTTTAGCTTTCCATTCCATAATGGCGTGAGCTTTAACAGGAGTGCGGTTACGCTTTCTTTTGACTGCTCTGAAAATACCCTGGCAGATAGTTAGTTAATGAATAGAGTTTTATAGAAGTAGGTGTGCCAGGGCAGGGTAACACTTGACTAATCAAGAACATTTCTGTTAACTGAGCTAACAGCTGTCTCCCATGTTAGCTCTCCCAACTTCAGCTCAAAACTCAGCGTAAATATGCGTAAGTTCTTCTCGAAAATTCAAAACTTAAATTAATATAGTTTTTTAAGTCTATTATCGGCTAGCTTTGGCCTAGTTCATAGCAAATTTTTGCAATCTTGACAAATTGTGCATTGAGCGAGCTCACAGTTGATTAGCTTTCAGTGGCCATAAGTTGACGGTTTTTATGCACAGCGAATACTGTTAGTTTATATATTTATCACTGTTTGCATGCCGCAAAACTTGTTTGTTTAGAATTTGTGGCCTATCGACTTGAAATTGCTGCTTGATCGCTTCATCACTCTCGATTGCTGCCTATCGACTTTTGGCCATCACTAATTTAATTTAGCTCTGTTTTCTGTGGCCTTTCACTGTTAACTTTGCACTTGTCACCTGCCCAACTCTCCTTCCTGCATTCTATTTGCTCTCAGTCCAAACAACAACAACGACAAGAAAGAGCAGCCAGAACAATCAACGTTTGTCTGCTTTGTTATTGCTCTGCCTGCAAGTTGACACCTTGCCCAACAGCTTTTCTCTTTCTCTCTCTCTCTCTCTCTGTGTGTGTGTGTGAGTATCGAGTTGAAGCTACTACATGAATGGCGTTTATCATGGTGTGCGGCTTTTACATGGCTCACTCTGCAGCTGCCCTCTCCGTCTCTCTGACTCACTCTGGCTCACAGAGCGAGTCTCCATCTCTGCGTTGCTCTGGAGAGTTTTATTTTTATTTTCGTTGCACTCCTGCGGCTGCTACACCACAAACAACAACTTTATTCATTAACACCTACAAAAGCCGGAGCAGCTGGTCCCCAAATGGCCAACAACATTGTGGTTAGTTTTGCAGTCGCTGCTGCCAGCCAAGCTCATTATGTTTATGTTGACATCCCCTCTCCATCACTCGCCGCCACCCTCTCACCCTCCCACCCGCTTTCTCGGCTCTTGGCCTCTGGCAAGTGCAGCAGCTCCTTGTTGTCGTGCAGTTAGCCATGTCCTTGCTGCTGGCTGCGGACCCTTGTAAACGTTGATTAGCTGCTGCTTCCTGAGTCCGCCACTCGATTTAATTGTCCTCAAGTGATTTTTTAATGAGTCTTTTATGAACTCGTCTTGTAGCGGGGGAAAAACAAGAAAAAATATAAGCGAAAATTGTTGCGAGAGGAGTTTATTGCAGTTATCAAAATGAATACGAAACTCAGGGCGGGTCAAGTATATCAAGCTATATCCTGCTGTTCATGAGACTCTAAGAGATAAATAAAATACGAGTATAGCTACTCTTACAGGCAATATATAGTGCAATCTTATCCATTAATTGTTTATCGATAACTTCAACAATTGGCATATATCTACAGAGCTCTGCAGTTAACAGTCGTATAACAGCGCGCTGTTAGCGCATTCTCGTCGCTCACCTCGGCGCCAGGCACATAATTTTTCAACTGCGAGACAAGATATCAAACGCTGCAAATGTCAATGATTGATGACTTTATTGCTGGGTTCAACGATTTTCAAACAAACAAGCCAAAGACAGTGCGACAAACGGACAGAGAGAGATAGAGAGAGGGAGAGGGAGAGAGGGAGACGGGCGACAGTCGAAAATAACTTTTTATATTTGCGCATAAAATGTTGACTGTTTGCTGTTTAAGTTCTCAGAATTTGTTTTCGATGCCGAGCGAGAGAACAATGCCAAAGGCACAAAAACCTGCACAGTGCCTCTGGGACTGATTAGCTACACACACTACCTGCCACCTACAACACACACACAAGCGTGTGTGTGTGTGTGTGCTCTCTGCAGGATCTGGGCAACATCTCGTGCTGACTTCTACGCTACTCTCTAGAGCTCTGAAAATCAATTAGCTACGCTATGTTTGGGCTCTAGGATGCCTGACTCGCTCTCTCTCTCTCTTTCTCTTTCTCTCTCGCTCTGCCAGCAATATCCAGCTCTTTCCCTTTGAATTTCCACAACGTTTTTGGCTAATGACGTAGGCACTTTTAGCTGGAAAGTTGGCATTGAAATTCGTCATTCGGCGTGTTGTCCATAGCCTGGTTTATCCCTGCAGCTCATCGTGTTTGCCATTCGCTGCGCTCAATTAAAAATGTGCCAAATGTGACCAATTTTAACATGGCATTCGATTAGCTGCAGGGGAGTGGCGTGAGGCGAGGGGCAGCCCAGTCAATGAATTATTCAAATATTATTTTTATGACAACGCCTTTCGAAGCTGCACAGATTTATGGCAACTGCCCGGCCAAAATGTAAAAAGTATATAAATTTTATCTGCGGTTCAAACATCTGACAGTTGCTTGAGCTTGCTCGAAATGCCAGCTAGAAAACTAAAAGTTGACTGCAGTTCAAAAAATGTGCTGAGATTTATAACACTTTTATGAGAATATATAAGGAGATATAAAAGTGCATATATATATACTAATAACTGCTTTGATATGCAACTCTTGGAAACTTTTCTTTTTTGGGAGACATTGGTAGACATACTACTTCTAATAACTCTAAGTAAATGGGCCTAATATACTTTGGTTGCATGATACTTAGAAGACTTTTAGACTGCAGTGTGGAGCAGTCTGAAAAGTTAAAGCTATATATACAATATTACAATATAGATAAATAAACATTTGTTATGTTTAAGTCTTCTTTTGTCTACAATACTAAATATACTATAGAGTACTTGGAATATATAAGTCTTCCAATACGTCTTACACACATCTTATCCCACTCATAATTTCAATTTATAATATTTTATTTTATGTTTTCTTTTTCAATTGAAATTCATTCAAATTTACCCAATTAGCAAGGAATTGTCGTCTGGCTTGGCATTTTGCAGGGTCCTTAGGCAATACCTGCCATTTTCAAGCTAATGCTCTATAAAGCCCATCCTTATTGTCAGCCTGGCAGCCATGGATGCATATTCATTAATCTAGCAAATGCATTATAATTAGCAACACCCTTCTACTGGCAGGCAGGCAGGCAGGCAGGCAGGCAGGCAAGCTCACCCTCACCCTCTCTCTGATCGCAGGATGCGCAGCCGTTACGCTTAGCGAGCAGCTACTTTGGCTTACTTTATATTGGGCAGGGGTTGTTTAACATAATGCCAAACTATGCCACGCACTTTTTGAAAATGTCAAAACAATTTTATATATAGGCATATTTCGTTTATCATGTGTGTGTGTGTGTGTGTGTGTGTGTTGGGCATTATAATTTAATTTGGAACTGCATTGAAACCGGCAGGGGTTAAATTTTACAAACATTTTTTTTTTGTTTTTTTGACAACCCTTTTTTAGGTCTCAGGTCTATTAGCTAAGTAGCCATTTTGAATGATAGTTATGAAGCGCAGTGCTCTTAAGTTGTTGCATAATGTCTACTCTCTCTACCTCTGTCATACACCCCCTCTCGCTCACTCTCTCTCTCTCTCTCTCTCTCTCTCTCTCTCTGTGTCATTCTATTTGGCACCCTCTCTGCAATGGTTCAGTGGCTAAGCAGCTTATTGTGACGTGCCGAGCGAAGCTAGTTAATAAATGAGGCTTATTTTGGCTGGCAGCCATTGTTGTTGGTTCTTTGCTGTTATTGTTGTTGTTGTTGTTTGGTATTTGTTGTAGTTGTTGCCTGGGCAACTATTAGCACACACTCGAAATATTTTGGAAGCATACACTAAGCGCGCTTTTCGGCATAACTGCCGCTCAGCCACGCCCATTTGTCCCATAGAAGTCGCGCTCAAATTAATTAAATTCCTTAGATGACCCACAACGCACACACACACACACACAATAACAACAACAACATTTTTGCCATGCAGCATCCCCAGGAGTGGGGGACAGTAGGGTGTCCAGTCGGCCAAACGAAAAAAGAAATAATAAAAAAACAAATATAAAAGAAATAAAAATAAAATTTCAACGCATAAAGAACTGATCAGCAGCAGACAAACCATAAAATTAAACTGTCATCTTGCATATTTTTTATACCAAGCATGCAGATGATACACACACACACACACACACACACACACACACAGAGAGACAGCGAGCGACTGCGCACAGGTAGTGGCCGAGCGAGCTCTGCTTTTCGAGAATTATGAAAGCAAGCCTGACTAATCCTCTAAATCGCGCCAAGGGCCCCACATGCCCCACATCCACTTGTATAAATTAGCTTATGGGAAAAATGAAATCATTATTCATACCCAAGCAAAAAGCTTAAACAGACCCAAAAAGAATAACAAAGCGAGAAGAAACTGCTGCTGCTGAACAGCGTATGCCCTGAAAGGTGTTATAATAATTAAGCTGAATGTCTAGAGCAGTTCTTATAATCACCAAATATTTCGCTTCGAAGTGCTAAAAATAGAGTTTCAAATTCTTTCAACAGAAATACATAGCTGGAGCAATCCTGAGTATGTGAAATTTGTACAATAGGAAATATATAGAGATATATGGAGAGTATTTCTAGAAGTATATAAATATCAAGAAATCAGGAAAGCACACTTGATTAAACAGTTCAAACTATATATAATTATATAATCAATATTATTTAGCATCGAGTTAACATAACATAGAGTTAACATAAATTGAATTACATAATTGCTGTTAAAAGTATGGAGCCCTCTAGCAATCGAAGTGTATGGCCCAACTCAAGCAGATGTAGCACATTTTGTGAATATCTATATATATATATATATATATATATATATATATATATATATATATATATATATATATATATATATATATATTATATTTATAAATATTTTAAAAATATATACAAACGATATATGTATCTATAGAAATGCTTGTCAAATCCGCTTAACATTTGCGGTTTGCACACGAATTTCTCATGCATTGCGTATGCCGACAAATTTGTAACGGACGAACGCCTCTGAAAGTTGACTTAAGCATAAATTGTGATTGTTTTAACCCAAATGCTGTTGGCTAACTGGCGCGCGCGCAATTTATTGTAAAAACATTGTCAATGCAATTAGAGGCAAATACGCTGAAATAGACCAAAAGCAACGACAAACACACAGAGTCAGGCACACAAATCTTGGCTGACATGCGGCTGTCAAATGTTGTGAATGCTTTGACAGCCCAGTCGCGCAGCTTGGCTAAAATTACAGCCGCCAACGCGGCCATTTGGCTATGACGCATTGCCGACGGCTCGGGCACAGCTACTGCAAAAAGTACTTGTATCTGACAGTTACGCCCAGGCCCAAGCACAAGCCCAAGCCGCAGCCCAAGCCTCCGGATCACGGTCTGCCAATATCGTATGTGTGTTATGTTTTTCTCAGCCTGCTCGAATTTCAAATTTGTGAATTTATTTCGGGGCAACTCGACTGTAAGTCGACCGAGAGCCATTGAGGCGTTGAGATGCGATACTTTCAAGAGTTTCTCTAAAAGGCGTTGACCAAATGATATTTTCTCAACTGCTGCGGAACTTATACATAAATGCAATTTTAGTTGCTGTTTTGATGTGTTCATTAAGCAATTCTGATGGCTTCCTGGTTCCTCCCCAGAGGTGTGAGTGTGTGAAAATTTTATGGCGAGTTTGATGAAATTTTTATGGTGATGCCAGTAAAAAGTCTTTGGAATCTTAAATGTAGATAGCACAGTTAGGCGAAAGGGTTGTCAGAAATAGTATGGTGTTTCATTCCGTTTGTTTCACAGCATTAAATTCATGGCATCAAATGGCGTTTCATTCATGCATGTTCCATTCCACGTTTCATTTCAAGACTTGAGCAATGCTGCTTGGATTCATTTCAGTCGAAAGTAAAAGTTCATTCAACTCTTGCTTCTTTTCATGCAGAATATTTTTTCGTTAATCTCAGCACTTAAATATTTTGATATCTTGATAAATATATATATTTAGTCAGTCAGTTATGAATTTCTTTGCAAGCTGAAGGCACGCTCTGGCATATTCGTTTTGAGTATTGCCAAAAGAACAAAATTCAATCGCTGATGTCATTGATGTTTATCTGTAGCTCAGATCTTGTTAAAATTGACAACATTTAAACTTGAACGGCTTGGAGATAACGCGGCGAGATTGTCCCGGAGAGCAACAGTTTCACCAGTTGTCACATCAAATAACCAATGATGACAATCTTGATGACATTTTAATTTCTCACACTCCTCGAAGAGATTTTCTACTTGGCTGCAACTCAAACAACAACAACAACAACAATAAACAAACAAGCGGCTCACGAGGTAAGAGAGGCGCAGATTAAAATCTTAAAGAGCGCTAAAAAGCAAAAAAAAAAAAAAAAAAAGAAATAAGAAGAAGAAGAAGAATGTCAGAACCATCGAACTGCTCTAAGCCCTCGTCGGACCATACAAAGCGACACCTCTTTGAGTGCTCTAAGGAAGCCGCCGACGCCAACACTGCCAACTTTTGTAAGGAGGCCAGTAGCCGGGTGTGCCGGGAGTTAGTGCAGCAGAAATAGTTGCAAAACTCCATTCATGAAGTGGTTCAATGTATCAGCTGGCCTCTGGCTCTACCTGCGTGCTTGAACTCGGGATTCAAACTGGGCTAATCCTGCCTAGCGTCTTGTCTTTGTCAACTGCAGGGATCTCTGGTGTCTCTATCGCGCCTTGTTTGTATGCATTTTGGGCCACAGACAATAGGCTTAGTGTTACTTTTGCTTATTGTCTACGCTTCGTTTGTCATTCGAGTGCAATTGCTATGTGTGAGTGTGTGTGTGTTAAGTTGAGTATTCTATATATTTTGTTTTTCAGGCAGGCAACAAAATGTTGGCATATGCCAAGCAGGCCTCGCAGCTAATCGATTAGCATATCCAAATGATACGAAGGGATTTACTGTGTTTACACGATGAGCGATTATCGTGTTAAGTGTGTTAATTTCTAAATTAGTTGGCAGACAGCACTACACAATATACTATCTTTAAATTTAAACGAACCTATTAAAACTTGAGCAATTCCTTTAATGCCAATGTCTAACAATTTGCTGGCAAATCACAAAAAGTTTTGTGTGCAAATTTAACGTGTGTGCAGCAGAAGGTTGCCAGACGCAAATGCAGACTCAAGATACACATATCTGTATATATGCATACATATCTGCATGTGCATATATCGCCTTTACATGTCTACAAGTCGTACTCAGCCAGACACTCAGTCTCTACCTATCTAACGCGAGGGGGAGGCTAAACTTTTTGCAGCCAACTCAAATGCAATTTGAATGCATAATGCAGTCGGGTCTGAGAATAAGTTGGCATATATATATATATATATATATATATATATATATATATATATATATATATACAATATATATAGAGAGTTTTGCATTTAAATATGCGCTTGTAGCGCACACACCTCCAGCGCTGTTCAAGGCGTTCTCAGCGCCTGGCAAACTTGTCGAAAATTTGTTCGCTTAAAAAGAGAAAAAAATAGCAAAATTGAAGAAAAAAATGAAAAGGAAATAACAGACACAGCCGAGTGAGTACCAGACAAACTGGCCCATGTTTGGTCATGTACAGCAAGGCTGTTGGCTGTCATTGTTTTACTAATAGCCGCTGTAGTTGTCTGGCTCATGTGAGCAATCGCATTGTGTATACGCAATGTGGTGCACCACGCCACGAACTGTTTTCCCAAGACACACACGCTGCGCTTTCTTCGGCAAAGCATTTCTGTTTGTTTTGCATCGATTGAAATGTTGCGTATGGAGTCGTGCAATAATAATCAGCAGACCAATTGGCATTGATTGAGAATTTGTTGATTTACGACTGGGAAAACGTGGCGACTGCACTGGAACTGTGTGAAAAGTTTGATTAAGAATGATGAGCCGAGCCACTGGCAACTGTTCAAGCAAAATAAAGTGCTGAGAAATTCCTAGTCGATGAATATTTCACATTCCACTTGAGGATCTATCACTGCAGTTGCTCGTGCCGCACTCAAACCCAAAACGCCAGCCGAGTGTAAAATTTGTTTTGTTTCGCAGATTCAGCATCAGCAGCAACAACAAGAACAACAACAACAATAATAAGTAGGAACTGTTCCCATTTACGTCTATTTGGCTACAATAAACCACAGGCAAAGTCGGGCTCGAGTGACCCCAATGTCAATTATTAACGTATCACTTGACAGGAGCGAAGCGCAAAGCTGCAAACAAATAGCGCAAATGATGTGAGGAGTTATCTTCCGAGGATGGGTCAGCCACGGGTCTTTTCTGGCAGGGAGGAAAATGCTGGAATCATAAATCATGACAGACATTGCGCAATTCACTCAACGGTTTTTGTCAAACAAACAAAACAATAGAGCCGCAAAAGAGCTCTGGCTCTGTCGAGAGCAACTCGAGTCGAGGCCAGACCGGGCCTAGCTAGCTTCATATTTAGGGATGCAAACTCTGCTCCTGAATGTTGATAATGATGCTGATCACGATGATGATGATGAGCAGCAGTCCAGCTCAGGCAACAGGATTTTGTGTATTTGGCTGTTGACAAGCAGCATTCATTGCGTTTAAATTATTATTTTATTATTATTATTATGAGGCATAAATAATGAGCAGCCCGAGCTGGGGTAGCGTCTGCCATTAATATGGTCATCAACTGCAGGCAAATGTTATAAATTTCGAACTGGAGAGGGTGGGAAAATGAAGCAAAGTAGCTCGGCTATGGCTCAGAAGTGCAGGAATTGAACTTATACATGAATATATAATATATTATTTAAATATTTATACGAAATCGTGACAAAGTTATAGTCCCAGTCACATGCCGACTCCATGACTTTCCACTGGCATATCAGCATCTTGAGCTCATTAGCCAAGATCTACCGATCTTGTATCTCAATTGCTCTGCACGATCGCATCTCTCACATCTAATTGCCCATCAAGATCTTTCAGGCTTGCCACGTGAGGCAAGTATTTGTATTTAGGTGCCACCTGCTTGGCAACCCTGCCAGGCGCATCCTGCACGTACATCCATCAACAGTCACTGCCCCCTAAGCGAAGCCAAAACAGAGACACTCGCAAAAAACAAAAAAAAATAATAATAATAGGGAAAAAGGAAAAACCAATTCGAAACTAGGGGAAGGAAAATTGCCCATTGAAATGTAAACCAGGAAATCGGGGTTTGGCTTTTTCCGGCTTTACGTGGAACAAAAGACGCAAAGAAGAAGCGACAGCGAAAAAAAAGGAATATAAAAAAAATATATATATGTATATATATACAAAAACAAATACAAAGCGCAGAACAGTTTTCAAATCCAGCAAAAAATTTAAGTGTCAACAACCCAGAAGGAGACACACAGCGAGCGAGTGAGTGAGTGAGTGAGATGGCTATGAGTAGGGAGATAGCAGGCAGGCAAAAAGTAGCTGCTGTTTTGTTATTTTGTATTGTTAGATAATAATAATCATATCGCATTGCATGTTGTTGACACATGAGCGATGATGATGCTGCCGCTTATCTCTGAGGCTCTGCCTCTCTCACTCGCACAGTTACTCTGCATTGTCTCTCTCCCTCCGGCTGCAGTAGGTATTTAACAGCGCTATTAAAGCATTCGCTCTGTTAGCCGCGTTAACAGTGCTCGGTTAGCGCTCTGTTAATTGGCTCTGCTTTTGGCATTTTAATTAATTCACCTGCGTCAGACAGTTGCATTTAATATGCGCTGCGGCCGGGAAATATGTTTTATACGATTTTCATTTCGCTCCGTCGACTGTTTTATATTTATTTTTTCATTTTTCTGCTTACGCCTCGGCCGCCTGGCTGTAAATTAAAAACCTGATTCTGTTTCAATTAATCAACGACTGTCAATGATGCTTAATTTGTGGGGGAGGCGAGTGCAGCTCAGCTTAGTCAGCTTGTCGCTTCCCCGATGCGCTTACTTTAAACTTGACTTCAACTCTGTATTTAACATGCCATAATATTGTGTAGTCCACAGAACAGACAGCTCGTCATTCTCTGTATCTCTCTCTCTCTCTCTCTCTCTCTCTCTCTCTCTCTCTTTAAGCTTCAGCCTCAGCTTCAGCTTAACATAAACAATGCTCGAATTCGTAGCATATTTTTGGTGCTGTACGACACAAAGCAAAACATATTTGAGGCATTTGCCCAAGCTGTAGGAAAAACACTTAAGAGACGTTTAGCAAAATTCAATTTTTGTGCTCCTTTTTTTCCACACAACACAAAAACCCCCCCTTAGAGCTGAAGAAAGAAAACAACGCCCCAAAAGTAAAACATACGCACGCACACACATACTATCAGACGTTGAAGAGACCTAGACACAGTACCGAAGCTGAGTTCCGAGCTGCGAGCCCGGCCGTAGCGCTCGACACTGTCTGCAAATGACAGCAGCTTTGCGCTCTTATATAAAAGCCAAAACATGTGATATGTTTTTGTGCGCAGAGCCCACGTTATATATGTATGCCATACAGAATATATAAAGATATATGTATGTACATATATATACATATATATATATATACGCATACCCTATGTACAACAATTTCTTGGCTAAAGCCACCCACAAACAGATTACAAAGCAATGCCAACCCCCGTAGCTGAACCAACCCCCAGGCAGGCAGAAGGAAAATAAAAACGCGGCTGTACGCGGACGGCGAGGACGCCATGACAGACGCTGTGCCAATTCCATACGTTCCAGGCGCCACGTCAAACGCTTTTCGCCGTTTTACCCGCTAGGAAATTAACAATTTGGGCCTCAGTTAATGGGGCGTAGGCGCCACAAAATATGCAAAGCCCATTTCCATAGCGGCCTATTTCAAAGTTGTGCTCTTTCTGCTGCTGCTGCTGCGGCTTCTTCTTAGCCTTCTTCTTCCTGCCATCTATTTTTTTTTTCGTTCGTTTTCGGCTTTTATGTACAGGCTTGGGATTTACTTTATTGAAATATTTAAATAAGTTTGGCAATGCGCACAGCCTAAATGGGATTTGCATGGCCTGGACGTCCTTTGAAAGTGTGTGGAAATGTCTTTTAGCTCTGAAATTGACATTTTATAAATGGGCTCTCTCTCGCTCTCGCTCTCCCTCTCTCGCTCTCTCTGCCTCTATCTGGCTGTTTTTTTATATGCAGCTCAAAACTTAAAGCAATAAAATATTTAAATGCACATTTTTTGGTTGTTTCTAAATGTAAAATGTGAAAATTATGCGTTTGTTTAGCGGCTGCTCAAACCCCTTTCGACTGGCAGGCGCGTGTCGCACGCATCTCCGCAGCCAACCCGCTGTGCCATGACCGCAGAAGCGCACCAGGAGCTGCCCGTGTGGGATATGCCAGTAGGCAACTACTCGTAAAAACAGGCACTCAGTCCAGCCGATAGGACTGATAAGAGCCGCTGGCAAAACAGCGTGAGCTAGTGGAAAGACAGCTGCCAGCCAGTTAGATGCGAAGTAATTAGCGTATTGAAGAGCATGGAAAATTTTGTACGCTGATAAGAGCGAAAGTCAAGAGATGATAATATGTTATATATATATGCATACATGTATAGATTGTATATCAGCAATAGAGACTCTCGCCTCTAACTGGGGACTGCTTTTATTTCTATAGTAATACGAAATTCTTTGGAAACTCATTGCTCTGCTCGGCACTCTGAATTGTTGTCTTAAGCTGGGCGCCTGTCTACGCTTAATTATCGAATCACATATGTAAAGCCGACACTTGACATTGTCAGACCCCTTCCCCCACTCCACTCCACTGCCTGGTGCAGACTTCAAGCTGAATTGTTTCGTATACCTTTTCGGGACGTATCGAAATGCATTTGCTTCGCTTGTTTCTTAACCACATTTCTTATTGTAGCTGTCAAAATAATTGAGTGACTGTGATTGTTCGGGTAATACGCATATTTATGACGGTTAGATTTTGACAAATTAATAGAAAACTATATAAAAAGAATTGTATTTTTGAACAAAGCCACACGCCATTCCCATCGAAAACTCATTTGAGCCGAGTCTAAAACAAACTCAAAGTTTATGCAAATGCGCGTAATAAACCACATAAATTAGTATTAAATTACAACGCAGGCAGCCAAACAATAAACAATAAAATATGACAACAACAACAACAACAACAACTAGAAATCATAAAAAAAGTCAGACTAAAACTTGTTGAGCTTGTCACAGTTCAGAGTCCACAAGCACCGCTGGATGTCTTTTTATATGGCGCATACACAAAGCCCCCAAAAGGGACAGATAATAATGCAGCTTTTCAGTGTGTCGTCCCCCATTCGGGCACTCCCCCAATCAAGCCCCCACCAACTATGTTCGCTTTAAGCTCAAGGTGTGAAAATGTTCGATTATTGTCATCGTCTGTTTGGGTTGGCTGTGTGCTTGGGGCTGGGCCTGGAGTTGGATCTGTGGCTTGGTCTGTGGCTCTGTGGTTCTGGTTTCGACTGAGCCGCTTAGCCGCAATTGTCATAAGGCGATGCTTATAATGGCCGCTTAGCTGGCACATAAATGCCATATGCTAAATGGGATTTTACTCAACTTTTCGTTTATGAACTGTGCACGCTCTCTCTCTCTCTCTCTCTCTTTCTCTCCCTCAGTCAGAATAAAGTTGATTGAAACTTATACAACCAGAAGTGGGCGATTGTTTGGGGCTAAGAGCAGATTATAGCACTTACTCAATAGATATTTTCTTGGTAACATAAGTATGTGCTATCGATGTGAATTCTCTTTATGTGGCCGTCTATTTAAGATACTTTAAGTATTATACAACACTACTTTATCCATCAAATATAAATATTTCTACAAGGAAGTCTAACTTGGAGTTTTTAGAGCTCAACAAATATTTTTAGAAAACATTTCTCAATCTTTAGTGTGTTTCACAACACTATAGCCTAACGTTAGAGTTGTTCGTTAAGGCATCTTACAACACTTAAGCACTGATCACGTATTCCCTGAGTCAACTTTCTATCCAAAAATATTAACCCAGTTCTGGGAATGACTCATGAGGTTCATAAATATATATCTTTTACTCTCATCTTGATCAAACACACATCTGTAACACATATTTGCCAAATTACGGGTTACATAAAATATGGCTTATTATTTATGACCAGGTCCAGGCCTAATCCAATAATTGTATCTTAAATATCCATCCAGGGACTCCTTTTTGGACGGCAACTCTTTGGCTTGGCCAACACATAATTTTCTAATAAGCCATAAAATATCACCCAATCTTAAAGGCTAGCCTTTAAATGTTGCCTGGAAAAGGTGTTATAGACATGGCTCTAATGCTTGGCTATAATAGATGTTAGCCTCTGACCTTTTTCTCCCAACCTATTTTGACCCGTTGTCCGTTTAGTTTTTCACATGTCCCGACAAAAGGACAACAACAGGCGGCTGCGACACAGGTGAATTTTCCCGGTCTCTCGTTTTCATTTCGGGCTCGGGCTCGGGTTCGGCCTCGGGGGTGGGGGTTGGAGTTCAGGCAAGTGTGCGGACCTCGCCGCTGTTTGATTTCAAACAATGCCTTGATCCCGCATAATTTATATGATTTTTCTCTATAAAAATGCTGGACAGACGTCGCCTTTTTCCCACCTTTATTAAATTGTATTGATATTGAGTTTGACTTCGAGTTCGAGCTCGAGCTCGAGTTCATAAATGTTCATCTTTTATGGGGCCTGCCCTACAGTATATATTTATATTTTATGCGTGGCACATAAATAATGGCATTTATTGTGCCACGAATGAAGGGAGAGAGGGAAACCAACACATATCTATTGTTTAAATTTAACAACAACAACTTACCCAAGTTTTTCCTTATTTTTCCTTGCCTATTTTCAGGCGAGAAGCCGTTCAAGTGCGAGCACGAGGGCTGCGATCGCCGTTTCGCCAACTCCTCGGACCGCAAGAAGCACTCGCATGTGCACACATCGGACAAGCCCTACAACTGTCGCATCAATGGCTGTGATAAGTCCTATACGCATCCCTCCTCGCTGCGCAAGCACATGAAGGTAAGTCCGGCACAGGGATTAGCCAATGTACTCCATCGCCATCTCCGCGTTGCCAGCTCAATCTTCGGCTCTTACTGATGAAACCATCTTTTGCACTCTTTTTGCTGCATTTCCAGGTGCATGGCAATATTGACGAGAAGTCGCCGTCGCACGGCTACGACAGCGAGGGCGAGGAGAGCTCCAGCTCGAGCATTGTGACGGGCGGGGCGCAGACGCCACCCTCGACGCGCCTGGATGGCAGTGCGGGCAGCAGCAGTGGCGTCAGCAGCCTGAGCGGCGGCAGCGGCATTAAGTCCTCACCGCACTCCATCAAGTCGGAGCCAAATCCCTTGCACAGCGTGCATCTGGGCGCCTCCAGTACCGGCAGCAGCAGCACAGCGAGCAGCAGTGCCTCCCACCTGTTGCAGCAGCAGCAGCAACAGCAGCAGCAGCAGCAGCAACAGCAGCAGCAACAACAACAGCAACAACAGCAACAGCAGCAGCAACTACTGCATGCCGAGTCCAAATCCTCGCCTGCGCTGCAGCTGATGGCCTCCTCCGCGTATCTGCCTCCACCGTTGGGACCACCGCCCTCGCATCATCATCATCACCATCATCATCAGGTGCCGGGCACCGCAGCGGCAGCTGGCTCGCCTGGCGCAGCAGCATCGGCATCCATGCTGGCTGTGACTGGGCATCACAATCATCATTTGCTATATCATCCGGCGGCGCAGCATCATCCGCCTAGTGACTGGTACCATACGGCAGCGCCGGCGGCCAGCGCAGATGCGATGAATCCATTGAATCACTTTGGCCACCATCATCATCATCATCATCTGATGCATCCGGGCGCGGCGACAGCGTATTGAGAGTGGGAGAACTGGTGGCCCGAAACCGAGCCGCCGCCCCCCCCACAAGCGGCAGTCGGCGTGCCGCCAGAGGAGCCAACGCCAGCCCTCGACTGGATATGCTGCCAGCGCCTGCAGAATTTGGCGCTTGTCGCGCAATGTGAAAACCAAATATTTCTGAAAGTTGAAGAAAGCCCTTTAAACTTTTTACCTGATAACTGAAAAATTGCTGTTAAAACATAAAAAATAAAATATATAAATATATACATATGCATATATATATATATATTATTAAATATATGTGAAATAAAATATTTAAATATAAACTAAATACGGAATTCATCAACGAGTTGAGAGTACTTTAAAAACCTATTATTATTATGTATTTTAAAATAATATACACTAAACAAAAAAAACAAGAATGAAAATAAAAACGGAAAGAGAAACGAAACAGAAAAATTTGCTTAAATTTTTTGCTATTTAAATGTTAGTCTCGTAGTTGCTTTTTGTTTTGATGGTGCGAAAAATGAAAATTGATGTAAATTATAAAATTTATCTACTATAAATGTGTAAAATAACATAAATTTATATTAACGATTATAAATTACTTAAGCATATTGACTATTTAATTATTAAGATTAGCAAATTTTTCAAGCTGCTTTTCACCCTCTAACGAAATACAACCCAAAACACACAAAAAAAAAAAACACTCAACATCAGCTCCTCCAGCTTTCTAGTACAAAAAAGTAAAAAAAAATGGAAAAATTGCAAATACACTGTCAAAAAAGTTTAATTGAAAAGCTACACATATACGTACGTGCATTTTCGGCCTTAGATTTCCAAGCTTAAGAGTACACAAAATAAATATAAAAAAAACCGACTCTAAAAATAAATATAAAGAAAAACTATATAAAATGTTTAAATAAGTTGCGTTTATTTCGACTAACTAAAGTTATAGGCCATACAAAATAGCTGACCCTGAAAAGAATCTAAGCCTCTCTCTATTTAAATCAGATTTGAAACGCCTACGCTGTAGTAGCCTTCTCATCCACAGCCAGTTCCAGCTCCCTTTGATATATTCATGATACGAATGAAATATAAAATCGAAAAATGCAAATTGCAATTTTGATCTGTTAATTAAAGAAATGGTAATATCTGACGGAATTCCATCATGAATATTCATATATGCTTGATCTTAGGCAGATTTCATTGTTAATTTGTTTTGATAGGATTTTTTGTTAGTGCTTCGCTCGGCGGTGCCAAAAATATTTATGCGTATCCGATTTCAGTGGCCAACCAAGCCATCAAAAATTTAATAGCTAGCATTACAGCAGCTATTAGCGGGCGCTGTTAATCAACATAACCATAACATAGCAGTTAATTACACGGAGAGAAACAGTTGAGCAAATATTTGTGAGGAAAGCTCTTATTAGCTACATATATTATTATAATTAGTGCTGTTATTTAACATTTCTATTACATAGCTGATAACATTTGTGTGTAACAGCTTCGAAACGTATGACATCGATATTTTAAATACCATTTAGTATGTTTTATATATAGATTACTGACAGAATGTCATCCAATATTTTTTTTAGTGTACCCACCCGATTTTATTGAAGTGAAATTTTGTGGTTGTTGTTTTATTTCATTTTTTTTTTTTTTTGGCAACCAAATGCTTCTAGTGATGAAAGGCCCGTCAAACCCGGCCACGGTTGTTAGCACTCCAGCGTGTAACAAAAATCAAACGATTTATGTTTTTTTAATTAACCCAACAATTTGTTACGTGCCTCAAACTGACACACACACACACACAGAAACACTCACATGCACACACATAGCATGAGGTAGGTTCAATAAATGGCTGGTCTAGCCATCTAGGAGAGGTAGCTGCTGCCCCAACTCTGTGGCTAGTCAAGCTGTTAGCTGCGCTGCATGGCCATAACGAATTCATATTTTGATTTATTGAATAGAAATCGATTGGATTAATCTAAAGAAATTATATTGCGGCTGCCGTTGCGACGGCTTGTCTATGAAAATTTGCCACGACCGTGCCGCTTTCCTTTCTCTCTCTCTCTCTCTCCCAGGAGCTGGTATTGAAATTAAAGAAAACCAGGCAGAAAACCGTTTGTGCCAAGCAATTAAATTTGGTATTTTTATTATTTTTATTTACATTTATTTTTTAATTTGCAGCGTGAAACCTCCCAAACACGTTGATGATAATAAAATGGTAACAGGTTTGGCCAGATTCAGTTTGGGGCATCAGTTGAATATAGTTAGACTAGCTAAAAAGTCCAAAATAAAAGCTATGCATCAGAAGACAGCGCTCATTACTATTTTGGCAATATGAGAGTCAACTGTGCATATCTGGCACTCTGGCTTACAGTAGCCAAGTGAGCTGCTTAACTATCACTTTAAAAGTCAAATCTATAGCAATCTGCAGCCCAGCCCAAGTCTTGAGCTGGCAGCTGCACGTATTTGTTCCCATGCCAAAGTGGACGGCAAAAACCTTTAAACAAATCAAGCTGCGACCACACAAGACACAACAACGGCAAACAGCAACAAACAACGTCAACAACTGACAAACATTTGAGCAAGCAGCAAAAAAAAAAAAAAAAAAAAAAACAGCCAACAAAAATGGCCAAAAAGCGCCACAGACAAAAAACTTGTTGACACAAAGCTCTACACCCATTGTATCTGGGCTATATGGGCATGCCAGCTCGCTCTAGCGTGCACTCACTCTATTTCTCTCTCTCTCTCTCTCTCTTTCTCTCTCTCTCTTTCTGTTATGCTCTGTCGCTAGCTCTTGCTCTCGCGCACAGTTTAGCGTTCACTTTGTGTCGGCACAATTTAAGTTTCAATGAGCGACTATTTGTTGCAATTTAAACTGAACGCGTTTATAAATTGACGTCGGAAACTGGCGTCGAGTGCTCATAGGAGGCCACCAATAACCCCTTCTGCTCCGCCGTGGACAGGTAACACAGGGACGTCGGGCGAGGTGGGAGGGGGGATAGGCCAAATCAACTGGCAGTAGGCAGCGACTGTGACAGCGACAGCGACAGCGATGCTGCCAGCTGCGGACAGGCAAACATTTTGCACGCTGCGTTGTTGTTGTTGTTGTTGTTGTTGCTGTTGTGATACCCTATTAGATGGGAAAATAAGTGGGTATACCCGCTGAGCAGATGTGTGGCCGAATATCTTTAAATATATACAAATATCAACCTTCCTAAGCCCACACTATATATTTATTGTCTTAGTTTATTGATCACTCTAACTAAATTAGTTGTTATCCTTAAAATATGCTTTTCAATTATGACATAATTTATGAAATCTATAGCTACTGTTGTATATATCATATATATATCAGGGTATGTGCAGTCGAGCCATCGAAACTGGATCACTCTAACATGGCATTGTTGTTGTTTTTCTGGTTTGTGCCCGAAAAAGTTAAGCGACGTTTAAATACCATAAATTAATTTAGACTAGTTATAGTTATCTATAGTTATAGTTGTTTGGCTTTTGTGGCCGACTAATTTGTGCGGTTGGCAGTTTTAATTTACCAGTTGTATATTGTTCGCCAGGTCGAATAAGTTAGTTTGTCAGCGAACTAATAAATTTCAAAGTTGTGAGCGAATTTCACGTTTTCTGGCCATAATTTTGATAAAGCTGAAACTATGCTTTGTTCAATGTAATTCTGTTCATGCTCTGCGCTCCAATTTCAATTGGTTGTAATAATTTTTAATTAATTATTACCAGGAGCCAATGCCTAAATGAAGAAGTTTCTGTGAGCCATATTGCGTCTGCGTCTTGGTCAATTTGTTCTCCGTGCAAGATCTGTGGGGCCGCCAGCAAAGTTATCCTTGGCCGAACAAAAGACTCGAAACAAATTAAAAAGCCACGCAACTTAACTTTTCCCATTTGTAAATTTCTGTTAACAATGGGCCGCTCCCCACAATCAACACCATCAAGTGGCAAGGCGAGTCGGGGCAGACGCATTGGCACCACGATTCACAACACTTAATGGATGGATTCTACACTTGGCTAATAGTTTTTTGATACAAAATTTAACGCCAAAGCCAAATTACAATAGTCACACACTCACGCACCTCCGCCCCGGCCACACACAGCAGAAACTTAATTAGTTTTCAAAGTGCAGCAACATCGAATATCGGAGAAAATGATAAATTGTTGCTAAGACTCGGCTGCTGGTGGCTGGCTCGCTGGCTGGCTCGCTGGCTGGCTCGCTGGCTGGCTGCTTCCAAGCTGTCTGGACCGATCTGTGTTTCTGTGCCGATATATATTGAGTTACGATGTCAGCGGCGTGGATCATTAAAATTACAGAGTTTCCCAAGTTCCCAAGAAACGCCATGGCAGGGCCGCAACAGCTGGCAAGGCTGTGGCATCCACATCGAGAAATAAAAATAAAAATAAAACAGAAAAGAAAAAACTTTGTAATTTTTCAATAAGAAGAGTCCACCAAAACTAAATTAGCTGAGCGTAGGGAACGAGAGCGCATGCAAATTTCACAGGAATCAAAAACGCGAAACGTACAAATAATAATAAAAATAATCAAGAAGAAGCAGCACACCAGATAGGCTTATACACATCTACCAAGCCCCAAAAGTCGTTGCAGCCGCGTGTGACTTATGACTGAAGCGAAGACTGAACTCGAGCCGGGACTCGGGCTGGGATTGGGACTGGGACTGCGACTGCGACTGGACCTGAGTCTGAGCCTGTGCCTGTGCCTGTGCCTGTGCCTGTGCTTGGACCCGGCATCGTGTGTCTCGTTTCGTTTTGGCCCATGTGCAGACAGTTGCGAAATTATATTTGCGCAGCGTCATGCAGCACCATTGTGTTCAAGAACTGGCGTCCGAGCAGGGATCGAGCGAGCCAAGCGGACGACTCCGCGGCCGATTTGTCAGTGCAGACGAATAGTTTAACTGGCCCAAGTGCTTTTCAATACACTCGAAGAAAAATGTACATAGAAGACAAGTCAGCAAAGCGTGTTTAAGCCGAAAGCTCCTTATAAAATAGGAAACTCTTTTACGATCCAAGGGAAAACAAACTATGAAAACTGTTGACAAAGTTTGCCTTAAGACTTACAGCCTTTGCGATCCTGCTTGAATTCATGTCTTCAAGTTTTCGCCGAGTGTATGCGCTCTTGCAGGTTGCTGTCGGAGACTGCGAGAGGCTGCCCTAGTCCCTTGGCCAGGCTACATCATCGTCATCGTGCTATTCAAACAAATGATTTACAAAATGTTAAATGAATTATGCATTCTGCATATGCGACTGGGCCATTTCGTGCCATTTTTCATATTAGCTCCAAGTGCAGAACCTGTGCCTGCGACTCCAATGCTCGGACTCGGACTCCAACTTTGGTGTTGGCTTTAATAAATTGGCGTGGGGTGCGCCTGCAGCAATTGTTGTTGCTGTTCGCTTTGACCATTGTGGCTAAGCGCTGGGAACTCTATGTTGAGGCGAGCAATGTCAATGCCTAAGCAAATACAGCTTTGCTTTAGCCAAAGACCTTTAATAATCAAGTCATATAAATTGAGTGCATTTTTCATAATAAATGAAGGGAATTGTCTAAATTATGCTGCTCAGCAAAATGGATATATCGATGGAGGGAGGACTTCGTGTGGGTTTCCAAGCATGCAGCACAGATCAAAATGGAAGATGATAAAAGCATTTCACAACTTGTCATGGCAGGGAAAATGGGAAAAGCCCGAGGTGTGATAATTTAGGATTGACTGTATTACTTAAGGACTCAATAATCAGTTTAGGCTTGCTTTTGAAACTGCTATCAAGACTTACCCTAGTAAGAGCAACAATTTTCTCTCGCTTTCCTTTTTTCCCACTCTATCTTTTTCCAAGAGAAGTTCCCTCACTCTATCGTAAATTATAAACATATCGAGTGGCACATCGTTATAAAATCTAGGCAAGGAACACAATCAAAATCGGGTAGCAAGTCCATTGACTGAGTGTCTTCATTAAGCAGGTGAAATATGTTGATGTGCCTTAAAACAATATTTGCTCACTTTTGGCCCAATACACCGAGCCAACAGCTCTGTTTAGTTAGCAATTAAAGAGGGTCGATGGGAGGGGGCAGGGGGCAGGGGGCAATGCTGCTGCAGCAGTTGCAACAAGTGCAACACCCCCAGGGCCCGAGCATAATGTCTATGCTGGCTGTCAGGGCTGATGTTGTAAACAACAGGCGCAGCATATTTAGTATGTGTGAAGAAAATGAATGTGCAACATGAGGCAATCGAACCTCGAGACTAACAGTAGCCAGGGATAGGGCCTCATAGCCACTAATTATTCTACTGAGTAGCAACGGCAACTGATACTCTGCCAATATTCACAATGAGATAAGGAGAGTCCATTGTTTGCACTGCATACTCTACTAGCTAGGCTTAGTGAAGATTCAAATTAAAAACTTCTACTAATACAATGCTCAACTCAAAACATTACAAAATCTAGAGGTATACAATTTTCATCTATTTCGCGTCTGTTTATAGAGCACAGCTTCGCTGAGCATACTCAACTCGAGCACTCTCACGTGTCCACCTATCCACGCTGAGCACTTGAGCCTTCAGCAAGACCCTTGGCCTGCACTAAAACTGATTTATGCGTTACGCAGGGCCAGACTTGAAGGCGGCTGTGGCTGCAGCTCTGCCTGCTGAAAGCTTCAAGTATTCAGACATTGTCGACTTTTTGTGGCCAAAAGGTAAAAGGTAAACTGCAGCGGGCCACAACACATACATTGCATTGTTTTTTACCAGCTCGTGTGCAATAAAACAAATTATAATATAAACTGAACTGCAAGTTAATATATAAAATATATGTACATCCCATGCAAGATTGTGTGTGTAAGTTGATGTGCTCACTGAATGTTGGGCGAGATCAGCTTCAGCCGTCGTTGCAGTCCCTCATTGAACTGTCGCAGCAGCTCCTCCTGCTTTATCAGGCGCCGCTGCGTATTGAACTGCGTTTCCGAATTGTACAGCATTGTCACCTTTTCGGCTATATCTTGCTCCAGTTCGGGGCTCAGCTCGTTGGTCTCTTGATAGTAGATAGTACGGGATCGCAGTGCATGCGCGGCGAGGCGTGCCACGTGCTTCCTATAGGTATCGAGCGGAGTGTCACTATCGTCGTCAACGAGATTCAACTCTTTCTCAGCCTCCGGTTGGGTACGTCGATAGAAGCGCACGCTGGGCACATAGTTGCGAATGCTGTAATCACTGCTGTTCATTGCGCTGCTGCTGCTCATACTGCTCCCAGTTGGCAGCGAACGACAGCTGCTGTTGTTGGAGCCACTTAGACTTGTGTCTTGCAATTCGTCCTCGAGTCTGCTGGGTACTTTGAGCAAGGCCTCATCCGGGCAGTGTATTTTGAGTGATTCTCTCTTCTTCTTCTTGGCCGATTCGTCCAGCTCACTGTCGCTGGGATACTGAACTGCTTTCTCCTCGCTGGTTATGCTTGTCTGGGAGCGCTCCTCTAACAACTCACTCAGACCCTCTGGCCTCTCGGCCGGATTGTCATCTTTAATCTTCTCAATGGTAACAGATTTTTCACATCTATCGCTGTAAATAATTTGAATGGGACTACTCGCACGATCATGATACATCTTGGGCACACTTGGCATGGATAGAGTGCTGTTAAGTAGAGAAGAGTTTTTAGTCGAATTCCTGCTGCTCAAATAATAATCATCGGCGCTATCATTTGCGTATTCCGCGGAACTGTCATTAGCCACAAGCGGATATATACGCATATTGTCAGTAGATCGCTCGGTGGAGCTTGTCGACGTCGTTGGAGAATGAAGTCGCTTGTGGCTATGATTAGAAGATTTCTCTAGTTTATTGATTCTGCATGTGGTTCGCCGGGACTTGCATAATTCAAACGATTTGGAGCAGTCAGTTTCAGTCTGCTCACTATGATAAGGCCTTTGTCTATTCTTTGACCTCAATGACTTACGTCCTTCAATGCACTGAGACAAAGAGCTTACTGACTGAGCATCGCGTTTTTCACTATTTTTATAGCTCGGTAAGCTTTGCTCTTCCATTCGACTCGATGAGCTATGGACACTAGTCATTTCACTGTCAGAGTCCGATACTTGAGGGTCGCCAGAAGAAACTTTGAAATTATACTTGAAACGATCTGACTTTCTTTCAGATGTACTTCTTTGTGAATACTCCTCTTCAACAGCCCCAAAAGAACTATTCAAAGAGTTTGCTTCAGTTTGTTCACTGTATTCAGCTGAATCTATAGAATCATTATTCTTAAATTTCTCGATTTGATCAGAGTTTCGCTTAAAGGCAGTTTTCTGTGTTATTGTCTCTTTGGATGGTTCGAGGGCATTTCTCGAACTATTTGCTCCATTGTGTGCCCAAATACTACTCCCCCTCGAGCTGTGCTCGTCCTCCGTCTGACCTATTGTACTATTACTATTATATTTGGCCCGAAATGTCTGGGACTTGCGCTCTGGAGTTGGCTTTTGGCAATTTGCTCTACTGGAATCGATTTGATTATTATCATCAATAGATTGATTTAGGTCTAAGCTCTCTTCGCACTCTACTTGATTTGAGTTAGTTTCGCTGCTCCTTTCGGTAAGGCCAGGGGAAATGTCTTTAGTGAAAGGATTCGAATGAGATATGTATATTTCACAATGTTCAAATTGAAGCACTTTGGGTTTGCCGATTTTTTCATTCTTAGCTAACTCTAAACTCTTTTGTAGACTCTGCGAAAGGGATTCATCATCATCCTCCTCAGATATATTACTTCGAACTTCCGCATTGCTTTCCGAGTGCTTAATATTCGACTGGCTTGATTGGCTCTTCGCAGGTTCCCGATGCTCGTCACTAAGAGCTTCTCTCACCTTATGCATGCATTCAACAACAAAGTTGTTGTAGCCAGAGCTTAAATCGAGCTGATAGCTTTTAATGACATCCAACTGTTCTTTAATCAAGCATTTGTAGTCTTCCTCGGTTAAATAATTTTCATTTTGCTGGGATTGAAGAGATTCCGATTCTTCATCGCTTTCACTGGAAGCTTCAGTAGTGCTCTCACTGTTCTCACTGTGCTTGTTCAAGCCCTCTACCCATCGGGCTGTACGTTCGCTGATCAAGTTTGCCCTTTGATTTATTTCCTTATTGGTATATACTCTATAGATCTGCTTTGCTTTTTCCTGACGGGCTCGGGACTCCTCATAAATTTCGCTATAGATTTGACTCAAAGTTTTCGACTCATCACTTGACGTCTGCGTAACTTGACTTATTTCTGTGTCCGATTGCTCCCGAGACCTTTCATTGTCCTTGCGTAGCAAATATTCTTGCTCTTGACCGTAAGTTTTAACCTTGGCGGGACCTTTGGATCTGGAGGTTTCGAGGCTTCCACTAGTTTCAGAGGCTTCGCTGTTGGTAAAAGTTTCTGGTTCAATTTTTCGTATGAAATTTCGCACACCTATATTTCCCGGGATGCAATAAGTATTAGTTGCATCCTGTTCTGCAATAGCCTGTTTAATACAAATATCTGCACGTTTCTGGCATATTTTATATAAGTTTGCCTCGCTCTCATCAGACGAGATAGTGTTAGGGGCAAACTTTTGTCGATCTGGCTGATCCTTATTACCTTCATAGGCTCCTCGATCCCATTCAACGTACTCACTACTCGAGTTGAAACTCACATCTTGAGGCACGGAAAATACAACAGCTTTGGAATTGGATTTATATTCGGGGCGCCGCTGCTGGCGTCGACTGGAAACATTTTGAGACATTAGACGAACTTTGATTTACGAGAAGAAGAAGCTACACAAGTCCGATTTGCAAAAAAAAAACGTTTTTCGAGTAGCTGAGCGAGCCCAATATCAACTAGCATCGAGCTAGGCGCTCTGTGTTCAGTGTCTCTGGCTGTGAGTAAGTGTTCGTGTGCTACATGTTGTGCTGCTTGTTGTTTGACATAAATAACACTGAAGCTGCGTTATCACATATCTGACTAAACACACGCACACACATTTCATCACAGTAATGACCTTTGCTTTCAGCACAGCCATCAATTTGGGCTCCGGCCTATGCCACACACCAAACAACTCACACACACACGCAGCGAACAACTGCAACAACTTGGCAGCCAAAAGGGAGCCAAACAACTAGCCATGTGCCAGGCCACAAAACACAACACCAAACGCAAATCAATTAGCTGCAGCAACAGAAAAACTTTACAGAAAAAAAAACTTGGAAGCTAAAAATAATTTGGAAGGAAAATTCCTGAGTTGGACGAAACTTGTATGCTCTAGGACTAAAAATCAGCTATATATATAGACTATATTATTTTATTTTTGTGAATTAGTTAAGTATAGCTCGTAAACTCATTGAAGTTGAATGGTACCTAGATGGCAGTGATGGATAGCTATATACGTAGAGCTGTTTTAGCGAATCTCTAGATCTATTTTTGAATGCTACAAACTACTCGAAAGTACCTATGATACCCTAACAAATTACGCAATACAAAGTGCTCCAGAACTTAAGTTTGCCCACACAACGCGCCGAAGAGTGCAGCAAGTACATTGGAGGCGAATGATGGAGGCGGGCGTTGGGGGCGTTGGGGGCGTTGGTTTTGAGGTTTGCTGCAGGCAACTAAAGGCCGATCCGTTAGCTGGGCCATTAGTGTCACTTAGCAGCTAATTATGCAGCGCTTGTGAATTACTTTTTAATTTGTTGCTGCGCGTGCACCAAAAATAAATAAAGAAACGCAGTGGCAAGAGGAGACGCCCCAAGAGCAGTTGCCGGGGCCAACTACAAAACTCAAGTGGCAAAAATGCTCGAGTGGATCCCAGACAAAAGTTTTGGACCGTGGCAGCCAGCTTGGCTGCTGCTGATGATGATGCTGGCTGTCGGTCTGTTGTCTACTCGGACTTGGCTCCTTCTGTTGTTCTTGGCTGCGGCACGTGCTGTGGGCGTTCACTTTAATTTAGCTGCCTACCGTAGGGCGCCCGAGGGCACAGTGTGCCTCACCTGGCCTGGCCAAAACAGATGGGCTCTGCATAAAGAAATTATGTTGTTCAACTGGAGCTGCAGAGCTGCTGTTGGAAGTAGGCGAAAGGAGTGCCTTTTGGAGGAGGTTTTAGTAAGTAGTTGAAAGGAAGAGAAAGATATCTAAATTGAGTCGAAAGACCTCCAGCTTGTATATACAATATATGGACTAAAGATATTCAAGTATTATGCTTCCCTTGCGTTCACATCCATCTTACCTAATCCTGATTAACTTTATTTACTCCCAATTAAGTGCATGTTCTTGGCTTGCAGCACATCTCAGTTGGTATTGTCTTTTGATCTTCACGCCTTCGGTTGGCACGCTTCGAGCCGCGCAATTCTCTGCTCCAAGTGTTAATTAGACAAAGCTAATTAAAAATTTTACGCACACACGAGGCTCAGCGCCAGGCAGCCTCAATCAGGCAGCGGCCTCGCTGCAATCGAGCTGACCGAGAAGCACTCCAAATGCGGCGCAAGATACATTTATTAAATTCGCTCAGTCGGCTCGATTGGAGCCCGGGCAGCATAAATCGTTCGACTGACATGCGACAAAACGTGCAGGTTACATTTGTTGCGGTGCGATTGAAGGAGCGACCAGAGACGAACAGCGATCAACGGTCGACGATCGACGACGATCGACGATCGACGACGATCGACGGGCTGATGGGTAATTAAAAATTGATCACGTTTAACAAAATGCTACTGAAACAATATATCACAGTGGCCGGTGGCTGGCACCAGGTGCAAGGGGTACGGCGAGGGTAACTGGACGCAATGTTGACAAAGTCACATCGACGATCGCCGATTGAAGATTGAACATATCGATCGCTTTGGCTGCCACATTACAGTCAAAGCTACAGGTTACAGATCTCTCTCGCTCTGTCTGGCTCTCTGTCTCTCTGCCTCGCTCCCTCTCTCCCGTGATTGTTGCTGTGTTTTTTTCTTCGCTGTCA
Organism: Drosophila paranaensis; assembly: GCA_035047545.1. Taxonomy (NCBI): domain Eukaryota; kingdom Metazoa; phylum Arthropoda; class Insecta; order Diptera; family Drosophilidae; genus Drosophila; species Drosophila paranaensis. The sequence continues at coordinate 18,627,621 of JAWNPL010000173.1, read as the reverse complement.
GTCCATCAATAATTCATTGCGGCTGAGTGATCTATTCAAGCAACGATCGCCAAGCAACTCGAACGCGAGAAAAAAGATATTCCGCTTGTCAGCCACGGCACAAGTGTTTTTTTCTTCTTCTATATTCCTCCTCGCATTATGCCAAAACAAAATTGTGCCATAAATATAATAATGATAAGTAAGGAGAAAAAAAGGAGAGTGGAGAGACAGCTACAATGGACGCTGTTCCGCTCATTATTATTGGCCGAGTTGAGGAACCCTTCAGAACGGGTGTTGGTTTTTCACAATGAACTTCGGAGCTGACAAAAGGAATGCGAATGCGAATGCGAATGCGATGGGTCCTTTGATTGAAAATTGCCGCTGCAATTTTTGACAGCACTTCAGATGCGTTATTAATGCGTGCAATGCGGTAGGCCAAATCTCCCCTCTCTCTCCCCTCTCAATCAGTTTAGCTAATGGACTGCAATCGAGCTGGCCCAGTCCGAGCTTTAACCCTTGACATGCCGATCGGAAAACATTGCGAGGTGTTGACAAAACATAAAGTTCGTGTGAATGCCAACACGTTGTGACAATTGTTTGACAACAACAACAACAACAACAACAACAACAGCAACAGCAACAGCAACAGAAGAACTATGAAAAGGTCCTCAGCTCGAAAGACAGCATCATGACTCTCCTCCCACAGCCGAAGCCCTGAGCTCTGAGCTCTGCCTCGCAATCATCGATAACATTTTCGCAGTTGTTGTTGCCGTTGTAAAACGTGCAGGCCGCGCGCGAACATTCAAAATATGCAAATGCCACAAGGAGAGCAACAACAATTGCAAGCAACACAACAAACACCAAACAATTGATGGAGCTTTAACGAAAATTAGTTACCCTAAGCAATTGGCAATATATAGATATATAAGCAGTAAAACAATTATAGACCCTTTTAGCTTCAGTAATTATTCTACTATTATAATTTATCAAGAGATAACTGCGCTATAAAATTTAAAAGTTCAATAGGCTGCAAATTAAACTAAATTTAATATTTTCAGCTGAGAGTGCAAGTTATAATTCCTTGAAAATATAATTGAAAACTTTGTTTTTTCTTTCATATTTAAGTATTTTATATTTGCTGTCTTAAAGCTGTCTATTGTGACGAAGTTAGGGTATGCACAACAATTGTCTACTGCAATCATCATCATCATCATCATCATCAGCGCTGTTGACGTCGACTGCAGCGTCGCTTTGGCTGTGGTTGCGGCTGTGGCTCTGGATGTTGCTGCTGTAGCTGCCTTATCGCTCGGGGCATTCAAAATGTTTGTATATAGCAGTCATTGCATATTTGTTGTTGGCTTTTTGAAATTCCGCGAAAATTCGCTTGTGGGCCATAGACCGCCAAATTGAAGCTGGCTAATCATATTGACAAGCGCGACAAATCTTCACCAACTGACAGACATTTCGGCTTCGCTCTTTTGGCAGCCACTTGTTAACCAATTAGTCATCGCTCGATGGAAACGATATGGGTATATATACCTGTATATAGTCTGAATATTCAGTTGAGTGGCTTAGCTAATTGAAATCGCCTTAGTCGATCTCTTTAATAGTTAATGGAAGCTTACAACTTTAGAGGCTTGCTCATTTCGAATATGTCCGTAGATATATCTCTATTGATCCATAGTAGGTCGGTAACATTTGCATTTTCTGACAAACCTCACATATGCCATGTGCTCGCAAATTCGGAATACCTTTGCTCTGTTTTGTGTTCGTTCCAGTGACTCCCCCGCGTGTATCTGAAGCTGTTCGGTTGTTCATCTCGAGCTTGTTCGCTGCAGAAAGGAACAACACAAAGGCAAGGCGATGCTAAAGCTGAGGAGAGCCGGGACGGCAAGACAGTGGCGAAGCGAAGCGAAGCGAGGCATATTGATATCGTGCATATTGATCTTGTTTGGCGATAAGTGTGGAGTCTATACTCGTACTCGTATATAAAAATATTTGCTACGTTTGGCTTAAGCCACTTCCATGGAAGTTGCTCGCATAAAAACCTACAAAAAAACCAAACAGAAACAAAGAAAAAGGAGCAAAAACAAAGCGCAATTCGACGGCTGCAGCAAATGGCATTAGACTCCAGCGATTTGGCCAGTAGTTGGAACGTTTTGGGGCTAAAATGCTCATGCGCTGCGCTGCGGCATCGCAGTTGAACCCGGGGTTGCGCCAATGGGCAACCAGAGAGCCAGGCAAACCAGGCGGCCGGCCGAGCCAGCGACTATGTCTGGTTTTTTGGGGGCACATGTGGCCCAACACCAGGAACAGGCTCAGCCACAGCAACAGCTAGTGCTACAGCTATGGCATTCTCACACGACCCAAAGCGTTGGTCAGCTGTACGAGCCTGGGCATTGGGCTTGCGTTTGGGGCCACAAAGCTGCGGTCTAGGCAGACCGCAACTATAAATTTCATAATGGCAAAAGGGGTAAACGTTTACTTGCGGCTGCGGCTGCGGCTGCTGCTGCGGCTCCTCATGAAGGTCTTTGCATTTCTGCGAATTAATATTCGTGTGATTTTTTATCGTTATTTGATTTCTGCTAAATATATATTCGCCTCACTGTGCGCGCACGCCAGACCTTAGAAAAAAGTCAAAGTGTCAGCCATAATTGTTATGATTGAGTGCGAGGCAAGCCAGCTTTCTATGCGTCTATCCCAAGCAGCTGCGGCTGCACTGCTGCGCCTCTCTATGCGATTCTCAAGCAACTGTATATACAGTTAATGTGACTTGTGCCAGCTGAGAATTTTGCAGTCTCTATGTAGCTTAAGGAATCTCATTCTATAAATTATAATCTATGACAACTATCACCTTTCTCAGTGGCTGACACAACAATTACCATTGTATTAGCCGACCAATTAGTGTTAGGACGAGCCCCAAGGGCAAGCATGGAGCTCATGGCCATTAAACGGACTCAACTTTAACCTTTTTAATGAGCCGCACTCAGCTGCCAGTTGAGTGGAGCACCGGCACACAGGCAGCAGCTGGCTGAGCTCACATAAAATCATAAAATCTGCTCACATGAAATTAGCTGTGGCCGTAAAAAGAAGCCCAACATAAAATGCCAAACAAGAGCGCCAATGTAATTATGCAAAACAAACATTTCAATATGGCCGTGCAGAGAGAAAGAGACAGAGGACGAGGGGGTGGCCCTTAGCGGAATTAACTTATTAATTCTACGAGCCGGAATTTCAATTTCTGCGATTGGCCTTTTTTCAATGAATTTTTCAAGTTTTTATAGCCCAGCCGCAGCGTTCGCAATGTTTATGTTATTAATTTCTGAGCTGACGTCGCACACGGCGTATGTGGAATGTCTCCAAGAACAAATATATATAGAGAGAGAGAGAGAGAGTGAGAGAAGCTGAGGCTTTGCCTCATCTCGCCAAGGACTGACCACAAAAAACAGCAGCGCGTAATTTAATATTTCGTGGCGCCAGCAGAGCTATAAAAAAAATCAATGCAGGCTCGAGCTCCAGCTACAGCTCCAGCTCCAGCTTCAACTCCAGCTACAGCTCCAGCTACAGTCTGAGTTCCAAAATGAAATGACTTAAGCTGCGCCATTCATTATGACAACACGACGTTGGTTGGTGCCTTTTCTGGCTGTCGCCCAGGCCAGACAGAACAGGGGCTTGGGCCAGGGGTAGTAGATTGGTAGATTGGTCGCATTGCTTGCAGATTTGCTGCTGCTTCATCTTCATCATCTTTTGGGGGCAGCAGCAAGGAGCAGCAGGTCCAGCGTTCCTGTTTCCAGGCGCTGGCGCAGTAAAAATGTCTGCGCCAAACACAAATTTTGTGTTGAGATTGCGATCATTTCACTGATATCGTCGCGTCGCATTCAGGCGTGTGCGCAGGCGCAAGCAAGCTTTGCCAGCACCAGCAGCAGCAGCTACAACAACAACAACAACAAACTGAACAACGCGTGACGCAAAAATACCAAACATAACATTTGACTGTTTGTTGTTGTTGTTATTGTTGTTGTCGCTTTGGCTGCTGTTGAATGTGGCATGTGACCCTTGCTTGTCACAGTCAAATACACTGCAAGAAATTTGCCAGCAATAATCCTGAAATTGTTCTATAAAGCTAAACATAGAAATTAGATCATTCTATTCAAAATTATATTATTTCAAAGCTTAACAGATGAAAGCCAACTATAAAATAACATTGTGCCGTTCTACGCAATTCTCAAATAGCCGAATACATATGTAAGAAGTACTTTGTGTCAATTACAAACATATAGAGGCCAAGTTACATACATTACACATACATTATACCACGCCCCTCTATGCAGTTCTCAAATAACTTTCATAGCAAATCACTAATTAAATAAAAATAAGGTCGTTTACCGCGCCCTTCTATGCTCTTCTCAACTAACCGATGACTCAGAGCTAATTCACTGCTAATGACTCACTTGCAAACATTATCAAATGCTAATGCAATTAATTTTCATAATCAATCTGCTCTTTTAGTTTGTTTTGTGTCTCTTTAGAGTTTTATTCAATTTATCAAGAATCCGTAGAGCTGTCAAAAGTTTTGTCAGTGCAAGAATTCGCGCATCAAAGCTGCGTCAGCTCTTTGCATTATGTTCAATGAATGATATTTTATGCCTTAGTTGCAAATCTGTGGGCTCGCTTTTTGTTTTTATTCCAAGCTCTTTTTTTACCTCAACGCCCGGCTACCATAAGGTACGAGTAATATGTATAAAAATTGTGAACATGTGGGAACTGCTTCATTTTTTTCTTTCCATTTTGTTGTTTTCGATTTTGCGCTGGTTTATTTTCATTTGGAGTTTTATATGCTGGTTGCTGCTTTGCTCATTGGACAACATCGACGACTGCGATTCGGACTCGGACTGGGATTGGAGCTGGAGCTGGAGTTGGAGTTGGAGTTGGAGTTGGTGTTGTTATGTCGTACTCTTTTCATTTTTGATTTATGCAGCGAACCCTTTCTAAATAATAAATAAAATATGAAATATGTCGACTTTTTGTGGTCTCTGTTGTTGTTGCTGAAGGAACAGATCTTGAGCTCCAGGTTAGACTGTTGCTCCTTCAGCGCGGATTGAATCTGGTGTCGTTTTGTTAAATGTCCATCAAAATCATTTTTGTGTCTCAACAAAGCTCAAAATGTATACATCAAATGCTGTGGCCTCATAAATTATATTTTTGGTCTGAGAACTACCCAAACTGGCCGAAACCGAAAGTTCCCTTTGGCTGACACGGAGCGACTGACAAGTGAGTTCTCGACTTGAACTTGAGATCCTCCAGTGTGTGTGTGGTGCACTTTTGAGACTTATCTTCCTCTTCTTTCTTTTCCTTTTTTTTTTTTTTTTTGGGGCATACTAAAAGGCTGCATTGGGCGCTGGCGCTAGTTGGCTGTCAAATTAGTAGCCAGCTTCACGGTCACTGTTTAAGCATTCACATCCTGCTGAGCGGCCTGAGAAACAAACGTTGTTGATCCTTGCCAAAGATAAGTTATATCTGATTCATTCGGGAATTAGTCATTACGTAATAATTATGTAATACTCTCCCATTATTATTCAAAATTAAATTAGAGTTGCGGATTTTCTTAAATAGAAATTGAGTTTAAGCGTTCAAAGGCCTCCCTATTTCTTATCTTAGCAGGCTGAAGCGACTTTAATAGCACTCCTTAATCGTATTTTTACCGCATATTTAGTTCTAGTACTCTCTGAAGTTGATAAAGCAACCTTCGCTGCGAGTTGCTTAGCTAAGCACTCGATCCGTAAACAGCAACAGCGCGAGCTTCCCCATTCTCTTGCTCTCTTCCTCTCTGTAATTACCATTACATAAATCAAAAGTATTTTTGAGCGTTAAATGGAAAAAAGTAGAGAAGTGAAAAGTGAGAAATGTAAATGCTAAAGCAACCGGATGAGCATAAAAATAGGCATTCAAATAAATAGACTAAACCGGATTTGCAACAAGCGTGCGCGTCGTCGTCTGCACCCACAACAAATACGCGCGGATAACAACCCCAATGGGTGTGCGCACCACACAGCACCACACACACACACCTCGATATCCGCTGGTACGGCACAACGACATACATATATTGCGCACTTCCTAGAAAGGAGCGACTGCAAGTGAAGTCTGCGAGCCTGAAGACCCAGCATTATCCTTTCACACGCAGCCCTATTGTTGGGGGTTGTTGTTCCTGCTCGGAAAAAGTCAATTAAAAAAGTTAAATAAATCATAAACTTGGCAGATGATTTGATTGCGGCATGCGCACCAATCCTCGCCGAGGCAACAATGTAACCCCGCACAGGAGCCCGGCCGGCGGCTGTGGGTGGCGACTGGCATTGGCTGTGTTTGTTTGCTTGAGGCTTTTAGAGTTTTTGGGCCCGGTGCAAAAATTCTTCCGTATTTACTTTTGGGCTGATGCTGCTGTTGCGGCTGCGGTTGCCTGCCAAGGCTTTGCTTCCTGTGCGTCGAGCGTGTGGGGTGAGGGGGGCATGTCCTGGGCGGACATCCGCCAGCTTCTGCTGCTGGTGCTGATGGTTGTTGTCGTTGTCGTTGACTTTGGCAATCATAACTGTAACTGCTTGCTGCCAAAATTTATGAAGTGTGCCGCCGTTGACGATGACTTTGCCACGTGTCCTGTCGACCCCTGTACAGGCGCCGGCCTGCTCCTGCTCCAGCCGCCGACGACGACTGCATTTGAGTTCTGGGCGTTTGCCTTCACTTCGTTCATTATTAAAATTTTCGCTGCGTCTGTGCAAGTGATTTGCTTTGATTTTGATTTGCCGCGGCCTTAACTGACATTTATCATATTGCGGCAAATGAATTTTAATGAAATATCATTTTCCTTGCCACCCCACCTCCCCTCCCTGCTCATAATTTATGTTGGCAGCAACTTTTGTCGCATTCCCAGTGACACTTTTCAGCTACAGTTACTTCTTTTTTGGCAGACGTCTTTAAGTTGTTCGCACCCACATCCGTTTCCGGCTTTTGGGCTGCCTGTGCTGAAATAATGGGACAGACCAAACAGAAAATCCAACTCTGCTCCTTATTTGTTGTCGTCTCTCTCTCTCTCTCTCTTTCTCTCTCTCTCTCTCTCTCTCTCTCTCTCTCTCTCGCTCTCTGTCTTTGTTGCTTTGGAGCCGTCCCTTTCGGACGTCGGCCATTGCGCCAAGTTTCCTTACTGCGCCAATACGCTTCCGTTTTCCTGTCTGCACTGACATTTGCAGCATGTTTCTTGTCATTATGTTTTTTCTTCTAGCTAATACCCTCTGCCCAGCAAATCCTTCAGAGAGCCAGCTCGATCGAGCTGCGGAACGTAAGTTGACATGCGTAAACTAGATTTTTCTGTGAAAGTCTGTATTATCCTTGCAATGAAGAACTAAGAAAATCGTCATTTGGGTAAATTATCTGACATCCCCCAAACTGATACAGGGTATTTAGTAGTCACCCCGTTTTTTTATTCCTTTCAGTCGCACTGATTTAATGACAGCGAATGAAAAATTTATTATGCGTAAACTTTAGCAATGCTTAAGGGTCGCAATTGCTGAAATTGGCAACGATATCGTCTTCTGCGATGATTAGCTTGGGCAGCAACCGTGCTCAACCCTCGTTGTAGGTTGGTTCTGTCAGTGTCACTGTCATAACTGTGTGGGCGTTGTCCTTCGTTCTTCGTCCTTCGCCCCGATGCTTGTCCCTTTATCTGGCAGCCCATAATCATGTTGTCATTAGCACATGTTCCACTCTAACAGAGCCCTCTATAAAGCAGCGAGTAACCCAACTGCCACTGCAACTGCGGGCCGCTCAAATTACACCCACAAACACACACACTGTGACACACCCAAAGTTGCAGTTGAAAGCTGCATTCATATTCCTTCAAGGCGTCTAATTTGGACTGTGTCTGTGCTTCAAGCTGTCGAGCCAATGATAAGATACATATATTCATATGACTCTATATCTTATATATCTATCCTCCATTATACAAAGTCTTCTCTTTTACCACTTTCTTCCCAGCAATTTCGTTGTCATCCTTAGAATTATCTGTGCTCTCAACTAGGTAGCAAAATTAATGATCACTTCGCTGGGCTTAATGAACTTTAGTGCTTTAAGGTATTCGCCATTATATCCAGCTGGCCGCTTAAGAGGTGTTGTCCACAGCAGGCCCATTAAAATTTCAATAGCTCAGCGTTACACACGACGTGCCCTCTCGCTCCTTCCCAGAGACCAACGCGACCAATCGCCGCGTTCTTGCCTTGTCAATATTGAACAATTCATGCGCGTTGCGTAAACATCCGTTAAAACTTTATTTTATGGCCGCCATTTTACGAACGTTTGGTGTAAATACATTTCCGCCGGGCACTGGACACTGCGGCCCAGACTCTGGAAGTGGGCAACCGTAGTGAAGAGATGGGACTCGGGCGCAGGAAGCGCGCAAAAATGGCGACGCCGCAGATGACAAAAGAGCATGGGATGCCGTTGAGAAGCGCGAAGAGCTGTAGAATCAGAAGCAGAAGCAGAGGAGACCAGGCATAAATTATGCACTGTAAAAAGAAAAGTAAATAAAAACGACGAGACACACAATAAAAATTGGCAAAAAATTGTGTACGCAATCAGAAGCACGAAATGGGAGAAGAGAGAAAAATACAAAAGGAACTGAAATTCATAATAACGAAGCACGAAATGCCCTTACCAAAAATTGGAAGGGGGAGAGAGAAAGGATAGTGGGCGGAGGGGAGATGTGATAGAGAGTGAAAGAAAAGAAACAGAAAAAGAAAGAGAGGAAAAAAAGAATGAGAGAAATGAAGGAAGAGAAATTGAGAAAGAAAAAAGAGAGAGAGAGAGAGAGAGAGATTAAGACAGAGATAAAAGTGAGGGAGAGAGGAAAGTAAGATTATAAAAAGAGATTGAGTGAGAGAGAGAGAGAGAGAGAGAGAGTGCGAGAAAGAGAGAGAGAGAGAAAAAGAGAGAGAGGGAGAGAGAAATTAAGAAATAACAGATGAGAGACAGCTAGCGATCAAAGATCTCGAGTAAATGAAAGAGCGACAAAGCAAGATCAAGAAACGACGGAGACAGAGATACATATATTGACAAACTTGGTAAAGTTTTTAATCAAGCTTAATTTAAAACGAATTAAAAAGCGAACAAGAATTGTTTGAAATAAAACAAAAATATAAATAAATAAATATCCAAAAAAAAATCATGACAAAAATTAAAAACTTACATAAAAGTATTATTCTTGATCAAACTTGTTAGTAAATATATAGAGACACATATGCTCAAAAATCCGAATTTATTTTTATTTTATATTATATATCTATATATTGTCAAACAGAAGCACATAGTTGATATAGGATCATCAGTTTAAAGAGTAATAAAAATATATCGAGCGAAGTGAAATAAATGACAAAAGTTTTTGCAGCTTGTCGTTGAGCGATAAGAAAGGAAGAAAGTAATTTAAAGAGAGACACGAACGGCCAATGCAAGAGAGAAAGAGAGAGGGAGAGAGTAACGGTGGGGGCTAAAAAGAAAAGCTGACAATTTTAATGAAAAGTCTTCAGCGTGTGCCTTTCCAAGGAAAAACACACATAGCAGGGAGCCTATATATGTATAGAGAGAAGGATAGAGAGAAGTAATCAAGAGAGTGGCAGCTAGAGGAGTTAGGCAAAAGAAGCTCGGACGCGTTTTCCTGACAAGCATATGACCCAATTATGCGCAATCATCAGCGACAACAGCAAGAGCGTCTTGCCGGAATCATAACAGCGAGCACAAACAACTTTTGTATCTTTGTATCCCCCCTTTGTATCTCGTGGATGCGTCGCACAAAAGCAAATGTCAGTTACACAAAACACGCGCCGCCAACGTTGACGTCGCCGTCGCCGACGCATAGTTTCTATGGTGCCAACCACCCCCCCGCACAATTCCAATTTCAATTTCAATGCGCCTGACAGCGCCAGTCCAGGACGAAGGACGAAACTTGAAGATGCCAACCAGCCAGCCAGCCAGCCCTGTGCATCTGTGAGATACAAATCAGCGACGACGATGATGATGATGACGACAATCAGCGGCAAACAAATGAGTTAATGTGGCTGGCCAAATTTGTTAGCCATTGTGCGCGCCCAGGCTGGCTCACTTAGCCAGGCTTTGTCCTAGCAAGTGGCCACAATTGAATAAATGAATGCACTCAAATACGAGCTGTGTGTGCGTATGTAAGAGTGTGTGTGTATGTGCCTATGTGTGTATGTGGCTAGGTCAGGTGAATGCGTTCATTATTATGCTGTTTGTTCTATTTGGCCATCTTTTTGTCGCCTGCAATTTGCGCTCTTTGTTGAGCAGACACAGCCCCTCTCTCTCACTCTCACTCTCTCTCTCTCTCTCTCTGTTTCTCCCCCCTTAGACGCATGCAAATAATTGCTTTTATGCGCTTGTTTTGGCCAACATTATAATGGGGCCAAAAGCCGACTCTTGACATCTGCAATCAGCACTTAATGAGCTTGCCTTTCGCATTGCTGTCGTTAGAGGCATTAACTAATTTAACGATAATCGGGTCGAAATTTGGCAAGCTTTAAAAAATAGATATTGTTTTGTGTTGAAGCAATACTTTAAATAGATCTAGTCTTACTTTATGTTAATTGAGCTCGAGTTAAATATAGAATAATATTCTAGTATAATATTCCAGTATTTTATAATATTCAAGTCTCTCTCTCTCTCTTTCTCTCTCTTCCTCGCTATTAGGAAAAGTTTTGTAAAAGGCTTGCCTTCTATGCAGTTGTCCCTCAAAAGAAAGTATATATATTTCAACCTTTACTATATATGTATATAAAATCCACTTCCATTTCAAATTCCCGCATTCCAGCAATGCAAAGCCGATGAAGCCATCCGTAAGACAGCTATCTCTTTGGAATGAATATAGGTAAAGCTCCCACGTTCCAGTAAATGTTGGGAACCAAATCAACAATTACAATTACACGGCAAATTAAATTGTATCCAACAGCACTTGACACTCGGCGGCAAGGCAAGCCAGTTCGAGAATCCGGTGGTGTGTAAAGGAAAAGAGCGCTTGGCCCCTTCTTGGCTCTCTCATTAGGCATTCACGACGCGTAGACGAACAAAGCCAGAGATAAAGGTGACCCGAGCCCCGAAGCCCAAAATAGAAGCGAGACGCAACCCAAACTCAAAGCCGAAAGACAGTTTCTAAACAAAACAATTTACGTATAAATTAATTTACTTTCATTAATTAGTTAGGGTATTAGATGATATCATGGGGTGACAGTGTGGAAAATTGGAATGTAAAAGTTGCCAAAGTGAAATTAACATAGAATTCAACTAACTGAAAAGAAACGGGAGAAAATTACGTGTATATATACATAAGTATAGATGTCTAGTATATATGTTTGTATATATGTAGAGGGTATTGTTTGCATGGCAAATTAATTTGCTAAACAAAAGTGAAACTCTCTAACGAAGTTTCCCTTGAAATGGAAATCGAGCAGCAAATTAGAGTTATCAGTGGATTGGATGGAGCAAAAATTGTAAAAATTCTATGTCGTTGATAAAAGTAAGTGAAGATAAGGCCATTTAAAAGTATATTCTACTGGTAGATCAGAAATATATCTCAGATATTAAAATGTTTCATAAGCTGTAATGCTTGCCATAAATAATTCTAACTCAGAATATTATATGTAGTAAAAAGAATACCTTAGTGTCTCAAACAGACAGCCACGTCTTCCAGTCCCCAGACCCTTTGAGCTGCGATCCGTTTGAATATTATAAACATTTGATGTTACACCTATAAAAAGAAATGTTTGCTTTTGTCAATTTCATAGTCTTTCAAATCTTTTGTATTGAAAAATAGGCGATAAAAATTTGTAGCGCATGCGCCACAGCTGAGAAGAAAAAGGTCGAAAGGAAAAACTAGCCTTAAAATGCGCATAAATTATACACAAAAGAAAATGCCCCGAACTCTTGGAGCGTCTATTGGCTGTAAAAGCCGTAGGTGTTGCCAACGTCACAGATCGAAAAGCACACGCAAACGAACCAAACATGAGTTCTAATGGGCTCTGGAGATGTGAATAACATGCGAGTCCATAAAAGTCGCTGTAGTAATGATTTCGTTTATAATTTCATTAAAATAATTTCCATCCGCCTGGAAATGGCGCCAACTGCTTTATGCATAAGAAAATCTTTATTACTTCAGCCACGATTAGCCATATCAGCGAGGAGCTTAAGGAACTCCCGCTCTCTCCCATGCTCTTCTCGACTTTGATACAGGCAATTTTTCGTTGTCGCCCATAAAATGGGGAAATGGCCACTTGTCGTCACATTTGCAAGTGGGCAAATTCGAAATTTAATGTGCCGGCGACATTAAGTCGAGAACTTATGTCTGTGATTGGCTTATAAGCATTTATGGGCGAATAATAACGAAGGCTATCAAAATATTTATAATGCTAGCTGAGCAAGAGGATAGCCAAAGGAGATCCCTAAATGAATCTCAAAACATTACATTTATTCTTCTGCTTAGTAGAATCCAGTCTAAAACAACATTTTCCCTCTAACTCAAGCAATATTTCTTTCAATTTCTCTGTGAAGTGCGAGTGAGGTTAGTTAATACCAGTTAGTTAAACACGTTATAAGCCACTGCTGCTTGTTTCCCCACTGAATATCGTCGACAGATTAAAGAGGCAACGCGCCAAAATTCACTATTTCATAACTTTAAATTGAGCCGACCATTCCACAGATACACAGAGAGAGAGGGAGAGAGAGAGAGAGGGGGGGGGGGGGGGAGAGAGAGAGCGATGCACACAGAAAATCGTGGAAGAGAAATGAAAAGTTTAAAACCTATAAAATTTTAAATTGATTGTTCAATTAATCTTAAGAAACTTGACAACGCACAACCTCGAGTGCCCCGACCCGAGTCCCCGCCCTAAAGCATACGAAGCGCGCCAAGAATGAGAATGCAATCGCAGTCAAAGTCTTGACTGAAGTCGAAGCTGTGTTCGGCTGCCTTTTTCTCTTTTTTTTCTCCTTCTTATTATTTATTTATGTTTTCTTTTTTTTTTCCTGACTGCGCGTAGTGTATGACTTGGAGTCTGCAGTCTGAGCCATGATAGGCATAAGACAAGCGGCACAATGAAAATCAAATTATCAGCTTAGCAGCACTGCACGGCAATGGATATGCATGCAACAGATATGCATCAGCTATATACATATATATATAACAAAAATCATTGAGTTATCACATCTCACATTCACTTTTTCTGACCTGTTTGAATCTGGGCTTCCTGAAGCCTCCACAAATTGGATATATTTAGGGCAGAAACTTTTTATTTGCTAAAAATCATTTTAAGGAGTTTTCAGAGCTTCAGAAAAAGATCTGACCTAATATTATAACTGTAGCGTGTTTCTCCTTCTATATCCTTGACAAATACTTATTTTATTATTATTATACATATGAACAGTTCTTTTAAGTTGATTGCCAATTTCACTAAATCTTCAGTTTAGAGTCTTGCATTTCAATACATTCATAAACCAGATTTTCTTAGCCAAGTTCAGCTTCGAGTATACCCTGCACCCTGTCTCCTGACAATCCTTGCCACCTTGCTACTTTGACAGTTTCCAGTTATCAATTCTTAAGTTTATCGCATATATTCGCCTTATAAACACCATATTGAATAGTCTAGACCGTAAACCCATGCCATAGTCCATAGAGCCTTAACAAAAAGCAGTTGACACAAACAGCCAGAGCAGTCAGCGCAACAAAAAGCAGTTACATAAAACCAGTTAACAAAAGAACCTAAAAACGAACAACAACAACAACAACAACAGCCATGAGTTATACCAAAGATGAAAACGCTTTACGCCTCTCAGCCAGACAATGCAATAATATTTTTCATAATTTTGTTTCCATTTTTTTCTCGTTCTTTTTTTCTGGATCCAATTAATGTCTCATAATTTTGTGCCTCGAATATGCAGTGGAACGGTACCTAGTCGGGTTTTGGGGACTGGCGCAGCACTGTCCCTCAACATGTCATAAGTCTTTTAATTGCTAATGGATATTTTGATAGTCGTGCGTCGGGCGGGCTAATCAACAGACCGAAATCGAACTCGAACGCGAACTCGAAATCGTATTCGAATCGATATCAAACTCAAGCCGCCTTTACGCCAGCAAGAGCGCGTCAAATGAAAACCGATCCGATCCGATCCGATCCGATCCGATGCGATCCGTCGATCCTGGCTTGGCGTCACCAAAAATTGCCGCTCATTTAACGATCGTCAGCTAATTTCCATGTTCCTCTCTGTCCTTGTCTCTGTCTCAGTCGCTCTTCGAGAACTTTGGCTTCCATCTCTGATCATCTGTGGCTAAGATGGGTCTGCTGCTGCTGCTGTTGTTGTTGTTGTTGTTGCTTTAACGGCTGCATCGTCGGCATCATTAACATTTTCAAGATTTAATCATCAAACATGGCGCTGGCTCTTCTGGTGGTAATGATGCCATGTTCTGTGCCTTGTTTAGTCGCATGTCGTACATGCGCTTTTATCGGCATTTAAAATATAAGTATTCCTAGCTGAACAGCAGCCGCTGAGGTTCCTGCTTTCATCAATTTTATTGCCCACATATAAGTTTCAATTATAATATTGAAGAGCAGAGCTCTCCTCTTGTTAGCCACGGTGGCTTCAAAGCGCGTAATCGGAGATGTTGAGCTATGCGCCGATCTAGCCGCCCATAACTGTCAAAGGGCCAGAGTTTACACCATTTCAATGTGAAAGAGTCATTCAGTTGGTTATCAAAGAGATCAACTGTGCAGTCTATAAAAGGAAATCGAATGAAACTCAATATATATATTGAATATTATAAATATATTTATATAGCCTAAAGATTATTTCTCTTTATTTCCTGCAACATAATTTCCCATGTTAAACTGCAATAATAAATTATAATTTCGACTTTCAGTCGATTGCTTTATAAGGCTAATTGCCATGACATACTAAACGTTGTTCGAACTATCTACAATAGCTTTATATACAAATATATGTATATATATCGCTTCCGATTCCATTTCACACACTCAGCTATGCCACACAGAAGTCGAAACTTTCCCATAAACGAAAGCCGAACATAATTCATAATTTAAGCAAT